>JAVMKO010000015.1:4005505-4605505 GCA_032164245.1 Sternotherus odoratus | reverse complement strand
AATTGCCTCATTTTCACAAGTTTGAGTTTTGCTGAACTCTGTGTTCTCGTCTGGAAGGGCATAATGGGGCAAACTTAACTGTAGCTTAAGGGAGGTTTTTTTTTGTCAGTCTTGTCACTTTGCCCTCAGTAACTAGAACAGGAGTGGGCAAACTACGGCCCACAGGACTGTCCTGCCCGGTTCCGGCTGGAGATGCTAGCCTTCAGTCCCTCTCTTGCTGTCCCCTGCAGCCTCAGTATGTCGCGGTGCCCTCGCTCTGTCCCACTGCTCCTGGGCAGTGCTGCAGTGGCATGGCTGGCTCCAGGGGGCCTGAGTGGCGTGGTAAGGGAGCTGGACCGGGGCCTTGGATAAGGAGCAGGGAGTCCCTGTGGTCTGTCAGGGGGCAGACGTGTAGACAAGGGTTGGGGCGGACAAGGATCGGGAGGGTTGGGTAGGGGGTGGGGTCCTAGGGGGGTTTAAGGAGGAAGCGGTCAGGAGACAAGGGGCAGGGGGCCTGAGATGGGGGATGCAGTCCTAGGGTGGTGGTGGTTAGGGGAGGGGGGTGGGTCTTGGGACAGGGAGTGGGATGGGGGGGGTTTGGATACAGGGTGGGATCCCTGGGGATGATTAAGATGGGGGTGCTGGAGTGGGCAGTCAGGAGACAAGGAGCAGGGGCGGTTGGATGGGTTGGGGATTCTGAGGGGGGCAGGAAAAAGTGGGTCAGATAGTGGGCAGGGACCAGGCTGTTTGCGCAGGCACAGCCTTCTCTACCCGGCCCTCCATACAATTTTGCAACCTCAATGTGGCGCTCGGACCAAAAGGTTTGCCCACCCCTGAACTATCTGTCCTTGATAACGTGAAGCATAGCAATGACCACACGTGTTCAGACTCTCACTCCCAACAGATGTATGGGAGAGGTGCCAAGGCCCATCCCCCTGCCCCCACTGACCCTATCTGGGAGATGTGTGTCGGGATGGGGGTGTGTGTGTGTGTGTGTGCCCATCCCCTCTGCCCTCACTGACCCTAGCTGAGAGATGTGTGTCGGGGGGGGGGGGGGGTGCCCATCCCCTCTGCCCTCACTGACCCTAGCTGAGAGATGTGTGTCGGGATGGGGTGTGTGTGCCCATCCCCTCTGCCCCCACTGACCCTCGCTGAGAGATGTGTGTCGGGGGGGGGGGGGTGTGCCCATCCCCTCTGCCCCCACTGACCCTCGCTGAGAGATGTGTGTCGGGATGGGGGGGGGGGTGCCCAGCCCCTCTGCCCCCACTGACCCTAGCTGGGAGATGTGTGTGTGTGTGTGTGGGGGGGGGGTGCCCAGCCCCTCTGCCCTCACTGACCCTAGCTGGGAGATGTGGGGGGTGGGGGTGGGGGGGCTGTGAGATGTGGGGGGAGGCGGTGCCCAGCCCCTCTGCCCTCACTGACCCTAGCTAGGAGATGTGGGGGGGGGGCGGTGCCCAGCCCCTCTGCCCCCACTCACCCTAGCTAGGAGATGTGGGGGGGGGGGCGGTGCCCAGCCCCTCTGCCTCAGCCGCTTTGGGGGCGGGCGGGCGGGTTCAGGGCCCGTCTCCACTCTCCCCACAGCGATACGTGGGGGGGGGGGCTCCCGGGTGACCGAGGGGGACCCCAGGGGAGCGAGGACAACGACCCGCCCCCGGCCGCCAAAGGACCGGCTGGGACGGTTCCCCTGCGCCCGCAGCGACCTGCTGCCCCCGGCCTGTCCCCCCGAGCCGCCCGCCTCGGCGGGCCCCTCCCCCTACCGGCTCCTCCGCAGCGCAGCGCCGCACAGTCGCTCCATGGACGCCGCCATCTTGCAGAGAACTAGCGCCCGCCCGCCCGTCTCTGAGGGAGCGCAGGGGCCGGGCGGGCGGGCGGGCGGGCGGGGGAGGGGCCCAAGGAGGCCGCGTTCGCACCGCCCCCTGGCGGCGTCCAGCCCCAGCCGCAACGGGGCAGGGCAAAAGCGGGTGGGGCTGTTCCTAGTGTGGTGTAGGGAGCAGGGCTGGGGCTGCCAGGGTCTTGACTAGAGCCCCCCAGGGGGTGGTGCAGGGGCGAGAGAAGGGCTGGGGGGGGTCAGGCTGTCCCTAGCCCGGAGGGAGCAGCACTGTCTCTGCAGGCAGGGCCCAGTCACAATTTTCCTTTCCCTGACCTCTCTTGTCTATCGCCTACTGGCCCAGGCCCCTTTACCAAGGCTGATGAGAGCTCAGAACCACCCTGCAGCTGGGTATAGTATTAGCCCCATTTGCAAAAAATGGGGCAGAAAGGGGCTATAATTGACATGAGATCATCCACCATGTGCAGCAGAGCTAGGACAAAACCCACCAGTCCAGCTGTCCTATCACCTTACCCTAAACTCTAAAGGATGTTTGCTCCTGTGAAATGTCCTGTTATTCTAAATTTGTGATTAATATTTGCATAATTTCATTTCTAGTCCCCCCTTTTTTTTCAAATCACATCAAAGAGCTGCAGAACTAAACATCTGTATAAGCAGCCAAAAGGAAGCTGCATTTCCCCCTTGCTCCTTGCATCTTCACCATTACAGAACTACCGTAATATCTGCATTGAAAATACCTTTTATCTCTGTCTTCTTTAAACATGGGGAGACAAATGCAGTCCTAGCCTAAGAGGTGTGACTTTACTAGGAACAGCAATCACTAGCACCACAGCTGAATTAGGCCCAGGGCGTCATAAAGGCGCAAGTACATTTCAAATGGTCTGTAAAAGTACCATGCAAAAGGAGTTGATCCAATCTGTTAAAGCAGTGGTTCCCAAACTTTAACAACCTGTGAACCCCTTTCACTATATATTTCCAGGGATTTTCTCTTTTACCTGAGTATAAATTATAAAAGCAGTGATCTTAGAAATATAAAATTTGTTTTTATGACATACTTATTACACATTAATTATTAACCATTACAGTATTTTTATTGCATTATTTCAAGATCTCACGTTCGTAGCTTGTATCACTTTGAATAAGTCTGTCATAAGACAAGGCTCCTATGTTTCATCAAGGAGTATCAGATGTGAAACAGCATGAAGGAATTTAAAAAGCCAACTCAAAGGGCTTGTCTTCACTACCTGCCGGATCGGCAGGTAGCGATCAATCTTTTGGCGATCGATTTCTCGCGTCTTGTGAAGATGCGAGAAATCGATCGCCCGCGGCGCCCCCATCGACTCCGGAACTCCAGCTTGCCGGGAGGCGCAAGCTGGAGTCGATGGGGGAGCGCGCCGCCGACTGCCACCGCGAGGACGGCAGGAAAGTCGGCTGCAGATACGCAAACTTCAGCTACGTGATTCACCCCCCCCGTAGTGAAGACCAGGCAAAAGAGTTCCTCCTACACAAGCATTCAGGTCTTGAGCAGTCCAGGCCAACAACGCACATTACAACAAAGCTTAAACCTGTTCTTCGTAATTATTTTAAAAACAATACTAGCTGCCTATTTCATCTTAAAAACAGCAAAAACTATCCACCTCCCTTTCCATGTCTTATAAGGAGTCTTGATGTTTAAATCTCCTCAGTGTGATGGAGATGTTTGCTTTGATCTGCTTAGCTCTTGGAAGTCCAGGGGCTCCGGGTTGCTGGCTCTGTGTTGCCCCACGGGGGTCCCTAGGGACAGCTCTGTCTGCCATTAGGGAATTTTTCCCCAAGAATCCCCTGTAAAGTTCCACGAACCCGTTTGAGAACCACTGCCTTAAAGTGAGCAATTATGCCAGGAATCAATATGGCCTAGGATGACCGGATAGCAAGTGTGAAATATTGGGAAGGGGGGGTGGGGGTGTGACAATAGGTGCCTATATAAGAAAAAGCCCCAAATATTGGGACTATCCCTATAAAATCGGGATATCTGGTCACCCTAATTTGGCCTAATGTGTATCCCCCATATGTTATTTCTCTAAAAGTACAGACTATTATACTGAATCTCTCTTAAAAGGTCCCCTTTCTCCAGCACCTATTACTAGCACTATTATTGTTAGGAGATTCAGTGACTATACTATATAACTTATCTCCACCTTACAGGGGTGGGGAAAAAATCCCATCCCTTCATGGAAAGCTGGTCCGAAGAGGCCACGGAAACAAAAACTCAAGTAAGATTAGTCCCCAGCACATGGGACTTAAAAAAAAACAAACAAAAAAACAACCTGCACGTGAAAACTTGCTTCATGCCTGTGTTGGGGTGTGGAGGCAGCTGAAATAAGGATAATATAAGATGTATGTCAGAGAGGTTGGTGGGAGGGATGTGGAGTTGCCTGTAATAATGAATGTTGTGTGTTGACTTGATAATTGTGATGGTTAGTGTGTGTATATATTGCATTAATGCAATTGCAGGATTGTTAGGGTTAGCCATTCATTTTGATGTCATAATTCATCCCCTGTTGAACCTGCCACACAGGTTGCCGCAGGAGTGACTGTGAAGGAGGATGGAAATCAAAAGATCCAGGCGGATTAGGAGACACACACTTATTCAAGGAGTGTGCAGGTTTTTGAGACTGACACCCAGCCTCCAGCCATTATGAGTGTCAGTAAAATAGACGTGTGTGCAGACCTCTTGTTCTAAAATCCTTTTTCTCGTGTGATATTTTCTTTGTACTGTTACGATTACATAACACTTTGGGCTAGGGAAGGCTGCCTGGTCCCTGTGTTCACTGCTGTGCAAGAACTTCTAAAGAGAAGATCCACACGGTGTGAGCCTAGGCAGACCAGTTTTGGTAGGGACAGTCAATACATGGGACACTGCAGGCCACAGCCCCACTCTCAGCGTGGTAAAAACCACGATTCTATCTTAGGAGGGGTAAAGACAGGAGATCTGAGACTGGGCAGAAACCTGAGAGAGTTCAGGGTAGAGCCTGGACCAATGAACAGCTGTGTCCCCTCAATTATGCAACCTGGGGTGACTTTTACACTGCTTCACTGTGAGACCAACCACTCCTGATCTGCTCTCTCACATCCTCCAGCATGTAAATCACTCCCAGACATACTGTATGAGTACTAAAGGCAGCCACTCCTGAATTATATTACAGATGGAAATTCCCAGTCCCGGATTTGTCCCCAGAAATGCGAGTCTTATCCTGCCCAGGAACCCTCCTGTACAATATAGGCTCATAGAAAGTCTATCATTTCATTAATAGAAAATGATGTGCACAAATCTTGTTATCCCAAACCCCTTATGGAGTTTCCCAAACACTTCAGTCCAAACACACTGGCTTAGATAAATCAATAAAACAAGTTTATTAACGACTGAAAGAAAGATTAAGTGATTACAAGTAATAAGGCATAAAAGTCAAAATTTGGCTGTAGGTTACATCTTGCCTTTTATTTTTTAATACCTTACTTAACAAGCTAAGTGAATTCAAAGCAAAATGTCTCTCTCATCACATGGTTTTGCAGTCTTATAGAATGCCTTTCGGTCACAATCCTCCCGGCAGCCTTTCCTTGTCCTTCAGATCTTGTGGGCAGAGAGAAAGGGAGGAAAGAGAATCTGGGGATGTTTTCTCCCCTTTCTTATAGCAATTCTCTTATTTGAAACTCATCTTCAGCTGGGGTTCAGGCAACAGAATGTCTGTTTGCATGGGAACCTCCAGCTGTTCCATTACCAACATGTGTATTCCTCGCTCACATCCTTCTTCCTGCCAAAGAATGGCCGCTTAACCAGGTGACAGTCCATTTGATTATGCTGACACCTAGATTAGGTGTTGGCTGGCCTTTTGTCTCTGGGGAAACCGGTTTCCCCAGACTTGGAACATGTCTTCTACAATAGGATTTCATAAACTTCACGTACAACGTTGCCACCCATTTTACCAGGACGGTAGTGTTCAGCAGATGAGGAGTTTTCAAATGATACCGCTCAAGGCAAACTTTGTACAAAAGCTAGTTTGTAAAAAGGTGAACATGAGGGTACAGACCGTCACAAGCGCAGACATGGCAACTGATGAGTTCTGTTCAAATGGAGTTTGTGAACCTAAAGTTACTGCTGGAAGCCTTTGGACTGCAAAAAAATTATGCACCATGCTCCCACATTATGTCTGCCTGAAGGTTGTCAGGATTGAATCTCCAACCGAGGCCTGCACATGGTAGAGCAGAAAATACACTAATACTTTCCATCTGTGCCTAGGAGTAGGGCCTCTTGTGCCTCCTTAATCCTCCTCTCACCTCATGGCTGGCTGACATTCCTTCTGCCTAATCAAACACACCATCCCTTTTCCAGTCTTCTCTGTTGTTTTTATTGGTTTCTTGTGCTGATGCCTAAAACAATTTGTTTTCTGTCAGCAGCTCCAGTCAGTGCATTGGAATCCCCGGTATGAGACAAGGAGGAGAAGGCTTCGGGTACAGGGGGATTACTGCTGCATTGTCGTTATCATGAAGGCAGCCACAGCCACCATGCTTGTCCTAGCTACCTTCATCCTGCTCTCTTCAGGTAAAATTGGTGCAGAGAGGGAGGGGAAGGGTGACAGTCATCAGAACATGAACTCCCCGGCACTTTATACTTGTTCCTTTTGCTTCTTATGGTACAAAATGGTTGCTGTTAGGTCTGTGTCTATTTTGATTACTTCAGTTCTCATCTGGAATTAGTCCCGCTGTTTGATCTGTGGCAGATGTTGAGTTCATTAGTGATCCTGGTTCATTTTATAGATGGGGAATTGAGCACAAATTAAGAAATCTGTCTCTGCTTGAGATTCCACAGTCTGTGAGAGAGCTGGGAAAAGAACTCAGAATTTGTGATTCACAGTATAAGACTGTACCCTCTAAAACTAAGTTCCCTCCCACAAACCCCACTGCAGGAGCTATGGAAGTGTTTAGTCAGTGTTATGTAGAACTCTAGCCTGATTGAGTGCAGCCAATTGTGTTAAAAGAACTAAAACTAAAATCAGCTATAGTCTGTTTCCTCCCCTCTTCTGAATCTCCCTCTCCCTGTTTAAAAAGCATGTGTCTTGCCTTGTGATCCTGCAGGGAAGAAGTTCAGATGGTGCACCCTGTCTGACCTGGAGCAGAGGAAGTGTGCTGAGTTATCTAAAGCACTCCTGGCTGTCCTACCTCTGGCTACAATCAACTCATTTGCTAGGGTTTCTTGTATCAGAGCTCAAAATACTCATGACTGTATTGACAAGATCAGGGTGAGTCTGTAGAGAATCCCAGAGTTTATCTAACTAGAACTAGAAGTCTAGTTCTTCTGTAGTGTGGTGGGGGAGTAACAACTACTAGTAAATAGAATCCATAGGGAAGTGAAATCTAGGCAATCATGGTGATGGTATTTCATCAGTGATCTGGGCAGGCAAGTATCTGGGCAGGCAAGAACCACCCAGATGATAAAAATCACTTAAAACTGGTGAATCAGCTAATGCTGAGCCAAAACAGAATTTCTGTTACACCTTTGTAATCCCAATGAAATAAATAAGAGTTGTGTGGGAGCAAATGAGCAAAATCTGTCTCCTCCCTACAGCTGTTAAATCATGAAGGCATAGCCCTTGGCTTTTAGGTTTCAATTCTAGTTCAACTGTATTTAACAATTTTTCTGCCCTTCCCATTTTTAGCCTCTAGTTAATCTTTCCTGAACTAAAGAGCTATCCTTTTTCCAAATAAAAATAGCCTTGAATTATAATTTATAGGAGATGAGGCAGTGAAGTGACTGGAGGTTTAAGACAACTTTCACTGGTGGAATAGTGCTTCCCATACTGCTATGTGCATGTACCGTATATTTCGGCGTATAAGACGCCTTTTTAACCCCCAAAAATAGCCTCAAAATTAGGGGGGGGTGTCTTATACGCCGAATATATTAAACTCACCGGGCAGCTGGAGCTGGGGCGGCTGCAGGTGGCCCGGCGGGCGGGGCGGGGCGGGGCTTCCCCCCCGAGCCCACCCGCATGTGTTGGGGCCGGCGGGGAACAGGAGCAGCTCGGGCCCCGGGGCCCCTGGGAGCGCCCGCCCGCGCGGCGGGGACGGGAGAGCGAGGCGCTTTTTGTGTGTGGTGGTGTGTTTTTTTTTTTGTGTGTGTGTCCGGCTTTTTTATTTAAAAACTCGGGGGCGTCTTATACGGCGAAAAATACGGTAAGTACAAATTCCTCTGGGGAGAAAGGAAAATATAGCCCTGGCCTTCCTGGTAGTACGGTTTCATTAATGTGTCTGAAACCTGACTGGGAAAAGGAAATTCAGTCTCCATGCGTATTCAGCCTCTATGCACATTCAGCCCTGGCTTCCTCCACTGGATCCCAGCTCTGACTTGGAAAAAGGACTGCTCCTGGGGTCAGAGAAGAACTTTGTCTCCACCTCTTCATTCAGTCCTGAGCGCCTTGTTAATAGATTACAAAGCTATGCTTAGTAGGAGCTGCAGATAGGATGATTAAGGAAGGAACCCAGCCTAGAAGTGTCTGAAAGGTTTTTTGGGGATACATGATGAGGAGAATACTCAGCCAATATTTGTGGATATGGCAGAAAAAAGAAAAGGAAAAAAAAAAAAAGATCTGGAGTGGAATCCAGACCTCACTGAAGTCAATGGGAGTTTTCCCCATTGACTTCAGCAGAGGGGGAGGAAGGATCAAAGGAAAGGTGGAGAAGGGGTGCCATTTTGCCAAATTAGGCTTGTGAAGAATACTCAGGCTTTATGCAGGATGAGTACTGTCACGGACATATTACATATTTGACATTCCACCATGCTAAGACAGGGATCCAACCAAAACTGAGGCAAGCGTTGTGAAAAGTCTGTGGTGAGTGCTCTAGTCTTCAAGTCCCTTGTTGTTCCCATGGACGGAGGGACTCGCTAAATGGATTTTTTTATGTTTTAAAAAGGTGAATAAAGCAGATGCTGTCTCCTTGGATGCTGGAGATGTTTATTCTGCTGTGAAGCTGTATGGCCTAACTGTGGTGGCAAAGGAGATCTATGAGGAAGGTAGGTTAGCAGACAAATGCCTGTTTCTAAAATACTTTTACTGTAAGCGAATGTTATAACCAAGATAGAAAGTAACAGAGAAAGCACTACAATGGATAACTCTAAGGCAACCTCAGCCCAGAGCAGTATAGGAGAATCAATCCTCTCCTCGGTGAGAGGAAGTATGTGTAGCGGCTAGAGCAGAGGATCAGATTTTATTCCTGTTTTGGACAGTGGCTCACCATGCAACATTAAGTCATTTGCCCCATCTCTGTGCCTCAGTAGCTCTAACTGAGGCACTCTCACCTATTTCAGAGGGGTTTTGAGAGGCTTAATATAAGTTTGTAAAGCACTTAGAGATAAAGTTGTCAATAATATCCTGCACTTAAATAACATTTTTCATCCTCCAATCCTGTCCCCTGTACCTATAACCCACCCCTTCCTCTGTCCTCTGCATACTGGAGTTCCAAGCCTTGCAGCTAGACTGAAGACACATCCCTACCTTTCCCCCTTATCACAAAGCCCTTAGGAAACACTTTGACAAAAGGGAGGCAGAAGAGGAACAGGACTGAGCAATGGATTGGAGGGGGCTGACTTACAAGGAAGGAGTGAGAACTAAAGCCTGGCCCAACCAAAACTAAAATTACATGATTGACAAGGTCTGAAGGGAGTAAACCCAAAGAAGTTAGTTAAATTAGAGTGATATCTGGGGGAATAATTGGGAGAAATGGGATTAAATTAAGGAAGGGAAAAATATTTGGCTGAGTATCAGAATCATCACGGAATTAAGACGTCGTAGGCGGTCAAAGATTCAGAAGGTAAGTGCCAGAAGTCCCACTGGTTGCAGAATCTGAAACTAGATGGCACAAATGCTCAGTGCAGTGTTTCATGCAAACAAGGCCACACTGGCCTTGGACAAATGGGCTGGGTTTTCTAATAGACCTTTTCCATCTCTAAGTTCCATATTCCTTGCCTTGCATGTTGGTAGCTCTTGGCTAGGTGGTAATGTCTTGGCAAACTGGCAGTGATGTAACCAACAGAACGTTCCTTTCAAACCAATTCTCCTTTCCCTGCTTATGCTGGTAACTGCATTTCTTACATTTTATTTGAGACTATTTCCTTAGCCCTGGCACAGATATTCTCGCATCACTGTGCATTGCAGCAGTTGTCCTAAGTTCATTAAAGGGACAGTTATTCTTCCTGTATCTCCCCTTTCCCATCATTAGGAAACTGTGTGTTTGCTGTGGCCATTGCCAGGCGAGGGACTTTGGACATCCAGAGGTTAAGAGGGGTGCGTAGCTGCCACAATGGAGCCAGGTGGACATCAGGCTGGAACATCCCACTGGGCTTCCTATTGGCTAGGAATGAGCTCTTCTGGGATGAGGATCAGCCTCTGAGCCAAGGTGGGTGAGTAGACGGTGACGGACACCACGGGGCCAAGCTCCTGACTATGTAAAGGAGAGTAAAGTGGTGGCAAGCGTAACATCTACTAAACTATATGGAACACATCAAGACCAAAGAGCCTCTGGGTTGGTGGACCAGATATTCACTTAGGAAAGCATAGCCACTTGCTGCTAGCACTCTTCTGCCAGTGATCCCTCACAACAGAAACGCTATGTTAGCAAGAGCAACAGGAAACACTTGTGTTCTGTATTCAATGGGGAGTTGGGGGAAGGGAAGCATTGTACAGTAGCTTCTACAGCATATCGTCTTACCTTTCTATCGTGCCTTTAATTCCAAAAGGATCCCAAAGCCTTTGACAAATGATGGCCCTGATTCTTCACTCGAATCTCACCAAATGGAGGTTTGGATCCTATGGCTGCCCAGCACCAGTGAAGTGCAGCCACCTTTGGTGTGGAGAGTAGCAATCACCTGTGATTATAGCAAGTACCCAAAAGTGAGCAGAGGCTGGTCAAAACCTCCAGGTTCTTACCGAAAGTGCCACAGATTCTTTAATGAACACACAGAGCAGACAGGGCCCTGGTTTTTAAGGGTAGGGGGCTCACATGCAGGAAGTGCACAAAACTGAATTTAACTCCCTCAGAAGGAAGAAAGATGGACTTGATCCAACCAGGATTTGACCCTGTAGTTTCAGGAAGTATTTCGTACCTGAAGCTTAGACAACCAAGTCATCCCCCCTGGAGACTAATAACTTTTTACAAGTAGCATATAAGGAACGCTACTGTTATCTCTTTCAGCCTTTGCCACTTGACTGTTTTTCTTCTGTCTACAGTGATCAGTCAGTATTTCAATGCTAGCTGCATCCCAGGTGTTGGCATCACCTCTCCTCAGCTCTGTGCGCTCTGTCAAGGACCGAAATCCTATGTTAGGAACAAGAACCACTTCTGTGAGACCAGCAGCAGTGAGCCCTTCTACGACTCTGAGGGAGCCTTCAGGTGACCTCACCCCCACTCTGCTTGCATTAGAGGTGGCTTTGGGAGGTGTGTGTGTGGGGGGGAAGCAGGTTTAAGTGCTAATGGATTATGTTAATCTCTCTGCAGGTGCTTGAAGAATGGGGTAGCGGATGTTGCTTTCCTAGATCACTTAACGATAATTAATGTCACAGGTAAACCCAAATACTCCAATTTTTGCTGGCCTGCAACTTGTATTCTTTGCTACATGGATGCTTTGGGTGGAGATGCCTAATGCATTAATGATTCCAGTTTGAGTTTAATCTAGGCAAACAACTCGAGGATATGCCTCAGATCTCCAAGAACCAGAGGGAAATGGAGAGTAGGAGGTTAGGAGGGGAATGGTGGCTCACAAGAGATGTTCCTTGTCAAAACCACCAAAGCTTTGCATTTTAGATGGTTGCCTTAGCACTCAGTCACTATTTATACAGCATGGCTGATGGTATAGAATAAAGAACCCTTTAAAATTCCATGGGTACCTCTGCTAGGTTTTTGTTGGCCAGGCTTTTTACCTAACCAAAAATTTGTATCACATACCTAAGGTCGGTCGTTTGCAGGGGTCTAGCACAGGGGTGGACAAACCTTTTGGCCCGGGGGCCACATCAGGCTTGTAAAGTAGGGAAGGTTGTGCCTCTCCAAATAGCCTGGCCCCTGGCCCCATCCACCCTCCCACTTCCTGCCCCTGACTGCCCCCCTCAGAACTCCCAACCCATCCAACCCTGCCCCTTGTCCCGACTGCCCCTTCCCGGGACTCCTCGCCCTGAACCGCCCCCTGGTACTCCCACCCCCTATCTAATCTCTCCTTCCCCCCCACCCCCCCAGAACCTCCACCCCATCCAACTTCCTTGCTCCCTGTCCCCTGACTGCCCTGACCCCTATCCACATCCACACCCCCTGACAGGCCCCCTGGGACTCCTACACCTATCCAACCCCCCCAGTTCCCCTGACTGCTCCACCTCCAGAACCGCCACCCCATCCTACCCCCCACTGCTCCCTGTACCTTGACTGCCCCCCAGGACTCCCTGCCCCTTATCCGACCCTCCCCCCACTCCCTGCCCCCTTACCCTGCTGCTCAGAGCAGCAAGAGCTCGCAATCGCATGGCCCCCCTGGAATTGGCAGCGTGGCGAGCTGAGGCTCTTGGGGGGGGGACAGCAGGGGAGGAACCGGGGACTAGCCTCCCTGGCTGGGAGCTTAAGGGCCAGGCAGGTCGGTCCTGCGGGCCACATCTGGCCCGCAGGCTGTAATTTTCTTACCTCTGGTCTACCAGCTGCTTTTTCTTTAAAGAACATTATTAAATTATTGCTTCTCAGAAAGCATCTCAAATTCCCCAGCCAATGTCCTTGTGCTTTAGCCCCTCTCTTTGGTACGAAGAGCAGCACAGAGAAAAAAAAAACTTTCCCTGCTGACCGTTGGCATTCACTGTCCTGTTTGGGTACTGAGACTTTGAGCAGGCTCCCTTGAAAAATGCTGTCTCCCCATCCTTCTGCCAGGCTGGGTTTCACTTCACAGTTTGATAGCTGCCCCGTTGTTTTAGATTCAGAACAAGAGGAATATGAGCTCTTGTGTCCTGATGGATCCACAGCGAAGCTGAGTGCCCATAGCACCTGTAACCTGGGTCGTGGGCCTGGGCGTGCCATTATCAGCCGCCACAACTTCCAGAAGATCACCAAGAAATTCCTCACCCTGATCCAGGTAAGCTAGAACTGCTAATCAGGTTCCAAGCCCGCTCTGGGTGTAGATGGAATAAGCTAGAATGCAGGTGTTGAGACTGCTCTGGGACATCCAGCGTTGTCATCTGCTAGGACAGGTACCCTGGTGAGAGTTCCAAAGGCTACTGGAGAAAGAGGGTGAGTGCGCACAGCCTTGGAAGTTAGATCAGAGCATCACAGTAATACAATCTGGGAGAGAGAGGGCAAGAGTGGGGGTCTCTCTCTGCTCTCCAGGATAAAAACAGCCACACAGTGTAGTGTAAATTTGGAGAGATCGTTGCTCTCGCTACATCTCTCCATTTGCTATTAAATGTGGGGAGGGTGGAGATAGTAAGGGCCAGATCCTCAAATGTATTTAGGTATCTAACGCCCACTGAAGTCAATAGGAGATAGGCACCTAAATATCTATGGGACTTTGGGGGAAGGGACCATTTTTGTACAGCATGTAGTAAAATTAATGTTTGATCCTGATTGGGGCTTCTGGGCATTATCAATACATATATATTTAACAATAGCATCCAGCAAATTACCAAGAAAGTCTGACACCAGCATCTGCATCTGCCTCTACCCCCTTTCTCTGGAGAAAGGAGTCTCAATTCCAAGCCTGGTTCAAATCCGAGGGAAAAATAATCTGAAACATATTTAAGAGGGAAGTGCTTGGAAAGCAGCAATGACATATATTAGGGGGAGGTAATTTACTGGTATGAGCTTGGACCATCTTTGTGGGCACAAGAGGTGCAGTTTGGCACTTTGCTCATAGGGGCAGCTGCACTGAGAGGGGAGATTCACCCATGCAGGAGCTTTAAATTTCAGTCAACTTCTGGCAGCATCTTCCTGGGATACACATAGAATTAGTGTCTCTCTCAGGTCTTTTGCCCAGGTACAGCCATTTAGTGGGATAAGCCCACTAGTTTCTAGGTATCTCTTCCCATCCTCCCCAAATAGAACAGGTTTGCAATGGGGTTATGGTGCAACAGTCCCCCGCTCTATTCCCCCCATGTCAGGTTTCTCCCACCACAGACCATCACCTGTGCTCTGTTGATGCACTGAAGCAGGCACTGGGTGTATCCCCTGACTAGAGATGAGTAAATAGAGGACAGTGTAACATCATCTGAATACTCAGACTGCAAATGCTCAGGTGGGAGGAGTTACGCAAGAGGGAGTAACAAGGAATCTTGGCTAACAATTACGCAAGGGAAAATATAGGCTGAAGATCAGGAAAAGCTTCCTGACAGCAACATCTATTAGACTCTGGAATAGTCTCCTAAGCAAAGTGGGCAAAGCGCCATCCCTTGGAGATATTTAAAATTACAAGGGACAAAGCACTGACTGGGGAATCATCCTGCTGTCGCCCTGGGGAGATGGCTAGGTCTCCTCTAGCGCTAATCTGATTCACTCCTAGAAGCTTGGGTAGGCGTGAGCAGTGGAGGGGGAGAGGCCAGGGCACTGAAATTGAAAGGAGAAACAAACAAAGTCTCTTTTCCTTTGACTTCCAAGTGCCCATCAAGGTGAATTATTATGCAGTTTGTCAGATGGTTCAGGGACTTCTGGGTGCAAGTCCTTGATTACTTCTCCATCCAGCCTCATATTTACATTTCCTCATAGATAAATAGCACTTGTTGCCTCCGCCTCCAGGAGTCTCCTATTCATTCAAAACTGAACACCGACTATATAAGATTTAAGAAAGTTCTTACAAACCTCCATATCCTGCCCCTGAAGTAGCCCAGGGTAAGTGAATAATTTAACCAAAACAGATAGGTCTTATGCCGTAGTCTGGAGCTCCTGCCTGGGCGCTTGCAGACAGCAGGCTCCCCTGCTGGATCAGAAAATGAGCATCGGAGGCAATCGCGATAATCCGGATGGGACAGGCGAAGCAGCAGTTCCTCAAATAACTGGGTCCCAGACCATGTAGGTGTGGTAACCAACACCTAAAACATGCACAGAGGGTTTGCCCTAATCCCAGAGAGTGTTAGAGTTCCGAGTATGACATTATGATCACCTCTTACTTGCCAGGACTCTAGACAGAGGAGGTGTAGCCACAACACTGCTAGTCACAGAGAAGATGAACAGCGTCTCTACAGCTAAAGCCATTGTACTTTTCCTAGCATCTCTTTGGGCAGAAGGGAAAAGAAAGGGCCAGGTTTGAGCTCTTCACTTCAGTGCCATTCAGGGGGAAGAACCTGCTGTTCCACGACGCCACTCAGCACCTGCAGCTGCTCAAGGACAAAGCAGAGATCTCCCACATCCTTGGGCTGGACTACGTAGCCCTCTTGAAGGGACTAGGCCATGAAGGTGAGAGCTCTCCCCAGGGAACGGCCCCCACCCCCTCACAAGGGGGAGACATGCGCAGACCCAAAGAAGCCAACTGGTAAAGACAGCTCAGTACATGGGTGATGCTAACCCCATTGCGCTCTCTTTCCTGCCGCTGCAGGGAGCTCACTGGACAACAGTGTGGTGCGCTGGTGCTGCATCAGCAACGCTGAGCTCCGTAAGTGTGAAGAGTGGGCCCTGAACATCAAATCTGACCCCCTGGTCTGTGTCCAAGCCACTTCAATGACCAACTGCATTGAGTTGATCAAGGTAAGACCCTAGATGGAGTAAACAGGAACGCAAGGCACAGGCATGTGTATCCTTGTTCCAAACACCTGGGGGCAATGGAGATAAACCAACCAACCGAGGCACGGCAGAGACTGAGGGGTCCTCAGACCCGCCCCAGCCACTGGAGTGTGGGAGAGATCAGCACTTAGTTACACAGGTTATGCAGGTTCTAAATTGTCCCCGCCACAATTTCAGGGCTAACCGCACCTTTGACAACCCCTGTCTTTGTCTTCAAGGGCACCCAAGTAAGGTCTCAGGCTCTCTGCTGTCACCTCTTCACATCTCTCTCCCTCCAGATGGTGACACTTGCACCTCACTGTGATTCCTCCAGCAAGTCTGACTTGGGGTCCAGCATCTTTCGTTAACCTTTCTCCAGAGGCTACACAACAGTGTACAGCAGTTATCAACCAGCCGTCACACTGCAAAATACATTCATTTTTAGGCAAACGTACTAGAGAAAATGTATAAAAGCCAACATACATTCCTATATACATGCTAACAGCTTATTAGAGGTCACCCATCAGTCCTAGTAGGCCAAAGTCTTTCCAACCTTTCCACAAGGCCCTGCCCTTTGCTGAATTAAAAGAAAGCTGAAAGTTAGTTCACGCTCAGCCTTCTGACACCAAAATCCCTTTTTTGTTTGAATCTATGAGAAAAACAGATTGAATTAGTCCACACAAGCCTCCCCAGGGGATGGTACCTCTCTACAGTTGTTTAATCTTTAGTGACTCATCTTAATCACACCTTACAGGCTTTAGTTCCTAAGGGAACTGTGGTAACCCTCCTTCATAAATGTAATATTGTGGTCCCCAAAGATACTGCAGGGGTCGCATATTGCTCACAGTCCCATGCGTTACTCTCTGATATTGTTGGCAGAGTAATGAGGCCGATGCAGCCACGCTGGATGCCACACATGCCTATGTTGCAGGGATTTGTGGGCTGGTCTCCGTAGCTGCAGAATGTTATGGTGAGTTTTCTGTTCTACAGTAATCCCACAGGGGCGGGCATGGGGGAGACAAAAAAAACCTTACCCCCCCCCCATTAAAAACCTGGTAAAACTGCCACACAGCTATGTGCCTATCTGCAAAGGTAGGGATAAAGGAGCCAAGAGAGCTGAATATTCTTCCCAGTTCTTCCACTGACTGGCTGTGAGCTCTTGAGCAAATCACTTAATCCATGCCTCAGTTTCCCCACCTATAAAAGGAAGCAGTTATACTGACCTGCCTCAAGAGAGATGCTGCAAGTCTCTAATAAAGTGTTTTGAAGTGCTTCACAAGCCTTGGATAAAATGCTGTAAATGCAAAGGATTATATAAATTAATGGATGGGATGCAAGATTCTTAGCTTTGAGAAACCACAATTTAGATGAAGCCGCATCTCCCCAGCAACTCTGGAGGTAAGTCTGCACTGCACTGAAAGACCTGTGGCTGGCCCATGCCAGCTGACTCGAGGTGTAAGGCTACAAAATGTCAAAGTAGACATTCTGGCTGTGGCTGGATCCTGGTCTCTGGGACTCTCCTCCTGAAACCCCAAATATCTACACTGCAATTTTATAGCCCCAAATCAGCGGAACCAGGCATAGGGGTGCTGCAGGTCTTTTATCAGAGTATAGACATACCTTCAGTGGTGGGTGGGTGGAGGTGGGGAGGGGGGACAACACTTTTTTCTGCACCTGTGAAGTCCATGAAACCACATCCATTGTGGGAACAAGGGAATGTGGCAGACTTGAAACCCTTCTCTGACCAAGCACGGCTGGGAACAGGAGAAGACCGTGATCTGACACTTGGGTATGAGGAAGGAAACATTCCCATATTCCAATTCTTCCTCTAGCTGAGCACAGTCCCTCTGTCTCAGTAACAGTCAGTGTCATTAGATCCTCTGCACCGAGTACTCACTGCCAGAACCACAAGTCTCACACACTTCATGGGCGCATTTTTCTACGGCGGGAGTGCTGGCAATGTGAGCTGTGGCATAGGCCACCCCCCAGTCCCTGATTAGACTCTCCAGATGCATCTTTCCTATACACGTTCTCTTATGTTGGTATCTAGTACTTGCTCAGGACACACTGAGCAGCCAGTCACCAGTTCTTGTATATATGGCTTGTGGTTTTCAAACATCACTCTGCTCTTGCTCCTCTCTCCTGCCCAGGAGAGGGGTGTGACCCAGTTGCTGGGAGAACAAAGAAGCTGACCCACCTTGCAGAGAGAGGTAATGGAGGCTCTTTAAGTTATGGGTTTCTACTTTAATTAAGTGAAGTGGCTCCACCAGAATGCTCAGGCAACTCTGCTGGGATAAGACAGGATTCCTAAGACCTGTGGAAGTGGGGTGATTCCCAACTATTCAGCAGGGCAGCGAACAGCAATGCAGGGCTCTGCTGGTTCATACTTTGCCCCCACTGAGCCGGGGTGATGTCATGCAGCAGACCCTCAAAATTCAGCCAAAAAACCTAAACCCTTTCAAACAAAGCTCCATTAAGGATAGAGGAAGGTTAGGAGACAGGAAGAGGAGTTCTTGCTGTATATAGAGGTAGTGGTGCCCTGAGCTGCGGCTGTTGGGACTTACGCTAGCATAAAGGGCGTGCACGCACTGGCTCTGGAAGAAGGAGAATCCCTCTGTCTGGGGGCTTCACTGTCCCAGGCAGCAGTTCCAGGATGGATTTTTGTGGCTCAGAAGACAATGCAACTCTCAGTTCCCTGAAACGGAAAGAGCTCAGTACAGAGGACAAGGGAAGGAGGCGGCAGGAGTGTCATTTTAGGGAGGATACAACCAATTCTAAAACTTACTTCTAACATGGGGACTGTTCCCGTCCAAGATGTCTTGCTGTCTCAGTCTAACTGGTTGTGGTCATTGTCACACAGCACTGCCACCTGTCTACGCTGTAGCCCTGGCAAAGAAGAATGCTGGGCATGTAAATATCCATAACCTGAGGGGACGGCGTTCCTGCCACAGTCACCTGTACAGTCCTGGGGGGTGGCTGCTCCTCTCCAGGTACACAGTGGGGGCTCTGGAGAACAACACTGTGAACTGTGATATCGGCTCTGGTAAGGACTGCACCAGAATATCTACCACGGTGCCATGGGGGTATGGGAAAGAATGAGGGAGGGAGAGTGGAAGACTTCAGTCATTCTTACACATCACTTAAGACATTCACCATTGCTCCACTATGTCCCTCCAAAATACTCTCCTGGTCTAATAGATTTCTAGTGGGAGCACTGCCAATGACCTCAACATCTGAAATTATTTATAATGTGCTTATCACAATAGGTTTAAAAATATTAAATACTGCCCATAACAGACAGATACCCATCCCCCCCAACAACTACCCTCCACACCCAGCTTTAAAACCCATAGTCTAATACCTGATCAAAGTGTCTTGCACCATGCTCTGAAGGTTGGGGGGATTCAGTCTGTAATGGATGAGAGGGGTCAAGTGTTAGGATCTGAGCTGCCCTCAGTGTGGCTAATTAAAACTTCCAGATATTGGCAGGTGAGCAGCAATTCTGTCTGTAGATAATGTGATGCAATCAGTATTCCCCCACCTACACAGCCAGCCTTACTCACCTACAAGGCTTAGTTTTACTTATTTGCTGTCTGCTGTTCTTCACCCAAGCAGGAGTTAATTTGTGAACTTTTACTGTAGGTCTTAGAGCGGGGTTTCTCAAACTGGGGGGTCGCGAGCTCCTGCCACCGCTGAAAAGTCACCAAATTGATTAGTTCCGCATTCGGCGGCTTTTCGGTGGACATACCGAGCACTCTCGGAAGCACTCAGCATGTCCGCCGAAAATAGCCGCCGAATGCAGGAGTATTCAAGGCGGCTTTTCGGCGGACATACAAGGGTCCGCCGCGCCGTCGAGGAAGAGGAGAAAGGGTCGCGGTTCTCAAAAGTTTGAGAACCGCTATCTTAGAGTATCCACCGAGTAGGTATGGAGTCCTCTAATTTTAGTAGTTGGGTGAGATGGGGAGACAGGCTCAGGAAATGCAAACTACCTTATAGTGGAGAAGTACAGTAGCAGTCCCTGTCCTGTGTCAGGAAAGAACATTTTTAAATGCCCCATATTGACTAACCGCATATTTTCCTTCTCTTAGCTTACCGGAGTTATTTTTGGAAGGGTTGTATGCCAGGAGCAGACAGGAACCTATGCAAAGTCTGTATTGGAGGTGGTGAAATGGAAGGGGTGAAAGTGTCCAGCAGGTGTGCTGCGAATCATAACGAACGCTACTATGGAAACATGGGTGCACTCAGGTAAGTCTCTCTGTTGGAGGCAAGGATGAAGCTTAAAAGCATCCCCCAGAAATGGCTCATTTCTTTTGCCTGCTGGTTTGCTAGGCAGGACTCGTATTTAAAAGCTGGTAACCTTAAAGATTGCATTTGAGTTAGTGTATTTTATTTCAACTGCGATTGCCATGGGACAGCTGAGCTGGCTGGAGATTTAAAAGTTATATAGCTATTGCTAATGGAAAACTAGACAAGAGAGCGATTCTTAACTCATAATCCATTAGATACTTGGTGCCCAAACCCAAGCCAACTCGGAGACCAACTGAAGGGGTAAGAATTGCTCCGTAGAGTCAGCCAGCACAACTGGTGTGGAATTTGAGCAAGTAGTAGGGCAGGATATGAAAGGCAATTATGTAGGCAGGGAATCATTCCCACCACCTAGTGGAAAGAGAATATAAAATAACGGAGACAGAGAAAGCGTAAATAGAATGTTCCAATCTCTGCATTGACAATGCATGTAGTTGAATGGTATTAGCGTGGTGGCCCTAGAGACAGAAATCCAGATACAATATGGTATTGTGAGATTCTTTATATTGCCCTGCCAGTATGCCTCAACTCCAATTTGGAAGTCAGCTGTAAGAATGAGGAGGTTATTCAGTCTTCATGCCCACTGAGACTTTGGTCTGCTTGCCGGGATTGTCAGCGAGGAGGTAAATAGTTATTTGTAACCGACACTCATTCCCCAAAATCTGCACTGAGATCACGAACTCATTTCACACATAGATTATCCAGTTGCTTCAGCAGATGGTGATACCTTTTGGCAACCAGTGACCTAGACTAGACTTAAATTAGAATCCAAATCCTTCAGTCATCTACTGCTCCCCAGAAGTTCTAGTCTCTCAATCTGATATTGTGATAAACTATTGCTTTCCCTTGCACTAGGTGTCTAGTCGGCAGCCCCGATGGAAGGAGCTTTGGGGACGTGGCTTTCCTGGAACATCATAACCTGCTCAAGAACATTGAGAGTGAGATTCAGTTTGTCCCATCCTTTGAGAATTTCAGCTGGTACCAAGGTTTCTTCCCACACAATGATCATGATTTCGAACCAGCCACATACAAAGGTCTAAGCTGAGCAGGCAGCTGTTTTGTCTGGGTTTAAAGTCACAAGGACCCTTCTGCATTTGAGTGCTCCAGTGAAGCACAAGATTCAGTTGTAATTTAATTTGAGGGGGGAAGAGGGAAATAATCAGTGAATGCAGGAAGATAGGGAGAAACATGCCTTGGAAAGTGCCCATTTGGGAAAAAGACCCCTTAACAGCATCAGAACCCATTAACTCCTGACATCATAGCCGTGTCCAGAGGCAGCTGCAATAGCTGTATACCCTTATGCTTGACCAGAGTGTGAAGAAAATGGGGGCAGTAAGGTATGAGAGACAAGAGTATATGCTGAAGTGTAAAACCCTTGTTTATGCTGGGAAATGCTCTGTGGCTCCTACAGACTCTACAGGACAAAAGAACTGATCTGACTTTATCATAGTGTGTTATTTTGGACACAAGAACAGTGAACATAAATGGCAGCAAAAATCTCACTACTGAAATTAGCTACTTGCGAAAGTTCTCCTCCAAGTTATTTTAGAAATGGCAAAAAGCAGAGCAGTACAACGAAGAGAAGGGCTGCCAACGGTCATGTTTTAAAATGAAAATCCGTTTTGATTAGAGCATCTTACAACAGAAAAGCATTGAAACCCCCCAAAACTCCTTTTGCCAATCTTAATAGCAGATAAAACAGGGAGGGAAGGAGAAAAGGAAGCTCTATTTTCATTTGGCCTTACAAACCACTAAGTAGAGTCTTCCTAACAGTACATTAATATGTCTCCAATCTAAATTCCAGAGAAAGGTGTTTGTAAGTGACTGTGTAGTCTTTCAGAAAAGATCCAGAAGGAATTGGACCTCCATTAGAACAGACACACGGATTAGCAGTTTCTGCAGAGCAATTAATGGCTGAATGGTCATGGAGACTGAATTACCTATTCTTGAAGAGGTCTTTCCGGCTGCAGGTTAAGATGGATTAATGGGCTGATATGGCATTGACTGCAGTGGTCAATGTTTTTTGACTAACTAGAAAATGAAGCTACAAGTTAAGTCATATGCAGCCTCCCTACAGAAATCTTCCTACAAAGCCTCCTACAGAAACTCCAATGTGCCCACTATCCATCTATAGATGACTGGGGCAAATTGTATTTTTTGGACACAGTGCACTGAGATTTTTTTCTTTCCTTTCCAATGCTAATACTTTGCATGAGATTTTACCTTGTCTCATCTGAGATCCAGCTGATGGTGTGGACACAGGATTTACTGAGTTGAACTCTACTGCTTCTCCATCTCCTTTGCAGGTCTGCAAAGCTCAGGCTGGGCAATGGGTTATACCCTAAACGACTTTGAGCTGCTGTGTCTGGATGGAAGGCGTGTTGCAGTCACAGACTGGGGAGAGTGTAACCTCGGTCCTGTTCCTCCCAACATAGTCATGACTCGACCAGTGACTACCACCAAGATCTACAGATTCCTGATGAAATCCCAGGTAAGGCAGAAGATGGGAAAGATTGAAAACCCCATCAAGGTCCAGAGTCCAAAACCTTCCAAACAAAATAAGAAATAAAGTACCTCTACAGCCAGCACTAAAGGTTTAAGACTGCACAGGAGACTAATGAAAAGATCATTCAGATTCACTAAAGGAGAGTTTTAGCAACAGCTACTACACCATGAACATATTCTTGCTGAGAAACAAGCCTATGTGGTCCTGTAATGGACAATGAGTTAACATGCGGGAGAACCCCAAATGACACTAGCACTAGCTGAACACTATACATCTCTCTCTACGGCAGGTTGCAACATGGCTGAAAATTCGCCTGCTTCATCTAGTTTGTTTTCTGCTTTCTGAGTTTTTTCCTTTTCTTTTCTGTTAAGGAAACTCTGGAAACAAACCTGGATTCTAAGTTCCATCTATTTCACTCACAGAAGTATGGAGAAAGTGATCTACTCTTTAAAGATGCTACTCAGTATCTTGTTCACACACATCACCTGGGCTATCGATCAATTCTTGGAGAGCCCTTCCTTCAGCTGGCAGAATCTGTGTTTAACTGCACACAGTCAGGTAACGCAACATAGTTCATGCCAAGCTAGACCACACAGCCTTAGAGGCATGCCTGGACACTAGCTATCAGCTCTGTACTGACAAACTCATTTTTGCTACTTCAGCTGATGCTAGGGAGTTCCCTCACAGCCAGAATTCCTTACAGCAACTCCTGCCTGTGAGCACTGGTATGTGAATGTTCTAGGGAGCTTCCCCACAGACAACATTGTTACAATAACCATTGCTACCAGCTCCGAGCAGACACAGCACTTCTGCAGTAATACCCATTGAACTTCAGAGTTTAAAAGATGCTCCCGCTATGGGGAGACAGAACAGGTTATAGTTTAATCTTGTAGCTAATTCAATGATAGTGTAAAGCAAGCGCAGGTTTATTGAAGACAGGTTCATTTATACCAGATGTGATTTTGCCCCTTGATCTCCATAGACCAGTTCTATGGCTGGAACAGTTGAGGAGGGAAAGTGTCACTTATTTATTACTTGGAGATGCCATGGTTGGGGGAGAGGGGTCAGGTTTTTTACAGTTACAATTTTAATTTTGCCTTTAAAGGGGACACTGTCACACTGAATTATTAAAAACCAAAACTCTTTTCAATAGTATGACTGGAGAATTTTAAATGACTATAAACGCCTTGTATAAAGCTACTGAGAGCAATATCAAGGCATGCAAGTGGTCATCAACAAAACCATGAAGCCATCTATATATAAAGTGTTGTTAAAGACCGAGGAAACAAACTGAAAATAAAAGATCATATTAGCATTTCAGATTTACTGACCTTAGGTGTGGTGTTTATAAACTGTTCAGATAGAACTGCAAATTTATAGATGAGTTTTAATTAAAACACTATATTTTGATTTATAGACATCTTAGAATTCTGCAAACAGGATATCTGCACATCTTAGATATGAAGACAGATCTACAGGCACAACACACAGAAGTTCCACAAGACATCCACCATTGCTGCCCAAGAGATCAAGAGATGCCAAGAGGATTTTCACCACTTGAGACTGGCCATTTTCTGTTTCATAAAAGCAAGACAGACCTCATTTAAATACTGAAAAAAATGGAACCTTACGCCTACTCATATATATGCTCCTCCTTTCCCCATGATTACTGGGTTGGAGGTGCTGATAATGCTGCTCAAATGTCACTCCCATTTCCTATCTAGAAGTGCTGCCTGTTACCTGCGTTCACTCTACTTGGTGTGGAGTATGGCATCATGCAGAGCAGTACAGATGAGACAGCAAACCTTGAGATTCGGCCAGTGGCATCAGAAAAGCAGCACCAGCAATTAAGATCAAAACTCCTCAGAATTTCCAGTGTAACCCCGTGACCCACCCCCACAATTCAGCATCTTTATAGGAAGGACAGAGGCCACGCTGTAGACCACATTGGGCCTAGGAATTATTCCTCCCTTGACAGACCATGTACATAACACAGGTTATTGCCTCGTTCCCCGAACACGTTTTACTTATACTACATTTCCATTTAAAACAACTTGTTATGGGACGTAACTGCAACATTACTTTTATACACATACAGCTTGCTATAGTTAGCCACTACACACTACCTATATATGTACATCTAGCACAGTGCTTCTCAATTATTTTCTGCCATGCCCCCCCTAGGAAGAAGAAAACATTTCGCGCCCCCCCCCCCCCCGCACAGACACCCCAGGCTCAGATCACTGCCCTGCGACCCCTGCCCCTCCTGTCAGGGCACAGCGGGCGGCAGCGACGGGCCGGCTCCCGCTCCCACCGACCGCGCCAAGGCCAGCTCCGGCCCGTGGCTCCACTCCCCTGCCCGGCCCGCCTACCGTTCCTCGCTCCCCTGCCCGGCCCGCCTACCTGGGCCGCCGTCCCTGCCTCGTCCGCCCACTGAATCGCCGTCCCTCGCGCTCCCCGCCCCGCCCGGACACGCCCAGCGCCCCGCGGCACGCCGGGAAACAGAGTCCTGCCACCCGCAATGAACGGGCCCGGCGGGGAGCGCAGGGACTACCATTCCCGGCGTGCCACGCGCCGCAGCCGCCCACCGACTACGAGCCCCCCTTTACGAAACCTCGCGCCCCCCCTGGGGGGCGCGCCCCACTATTTGAGAACCACTGATCTAGCACAAGCAGTAAGTATATCCATTTCTGCTATGAATAGGGAAGGGTTTATTTCTCTTCTGTTTGTATGACCAACCAAGAATGTGTACCAAATGAATCAATACATATTGCATTTATCCCTTGGCAAATTAACAATCTATAATAATCAGAAACAGGTTCCTATATTCTTAACAGGAGGTGGGGATGGTGGGAAGGAAACAGAGTTCCCATTCTTGTCCAAAAGAGCAGCACTTAACAGGGTATTTCTCATGACTGAGAATAATCTAATTTGTGTTTATCCAAACCTTAGGGAACAGTCTCACAATGAATATGTTTAAACTACACTTTTAACACGAGATGGTACTGGAACACAGTGCAAGGTCTCTGAAAAAGAGTGGTGTCTTGTTCACATTAACTTTAAGAACTCAGTTTCAACCTTATGGAACCATTGTACATTACCAGGCAATGTACAAGAGGCTGATTCCTAGAATCATTCTCTTATTTAGTTAGAATGGGCTGGGAGTACTGCACAGCCAGCCTCATTAGTCCAGGGTGCAGAGAACACCACCATTCAGCAGGATATTAAGAGTGGCAAAACAAATCCAAGCCAGTCCTCTTCAGACAGATAATGGGAATTTCAGTAGGGATTGTGAGAGAAAGTTGATTTCATTACTTGTAATTTGTGTTTCCCATAACAGAGGACACCCCCTGGTCTGGGGAATTACTCATGGACAGGGATCTGTGTCTCTGCAACATCATTTCATCAAATTCTGCAGCAAGAACTCCTAGATCAGATAACAAGATTAACATATTCTGTTGCTATTAAATGTCCTTCATTTCCATCCCCTTCCATTTCCATTGGGACTAATGCTTAGATTACCCTATGCGACCCAAGGGAGGACGAGTAAGAATTGAAGGCTAGCATTATCTGGAGAACAGCACAGGATGGGAGGTCATGGGAGCCATGCCACTTAGCAAAACAACAAAAACCACAGAACTTGAAAATAATCATGGATGAAAATATTTCACCATTTTTTGGTCACTGACTATTTGAATATGAAGCATTAGTCAAAAACGCTGTGGGATATAAAATTTGTTGATGAGAATTTCAACATTTTTGCTGTATTCTCCAGATGGCTTGGTTCCATATCCAGGCCTCTTTTCCTGTGATATTCTCCAGGTTGTCTCATACATTCTAAGGAAGAGAGAAGCCTGTAGCTATCTTTATCAGCTTGTGTGTCCCCTTAGCCTTCTAGGCCCTGGCTGCTGTGCTGTTCTCCAAGCAGTCTCTCTACTTCTAGCTCCTCTCTTACCTGGCTTGATGAAATAGTGCAGGGAGCATGCACTGTAATCCAGGTCACTTGCCCTCCTAGGGAAAGCTAGCTGTAGCTGAGTCCCAATATGACAAGGAAACCAAACAAAGTGCATCTCGCTGCAGCAAAAATGGTGGCATCTTGGAAAGGTGTCAACTTCTGCAGCCACTGAATTGCAGAGTACACAGGGTCCTGCTCCTGGGCTAGATCTGTTCATTCCACCATAATTAATGCAAGTTTAGGCTTCCTCATGCCCACTTCCTTCGAGTTCATATGCCATCTACTGGACTGATGCAGTACTGCACTTTGAACCCAGGAGGGGACTTCCACAGCTGAGAATACATAAACTAGTAGAAAACATTAATAAGATAACTGCAGAATGTAGGATTAATACAATTAAAAAGCATAACAACTTCAACTACAAGTTTCATTTTACCAGCAACATTTTCATATGTAGCTAGGGTCTGTCCAGAATGCTGGATGCCCTGTTATGAGAAATACAAATCAAAGAGGGGAAAAACAAACAAACCCGTTTTCCACAGGAATGACTAGACATAAAACTTGAGAGCAATAAATCTCTGATATCAAAGTGATTAATTCTTAGTTTGAAGTCAGCAGCCTGGTTTCTTCCACAGATTGTAGTATATGTAGAGCAGGCCAAGTTAATTGTTTCTAATTTCTCGTGGGTTATGAATTCTGTCGGACTGTTCAGTCTATCATAGGCAGGAATTTACAATACCTTACACTACTTTGCAGAGATTAACCTTGTTGCCCAACACTAACTGCTATGTATAGTGTAGTAGGCCTGTGTTTAATTCCCCAGTTCTCTCCCCACCTTCTTTGGGGTAGCAAAGCTCTATAGAAGCAGAGGAGCAGTGCAACGCTCAGCAGTTACCCCAGCTAATCAGTGACTTCTCTGGCATGCTGATGCTTGCAGTATGGAGCCTCTGGTTTGGACAGGAGAGCAGAGGAAAAATAGGAGTGAATCAGAGAGGGACAGAATACAGAATTCATGCAAATCATCCTGCACTTGCCAGTGTTGTTGGATAGTCTATAAACAGGAAAACAATAGGACCAAGAAACCACCACACTCCCTTACCTAAGCACCAAGATGGTGTCTGAAGATTCATTTGTCTGCGCTGTACGCAAGCCTGCAGGCAGTTTCTTCATCTCATGTGTGTGCAAAATGTTACACAGTGGTCTAAGCAGTTACTGGCTAAAGGGAAGAAATATTTGCACTTCTATTCAAGGATTTCAGAACACTTTACAGACAATGAATTCATTCTCACAGCTCCACTAAGAGACAGATATTACCCCCCTTTCACAGATGGGAAACCTGAACTAACTTAGGGCACAAAAGAAGAGTGGTATTTGAGGGATAAAAACCCAAAGTCTTTAGTAAACAATTGAAAGGTTCTCAACAAAATTTATTTCCATAAATTAAAAACACACACACACAAAAGAAAAAAAAAACAGTGGAATTTTAGATTCACAAACTATTGAACAGAAACAAATCTGCAGAGGCATAACATAGGCCAATGTTACAAAAAGAGTACAAATTTCCATTGAGCTATTTAGTAACATGATAATATCAGACACACATCTCATTCAGCAGTTAGCATCCACTCTCCAGCAGAGTGACTGACATCTACCACACCACAGAACCCAACTCTGAATAGGATACGGAAAATGAGAATGGCTTGCCAAAAACCATATCTGGAAAACATCAGAACTCAAGTGTACACACTCCTGGGGATACAAGGTCATGAGAGCCCCCTCAATATGCATCAAGTACCTTTTGCTGCTTGGTTTGCAGCTGGATGAGAACATTCAGATTTGACTTCAATAAAATAAAAATCCCGTCCATTCCCAGCCAGCTATGTTTGTCAGATGCTCAGCTTGCATTGCTGGACTCTTTCCTGAGAGGACACATGGGGACGGCTTTGCAAGTCCTCTTGTAAACGCGCTCACAGTAATTCATAGAGCCACATATGCAAGGTCGTTTCCATGCAACAAAAATATCCTCACTGGGTGGCTCCATCTTAGGAAAACTCAAGTGTACACTTCCTTACACTAGAGAAAAATGGCAATATCCAAAAGTTTGCATCCTCCACACATATCTCATAAAAAGACTATATGGGACAAGCAGCTCAGACTGGAGTTTGAGACACCCAATCATTGCACTGTTGTCCCTCACAGTATAAGCTGCTGCCACAAACAAAAGTCAGAGTAAGGCTGCTGCTCCAGGAGCACTGCAAACAGGAACAGAAGTTGTGGAGAAACAAAAGCATGATTAAGGTTAGACCAGTGGAAGAAGGGTGGGTGGGTTATCTATATTAGCTTATACCTTCATTACACAGCAATAAAACACACCCTTGATCATGATAATGCTGAAATGTTAGAGTTTTCAAAAATCCTGGGGAATGTGGTGTGGTGGGGAATCACAGACCTGAACAGTTCCAGCGATTGTTAAGCGAAATGGAGCTGACTATTTTCTTTGTGCCTCTCTCTGCTGTAGCAACAAAGAGAGCTTTCGGTGAAATGTTATTTCAAAGTGACAATAAACAAGGCTGAGGGGAAAGAAGCAGACAAAGAACAAATGGTAAAAACAAATTAAATGTTTCAAAGCACACACTAAGCGGGCAGAACCCTGCTTGGACCTGAGTTTTCTTCCCCCCCACCCACTTCACAAATCCCCACTGAGGTTACACCCCAACTCCACCACGGAGTCAAAAGCTCCCTCATTAGCATTAATTCCACATCTGTATTAATTCATTTTGTAATAGTGTATTACGAAATCCCACTTCATGGCATAAAATTGAAAGCAAAGTCCCCTACGGCAGCTTCTAGTCAATCAATATCTGTGCTGATGTCATGAACGTATGGGGAGTTTAAAAACATTTTAGAAGGCAATATCCACAGTATCGTGATTAGTTATTCTCAGGGATCCCTTTCATAATATGACAAGGACTGACTAAGGTATCACTTAGTAGCCTCAATGGATCAAATGGACCTGTACAGCAGTAGCCAAAATGGTAATGTCAATAGGCCCAAATTTTGCCTCCACCAGCATAAAATAACCAGAGCAGTAGTTTGCATTTCTATTTCAGTTTTCCTCACTGGGTAAAGATTATCAACCCCCAAAACAAGGGTGTAAACAGTGCAAGAATCCAAGCAAATGAGCTGGGAACAAAACCCCAGAACATTATTCACTGAAGTCACACAGTGCAATCATCCAACATTTCCCATCTGTTCAAAGTTCTTGAATTTAACAGATGGCTTGTCAGTTTAAGTTCTCTGTCAGGTCAACCACAAAGCTGGCAGAGCAGCAAGAAAGATAGCAGAGTATCCTCAACCCATGTTTGGACTGGGTCATCAAGCTCATTCACTACATGTCTGATGTACACACTGATTTTGGAGGTAAACAGAAAGTTGCTGGAGGGGCCCATAGGTAAAAAAAGTGCAAGTTGCAAGTGGAGGGAAAAGAACCACTGGAACTGTTAAACTTTGAGAATGTCAGCAATGACAGCATCCCATTAAGCTTTGCCTGAATAACTCCTGTAGGCACTGAAGAACAGAAATTACCTGAATTGCAGCTTCAAGTAAGGATCCCAGAGAGGAGCACTGGTCCCTCAAAAGTATGGCTGAGAGACTACTCAGTGCTACTTCAAATTACGAATGGCCTTAAGTATTAAAAAAAAACCCAAAAAACCCCAAACACACTTTCTATACATTAGTAGGCTTGAGTGAATCTCTTTGTACAACACTAGCCATTAAGTACACCACTGCTGTATACTGAACCTCTAATTATATAAACTATGAGAAGCTCTATCCCAAACCAGAATTTAAGTTAAAATGGTAGAAATAGGAGATGGAGAAAAATCTGCTTGGCTTGTTGAGGTCAAATTAGTATTCTTGTCAGAATTAAAACCACTAAAAAGAGTATAAACGTCACACTGATGTTCCTGGTGCCCTGTCTCTGAGCACAGTCCCACTAACTGAACGGTAGTAATATCCTTCTGCTACTCCCTACCTTCCCCCCGACCCAGGAGACAGAGCGCCAGCAAACCAGGTTAACAAACTCACTCTAAAATTTGTAAGAACTTAGCATTTAGCGCCATTTTTCTTAATGTGTGATTAAAAAAAACCAAGGTAAGTAACAGTAAAAGGCGCCTTTCATGCAGCACATAAAGGAAAAACACATACAAAGTGCAACTTATTTAAGACCTGGTCATGTATGGCTGCTGCTGACTGAGTGTAGGAAGGGCAACTAAATTACAGAAGAAAACTTCTGGGCACAGACATGGAAGCAATTAAAAGCAAACAAACTATTTTTCTTTAATTGTTGACGTTTGCGGTATCTTAAAAACCCACCTACCTAAACTCATCTCTCTGAATTCATCTCACCTACCTCTGTCATCAGGTTGTCTGGACAAGCCACTACAGTAAACAGCAGACTCAAATGAATGTGCAAAAGTTCAGGAGTATTTAGAATCCTAGTGTCACTGAAGGTGTACTATTTCCTCCTTTACTCTTCTTATCCCACCTGAAGGAGGTGTTTAAACGTTAGCCACAATTTCTAAAGAGGTTGGGGAGGAATAACGTGCCTCCTGGCTGTACTAGACTCATGCAGGGAAATTAAAGGACTCTTCTGCACCACTAAAAATATATATTATATTATATATATATACACACACACACACACATACACACTAGCACCTCAAGAGGGTGACAGCCAACAAATGATCATCCGATATTAGAACCGAGTGGTTGGTAAGGACTGCAGAAATAGGCAGATCCCTCTCCAAGTGGATCAAAGCATTAAAGGAACTGAGCCTTTTCCCACTGGATGCTTCCCTCAGCTTCCAGATGCTTGCTCCTGTTTTTCCTCTTCTGCAAAGAAGGCTTCAAGATCCATTAGTTTCTGAATCAGGAGGGCATCTAGCTCTCTGCCCTGTAGTGCAGCCTTTTTTGCCCGGGTGAAACTACCCGCCACTTTGACTCTGCTTCGTGCCTTCCTCTTCCGGGGAATAGTGAAGTCCTGGAACTCCAGAATCCGCTTCCTCTTCTGTTGGCTGATCGAGATCAAGGATCCATTTTTCTCCTTGGGCTCCTCAAAGATGGTTTCCAGACACCTGGGAAGGGCAAAGGACATAAGGAGAATATCAGAGTAATATACTTCATTCACAGAAGTGAAAGGAACCATCCTGCAGCATCAGAGAAATGGACTAGATGACTCAGGTCTTTGACATTTCTAACTTCTAGGATTCTAAGATTCAATGATCCTTCCGGGGCCTGTCACATGCAAATTTATCTGTAGCTCATGCTTCTAATCAATGACCACTTCTCTTTAGAAATAGTTTCACATCACCCAGCTGTTAGCATATTTTCTGGATAGTTTCTTGTTGGTGCATAGATATCCAAGTGGAATCTCCCTCAGCCCATTTTAGTCCAAAAGCGGAGAGCAAGGAACAGAGGCATCTTTACCCTAAGGAACAGAGGCATTTAGACCTAGACAAAGGATTTTTTTTAAAAAGGGGGAAAAAATGTAAAATAGTCTGTAAAGCAGCATTCTTGGTGTTTTGCACAGAGGTCCACATGGGGTTTGTCCAGACCCTATATTCCATGTCAGTATAATTTTGGAATATCTTGTTTGCTTTTGAATTTTGGAAATAATGGGTACTGTACATTGGGTTCACAATTAAATGAATGCAAATACATTTAAATACAAAACAGTGACATTTAAACCTTCAACATCTATAAGTTCTCAATTCCTACTACAGTAAACCCTCGATTTAACGGACCTCGGATGCAACGGACAAAATTTCTAAGCAAGTCTGATGCATCCGAAATCCATTTGTCGAGGGCTGGCTGCCGGCTGCCGCCCGGGTCCAGGCAGCGGGCGGGCTGGCTGCCGGCTCCCGCCTGGCTGGCTGCTGGGTCCCGTGGGCGGGCGGGCGGGCTGCTGGCTCCCGCCCGGGTCCCGCCTGCGGGCGGGCTGGCTGCCGGCTCCTGGCTCCCGCCCGGGTCCCGCCAGCGGGCGGGCTGGCTGCCGGCTCCTGGCTCCCGCCCGAGTCCCGCCAGCGGGCGGGCTGGCTGCCGGCTCCCACCCGAGTCCCGCCAGCGGGCGGGCTGGCTGCCAGGTCCCGGCTGCCGCCCGGATCCCAGCAGCTGGGACCCGGGCGGGCTGGCTGATGGTTCCTGGCTGCCGCCCGGGTCCCAGCAGCCAGGACCCAGGCGGGCTGGCTGCCGGCTCCTGGCTGCCGCCCGGGTCCCGGCAACAGGCGGGCTGCGGAGCTGCTGCCCCGGCCCTGTGGCGGGCGGGCTGCTGCTCCAACAGCTCTTTTTTTTTTTATTATTAAATAACAGACTTTCTGATTTAACGGACACCCCCTCGCCCGAATTAGTCCGTTAAATGGAGGTTTTACTGTACTGTAAACTCCCCATCCCCAATCACTCACCAATATTAAGGACAGATTTTCAACCTGCTTTCTGAATTACCTTTCTTCAGCAGTTCAAATCAGAGCCATCATTTCAACTCTGTTTTGAAGGGTGCTTATTTTTCTCGTTTTATTTCCAAAAGACCTGCAGTTTCATATCTCCAACCAGTTCAATTACAAATGCCTCACCCAACCTGTTGGTGAATGTAACCAACCTGGTCGCTGGAGGGGACTTGTAGTTCTTGTTTGTGTAAATTTCTTCTAAACTAAATTCTTTCTTCTTCAGCCTGGAAAAAGAAGTAGTGAATGAAGCAAAGAAGCCAGGAAAATTTCAGAATCATCTTCCCCTACGCAGGCAACCTGACATGGGGAAAGTGGTTTTCCTCTCCCTAATCAAACTCCATTAATTAATTTGTAATGAGTTTTAGAAAGAGATCTGAGAAGCTAGTTCCTGAAGCACCATGTGAAAGGTTCATGAAGTTGCGGGTTGTGACCTGGCATTTCTGCAAGGATGAATGCTCCTCCCACCATGAAGTGACATTTCTTAACAATGATACTCAAAGACAAAATAGAAAAATACCCTCACAGGTCACTGCCTTCTGGGTTATGAACAGGGGTCTACCAAATCTGTGGCTGTGAAAATCATGTCCATGAAATCTGGTCTTCGGTCGCCCAGCTCTGAAGATAGAGCAGAGAGCGGCAGCTACTGCCCAGGCACACAACTCTGAAGGCAACATGACAGTCAGCAGCATTGGAGAAGTAAGGGTGGCAATACTGCAACCCCTTAATAGGCTTAGTCCCTTTTTTGGGTTGGGGCCTCCAGTTTGAGAAACGCTGCAGAGAAATCATTTTCCGTGGGTTTGTCATGGTATAAATACACATCCATTAAATTTGATATTTATGCCATGACCAACTCACGAAAAATATGTGATTTCTACACAATTTAAGAAGATCCCTAGTTATGAAAAATGGAGAAGAGGAAAAAAACATTTGAATGGCACAAAAGGTTAATTACCGTATATACTCTAGTATATACGGTAATGGGTTTCATCTCTTGAGACTTGGTTTAAAATTTGACTGTAGACAATAGTAATTCTTTTAATGCAATTTCAAATGTAATCTCTGAAGAAATGGGTCATCCTCAACCATCTACCAACTTTCCACTTCTGCTCTTCAACAGTGGTCCTGGACTAGAACAGGTCAGACTCAAGAACATTGGAAAAGACGTCTACGTAGTTGACCTAGAGCCTGCCCAAATTAACACTCAGCTTTGGTTTTCCTACATTCTGTTGGACAGTCAGGTAAGTAGAGACTGCAGACAAAAATATCCCAGAATTTGGGTTGGTAGGGGAATCTAGAAGGTCATTGGTTTTCTCTCCCTGAATTGTAGCAGGTCTGATTTATTTCTAACATGCCTGTGAGTTATTCAAGGCTAGACTGTAAGGGGAATTCCATCTCCTTCCATTGCTGCTTCTAAAGTTTTTAATATTTACCCTAAATATTTCATGGAGTAGTTCAAGTCCATTACTCCTTGTTCTTTGTTTTCTGATTGATGAAAATTGATCCTTGTCCTTTGTAACATTCTATTTCTTTGGAAACAGCTATATACCTGCTCATTCTTTTATCCAGATAACATACCCACATCCTAACCTTGGATTATGGAGAAACTGAGTACCAAGACCACCTGACTAGGAAAAGACTAACTGGGCAAGTAGAGAGAATGGACAGAAGAGGAAAGCCATTTATTGGAATGGTGATGTTACATTACTGGACACACTTCTAAGAAGTAGAAGATCCCAGTATCACTGTCCATTTCAGAGAGACATCTCACCTTTTTGGTCTGGGGAGTCCCATAGGGGTGAGGTTAGGGTCTGGCTTGGGAACAGTTTTCCGGATCCGGATCTGAGAAACTCTCTTTGGCATCTTCTCTGGCTCAGCCTTTTGGACAAAGATAAAGAAATATAAAATAAAGGAGCAATTGCTTACCTATCAGCAGTGTTGTAAGTAAAACATCATCATTTGTATAAAGCTAAGGGAGGCCACATAGAGAAATTTTGTAGTACAGTAAACCCTCGATTTAACGGACCTCGATTTAACGGACTTTGGATGCAACGGACAAAATTTCTGAGCAAGTCTGATGCATCCGAAATCCATTTCTCGGGGGCTGGCTGCCGGCTCCCGGCTGCCGCCCGAGTCCCGCCAGCGGGCGGGCTGCCGGCTCCCGGCTCCCGCCCGAGTCCCGCCAGCGGGCGGGCTGCCGGCTCCCGCCCGAGTCCCGCCAGCGGGCGGGCTGGCTGCCGGCTCCCGGCTGCCAGCTCCCGGCTGCCGCCCGGGTCACAGCAGCGGGCGGGCTGGCTGACGGCTCCTGGCTGCCACCCGGGTCCCAGCAGCGGGCGGGCAGCAGAGCTGCCGCCCTGACCCTATGGCGGGCGGGCTGCTGCTCTGACAGCTCATGGTTTTTTTTATTATTAAATAACGGACTTTTTGATTTAACGGACACCCCCTTGCCCGAATTAGTCCGTTAAATGGAGGTTTTACTGTATAACACTTTTTTCGCAACAAAATTTACATGTCCCAGGCAATACAAACGTATATCCATTTTGACTATAATGTATGAAACATCAAGCCATTCGGCAAGGAGAGTGACAGAGTGATGCAGCTTCACCACTGAGTTTCTTTAAATCAAAACTGGATGACTTGCTCAAACAAATACTCTATTTCCACCACAGGGCTTGATGCAGGAATCATGGGGACAAATCCTATGATTTAGGATATCAAACTAGATTATTACGGTGGTCCCATTTGGCTTTAAAAAAAACAAATAAATGAATCTTGCTAGTGTTTGTCAGTGCAATATATCAAGGGCTGTCTGGGAAAGGTAAGGAGGAAAGCGGTCTTCCGGGATTCTCTTCTCCGCCCATAGGCCCTCTATCCCTTTATGTTTTGCTTACCTCCTTCTGCTTCAAAAGCAACTACTCCCAATTAGCGCAGGAGTAGCATAGACCAGAGGAATGCAAGGAGCTCTCTCTATCAGTGGTAAAAGCTCTGCCTTTATAGTGATCCAGCTCCTTTGTGGATTACACCCTAATCCTTGTTTAGTGGCAGTGCAACACTAGATTACTAGGTTAACAAAGCCATCGTTTTACTGTGTGCACCAAAGCCATCATTTTACTGTGTGCACAAACACTAGCTGCCTGCCTACTTCCACTAATGAAAACAAGAAACCACTCACTTTTTTCAGTTCGGTGGTGCTCTGGGATGTGGGACATGGTGGGAGAGAAGCGTCGAGTTCATCAAAGGGATGGACCTGTAATTCAGGTACTGAAAGCCTGAATGGAGATTTTGCTGATTCTGGAAATGTGCAAGACTTTGGTAGCAAATCCGAGAGTGAACGTTCCAGCCTATAAATTTGAGGGGTGAGGGAAGAGGGGGATGAAAAAGAGAAAATATTTAGATTAATGCTGGACTTTTATTGTGACAGCATTCTAGAATCTAGGACATATTATAAATTAGAATCTTAACTGGATTGCTGAAACTGTTTGCTTTGTTCACTAGACATATTTAAAAGGAGACTGGTCTCCCACATAAGCATCAAAGGTACGTGAGAGTAAATACCAGTGTTTGAAGTCCAGCTCTTGAACAAGATAAAGTATCTGAGGTGAGAAAGTGGACCACAATAATTTCATGTATCTTCATGACAAGCAGCACAGAAGGGCTGAAAGATTATCTATCTTTGCTACATCCAGTCATCTACTGTTGTATGTGTGTATATATACACACACACACATTCATATACATACACATCATATATTATAAACATATTTTTATATATCAACAAAGACACCCATATGTGGGCCATTCAGAATCAGTGTTACATGGAGGTTTTGGAAGACAAACCCTTAAAGGGATCTACTAAAACCTGAAAAGCCAGACTGCCAGAATGTGGAAAAATATACGTCCCGCCATATGTAACAAATATTACAGGGCAAGACTCTTACCTTATCTCAGCACCTGTGGCCCTTGCAGCTTCTGTTCCCTGGACAGTCATGTGTGGTAACACAGCATAACTAGTTCAAAAAGAACAAAAAAAACAAAAAGACAGTTAAATTAGGATTACACCATAAAAGGGGAGGAAAGACTTCATCAATATGATCTAGACTCCAAGGAAACAAAGAAATGTTAGACATGTCGAAGTATCCTCTTCTCTACCCCATCCCCAACCCCCCAAAAACCCAATAGGACAGCAACCTACATTTGTCATTAGTGTCTAAAATTCACTGACAAATTATCCAGAGGGAAATAACTTCTATTTTCACTTCTTAACTGAAAAATAAGATGAAGAAACTCAGAAAAATACAGAAGTGGAGGAAGCTTGCTTTAGTATGAAAGTTGGAGGTGTTTTCAAGGGACCCAATTCTCCATTCCAAGCTGTTTTTGTTTGTGTGTTTGTTTGAAAGATACGTTTATATAACAAAATAATAAGCCTGGACAGACTTGTCTGCCAAAAAGGAGAATGGCAGCCAAACAAATATGATCAAGGACTTCCACAAGATTAACTCTACATCCTCTCTAACTCCTGTTGGAATGCTCTTAATTGATGGGAATATCCAAGTCTTTCTTATAAAGACTATTGGCTACACAGAGCTATAGGAAGACCACCAACACAGCAGTTTGGGATCTTCGAAGGCTAAGCTTCTATTTTTTGTATGTGCACTATTAGCATCACACACAAGAAAAATTAAACTCAGTAATCTGGAACAGCCTTTACTTCATTTGTTAAGATTAAGGCCATGTCTATGCTACAAAATTAAGTCAACCTAACCTACATTGGCATACAGCCGTTGCAGTAATTACATCGCTTGGGCATGTCTATACTTTACTCCTTCTGTCCGTGGTGTGTCCCCACAACAGGAGTGCCTGCATCAATTGTACTGTCAGTGTGGGGCATTTTAGGACAGCTCTTGAAAGCTAGTAACAATCAAAGTAAGCAATGTTGTGTTTACATTGACACTGCATTGACCTACGTACATCAACTGTGACTCTACACTGTTCATGGAGGTGGAGTTATTAAGTCAGCAAGCAGAGCAGTTACGTTGGCAGTAGCAAAATGTAAGTGTAGAGATTTCAATAGTTAGGTTGACATAATCTGCCTTCTGTCAAATTAACTTTGTAGTGTACACCAGACCCAAGTCCCTTAACTGTTCTTTCCACGTGCCTATAGCTAAATATATTCAACCCTTCTAAAGTTAGAAAGCTTGAGACTTAGATTTGGATACATGGAAAACCATCTGTTAAGGAGCATATATACTTTTGCCATAGATTGCAGACAGCACAGCAGCAATAAGCATGAAAGACACTTACATAGATACCTGATGAATTTATTTACCACATTTATCATTAAGTGCCAGATGTACAGTGCTGCTTCTCCACCAGTATTCTAGTCGCTACTAGTCTGACAGTGCTCAAATATGAGCTCGTAGTTGGTGCATGGAAGTCTCACCTGTTGGTAACAAAATATTCTGCTTCATGCAGTAAAAATGCATTTAGCTCCTCTAAAAAGTTTAGTCTCAGAAAGGCAGTAATGTGGAAGAAGGTTTTGCTTAAAGTAAAAATTCTGATCACTGTTTGGTAGCAGCAGCTTTACAGGAAGGAAAAACCATTCCAATGTTCACTGCCTGCTCAGTTATGAAAAAGGCAAAGCTAAATGAAAGAATCCAACTGGAAGCAAACTCTCTCATCACAAGAAAAGGTCCTTGTGAAGCTTAGGCTTGCTATGATTGATAGCGTCAAACTGTACTGACACTGGTACATGTCAAATCCTTTCCTGACATTCACTGATCCTCATCAGAATAGCCGTATACATTTTTTATCCTATTAAGTGTGGCCAAGGGGATGGCTACTTGACCTTGGCATATATTGCAGCAAATATATTTCTCCACAGAGCAGAAGGAATTCCTTCACAAAAGATTGAGTACAAGAATCAGTCCCCCTCACACTTCTACCTAATTTAGAGATTACACCCCTTTTAAAAATAAAAATGAACATCTTACTAGTTTATCCAAATATTTAACACGTTTTGCATTTTCAATTTTTTTAAAATTATATTTCACAGCTTCTGTTTTAAACATTTCAGCTGGCTTTTCCTCCTACATTGTCTTATGACCAAATCCTTCAAAATGTCACTTTGCCTATTTTAGAAGCAGAATTTGCTCCACGCTCTACTTGAGAGTTCATTGAGCATCATCCTTACCAGCTATAATAGCATGCGCCAATGACTTCTCTTTAAAGAAGCTGTGAGTGGGAACAGAAGAGTCAACCACAATTTCTTCTCACTTTAAGAGTGTAACTTTTCTTGAACTGAATTTTAGGGACAGCATACTGCATTTCAGACTCTTATCAGTCATGAGAATTACTTAGATTTTACTTGGCTTCTCTCCATTAATAATAAAGAACATTTCACAGTGATTTTTTAAAATTGGCCTTTAGATGCAGGGATTAAATCTTCACTTATCTTAAGTGACTGATAGTCTGCAATCATAAGAACATAAGAAAGGCCGTACTGGGTCAGACCAATGGTCCATCTAGCCCAGTATCCTGTCTACCGACAGTGGCCAATGGCAGGTGCCCCGGAGTGAGTGAACCTAACAGGTAATGATCAAGTGATCTCTCTTCTGCCGTCCATCACCCCCCTCTGACAAACAGAGGCTAGGGACACCATTTCTTACCCATCCTGGCTAATAGCCATTAATGGACTTAACCTCCATGAATTTATCCAGTTCTCTTTTAAACCCTGTTATAGTCCTAGCCTTCACAGCCTCCTCTGGCAAGGAGTTCCACAGGTTGACTGTGCGCTGTGTGAAGAAGATCTTCCTTTTATTTGTTTTAAACCTGCTGCCCACTAATTTCATTGGGTGGCCCCTAGTTCTTATATTATGGGGACAAGAAAATAACTTTACCTTATTTACTTTCTCCTTACCACTCATAATTTTATATAGCTCTATCATATCCCCCTTAGTCTCCTCTTTTCCAAGCTAAAAAGTCCTAGCCTCTTTAATCTCTCCTCATATGGGACTCGTTCCAAACCCCTAATCATTTTAGTTGCCCTTCTCTGAACCTTTCCTAATGCCAATATATCCTTTTTGAGACCACATTTGAATACAGTATTCAAGATGTGGGCGCACCCTGGATTTGTATAAGGGCAATAAGATATTCTCCATCTTATTCTCTATCCCTTTTTTAATGATTCCTGTTATACGGTCTGGCTTGTGTGGGAAAAAGAGTAGGAAGAAAGACTGATGCCCCAAAAACTAGCTTATCAAGTGCTTCATTCAGCATTAGCTTCTCATGCCAAGTGCTACATCTCTCAACTCAAGATAATAAAAACTCACCTGATACACCGATGTAAATTTAAAAAAAGGGTTTACATTTTTCTAAAAATGGTCACTCCAACACAATTATGAACCTATATTATAGAAAGCTGAACTTGAAATATTGCTTCACAAAGTCTGGCAGAGAAATCACAGCTCCACGGGATGATTGATTATAAAGTTGGTTCCGTTGGGCACTATTTAGTGCCATTCTTTTATTCCATGGGAGTTTTATTTTAAAAGTTCCAATTATGCTCTTCACTTGAACTACTATAGAAGGTTTTGTCAAGACCTTGGCAAACCAAGAGAATTTACATCAGTTGACTGAATACTTGATTAGCTCTGGCCAGCAAGGGCCGCTTTAAACTTCAAAGGTCTCAGATCACAGATAGTGAAATCTTTGTAGTTAGTTATCCGGCAAGATTTTTGCCTAAACCGATAATCAAACGGGGACACAGAGAAGCCAAGTTCAACATTTCTTTAGCGATCACACTGATAAGTAAGAGAATTCATCAGTTTATCTATTTTAATTCATAGGCTTTTCTATAGTCCTCATAATTGTAGTATTTGAGTCCCTCTCAAACAGCCCACCCCTGTGAGGATAGGCAGCAGAATTATCCTATATTATAGATGGGACAATTAAGGCACAGAAAGGCCACACAGGAAACTTGCAGCAGCTGGAGGGCCAGTGGTCCCATCTCTCTTCATTCCCCATGTAATACCTTAACAAGTCCACACTTCCTCTCATGCAATTAGCAGGAAAAGAAAAGAAAAAAACCACAATCTTTATTCCTTTTTCACTCCTATTTAGTTTGATTAAAAGGCCAAAATTCATCAGTGATCTCAAGGGAGCTGCAACTTTTTTATGCTAACGGTGCAGAACAGTCAACAGGAATAGTTATACAGAACAGGTTACAATTAAAATTAAGGTAGAACAATCCATTAGAATGCAATTAAAAGTTTAATTGAGTGCAACACAATTATTTCTTTCTGTTCAGATTTAGAATTTGCACAGCCATGTAAGCCCATTCTGTCACAGCTCAAGCTAGACTGGTAGCTCAGGTGTCTGAAAAACTTTCCTACCTCAAAAATCCAGTGGCTCTGCAGTCATTTACAACCGAGTTAGTGAAGTAGCTCACCTTTCTGCAACATAAAGTCTGGTGCATGGTGTGTATGTATTGCAGGGAGGGAGAAGAAGAGTTCTGCCAGAAGAGGAGATTATTAAAGAACCAATGAAAACATACTCAAATTCAGATAACAGAGACGGTTCTGTATGGAAGTGTCTTCTATTGAGCAATTTCCTGAGTAGAGTGTGCAGGAAAGTACTGGAAACTGACCCTCTACTCCAAGCTCAAATACCCCTCTCCCTCCCCAAAAGCTGCAACTATAAACACTATGTATTTATTCTCAGAAAGAAGTTGATGGATTTTTACCTGTTTGCGATGCCCAGACTTGGCTGCCACTTGCAGTGATTGGAATGGAGAGGAGTGAATTCGGAGGGACAGGCAGAAGGACCATGCTGGCTCCATATGGAAAGTACCCTGCCCAGTGAGTAGGGCAATGAAGAGAAGAGGTCAGCTGATACGGAAGTTGGAGACCTTAACCCTTTCAAGCCCTCTGTGAATTGTGACATAAACAGTCTCTGGACAGTAGGAATTCGACTGGTTACATTTCTTCTTCTTGTCCAGATTCTATAACATCCAGGGGAAGAAAGTGCTAACACTGTGTGAAGGCCAAGCATGGAGCACAGTGTTCTTCTTTTATCTATGGGATTTCTCCTAATGTCATGACTAGGGATTACGGCCTTTGTGGTTGTTAGAGATAGAGCAGAAGAGTGCAGCTTCTTACGGAGATTAGTATCTTCCCTGAAAGCTGCTGTACCTGAGCAGCCCTGGGACAGGAGGAAAGAGAAGGTCCATTTTGAGGGCAGTGACGGATGTACTAGTGTCTCTCCTAAAGTTGGTATATCAGGTACATCCTGTTGGGATGTAATCCCTCTGAGGTTTATCAAAGAATCAGAGTCCAATTTTATGTGAAAAGAAATTGGGGAAATCGGGGTATTGAAGACTGATGATGGAATGTTGCTACTCAAGTCTAAACTGTGTATTTTGGTCGAGTCTAAAGGATAAAGTGCCAATGGCTGAAGGTTGAACATCTTGGTGCACAAGTCATCAGCCTGGTGAGAGTTTAATTTCATGTTAATGCATGAAAAAACTTCAAGTAGCTTTTTAGATCCAAGTTGGCTGAACCTTTCAACCACTGGACGTTCAGAGGAACATTGCAGAGTCTTTAACCTGTGGATGCTTTTGGGCGTAGCCATTAGTTTACTGGCCATAGTAGACAGCCTGCTTAACAGTGTTGGTTCTTTGGTACATTTACTAAGTTTCACGCTGTTCAACAAACTGCGCCTATTGGCTCTCTGCTTTGACATGTGGTTGAGTCTCATGGCTATTTCTGCTTCCACTGCTGATAGCTTACATGCAAAATATACAGAGCTGAGGAGTTTGTGTTCTTGCCTAGGAACACTTTCAGGGGAATTTCTTATAAAGGCTGAGCTTTTACCTTTGTAACTTTTTCTTATAGTTTTGAGCTCATCTGGTGTGGGAATTTTTTTGCATTTCCTTCGTGGCTGCTTCTTTAATGAAAAAAATCCCCTTAGTTTGTGTGTATTTCCAAAGGCACCATGGATATCATCCCCAGCAAAGCTTTTAGTTTGTGGTAATGAGAGAGAAACAGGAATGAAAGGGGTATTATCTGCTGACAGTTCAATGTGGGTCCCTAAATGAAAGCTCAGGTTTTCTACTTCTGAGTCTATAGTCTTCATATGCTCTGAATTATCATCATCATCCTTGGAAATCTTTGGCCTTTTGACTTCTTGTAAAGTGCTATATATTTGTTTATGGTCACTATAATTTATACTGCTCATGACAGCGAAGAGCTGCTCTCTAGGACCTTCAGTCTTCATGACTCTTGAAGATGTCACCAGTTCACCTGAAGAACTATCTAAAGGCTCACTATCAAATACCACTCTGTCCTGCAATGGGATTTCTGCTTTCTCTTGGTCTTTTGACTCCTTTATTTGCTGTGCTTGCCCCTCACCGAGTAGGATGTTTTGAGCTGGATGTACTTCAGTCTCCTCACACATCTTTCGCTTAAGAGTTTGACATTCTCCTACTTTGTCCAATCTCTCTGCTTCAGGCACCTCATTTTCTGCATTGACTGAGTCATGTGGCATCTTCATTTGGTCCCCTATAACCTCCTTCCTGTTGTCTTTGCTCTGCGAACTTAATTCATAAGGCAGACACACTTCGCAGCAATTGAGACATTTTAAAGATGCTTCTGTATCGTTTTTTGACAGCTTATTGCTACATAGTGTGTTATAATGGATTTCAGGTGTTTCTCTGTTAACTAAGTCTTTAGATTGCAAATAATTGTCTATGATTTCTGAAAGCAACTTGACATTTCCTAATTCTGAGTGATCTTTATCATAAGTTTTTCCTTTCTCTGAAAGGTTATTCAAACTCTGTTCTGGGATCTGTTCAGTAGAGTAGGTTTCTGAATGCTTTTCATAAGTCTCAGCCTTTAGAGCCACACAGTCTATAACTTTGTCACCAGAAAATTTCAAGTCTTCTAGCAAAACACCTAAATCATTTTTATGGTCAACAATGGAATGCATTGGTCTCTTTATTTTTTCTGTAGTTACTGCATCTTGCCTCTGGTCTTCTACAGATGGTCTTTTAAACTTCTGTACACAATCAATACTGACTGATGAAATTACATCCATCTCTTTTACAATTGGCTCACTCTCCCCTGTACTTACAGACCTTTCCTTTCTGTGAGCATGAGAAGCCATACACACTTCTAGTTCAACTGCATCGTTTAGGGAGCTAATTTCTTTTTCTCTCTCTTCAGACAGGCTCTCGTTGCCATCAGCTCTTCTCTCAAGTGAATCTATCAGCTCAAGAGGTTCTATAGCAGAATAGTCTTTGCAGAGAGCATTTGCTGAAAATGAATCTTGGTCAACTATTTGTGCATTCTCAGATGATACCGGCAGCTCATCTTTTTGAGGCAGGCAGATTTCAGAGTTCTGAGCCACAAGTATTTCTGAAGTTACACCTTTCAAACTGAAAAGCTCCTGCTTCGCACAGAACTCTTCAGACTGCACTGGATCCACAGTCTCTGTACCCTCAGCAATTGTAAAAGTCACAAGTTCTGGCTGAGGATATGCTTTATTTCTTTCTATGATTCTATGATTTACTGAAGAATCCAACAGTAAGCATGTTTCATTTCTGATCTCTGGAACAAGAGTCCTATCTTCTGGTGAACAGTGAAGACTCTTGCAGGCCGACTGAGAGACAGAAAAGGATTCAACAACGGTCTTGATTTTATTTTCTAGGTCCATAACCAAGCTACCCATGTTCAATAATGCAGAGAGTTTGGTATTTTCTGCAAATATTGTTTGTTGTTCTTTTTGATCTTCCTTTGCACTACTGAGAGAGTCTGTGTATTCTGAATGGTCCATATTTATCAGACTTATGTAAGAACTACAACCTACCATACTTCCTTTGAGAGTTCCTGGATCTTCCCTTGTACTGCTAACTACATTATCAGATTCTTTTAATTCTACTTTCTCCCCTTCCGATAGATCACTAATGGAATCTGTGTATTCTGAACAGTCTGTATCTACCATACTACTGGAAGAGTTATCCACCATTATTTCTTTAAAAGTTCCTTGCAAACTCTTTTCTCTTAAAGACTCATGAACCAATGAACTTGTGTCTTCATCTTTCTTTAGAGTTAATGGTTTATTTTCCTTAGAGTGGATAGATCTTTTAGGTTCATCCACTGAACTGGTCTTATTTTGTACACCAGTGTTTGATATTTTCTTATTTGACATGTCATATTGTTGATGTTGACATGTTGATAGGTCATATTGTTGGAACTCTAGAACTTCATCCGCTACTTGGGTTTCATTTTTCTTGCATGAAACTGGCCCATTACGCTCACTTTGACATGCAAGATATTGATTTTCCACCTGACAAATGGTCTCATTTGGTTTCTTTGAATGTTTAAAACCTGACAATTCTAAATCAAAGGATTGGTCCAAATGTTTTTCAGGACTTGGGAAGCCAGAGTCCATGTCACCCGTTGAAGTAATGCCTTCAGAAAGATTGTCTTCACAAGGTAACACAGTCTTCTTGTACATCTTTAGTTCTCCGTCTCCCGGGACTACTGTTATGTTACCAAGTTCAAGATGGATACCAAACATGGTTTTGTTCAAATCTCTGTTGACTGACTGTTCACTAGTCTCATTTTGGTGACTGCCTTTATGAGTTTTTACACTACCCACAGTTTCTATTCTATCAATTTCATCTTTCTGTAATGCATGAGAGTTAATTTGTTCTTGTCCCTTATCTGTATCAGAAGTTCTCTCTCTGGTGCCAGGATCTAGCCTTTCCTCTATTATTTCACTATGGCCATCATATAGTTTCAAGCTTTCTACTTTGATATTTGTATTTGAAATCTCCACTTCTGAAAATCTAGTAGTGGACTCATTTGGAGTGCAAGCTGAATACAATAGCTTTTCTGCTGTGGAAGTACAATTTGTCATATACTGAAACATATTGCTGCAATTCCAACTATCTTCACAAGGAAAAGATTCACATGCGACATGAGTGTTCTCCTCAGGACAGCTGACTGCCTTTTTATCATTATGTACAAGTAAGTCTCCTGTTTCCAAGCCATTGACTTCTTCAGTCTTCAATTTAGCCTGTACTTTAACTGAATCCTTGTTCAGTGTAGCATTATTCAAGCTGGTACTATCTAATAAGATGAAGCAGGTCTTGACAGCTGAACAGTGGTCTTTTATACACTGGTCTTTATGAGTACATGTGTCACTTTCTTCATTTTCCATATCAGTGACTATCTTCTCTGTATCACCCAGGGAAGAGTGCATGTTCTTCTGGGTACCTTTACTTGCTACATTAGAGGTATTGAAATTCCTGTGATTTATTAAAGACAAGCCTTCGTCTAGGCCCGCATGTTGTGCCTCCAGTTTTTCAGAAGCAATGATGGATTCTTTTTTAGACAACCTGTGCAGGTACACATCTCTGTTTGAAACTGCACTAGCATTACAAGAAGAAAGTTCACTTAGAACCCCGAGAGACACTCTTGAGTTTTCTGCATCACGACGAAGAGCTTCACCTAGTGTGTAAGCAAAGTTAGTTTCTTTGCATGTAGGCAGATTGACATTATTTGCTTCTGGAGCTTTCCCAAAGCTGTTGTTCAGATCTTCTACCACTGAACTGCTGTTGGTTTCCTTTTCAAACCGTTGCACCTCAAGGGAAATTTCACCTACCTTGGTGCCATGGTCCAGAAAGTCATGAACAGTGGGAGGACAATTTGCATATTTATTGCAGATATTATTAGAGCATGTATGCACGTCTCCAGTCTGAATACTGATAAGGTTTTTTGTGTCCACCAATAGAGTGCCATTTTCTTTTGTATGTTGTTTTAATGATGTATGCTGAGGTGAAGTAGTAATACATATTTGCCACTGGTCCTCATCCTTTTTCAAGCTATTAATTTCTGAAGGGATGCTTAAATCTCCTTTTGGAAACTCCTCAGTTGATGATGCAACGGAACTAGGAACTGGTGAATTAGAGCTCTCTGAATGAATGCTTTCTTGAATAGCATGCCCACTATCTATGCCACAACTGTTCTTCATAACAGTTTCTCTCTGGATTTCAGCAAATTTCCCAGAACCACAGCTGTATGAATGGTCAGTGCAACCATCCGTTTCTGATTGTTCAGCCTCATCACTGGACATTTCTTCACTCTGCACTGGAGAGAGCTGTTCTTCCATCACAGGTTTGGAGATCCAGGTCTCCAGAAACTCAGTTCTTTGACTATCACCATCACAGCTTGGGCTTTCTATCTCTTCAGCAAGATACTCCTCCTGTATTTCACAGATTTCAGTAGTGTTGTCTTCTAGTGACACATTTCCAGATTCCAGACTACACAAACTTCTTAATGAACCACATAAAGCTTCAGAGCTCTCTTTTGAGAGAGGCATATCAACTTCAACGTTACTTTTAGGAACAGTATTATTGTTATGAGGGCTGTTTTCTTCATCTTGCTGGTAAGTCTGGTAACTGGCAGGTGCTGCATTAGTTTCATGAACATGGGTTGATCTAGACAACTTTACTTCTCCAGTCCCTGAATCAAAAATAGCACAATCCATTGTGGTCAATGACATGATAGTACAGGCTGTTAAGTCTTTATATTCTTTTTCTTCTTGAGGATGTTCTTTTGTTGATCCAGTCTCCACAACTGTTAAAAGCTCTAAGGGAACTAAGGTGTTGGTTTCTGAAACCTCACCATTGGCCGTAATAGTGTCTATATCTGGGCATTCATTGTTGTCAGGTGGAAGACCTTTACTCACTCTGTCATTCCTGCGTCCTGCTTTACTAAATATCCCAGTCCCATCAGCCTTCATACCTTGTACTTCTTCAGTGGGCTTTGGCAGAATTTCAGGTGTCACCTGTACATTTGTTTGGTTTTCTTCTGCACAAGAAAAAAAAAATCAGTACTGCACACTAAATTAAAAAAAACCTTCCATTTTACTTTCTTCTCTACTTCATGTACAATTATGAGCAGCACAGTTTTGTTAATTGATACATAATCACTTTGACAAACCCCACCACCAGTCTACTTTAAAACAAATCAAATTCTATTTGCACAGATATTAAATATAACTGATATGGATCCAATATTCGGAATTTTCAGATCACTGTAATTCAGGAGTTCAGAGTCAGAGGTTATAGGAGTTCTATCCAACTAGTGCCAGTGCTTATTTTCAGTAGCATTTTTCTATGATGAATAGCAAATTAAAATATGTACAGATTTAGAAGGGTGGGAAGTAGACAAGATATGTATTTAAATTATCTGGTGGGACAGAGTAAGCTGTTTCGAAATTGAATGAATTTATCCTCTCTTAATTGTATTACAGAAGAGAAGATTAAAAGTCTCTTCTTTTGTATTATAACTTTTGTACTGCCAACTACTGTTCTTGTGCAGACAAGGAACTAGAGGAAGATTTTGCATTTTTATTTCCTTCCTCTCCTCCAATCTATTCACTGTTACCAAGATTAAAAGTAAGAAGCTTGAGGTGGAAGAAACAGATTGTCCAAGTCCATTCCATTTGAATACTGAAAGTCTGATTAAATCTTTTTCTTAAATCTCTTCACTAATGCTTCTTCTTTCTCTACAACAAAAGGAATTCCTCAACTTCACCTTCGAAGATTTGAATAAATCTGTTTCCACATGTATCTTCTTTTCTAACCATTCCCTTTATTGCGTTCTCCCACTCTTGGATAAAAAGAATTTTCCTTTTAACAGCCTCTGCTTCTGTGCCAACTAGCTTCCTTCAATTAATTATATTTGAATTTTTTTCCTAGTTTGATATATCTAGATTGGGAATCCATGTCCCTTTTATACAGATGTTTAGCTTGTTATCGCTAAGATCAAAGATGTCTATGTGTATAGCTCCATGAACACACTTAGCATTCTATTTATTCTCTATCAGTACCTAATCATGGAAGCGCCACCGTGTGCAGAACTCTTCTGTCAAAGGAAGAATCCAATGAAACTTATAGGTCTATCTTATATAACTGGTAAACGTATTGGTAGAGGTTTAAGTGTGTGCCTTACAAATTCTCTCATAGGTGCTACAGTGCATATCTGCCCATAGAGCTGCCACAGCTCTTAAGGGTAAGGAGCTAGCCCTGAAGGGAGAGTAAGATTTCTAGCTTTAGAAGCCTCTGATACACTGAATTTGATCCACTCAGATACTGAAACCTAAAAGGCTACCTTGCTCACCAGGCAGCTGGTATAGAATAAAGATAGTGTAAGATCAGACTGCACTGAGATGAACTGTATATTTTGAGTGCCCTTCTGACATCTACAGAGTATTGAACACAAGTGCTGTATTCCATACACATGTGGATAGTTAATTAGCCAAGGTGTCCTAAAGAACCTTCTGGTTTCAGGGTAGAGTGAAGTCTATTTTCTGTTGAATCCGGTGCACTATCAGTGCTGTAATATGGGATTTTAAAGTCCGATATTTTAGATGTATTGTCAAGCCCTGACTTAGGGACTTCAGAACATCTCTTTGGCCTTCACTTGTATAGTACTGCATGATTGCACCTCCATTGGTACTTGAACCCATGACCAGGTTCTAGAATACCGACTGTTGGGCAACCTCATGTGATGTAGATAAGGTGGTGTAGAAGGCTAACCTCCCTTTTCAATTACTTCCTTTCAAGTGTCATGCAAATAAACTTCACTCTTCTGGTTCATGTTCAGAACTGGACCCCCAACTGCATAATCTCTCCTGCAGGGAAAGAAGATGGGCAGACAGGCCAAGAGACTGATCAGGTCAGAAGACCAAGGCTCTTTGAACACTACCAATCAGAATCACATTGGCTCTCTCCTTTGTATCATTTTGCAAAGTATGTATACAGGTGGCAAGACATACAGAAAGGATTTCAGCCATCTCTTGGACAGGATGACAATTGCTGTACCCTTGTGGTTCTTTCTCCTGGAGAGGAATCTGGGTGTCTTGTTGCTCATTCTTGACATGACTAGATCCAGTGACAGCCCACTCAAAATCGTGACTTGCAATTAAAAAATAATCTTCAGCTCCACTTGCTTGAGTCTATTAACTGTCTGCTGAGCCAGTTTACCAGGACAGCAGATTTTCATTTTATTTATCCCTGTCATGGATCCTTCCTCCTTTTGTACGGACTTCCCTTCTGCGTGTGCGCCCCAGCTCTTCAGGTGGCATCTAGAGTTATCAAAATGCTGCTCTGGCTCAGTAATCCTGTGACCAGCTATTGTTCTTTAGTCATTAGCACAGAAATTTAGCCATCTTTCCTGGAACCTAGATGCCACACGTTGATAAATTGGTAAGATATATCAGGGCAATTAGAGAAGAAAACTGACAATTTCACGTATAGTCTTGCCCAACATCATGACGCTTAGTAGAAACAACAGGCCTTGGCTTTTTGTAGTTAGGAACCTCTTTGGCTGTGTGTTTAACATCCAAGCTCTTTCTTCCGCAGAGAACTCGTTGCAGCTCTTGCTGTCAATTCACACTCTTCAGTGAAAGATCAACTTTTCTGGCATCTACTGATTCTTGTACTGACGTATGACAATACTGTTTTTATCTAAATACTGAGCTGCATACTGGCTGGCCATTTCCACTTATTCTCTGTGAGGGTACTCTTAGATATAAGCAAATCATCCAGCAAGGGGTAGACACAGATCTCGTCTTATTTGAGAAAGTTTACTGACGTTACTAAGTACTTTCATAAAACGTATGTATATTGCTAGGTGAGAGTGTTTTAGAAATGACAGCTACTGTAAGGAAAGCATCCTCTTGTAAGACAGTATTATAAAGATGTATAGTCATATCATGTTTCAGCTTGATTGACAACAGCATATCACCTGCTTAGAAGATAACCAAAAGAGTGAACCTAAGCATTTCCCTCTTGAATCCCAGTTCTCTCAGACATCAGGAACTTTGGCCTAAATTTTCAAAAGTGACAAGTGATTTTTTGTAGCCAACTTCAGATACCTTAAGGGCTCTGATTTTTCAGAAGGTAATACGACTTAAAATCTGGTCTTCTTTAAGATAAATGGGGACACCCAAAAGTTGAGTCAATATAAAAGTTACAAGCCTCTTTGGAAAAAAAGTCAGGGATTTAGATCTGATACTGCCCTGCATCCCCCTGGGCCTTTGGGAACCAGGAAGAGAGTATGGACCCAGGCCCACCTTCACTCTCCAAACTTCCTCTGGTTCCCAAAGTGATTTTTTGTTACTTTACAAACAGATGTAGCACCTCCTGCTAGGTTGCTCACATTTTAATTGCTACAATGGTGCAGCAACTCTTTAAAGAATGAATTTTTACATGAAAAAAAATCTCTTCACTGTAACGTGTGTATTTTAGTAGTTTAGGCCCCAATATTGCCAACGTTGATGTACATGGCTAAAGTTAAGCATGTGTGTTTGTACATCTAACCGAGGCTTTAATCTCTATGTACTAATTGTAGTCTCTCTTCAATAAGCTACAAAGTTTTCTTTTATGAAATTAAATGGATGAGACAGTTAGCTATAAAACTATTTTAGCTGGAAACGTATGTAGCTCAGGCATGCCAAAAAATTTCAACATTCCTTTAGGCTTTACTCTTAAATATGGTGTGCTATGTACGGTTTATTCCATACTTTTCATAAGTGATTTTCATAAACTGTCTAGTATACACATTATAGTACAAAATATTACAAGAGGCTACATGTGTTTAAGAAAAAAAATGTGTATTATAATTAAGAAATGGTACATTATCAGATTGTATCACAATGTATATACACAAGGCATATAATTAAAGGTTGCACATGCAACCTTAACTAAGTATTTCCTGACTTGAATGTTGAGCTACAAAGATATGGTTTTCTTTACTTTTTACAATGGAATTTACTTTTTTTTGAAAGAGTAGAAAAATAAAAGAGTTAGCAGACCTGCTGACTTTAAAAAAATGGCAACAAGTAAATTCCATTATCTGGAAGCTATTTGGTTTAACACCACTAGAATTCCTTGTCCCAAGCACCTTCTGAGGCTTATAAAACTGGGGTCCCTGCCTTGGTGCCATGCAAAATGTGCAGCAACCCTTCCTAATCTCTTCATTGCACTCTTCCTTGCTGCTAGTAGGTTAGCCATAAACATGTACAATGCAGCAATTTTTCTTGATGGCATTTTATGAATGTAAAAGACTCCTCGGTAAAATATACTGTGTAGCATGGAATTCTCAAACTATTTTCAAATCAAAACTCTTTGCACCGGAACACTCAAAGACACTTCTTTACGAGAGTTATTTCCACATCAAATTTCATTTTGTGTTTAAATTCTGGTCACTTCAACAATACTTTTGTTCAAAGGAGGTCACAAGTTTTGGAAAAGAATTTTCAGTTTCTTTATGCTCAAAAACATCTGAACAATATTTGCTTTTGAAGACCTTTTCCATACTCTAAGAGACCAAGACCAGAAAACCGGCCTCCACAAAAGCACAAACCTGATGTGTTGCTTAAGGCTGGTCTTCTCTTGGTTTTGTTTTATGCTTAGTTTGAATGACAGTAATTCACAGAACAGCAGCTGCAAACAGATACATCTGGTGCCACCAAATTACATGCAGAAACAAACCCAAATCTTCTATTTGAAATACTAGCTGTTTTAGTATGAAGGCAACAGAATCTGTGGTGATTGAGAACTCAAGATAGAACAGGATATTAGCCACAGCCAAACAGGCCTGATTTGTGATAAACACAGAACTGAAATCAAAATACGGTTGGGCCAGAATTCTGGAGTTAGAGTCACAACATGCCTGCTTGCTATGCAGAGAAAGAGAGAGAATAGCCATCAAATGCAGGCAAAGTGATCAGAGCATTTGTGGACAGAAGTGTATAGGAGCAGATCATTAACAGGAGAACTGAGAATTGGAGCAGAAACCCTCTCATTTTAGAAACTGATTATTCTAAAGTGTTAGATGGTGATGGAGTCAGCGAATTATTGTTTCTTTTGCACATTCTACCATTAACATTTTCATGTAGTTTGATTTTGAGAAATAAGGTAATACAAAACAATAATTACTAACAGGAGCATCTGCACTGGTGTCAACGAGTATTTCGGACTAAGAACTACCAAATGTGGAGACTTCATCAGAGCATTTCAATCACATCAGCACATGGCCAGGAGAGAGCACAAGATTAAGCTTTGCTATTGTCCCACACACACTGGGCAATAACTTCCACTACCAAAAAGAACAGAGGGGCTATTCCTGCAATCATTCACACACTTCTGGGAATGATAGAAGATCCTGAGGAAAAAAAAAAAAAGCTGAATAACTGAAATATGCACCTTTACTCTTCAGAGGGCCTGCCATTTCAGTGCAGCAGATTCTTGAAAATTCTCCCCCACTTCGGTTTATTTGAGGCGTCTCCTGAAATAAAGGAACAAGTCACCATGGTAGCAGCAACACCTGAGACTAACTGGTAATTATGGTTTTCAGAGACTATTCCTGGACTCTGGGGACTGTACCTGCTCAACCAGTCCTAACTCTGGATCCTGTAAGCATTAGTATACCACATAATATGTTAGGCTTTGGGGGGAATGAGGGAGAAAGTCATGCTTATACCACACGCCCATTTACAAGGGTGGAAAGACAGGCACGTAATTGAACTGTAAGCACTTAACATGAGAAATTCTCCTTCCTTTCTGACCCCACTGCCTCATCACATCTTTCCTCTTAATTAAAAAAAAATTTAAAAAAAAATTCACTCACTTTTGAAGATACTACTTTAGTCTTTTCTAGCCTCAGGAGGAGACACATCCAGAGAAGATTTAAACTCGGCACCAGTAAAGTCTTGCCAAAGTAGCAACTAAAGCAGTAAGTGGATTTAAATACAATAGAAAGTATCCCAATATGAAACAGAAGGGTAATCCATCAAACCCCAAACCAATTATTATAATCTCTCTCAGAGGAATCCTTTGTGCAGATGAAAAACAGGCAAGAAAATATTACCCTCCTCACTGTACTACCAGTTCTATGATGTGGGATATTTAACTCTCCTGCTAAATCTTAACTCCTGCATTTTCTGACTACTTTAATTGTGCACACTTACTGTTGCATTAACAGTTTTTTGCATTATATTTCCTAAATTTTGTTGAAGGATGAAGGGAAACACACAAGCACACACATTCTATAGATATTTTTTTTTGTAATTACTATACTACTGTCTCTAAGAACTACACACCCCTTTAAATGCACCACTGAAATATGGACAGTTCAATTAATTTGCATATAGCAGAGGCACTGGTTTCTCCCTGTAATGGTTGGAGGGACTGAGAAGAAGAGTGGGGACCCATCTCTCTCTCAGGACAAGGAAGGTTATCCCAAGGAAGGTTTCTCAGTCAAGAAAAGGGCTCTGCAGAATTGCCTAAAGACTTGTTTTCTACCCAGGAGGGTCAATGAGCAGTCTGGGGATCCATGCCCCAGTCATCCATTTCAAAATTTTACGCATTCTCAAGGCCTCACTACTTGGACGTTGGGTATTTGAAATGGATCACTGATCACTCACTCAAAATTAACAAAATTCTGGGAGAATAAGCAAGCTAGAATGGCTGAGCAAGGAGACAGCAGCTCCAGGTGAAAGTCTATGGAAAATATATTTTTTCGGACCTAAACAGTATCTTCATTACCACTCATATCTTTTTCATCCTTGCCTGGCTCAAAAATGGATAAGGGGATTTAAGTCAAACTTAAAAAGCAAATACACACAAACTTTTTTTAAAAAAATCCAAAAATCTTATCTTTGACAATTGACCAGTCATGAAAAAAAATGTAATGAAAAGGGTAATATTTCAAGGAAGTTATGAGCAAATGAAACAGAAGGTGTTAAGCTATTCTTCAACCTTAACTACAGCTTTTTGCTCTCAACCAAATACTGTAATAATAATTTGTGGTCAAACAGCAATATTAAGTGTCACATTCAATCTAACTATCACTGTACATTTAAGAAGGCATTTGCTAATAATGTTTAGTTACTTTTAAATGTACTTTAGCGAAGTAGTTTTCACCCAGATGCATGTGAAAGTGAACTCATTAGTAAAGGCACTGGAATGTGAAGGCTCTAGAAATTCATTAGTAAAGGCACTAGGAAAGGCCAGCTATGTGTTCCTTAAAAAATAAATAATAATAATGAATTATTATACATTTCTACAACACTTTCCACATGGAGACCTCAAAGTGCTTTCAAACACTGTCTCAATACTGCTTATAAAATATTCCTTATAATACTGGAAAGGAAAAAGACTGACTCATCCTAAGCATCTCAGTAAATAAGTTGCAAAGCTATGAATAGAATACTGTACCCCAATTTTGACCCGCTAAATCACAGTTTCCTTCTTAAGGCAACAGAAGCATGACAATCATATTTATTAACTTCCCTGCAATAAACCCTCATCCTCAAATTGTTTAAATGCAGACATGTGTCAGAACTGGCAAGTGGATAAAAACAAAAGTTAAATATATTAAAATATTTTGTTAATCTATAAAATGACTTATTCATGTACTAAACATTCTCTAGTGTTTTGTAAAATAATGAAGGCTTAAATGAATAGGAGCCTTAACTACAACATTTTGCTATTAAATCCTTGCTGAGAAATGGAGAGAGAATTGCCTTTGTGTGTATGAATTAGACATGTATTCACATTAGCAAAGTCTATTATATTTAACTAGTGTAAAAGCCCGTGTACACTGTCCAACAGTAACGGCTCGCGGCCCCCCCCCCACTCGCTCAGCTCTCTGCCCCCTCCCCCCCTCCCCCTCGCTCGGCTCTCTGCCCCCTCCCCCTCGCTCAGCCCCCTTCCCCGGCTCTCTGCCTCCTCCCCCTCGCTCGGCTCTCTGCTGGGCACAGCTGGCCGTGCCGTGCCCGGGCGCCTCCGCCCCGCTGGCCCAGCGCCCCCTTCCCGTGCCCCACCCAACCAGAGCCCCCTGCCCGCACCTCCTGCGCCCAGCCACCCTCCTGCCCGCGCTCCCCGAGCCCCTAATCCAGACCCTGCTTCCCTCACAGCGGCGCACGCACAGCGACCATGTTGTGCTGCCGAACTACACCTCCCAGCATGCCGTTCGTCCAGGCCATCTCTACTGCGCATGACGGCTTCACACAAACTTCCCTAGCCTTTTATTATATAGGATTGGCAGTAATGGGTGAAGCTGATGGATGCAGAGTGAAGACTCTTGATGGAGGAAGCAGTTTTTCTGTTTTGTCCCTTGGGGTAAGCTCTTTCCAGTGATAAAACTCCAAAATCCACTCCACCTCACAATGGATGTTTCAGTTAGTTATCTTGTCTTGCTCTCCACACCAATTTTCAATTAATCAAACCCAGAGCCACAGAAATAGTTGGAAGATGAACCCCTGATGCAGACAAATATAAAGTCAGTCTACAGTGGCTCTACTGAAAAGGAAAATAAGAACTTTGAAATAGAGAAAGTAGGATTAGTCATATGATTAGGAAGATTTCACTATGAAATCAGCTTTTTTTGGAACTGTAGAGAACCATCCTTAGTTTCAAATTTTTATTTTTAAACAACTTCAGTCTCCCATTGAAAACATGCTACATTTAAATTATTCTCTAGTACAACTCCTACTATTTGCTATTTGTAATTTGCATACCCACTACTTCTGCCACTGGGAAAAAACGTTTTTTGTTCACTACTCCCAGCAAAAAAGCAAAGTAATATAAAAAGTATGATGTGTGGTTTTATAAAATTAAGTTACTACCAAATACCAGCTTTGACTTAAATCTCCTCTCTCACACAAACTTTTAAAATGATAGGGGATTCTGAGGAGGGAGTCTGCTCAGGGAGAAAGAAAACAGCAGACGCATTTTTAAAGTTACATGATTATCTGCAACATTTAAACCACCTTAATATGTATTATAAAGAGAGCAAAGAAACTAGCAGGCTCTAAAATTTTACATTGTTTTATTTTTGAGTTCAGTTTTTTTGGTATATAATTCTAGATTTGTAAGTTCAATTTTCATGATAAAGAGATTGCACTACAGTACTTTTATGAGATGAATTGAAAAACATTTTTTTTACAGTGCAAATATTTGTAATAAAAATAAATATAAATTGAGCACTGTATACTTTGTATTCTGTATTATAATTGAAATATATTTGAAAATGTAGAAAACATACAAAAATATTTTAAATAAATGGTATTCTATTGCTGTTTAATCACACAATTAATTTTTTTAACCTCGACAGCCCTCTTTTTTGCTTCTCCTGTCCTTCTTTAAGGTTTTGCTCTTCACGTTGCTACACAATTGCTAAATATCATTCTAGGATTATTTCTTAAAGTGAAAATAAAGATAGAATGTTTAACAGGCATGGAGACAATTCAGACATATAGTCACTTAAACTGAAACAGTGAAGAGCCAAACAATTAAGCATACAACAGGATGCTATATAAATGTAAATTAATGTACTATATACAAATATATGTATTTGAATTGTTAAAGTGTCAAGTTGCGTATTTACAGCAAATTAAAAACATTCTGTAAATGGCATGACTCAGAGAACAAAAAGCACACTGACATCAAGTCCAGAACAAATCCCTCTCTGCTATGTTCAAACATTCACTGTAATCAATTTCTCTCTTACCTGTCTCAACCAACACTTTTCTTCAGAGGCTAAAACACAACATCCAACATGCTCTTCCTCACCATCTTGTATTTCTTTCACAGATCCTCTCTTTTCCTTCTGGCTCCCATTAGCACAAGCGTTCTGCTTCCCCAAGCTTCCACTTTTGGTCTCTTCATTCTCAGCAAGGTTTCCAGTCCCCATAGATTCTTCAGAAAGGAATCCCGCCAGTCCATCAGATGTAAGTTTGCCCCCATGATCCAAGTTATCAGTTTCCTGGGAGCAATTTTCCACCCCACTAATCCTGTGGGACTCAGACAGCAAACTGCTACTATGAGCTTGTACAAGTGTTGATGCTTCAGGTTTTGTATCTAGTCTAACATTAGGATCAGACCCAGCAGTAAGATCAGTAGAGATGCTGACTGGCAGTCCAGTGTACAATTCCTGTACCACAGCAGACATGGAGGAATCAAGTGGATGTGGGAGAGTTCTCTCTTGGGAGTCCACTCCAGATGATAGCATCAGGGCAGCTGAAGACTGTGCCTTTCTAAATTCACCCTAAAAGTAAAGACAACACTAAATCACTACACACACATATATACAGAAGTAATCGTTGTCTTTGTTATTGTCTGGGACAAAGGTACATAAGGCCAAGAAGCAACGACAAGGGAACAGATATTTAGACAGTTTGGTCTCTTGTTAAGGCACTCACAGTAGAACTCCTCAGTCAGCAAACCAAAATGTTCAGCCAGGTTCTTTCAATATTAACCTGAGCCTGAATAAGTAATAAAAAACGTAGTATGTTAACATTTTATTGTAACTTTGCCTTAATAAAAAGTTTAAGCCAAAAATAAAAAGGTAAATGCTTCAAACGTGTGTGTTCAACAAGATTATGTTCCAAATGAATTCCTGGTAAGAAACTGATTCTACAGTTACTGAATGCTAAAGTGCCACACAACTCATGAGTAATGTAATTCCTCTCTTCTCATAGCAAGTTTCTCCCTACCTCAATGTCATTTCTTAGCCTAAAACTAAGACCTTGCAGAGTGTATGGGTGTCTGTAGAAAATGGAAAGAGAGGTAATGGGGAGAAAAAGTATTTACTAGCACTTGTGGACCTAAAGCAGGACGTCAAACATCCTGCCAGTTTGATGGTAGTAGCCAAATTTCCTTGACTTTTCTATATTTTTAAAAATTTCTCTTTAGATGGAAAAGCCATACAAGAAAATGCATCCCAACACATGCACTATCACTTGCCATTCCTTGTGACTTCCCCATTTAAATGGAGGAAAAAGATGGTGTTATCACTAGGTTTGTTATCTAAAGTGAACCTTTGATTCATTTTATAGCCTAGAGCCCAACAGATCAGTATCTAATGGTCAATTCTATGCTAGCAATCAATAGCCATGCTCAAAGAGTTACTGCTAGTACAAAATGATGCAGTGTCAGCATGACCACAAAATGATCAGCCACGAGTGCTCTGAACTACATTAAGTAAAGGGTCACTTAAAACAAATATATTAGAGAGCTCTGATGCAAGAATATTACATACTTAACACTGGCATGCTCATGAATCTCCACTGAGAATTTCTATAAAAGCTACCACGGGCTAGGTCAGGTGGCACAATCCCTCCGCTAACAGCCAACAGAAGGTTAATAAAAACTCAGTCCTAATACTCAAATGTTGATCTTGCTGCTCTTTACAGAGCTCAAAAATGTAGATGACCAATCATCAGTTCTGCTAGCTCAATATTTCTATGAATCAGAGAGGTAGCCGTGTTAGTCTAGAATAGTCTTTAAGGTGCCACAGGACTCTTTGTTACCTCTAATATTTCCATGCTATACATAACTAAAATCCCCAAGATTCTTTAAAAAAACAAAAAACAAAAAAACCCAACAACACCCCACAATAGGGCAGGAGACATTTTTCTCAATTTTTTAAAAAAACTTATCTTCAAAAGCTTACACCATTTCTAGCAGTACTGACTAACATATGGCTAATTTTACAGAGCCTGGGTGGACTCCCTGGGAGCCAGAGGGGAAAGAACCACTCTCTCAGCCTGAGTGGGCTGGGTCAGATCAAGCTGGCTCCACCCCCAGGAAGGGGAGGGGTGGAACAGGAAGTATAAAGGGTGGGGCCCTTAGCTAAGTCAGGGCAGCACCAGGGAGGGAAATGGATGCAAACTACTGGCTGTTTGGGCTACACCCTGCTGCTGAGCCAAGGGAGGCCCTGGACCCAGGGAACCCTGGTCTATGGGAAGGACTGGGGGTTCCAGACCTGCTGGCTGCAGAATACCCTGAGGGCCTGCTAGAGCCCAGCAGTGACCCATGCCTGCCCGAGGCGGATGCTGAGGGGGAACTAGAGCTGCCCGTGTCAGAGTACCCCAGACTGCCAGAGACCAGCAGTGCCCCGTGGCAAATGGAGGCAGATGCTGAAGGGGAAGAGGAGCTACCTGAGGGGCCCCCGCTACAGGCCCTTGCCGGCACCGCCCGGCGGCCTGAGGGGCCCGCGCTACAGGCCAGCACAGGCGGCCTGAGGGGCCCGCGCTACAGGCTCTAGCCGGTCCACCTCCTGACCCTAATTCCCCCATGACTGGGAGGTGCAACCAAGGCCTTGCTGTGAGACAGTAGCCCGTACTGACCGTCATACACTAATGTAAAGAAAAACAACATACTTTGGTCTCAGTACACTGATGATCTACAGATAAATACAAACACTGACCATATGCAAGTTTAAAAAAAAAACACTAAGCATGGCTTCTTTCCTCAAGGATTGATAATAAAAACATATGGGTTAAATTCTACAGACCCTGATTTCTCTGTTTTTAAAATGACCGTATCTACTGTAAGCAAAAGACAGCTGAGAGGTTGCAGAATCTTAGCATTTATTTACCAAAGGTAGGAAGAAGGACCCATTTGCTAAAACACTCCAGATTTATTTTCTTCTCATCCTGTCTTTCAACACAGGACAAACACTTTCCAGTCATCCACAACACCTTTTCTTGCAACCCTGAAATGCCTTTTGCACACACACAACCTCTGCCAGGTATTAAGGAGGTTAAGTAACTTGCCCAAAGTCACATTAACAAAGTGAGTTGCAGACAGAGGAATAGAACTGAGGTCACCCAAACCAATGACCTGCTCTAACATCTAAAAAATGGCCCACCAAAAAGCAAACAATGTAAAATAAAATTGTAAAAAAAAATTTTTTTACAAGCAAGGTTCACTTTAATGAGGCCCCGATGTTCATTTTTGGGAAAGCCCAGGCAAAGTCAGCCATCCCAAATTCAGTTATGAAAAGCTATTTTCATTCTCAAAGGGACTCTGAAACAAAGCCAGCAGCATCCGCAGTCCTTACCCCAGAGATATCAAAGCCCCTCAGGACAAAAGTACCAGGACGTCAAGCTGGTGCCGTTTTCATCACCCGGTGAAGGATGCTAAGACCCCTAGGAGCTGCCCCACACATACCCCCAGATGGAAGGATTGTCCCCCAAAGAGCCTCCCCCCAGGTGCCAGGTCTCCACCCCTCCCCAAAGGGCGCCCCCCGCAGGTGCCAGCTCTCCGCACAACTGAGTCCATAAAGGGGGACTCCCCCGGGGGGGGTGGGCTCCCCTGGGGGTGCCAGGTCCCTCCCTAACGGGAACTGCCAGCTCCGAACTCGGGGAGAGACGGGAGCGTAGCCCCTCCAAGGCGGCCGGTCCCCCGCCCAGACAGATCGTGAATGAAGCGCGGCCGGGGGGGGGTGCAAGGGGCGCACTACCCCTCTTACCTGAGCGGGCTACAGGCCCGCCACCAACCCCGCTTCTTCTACACAGAGCCGCTCTCTCCGCCTCCTCTCTATGGTCACATCACTTCCTCAGCCAGCCATTGGCTGCTGCTCACTCACCAGCGGCCAACTCCTACCCCGCTTGCGCTTGCTTACACTCCCCGCGGGCTCTTCCACGCAGCGCCCTTCGCACGCTGGCCCAGCGGGCTCTTCCAAACACCTCCCTCCCTCAGCTGCCACAACTCTTCCAAACCCTACCACCTTCTTTGCCTGTCCACGACGCACTTTTCTCAGCACCTCTCTACACAAAGGCTCTTAGTGTCCCCAGTGCTCCTCCCACACTGCAGCACTGCACGACTCTTAGTGCATCTCTCCCGCTGGCCCCACTCTTCACCACAACACAACTTACCAAGATTAAACAGTCAGCAGCTCTGTGTCACGTATGCATGGCTTGTAGTCTACAAGGAGGTAAAACATGCCCAGCTTCCATGCTGATGGGCAAAAACACTCATAACAAGATGCTACTTGGTGGCATGCTATAGTGGAACGCATGCCAACTCCTGCAATCAAAGAAAATTTGTCACGTTATACTCAGCATGTGTGGATGAAGAGATGTCAAAAAAGTTAAAATCCATGCAAAGTTTGTCTGTGGATTTCTCAGAAATGGATAAAGAAGAAAGGCATGAAAACTTTTTAAAAAACATAGCCACTTATGTTCCCCAGAAAATATGCATCACATACATCCAGATCTAGGGTCTGACCCTTTTGAGTTGAGTGGGACCAAGTTTGGCCCTTTATCTGAGCCTTCACATTTATTATTGTTTAAAACGTGTATCTCTTAATCAACCCCCTAAAAGCCAATCCAACTAGAGCCCCATTGTGGTAGGCACTGTAAAGATATATGATAATAAATTACAGACATTGTCTCAAAGAGTTCACATGCTATAAGACAAGATCCGGCATTTCTTCTCATTCCTTTTTCTGATCCCAGTAGGATCAACAGGGCTCTTGTCCCCACAATAGTTATCCTAAAAGCAGGTGTTTCCCTATTATATCTTGAAGTTACTTTCTTTTACCCCAATTATCCCACGTGAGAAGAACACCATTATGTCCTCATCGTGAAGACATCTAGTTTCTATACAAATGCAGGGGGTCTGACCACCATCATCAGTTCGCAGGATTGGGCCGCTCTTTCCCCTCCCCTCTTTCCCCTCTATGGTGCCGCGCTACGAGTTACGTCACAATCACGCTCTCCGCAAGTCCCGGATGAGGAAGTGAGGCCGCTCTGCGGGTGATTCTTCTCGGGTGCCGCCCCCTGTCCTGGCTCGAGCCGCCGCCAGGACCAGTAAGAATCGGGGGAGCCGGGGCCTGCTCTTGCCCTTCCCTCACCCGCGGAGTTTTTGGCTTGTGGTTGTATTTTCCTGTCGCTCATATCTTTCTCCGCAGGGAGCGGGGGAATTTGCCCCCCAAGGGGTGTGTGGTTGTCATGGAGATGGGAGGAATTGCCCCTTCCCTAGGATGGGGGGGTCTCTTTTTTTGAGGGGGGGGGCTAGGGATGGGTCCACCCTCAGGCATGGTCACTGCACTGTTGGGGTGGGGTCCCCGCGGACAGACACCTGTCAGGGAGGGAGACGCTGGGTTTACATGGCCCTGCCTCAGCGCCTCTAGCCCTTCATGTCTGTTTCTGTTTGGTGGGGAGTGTCTGCTCCCACAGGGGACCCATTCCCACGGGTAACGTGGAGCATTGGACTGCAGGAGATCTGACCCCTCTGATTGTTGATTCCTTGACTCCTTGCAGTTGTCGGAGTAGCGGGCACTGGTGGTTGGGGGCCTTTTGCTGACCAGGGGGTTGTCATTCTGCAGTGGGTTGTGTCACTGAGATGAGGTATTGATCCCAGGTTTTGTTATGGCGGGCGGGGGATTATGGACCGATGGCAGCTCAGAAAAGCTGCAGCATTTTGTTAAAGAGTTAGGCTTGAATTTTACATTCTGGATTGTATGTGTGAGTTTGTGAGAGAGACAGTGCTTCTGAACTGTGTTGTACTGTCAACAGCTAATAGAAATTCTTCTCTAGTTCAAGGTGTGGTGTCCTGTCTTTTTCATGTGAAAGACTCAAATTCCATCATAATAGTGACTGTGAAGTCTGAAGTGACCAGCATGAAGCATATTGACAAATAGGAAATCTTAGGCAGTTATGGAATTGGTACATGTGCATTCTTTGTGGAGCATTAGTGTGGCTGGATTTGCTCTCTGAGACTGGAACCTCTGAGGTTTCCTCTTGAAATGTAGAGCTGTAGAAGAGTTTTATAATAAGGAAAGGGCTGAATTTCTTTGTTTTGTTTTTACTTACCAGGGAGACAAGATGTCATCTGTCCTATTTACTTGGAGTAGCTGAGAAGAATCGGCATTCAAAATGAGAACCAACAAGGTCTACAAACTCGTCATACATAAGAAGGGCTTTGGGGGCAGTGGTCAGTATCCATTGGGTCATAAGTGTTTTTAAGGCTGCTGGTTTTATGAACAGTGATATAATCAGCAGTTTTCCATAATATATATAGTTTAACAGTGACAAAGATGGTTTCCATTTTTGTTAGGCTTTTTCAACCAAATATTAAGAGGTTACACAAAGGCTAATCCAAGTGTCACTAGTCAGAAGGTGGAAAGCCCATTGATAGTTGAATACAAATTTAAATCCACATGTACCAGATTACAGTGAAAATGTTAGCTTCTGTGACGTGACAAAATATCTTTGACACCTTTTCTGCTTTTCTTTTGTCATTTTGCCCTCTTTTTTGCTATCCCTGTTGCCTCTTGCTTAGCCACATAATTGGGAGAGGCTGTAGTGGCTCAATAGTATTGCTGCACATGGATGTGTGTGCTCAGAGTTTGTGGATCTCACTGGCAGCTCTGTGTAGGGTTTTCCACTTTATTCTTGTTGAGGCTGTGCATGACTGGAGCCTTTCATTTGTCAGTCAAGAAGAGTTATTGATGTGTTTCTGAGAAAAATCTGATCAGATAGCTCTCGCTGCTCCCTTGATAAAAGTCATGGTGATGCAGTAGTCCATAAGTTGCATAGGATTCAGAAACAGCATTTCATAAATATTTTCTGGAGACTAAGATGCTCAGTTGCCCAGCATCTTTGTTTCGTTTACCCACTGTCACTTTGGGATCACAATCACAGCATATTATTGAAGTTACGTTAACAGTCCTTTATAGTTCACTGTCTCCCCACCAATGTTTTAACAATTGAGGAAAACAAAAGAAGTGTGGAGATTTTGGGTATTAAGATGAGACTGGTTCCTCTCTCAAACAAATATTGTATGACAATCCTATGACTTGGAACAACGGAAAGGTCCTTTCCCCCCAGAATTATCCTGCCTCAACAGTCTGGTCAGAGTAGTGTTACTGTGTGAAGGATGTACTGAGTGTAAATTAACAGATGGATGTGCAGCATACAGTGCATAAGTTCCTGCGATTTCATTCTTATCGGTTGATAGCAATTCAGTGAGGGAGCCTGCAATCTTTATCTTCCAGATGATGAATTAATGATGAACCCCAAAGTGTTTCTTCACATCAAGCTGGGAGATGTTGTTGAGATTGCACACCCTAATGATGAGTACAGGTGAATCGTCTTTCTGCTAATATCAGCCAAGTGTAGCTGGAGCACCTAAAATACTAATCTCTCTATTCCTTTAGTGTGAGTGAGTAGACACTGAGGGATTACTGGATATCACTGTGTGGCCCGGTGTATAGGGGTGGGGCAAGCCAAGTGGGGTGGGGGGTGGGGAAGCAGATGGGGGCGGGGCGAGGGCGGGGCTTTTCGGCCCGCAGCTGGTTTTTTACAGTAATATGGCCCTCGCTGCTTTCGAGTTGTGCAGGCCTGCATTAGAGGGTTTGCTGGCCATACTTGGAATGAGTAGCAGCTATTCTTGAAGTAGTTCCTCGGGTTTTTATTTTTTGTATTTATTTTCTTGTTGTTGCATAGCGATAGTTCTTTAATTCCATGGGTCCTGAGGAATAGGTTTGTATAATAATAATTAGCTCTTTTAGGGTAAAGAATGGTAATGGTTGATCAGATCAAGGGGAAGGGATGTTTTAACTTGTTCTCTTAGAAATTGTCAGGTTCTGAGTACCTTTTCTGCTAGATAAGCTAGAGCATTAACAATACTCATCCCCTATGCAGTAGAACTAGGTGCTTTTATTGTGATGGAGGAATTCAAACCCTCCATGGTGACAGCAGGATAGATGGCTTGTTTCTCCATGTCGTTGTTCACCTTCTGTCTCTTGTGTTCCAGCCCTCTGCTCCTGCAAGTGAAGTCACTTAAGGAAGATTTGCAAAAAGGTAAGATTCCAGACTCTTGTAGTGTGACTATAAGGCTTAACCGAGGAAATCACAATGAAATTAACCACAATTCCTAGGTGTGTTTTTTGTTTGTTTTTTAAATTGATTCTCTTTCTTGTAACTTGTCAAATTTCTGGTTTTCTCATGGATCAGTTGGGGGCTGCATGCCTGCTGTCTGCAGCAAACTGCTTGGAAGACTCAGGACAATGGCAGTTTCCATTCACACTGTTCAAGTGGAATGGGGATATCTAGATCTAAAATGCATTGCCAAAATAATGGCTTGCTTTGTATGTCCATAAGCAGGGCCCTTTCTCTCACTGGGGCTATAGCAGGGGATGGATTAAATGGAAATAAGTATTCTCTCATTTTTCTCTTCCTTATGGCAGAAACTATAAGTGTGGATCAGACTGTAGCTCAGGTATTCCGACTGAGACCTTACCAGGATGTCCATGTGAATGTTGTCGACCCAAAGGTATGTAATGTAGTAACCATGAATAACAATATTTCCATCTGCCTCAGCACTTAGCACAGGGGAATTCAATTTTTTTTTTGTCAAGGTGCATATTTCTTTGTCAAGGTCCAGACTCCAGAGATAATCATAAAAATAATGATAATAAGTAAATAAAAAGATTTCAGAGTCTGTTCAAAAGCATCTGGTGATCTGGATTTGGCTCATGGTCTGCCTATTGATTACTCCTAATTTAGCACAAATGGGAGTCCTTCAGATATCTTATTTGCCTTGGAGTTAGAATAAAGCCCCCTCTCCCCCCTTTTTATTTTTGTAAAAGGTATTTTCTCTTATGCTTCAAATCAGCACTGAAGGTGGGGAGTGTGATTAGACCTTTACCTTGAACTTCACTAATCCCCAGAATATGCCGGCCTGCCACTCACGATTGTCCCTGCACTTCAGCCCTATAAGCTTCTTCGGTAGTTGTACTTTTAGGCCTTCCCTCTTAAAAGCATTTACTTGATTTGAAAAGGCCTTTCATGTAATACGAGGTCATATACGAGAGTGTTGTATTGAGAACATACACTGAAATCTATTTACTGATTCCTTTTTTAAGGATGTGACTCTTGACCTGGTGGAGCTGACCTTTAAGGATCAGTATATTGGGCGTGGGGATATGTGGCGTCTGAAAAAAAGCTTGGTAAGGCCTATGATTGTAATGTGTGGGATGGAGGGGACACTACCTTTTCTCACTGTTCAGGAACATGAGGCAGGAACATAGCTATCATGCAAAGCCATGGAGCACTGAGGGAAAAGCTCAAGGGCAATTGCTTCTGAGAAATCTGCCCACTAGTGGGTGGGACTTGAGTGGAAACTGTATGTAACAATATTACAGTATTGAATTAAGTTGCTTCACAACTTTTTTCTGGAAAATAGTGTTCATTCCCATGGATCAATGGTAGTCAACAGCGTTAAGGGCTGTTCATCATATTCTGAGTTCTTTTGACTGAACAAAGAGTATTTGGGAGAGGTTGGGTCCAAATGAACTTCAGCCAAAAATGTTCTAGAATTAACTGTTTCATGACGTTGCCACTTGTTAGACAACATCTGAGAATTCCCATATTTCTGTATTTTGGAGTGCAGCCAGTGTCCAGTCAGATGAGCAGTATACCAGATAAATTATAGCTGTTTCTCTTGCTCAGCTGCTCTCTGCTACATTAAACGATATCCCTTTACCTACACAAGGCATAGCAGAATACTCTCTTGGTTGAGATGTTAATTGTAAATGTGCTAAGTGGCCTCCAGCCTTAAGGTGGACTTCAGGGAGAGGGATCAGGGTCTCAGAGTTCTAACAGTTGTTTGCTATACATCATTCTAGTTGCTTTGAGAGTTATTGCTTTTTTCCATCATCTATAACTCTTCTGTCTTAGGTCAGCACATGTGCCTATGTCACCCAAAAGGTGGAATTTGCAGGTATCCGGTGAGTGCTGAATTGTCCTGATTTATTCTTATGAGTAGATGTAGAGATTATTTATAGGTAGAGATATCTGGCGGCACAGATAACTGAAAGGAGAAATGCTTTGGGGGTTTGTATACCATATTTTTAACTTTTCTAGCCATTAGTTAATGAAAATGTCAAGGCAGGAAGCTGCTGCTTTTAGCCATCCTGCCCAGGTACAGAAAACTTATCTGTTGATTGTGCCATTAGATCAATGAGCTTAGCACACCCACTATGAGAACAAACAAAGGGTAGGTATATTTTCTGGACTCAAGTCTGAAATTTTTTCCCTAGTACATTCTCTCTTCCCATCTCAAAGCTCTAAATGTCCATTTTCTCTCCAGTTTGCCTATTTAATAGATTTGTGGATTATAAAGCCAGAAGAGACCATTATGATAATTTAGTCTGGCTTTCTGAATAACACAGACCATGGGACTTCCCCTGAATTAATTCCCATTTGAACTAGATCATATCTTTTAGGAACACATCCAATCTTGATTTAAAAATGACCGGTGATGGATAATCTACAACAACCCTTGGCAAGTTGTTTCAATGGTTAATTATCCTCACTGTTAAAAAAATTGAGTTTCATTTCTAGTCTGAATTTGTCTAGCTTCAGCTTTCGTTTATAGATTCTTGTTATACTGTTGTTTGGGAAGTTGAAGATCCCTCTTTTCAAATTTCTTTTCACCCCTGTTAGGTGCTTTAAAAACTGTGATCAAGTGACCCCTTACACTTCTCTTTGTTAAGCTAAATGGATTGTGCTTCTGGGATCTTTCACTCTAAAGCATATTCTCCAATTCCAATCCTTTATTCATTGCCATGGTTGTTCTCTGAATCCTCTCCAATTTATCAACATCCTTCTTGAATTGTGGACACCAGAACTGGATACAGTATTCCAGCAGCAGTTGCACCAGTGCCAAATACAGACATAACATAGCCTCTCTACTCCTACTCACGGTTGTACAGTTTCCAAGCATTACATTCGCCCTGTAGGCCACAACAACATACTGGGAGCTCATATTCAGCTGATTATCCACCATGACCCCCAAGTTTTTTTCAGTGTCACTGCTTCCCAGGATAAAGTTCCCCTTCTGGTAAGTATGGTTTACATTCTTTGTTCCTAGATGTATGACTTTACATTTGGCTGTATTCAAACACACAGAGTTTGCTTGCGCCCAGCTTATCAAATGATCCAGATTGCTCTGTATCTGGGACCTGTTCTCTTCATTGTTTACCATCCCCACCATTCTTTGCACCATCTACGAACTTTCAATGATGATTTTGCATTTTCTTTCAGGTCACTGAATAAAATGTTAAATCCTATAGAACCAATCCCTGCAGGACCCCACTGGAACCGTATCCTCTTTGTGTCCCCCATTTACAATTGCATTTTGAGATCCATCACTCAATTTCTAATCCATTTAATATGTGCCATGTTGCACTGGTATCATTTAGTTTCTCAGTGAAAATATTGTGTAGTATCACATCAACCATCTTACAAAAAATATATTAATCCACACTATTATCTTTATCAACCAAATTTCTAATCTCCTCAAAAATATCAAATATCTATTTCACATAAACCCATGAGAATTGGCATTAATTATATTACCCTCCTTTAATTCTTTATTAATTGAGTCCTGTATCATTTATTCCATTAGTTTGCCCAGGATCAATGTCAGACTGACAAGCCTATTACTGGTCAAATCGTCCCTTACCATTTTTAAATATTGGCATAGCATTCATCTTCTTCCAGTCTTCTGGAGCTGTTTGATCACTGACGACCTCCTTTACTTCATGTGTTGTGCCCATACTGTTTCTAGCAATGAGGATGATGCTTCCTCTAGAGATTGTCACTGCTGCTCTTGTATTACCCAGAGGTGTGGGTATAGGCCTTCCCTGCGGTATGCTGTTTGATAGATATCTCTATTGTTGCTGGTCGAGGGAGTGATCATGCTAGTGCAGAACACTAAGCACTAGACTGGCTTTGAGGATTCTGTTGGCAGTGATCCCTCTTAAGTCAATGACTGGGGAAGTATACCAGATGAGGACATGACCTGTTTTTCTGAGCAATACTGGGCCTCATTACAGGACTAACTGAATGTATGTCAGCTGTTTACTGTGGCTGAAATTATCTTGAACACTTTCTGTTTCAAAAGAGCCATAAAGCCTATTTCCCATGGTTACACTGTGGTTTTTTACTACCCTCAAATTTTCATTGTGTCCCTGTGTTCTGACACTTATTTCAGTGGCATCATTCTTTTTTTGGTCACTTCGTGGGTGTAGTGCAGGCTGCTTGTTTGTGATCTCGAACGAAAAGAGATGAATTGTACCTGATTAAAAAATCAATTAAAAAAAAAAACCCCTGTGGCAGAAATTCTGAGCAGTATGCAAAAGACCTTAAAATGCCACATTTAAATGGTTTTCTTTGTGTCATTTGGTGACTTGTTCTAATTGAAGTGGTGGGAACTAGTGATGGGACAAAGCTACTCATTTGGCTTAGGTGAATGCGACGTAGTTTGCCTTTGGTATTTGGTGATTGGGTGAGAGGGAGCAAAAGGGGTTCCTTTGGATTGGTGTGGAGGTGATAAGGAGTGATTGTGGTAGGGAGCTGCAATGGGAGCAATGGGAGCAACTTGGCACTAGTGCCCTGTAGGGGCAGCCATTTCATGTTTTGTTTCGATGGATTTTATGTGGAGATCGTTAAGGGCTACACTCATGTCCAATTGAATGCAATATTTCTTGTATCTCTAGCAGGAGCACAGGGTGGAGTTCTCTCATCTCCATACCAGCTCTTTAACAAAGGTTATTTTTGTATTGAATTCCTTTTTGTTTTGCTTATAGGGCACAAGTGGGCGAGCTATGGGTTAAGAGTGAGAAGGTCACATGTGGGTACATCAGTGAAGATACCCGGGTAGGATTTCTTTTAAAAAAAATTCTCCCTTTCTTTCAGCTGCGAAACAGTTATTTTTTGAATGTAGAGGGTTTTTTTGTGCATAATTCTACATTTGGAAGTTCAGCTTTCATGAACTTTCAGGAGGGAGGGATAGCTCAGTGGTTTGAGCATTGGCCTGCTAAACCCAGGGTTATGAGTTCAATCCTTGAGGGATATGGGGCAAAAATGGGATTGGTCCTGCTTTTGAGCAGGGGGTTGGACTATAGATGATCTCCAGAGATCCCTTCCAACTCTGAGTTTCTATGATTCTGTGATAAAGGGATTGCACTACAGTACTTGTATTATTAGGTGAATTGAAAAATACTATTTATTTTTTACAGTGCAAATATTTGTAAAAAAATAAATATAAAATGAGCACTGTACACTTTATTCTGTGTAACTGAAATCCATATATTTGAAAATGTTTGTATAAATAATATTCTATTATCGTTTAACAGCACAATTAATCGCGATTAATTTTTAATCACTTGACACCCCTAGCAGAAAGCATCCATTAACTGATTTTTGTTTTCTGAACTAGCAGAAAGGATAACATAGATGTTGAAATGTCCCTTTATAAAATTCAGTTTTGTTCAGAGTTTACAATATGCTGCCCCATTCACCAACAGATACTTCAACAGCGGTTCTCAAACTTTTGAGAACTGTGACCCCCATTGGCAGCAGCGGCGGACTCTTGTATGTCCGCCGAAAAGCTGCCGAATAAATTACTTCCGCATTCGGTGGCTTTTCGGCGGACATATCGAGCTATTTCGGGAGCAATGTCCGCCGAAAAGCCACCGAATGCGGAAGTAATTCATTCGGCGGCTTTTAAGTGGCGCTGGGAGCTCACGACCCCTCTGGGAGTGCTCGGCGACCCCGAGGGGGAGTCGCGACCCCCAGTTTGAGAAACACTACTTTAAGTGAAGCCCTTTCAAGTTCCTTTGCATTATTGCTCACTCATAAATTCATGGTGATACATGCTGCTGGCTATGAAAGGTGTGGAGAATAATAACAAATTCCAGAAATCACACGATTAACACTGTCCATGTAATGAGTTCAACTATATTAAGAATTACACAGGACTTTGAAAAGCAAACACCTCAGAAGTTACTGCATTGCTGTCTATCTAGTAGGCAGAGTTTATGTGTAGCTTAATAGTTAATGCCTATGTTAGAGAATGGTTTAAGATTAGCAGCCGTGTTAGTCTGTATCCGTAAATAAAACGAGGAAGACTTTGTAGCACCTTAGAGAGTAACCAGTTTATTTCAGCATAAGCTTTCGTGGGCTATAGCTCACTTCATCCGATGCTGAAATAAACTGGTTACTCTCTAAGGTGCTACAAAGTCTTCCTCGTTTTACGTTAGAGAATGTTGGGCTAACTGCTCAGGAGCTAAACAGCTTCCTTATAATGAATAGCCTTATGAAGCCTTCAGCAGGTATGTCACCACTTAACATAATCTCTCTCTCCTTGGTAGGTGGTGTTCCGCTCAACCTCAGCCATGGTTTACATCTTTATCCAGATGAGCTGTGAAATGTGGGACTTTGACATCTATGGTATGTAGATAACTTTTTCTCACTTGCATGATATAAATGTCCTGCCTTCTACATAGACAATGTGTTGAAAATGTGAAGTTAGGATCAGTTGCCATTGACACCAAAGCTGTGCTTTCGTTTCCATCCTCTATAGCCCTGCTTGTTGTCGTTTGTCATGTTCCTTTCTCTGGTAACATCAATAGTGACTCTTAATGCTTGTAATGTGGGCTGCTCTGATCCTAATACAACTTTTTGCACTGGAAACCTCAAGGTAAGGTTACCTCAAAACAGGGGTGTGTATAATACAAATAATAGCTTTCTGATGCTCTTATGTTTCTGCTGTTTTTGTGTTTGTTTGTTTTTTTTGCAGGGGACCTGTACTTTGAGAAAGCTGTGAATGGTTTCCTTGCTGATCTTTTCACCAAATGGAAGGTATTGTTGCAGTTTCATATAGAGCCTGCTTCTAAAAAAACAAGTTATACCATGTATTTGTCCATTCTTCAATATCACTTGTTTATCTGGTGTGCTGATATCTTCTTTTAAAAAGAGCCACAAGCTGACTATTCAAAGTTAAGACCCTGATTTTTTTTTAACACATTTACTGAGTCATCAATTGTACTTTCTGATGGTTATGAATCCCTTAGCCATGGACCTTCACAAACAAGGGCCTTGGCACCAAAAAGTTCAGTTTAAATAAGACACTTAAAACCCTTAAGATGGGGGTGAATCTGAAATCAACAAATTAGAGGGCAAGGATAGATTTAAATCCTCAAGAGCTCTAAAGCTTGAACATGTCAAGTGCATGCAAAGTGTGACTGACATTGCCAGGTATCCAGGAGGCGAGAAGTGTGCACGTTAGGGTTGTCTTATATCCATACTGCTTTTTGGCAGTGTTATGAAACTGATAGGAGCTGTGTAAGACTTTTTGCAGCTGGAAACTGTGTGAGTATATTTTATTTTAATATTCGGAATGGGGGAAGAGGAGGAGGAGTTGCCCTCTGGTTATCCTCTTGGATATCTCAGCATTTCTTTCTCTCAACTCCTCACCTGGGCCCATATTTCCCTTCTGAAGGGAGACTGGGAGATCTGGTCAAGGTGCTCTCTACAGCTCATTAGTGCCATTTGTTGCGTTGGCAAGAAGTCCTCCTTCTTAGAGAATGGTGCCTCCTATGCCCTCCTGCTAGCTTGGCACTACAGATCCTACAGAGCAGTTTTATACAGCCATATAAGCCCCATGCATATTGATTACAAGTGTATCAGTGTTTGCTCTCCCTTTGTTTGTGATAATCTCTGCTCCCTATTCTTTTGTGTGTGTGCACTATCAGGGTGAAGAATGATTTTTATTTTCCCCACCACTTATTTCTATTCCTCTTGAACAGGAGAAGAACTGCAGCCATGAAGTGACCGTGGTTCTATTTTCTAGAACTTTTTATGATGCAAAATCCATAGGTAAGATACTGAATAATATTTTCTTCTCTCTTCCTACTCCTCCTATTCCCTCCTTCTCCCCTTTCCCTATTCATGCATTGTCTCTCCTCCTTATCTCGTGGAGGCTGATGTTAGCGAACAATAATTTGTGCCAACGGGGAACTTAAGTCCATTATTGGGTGCTGTGTTCTGGAGTTCATTAGGAGTGTGTTACATAGAGAGTGTCAGTGATGGTGGATGCTTCAGGAGATACATACATTCCTCTGTCTTCCATGGTTTCATATTGCATATGTATAACTTGCATAACTCTGAGTCTGTTTTTATGATTTCTGTTAAGTCCTTGTTCTCCTCGGAAATGATGGGGAAGAGAAGGGATCAGTGTATCTGTAAACTTGCAGAGAACCTTATTTTCTTGTACTGTAACTCAAGTATATTTCACAAGGTGAGCACAGCTGTCCATTTGTGTTACATGGACTCTGTTCAAAGGAGTTGGTGCCAAACACAGTGGGTGTATGATCAGTCCCTCTGTGACTCCTTGAAGGAAAAACCTAACATGAAAGGACATAGGACATATACGCCTATTGTCCCCAAAGTATTCACTCTTGTAGAAGGACCCCTGTGACTTCTTTTTTTAAACCAAATTTAATATTGTCAGAGAGCTGATTTTTTTTTCTTACAGATTTAGATGTACTTTAGAAATAACTTCCCTTTGCTTAAAAAAAAAGGGAGTTAAGCGTATTGTGATTCCCTTCAGATTTCTGAATGAGCCATCTTCATCCTTGCTTTCCTCTCTATTTCAGATGAGTTTCCTGAGATACACCGTTCCTCAATTCGGCAGGATCATGAGGGAAGATTTTATGAAGATTTCTACAAGTATATTTTCCCCTGTGACTGTTTTGTGTGTTAAGGGATATTTTTGAACAAACTCATCTGTAATTCTTATTACTAAGTCCCGTTTCTTGCTAGCATACCTCACAAGGGCAAGATCTTAGCACAATGAGAAACACCTCTCTCTGAGTCCTGGCAAATTGACCAGTTCTCCCCACACTCTCATTTGCTAAATTGTTGTGCACCATCCTCTCAGAAAGACAAGTCCTACTGCTATGTAGTTATAGAAATTGATGACAAACTTCAGAGGCTTAAGGGATTTCTCTGTAGTGCTAATGGTAGCATTTTATGTAAGACTTGGCTGTCTTTAGAATTTTTATTTTGAGTAGCCAAAGGACAGATGGAACCCTTTGTGGTGTTGTCAGCACTGAAACTTTTATTATATTTTCAGTTAAGTCCTGTGTCTGCTGATCAGGGTGGGATATGGTTACTGAAGCTTTCGCCAGCTGGTAAAGTTGGTCTAGCTTGGAATGCCAGTTTCTCCTTTAGAAGGAATTGATGCTTTTCCATATTAAACATAGAACATGTTACTATACTTCTGTCTTACACATAGGCTATAATGTAAGATATTGTATAAGCCACAGAGTGTAAGGTCTTCAGGGCAGGGCCCTTGCCGCCTTGATGTTTGTACACCACCTAACACGTGGGTATGAATGGATAGTAATACTCATAATAAGATGGATGTGTGGTAGCTGTCTCTCCTGGGAGACAGCATTGTAGAAGTGTTCATTCTTCTCTCTATCATTCGTTTCCTCAAGCTGTAACTTGTACATCCTTCTCTTCCTCCTAAAACTTCCTCTGAGAAGCCTCATGCTCTCCTTCCTTCTATGATCCTCAAAGTTGTGTTCCTTTCAGGGTTGTAGTTCAGAATGAGAGACGAGAAGAGTGGACGTCTTTGCTTGTGACCATTAAGAAACTTTTTATTCAGTACCCAGTGCTGGTGCGACTGGAACAGGCAGGTAGGGAGATCTTCCTTAGTTTTTTTGGTTGTGGGTTGGTTGTTTGTTTGTTTGTTTTTTAATGAAACTTAGCTGCAAAGCTTCTAGCTCTGTGTCTAGGAACACTGCACTGAGATTGCCTGTTCCAATGCTTATGCCACAGATGACATTCTTCCTGCCTCCAGTTTCTTCTGGCTCTGTCTGAGATGGTCTAGGAAGCACAAGTTCTGACTCTGCATGGGGGGAAGGTGTGGGAATAACTCTTAAGTGTAGGAAATGTCCATTTGTCTACATATATTAAAAATTAAATTATTTATTTCAATCTGTTGTCCAGATGGCTTCCCCCATGGGGATAATTCTACCTCCGCACAAGGGAACTACCTGGAGGCCATAAATCTTTCATTCAATGGTGAGTAGTGAAGAATAAACGTGTGCAAAGTATAGTGAGGAGGGACCACAAAAAGCTACATCCAATAGATTTCTGTGGATGTTGCCTGCCTAACACTAACCTGAGAAAGCAAGGAGGGGAAGACTATTTACGTTGTCACTTCTTTCATTCAACAGTAACTAGCCTGTATGTATTTCAGTGAGAACTGGTATTAATGATGAAAGATCTGTAGTTGGGCAGTTTAGGTTCTTGGAACCAACTGCAAAGTTTTGTCTGCATTAAATATTTTATTTTCCATGGTCTAAATGTGTATCGGTGTGACGTCTATACATCAGAGTCCTCCTGTCACCATAATGCAGTGGCTTTATTCTTTTATAGTGAGGCATATCCTACTATTTGATCCTGTTGCTCACTGTGTTTGACATCTGGTCTAAGTGGCAATAAAGCAAACTCTAGCAGACAGGACAGGCACCCTTGTATATGCATGCGGACACCCTTTGCCCTTCTTCCTACCTCTACTGCCTATCCACTATGTCTTTCAAAATCAGGGAGAAAATGTTTTTGGTCATGGCCTTGTAGGCACTAGCTGGCTGTACTCATGTGTTTGGGGAAGGTTGCTTCCTAGCACCGTCAGTAGTGAGTTATTTCCTGAGCGCTTATGAAATCTTTAACGTCATTTTATTTTAAAATAGGTCTGTTCCTTGATTCTGATTTATCTCATAGTGTTTGACAAGCATTACATAAACCGCAACTTTGACCGGACTGGACAGATGTCTGTTGTTATCACACCTGGGGTGGGTGTGTTTGAAGTGGACCGTCTCCTCATGATCCTCACCAAACAGCGCATGATAGATAATGGTAAAATCGTTTTCCTAACTGGCAATGTTTTACAACCTCTGAGTACGCAAACAACTGTACCTTCATCCAGGCCCATTGCCTCCCTTAGCTCTCCAAAAGTCACCATTGCAAGGTCCTGTGTCCATCTCGAAGGTAGTTTATAGCTGGAAAACTTATTTCCATAATAATGGGCTGATTTTTAGAGGTGCTGAGCACTTACAGCTCCACTTAGTTTCACTGGGATTTGTGAGTGCTCAGCACTTTTTAAAATCTGGCCATGAGGAACTTTCTGTTGAAAGACAATTTTATCTGATATGCATTAGTCATAGGGAAACTTCCTATTTCCCTTTCTGCCCTCTGGATGGGCAAACCCCAGTAATAACAACATCTGAGCACACCTATGCTCTCTCTCATTTTTGGCACTGCAGATTACTGTTGTGGAAGTAAATCCATTGTGTTAAATATTAGACTAGAAAGAGCAGCCTGCTTATAAAGAAGGCTGCTTCTGCGTCTCGGTAGTTAATGCGAAGAAAGCCTGGGATCATTAGCAGTTTATTGTAATCCGATTTTAAAATTTGGTTCAAATACAGCAGATTTATGGAACTTGAACTCAGACTTGTGACCTGTTTGGATTAGGCCTGCAGCAACAGTTCTGGATGTGTGGCTTAACCCATTCATTTCTTTGTTTTCAGGGATTGGTGTGGATTTAGTGTGCATGGGGGAGCAACCACTGCATGCTGTTCCGCTCTTCAAGGTAACAGAATCTTGGCTCCCCTGAAAGTGCTGCTTATTATGAGACTGGTTGGACAAAACTCTCAGTGATGATTGCACCTGTGAACTCTTTCTTCTCTTAGCTGCATAATCGCAGTGGTCCCGGAGATTCTCGCTTAGGAGATGACTACAATATTCCACACTGGATAAACCATAGGTAGGTGTGGTGTTGGGTTTATAGGTAAATATCAACTATTTCTGAGCCTTCATGCTACGTGTTCTTCTTCACTGACCTGTGGAATTCTTCATTTCATTCCGTGTTGTTAGTTTCTATGCATACAAAGCACAGGTAGAGCCAAGTGCATACATACAAAATCCCAAAGGTTATAGAGCAACTTGTAAAGGATGGAGTCTTGCTCTGAGGCTCTATGTCCAGCAGACTCATTTCATCTTTGAGGTTTTCTTAGGCAAATGCAGGAAGTTAAGCAAATCATAATGCACTGGTCAGATCACTTCAACCAACTCAGGAGTAAACCCTGAGCTGTTATGGGTAAGGAAAATGGGTCTGATGTGGGTAAAGATTGGAGCAAATATCTGATCCTAGTGAAACACTGAGACCTGTAGTGTGATGTTTTCAGCCACCAGGCCATGGTATGGTTATATTTCATTATTTCAAGTATCTTTTTGTTAAGTACTCTGACAGCATTCTCTGTTTTCATAAGAGACTGGGCCAGAGGTTGAATTACGCCCACTCCTCTTCATCCTCCCCCCTTCGCCCCCCCACAAATGTGCACACATTCAACAATATCCATATAGCTCAGGGTGTCTCAAACTGGGGGGGGGGGGGGTCGCGAGCCCCTGCTGCCACCGAAAAGCCGCCAAATGGATTATTTCTGCATTCGGCGGCTTTTTAGCGGACATACCGAGCACTCTCTGAAGTGCTCGGCATGTCCGCCGAAAATAGCCGCCGAATGCGAAAGTATTCAATTCGGTGACTTTTTGGCGGATATGCAAGGGTCGCGCCGCACCGCCGGAGAAGCAGAAAGGGTCGTGATCTCAAGAAGTTTGAGAACTGCTGATTTATAGCTGCTGCTAGTATAGGCGAGTTTCCTCTTCAAATCTTTGCATGCTGGGGTATCTTGGCTGGTAACCACTCACACAGATTGCTCATATTCTGTTCTTCCAAGTAGATTGATCTTCTGATCAGCTCTTTGCCTTCTATGAAAGAGTGCCCTAGGACTTCTCATCTGAGTCTTTTCTTACTGCAAGATGCACATTATCACAAATAGTTGACTGGTTGCAAATTGAGTAAGGAGATCATTAGGGGCAAGTAGATTAGGGAAAGAGTCATCAATAGCACATAGCATCACATCTTGCAAAAGTTAATGACAGTGAACAATTTTCTGGAGAAAGAGGAAGAGAATGAGAGAGTTCAATTGTTAGATTATTGAGGTGAAGTGTGGGTTAAATTGCACTTGAGTGTGTAAAGATTCCAGCTTTTTCTTGAAGTAAAGTGCCTTTTTAACCACCTATCCAAATCTTCATCTCTTTTCCAGGAAGAGCCTGGCTTAAAATTCTTCCCTTTTCCCCAGTCTGTACAGGCAGAAAATAACCCAAACTCAACACTTTTTATTTAAAATGCGTATTTCCTAACAGTTAACTAAACAAGCTTTTGTTTTTCCTTTCCAGTTTCTACACATCCAAAAGCCAGCTCCTATGTAACAGCTTCACCCCACGAATTAAACTGGCAGGAAGGAAGGTAAGCTGGTTGCTGGGATCTCTTCTTCCTGTCATCTGGACTAACTGGTGTCTCCTTAGCTGAGGCATGGTGTTCAGTCCTTATCTTTTCCACATGGCCCCTAGTCCATGTTAATTCAGTTGTTACCTAAAGGAACCCCTGCCTTCTCATCGTTCAAAAATACTTGTAATTCTTTTTGGTGCTAGGCATCAAAGCCCACTCCTAGCTCTGTCCTATTAGAAAGCCTCCATCTATCATGGGAGGGAGAAGAGACACTGGGGAGAGAGAGAAAAATGTCTTTGTGGGTTGTGACTGGGTGTTGAACTTCTGCATCACTGAGATCATTTGGCTGCCTGATTTGAGTCAGCAGAATAAACCCTACAGTCTGATACCAAGTGTTAAATCTGACACTCAGTCACTGTGGAGTCATATTTCCTTAGAACATGCTGACCTGTTTTATTTTCTTTATCACATTTCCTATGGCTGCTCCTCCAGTTGCTGACAGAGAAAGTGAAAAACAGCCGAGACCCCTGTGAGTAATTAAGTACTGGAATGTCCCAGTTGATTTAAAACACAATAAACGGCTCTAACAAGGGCAATGATACTGCAGTGGACCATGACTGATGGGATTGAAAAGGGGATAATTGTGGCAAAAGGGAGCAAAACAAGACGCACATGTCCTGGGGTGCTGGTATAGGTATCTAAGATGACTTCCTGGCATGTGCTCAGTGGGGTAGTTTCTTAGCCCTGACTGTCAATGGAGATAGTGTCAAGTTGATGTATAGGCCTTGGCCCCATAGCAGTGCGGCTCGTGGGAAAGATGGGCCTTGAGTGCTGATAATGCCATATATACAGAATTACATAATTTTTGGCTTTGGATACTGCAATATCCCCTTTTTTCAGGGATGTGGGTGTGCACATAAGGGAGAGAGATTTTGTCTCCTTCACATCCTGATTGGAGGTGGTCACAACACCTCATACAAATAGGAAGACTTGTCAGCGAATGACTGAATGTAAAGGAGGAATTAATAGTGGGTCTAAATTGCTGATTCCCAGGTGATTGCTTTTCCAGTTGAGCTATTGGATCTGTTTCAGTGGTTCTATACATGAGACTCTTCTATGCAGTTCCTTACCATATATTTGGGGACAATTCCTTGTCTCTGACGTGATAGCTGGCTGCTTCTAATTTGTACAGTAATTATAAATGAGATTCCAGTATTAAATGTTCTCTGTTCCAGCACTAGGGGCTCCTAAAGATGCTGAGAATGCCCTTCCCATTCAAGTTGATTATGATGGCTACGATGCCCAAGTGTTCAGATTGCCTGGCCCGTCCCGAGCCCAGCGCTGTACCACTTTCAGGTAGGAAGATTTTAAGCCAACTGATTCTGGTTCAGCTTCACCACTTCAGTGCGTTTGCTGATGTATACGATGTTCTTGGGAAAGGATGGGGAAGGCTGAACAAGAGCTTAAAACTTGTCTGAGAATAATGTTTAGAACGAATATTTTCAGCTGGTATCAGTGAGCTTCCCGCCGTGCTATTGTGAAGCCCCACTAATGCTGTGGAAGCATGTCAAAGGAATATATTGCCATCCAATTTAAATGTTGCTTGCTTGTTCAAACAGAAAAATTATTCTAGCCATCTCTCCTTTTCCTGTGCTTCTGTCCAGATTTTGCAAGCTAAACGTGGTTAGGCTAGTTTCATACTTGGTTGACTTGTGGAAATGGTCATTCAGAGAGTGGTGCTCTGTCCTCTGAGATGATACCAAACATAGTGGGTCGGGGGTGTAGAATTCTTTAACAACTGAAAGTGTTAATTTCTGGATGCAAATTGAAATAGAGCTCATGACCATGGGGTCACTGAAAAATTCTGTGGCATTCCTCCTGAGTTCATCCTGATGTTCTGGCCAAATGCTTTTTGGCTAATTATATTCAATCTCCCTACGTTCCTGGTGCAGTTTCATGGAGATGGGCCTAATGGGGGCGCTTCAGAGCATCATCCATTATATCTTTTCCTTCAGGGCTCAGGAGGCATTGTATTGGTCATGGGGAACTTTGTACACAATCTGTTTACATGAATTCATTCTCTCATGTACTGAGCTGATAGAGCTCATCTTGGAAGGATGCTAGTACCTTTTAAAGACCTTGAATTTAATTTTAAGAGAGCTCTAGAACTCCCTGGCCAGTCTGACTTTCTAGCTGTGTAGGGCTGGGCCTGGTTCCTTCCAAATCCCATCAGTGCCATGGCTGGATGGCTGCAGAATTGTGGGAGGTGCTGAAGAGACTCCCTTGGAGCACTGCTGCTTAGCTAGGAGATTTCTAGTGTTCAGTGTCCCATGTTGTTGGATAACTATTTACTATGCTAGCTAGGGAAGGCAAATGTGCCATTGCACTCCTATATTCAAAGATGGTGACGCTAGCCCTATACCACACGTTTGGATTCAGCTATCAGTCTAGGGTCCTGGATAAGTGGAAAGCTGTTAGATCCTCTTGATTTGCCCAGAAAATGTGATTTCACTTCAGTGCTATTGAACCTGTATCCTTCAGTAGATCGGCGAGGGAGAGAGAGAGCCGCACCAGGAAGAGCTCAAGCTCTTATGATGTCTCGTCCAGCCCTTCCGTGCAGAGCCGCACCCTGCTCCCAGAGGAGGTGAGGAGCCAAGCTTCTGATGACAGCTCCCTGGGGAAGATCTCCAACATCCTGATGATCCCACGGCCTCATTTGCACCAGTACGAAGTCAGCAGCTCCTTGGGCTACACCAGCACCCGAGGTCAGACTGAGGCACGAATGGAGATGGGGAAGTCCCTTCGCTGTGCCCATTGGTTGTGGGGTAGGAAGAGAGAGGCCCTGAATTTGTTAGTCACTTGCAGAGCAGCACAGAGGGGGCAATTTTCACATCCGCGTTCAGGTTACAGCTTTGGAAACGTGTTTATCAGCAATGAACACCTCTGCAGTCTGGGTCTCCCTTTATACTTGTCCAGTTCCCTTTTGTGTGCTTATTGGCTGACCCTGTAGAGGCATTGACACCGATCGGCCCATTTTCCTTCGCTGTTAACATTTCTTTAAGAGATCTATATTCTTCTGTGTCCCCTCCTACCTTTTGGATCATCTGCACTATGGATATGTGCAACTAATGTTCCATTTTCCAAGCCACTTATGAATCTGTATAATAGAATTGCCCTCAGCAGTGGGTCCTATGGGATCCCCTTTATAGCCTCTCTCCATTAGGATTCACTGTCATTAACTATAACTTTCTGGATCCTTCCACCTCCAGCTAACAGAGCCATTTTGCTATGTTGGCACTGGTTCCTGCCCTTTTTTGTTAATTTGACTAAGCAGTTCACCCTCTTCTGTGTGGCTCTTGTTTGGTCTTCTGTTAACTGCAGATTGTGTTTTTCAGATGTCCTTGAGAATATGCTAGAGTCACAGCAGCGAGACTCCAGCGCACCAGGGAGGTTTCATGTAGGCAGTGCAGAATCCATGCTGCACGTTCGTCCTGGGGGGTATACACCACAACGGGCATTAATAAATCCCTTTGCACCATCCCGCATGCCCATGAAACTCACATCCAATCGGAGGCGTTGGATGCACACTTTTCCTGTGGGTGAGTCTTTGTTATAGTTACTAAACTGTCAAAGCTTTGAGCTTTAACATGGGGAGGGCACCCTTCTAGATAAACCAGAACAGTTCGCTCTGCCAGCTTTCTGAGGTAGAATGTAGCACTATGGGGACTAAGCCAACTACCTGATGCCCTAGTGTCTCTTGGAATGTTGTCATCTGCTGGTGTCCTCGGTGCTTGGAGATCATGGAACAAGTTTATGGAAGATGGAGGATATGGAAACCCAGAGTTCCCCTTTTTTTATTGGCTGCAGCAGATGGGAATTTCTGGTGGCCTTTACTAGACAGGAGATTCTGGAGGGGCTGTGAGCTCAATAAGTGAATTATTATGGAAGTGCACACCTTTGTTCCAGGTTTGAGATTCAAATTCCGAACTATGCCCAGCTTTCCTTGAGTCTTGTAAAAGGGCCTTTTAAAAAGTGTGTCGATGTATTTCAGAATGAGAATCTTCAGTATTTCATTTGATACTTCCTGCAGGTTGAGAGGACTGTGTCTTACAAAATTTCCAAGGGACATTTTAGTCCTCCGTATCAATTAGTGGTGCTTCTCTGTGGAGAAGGATTTGGGGGTGAATTGGGGAAGACTAAGGCAACAAGAGAAGATGGGGTGAGACTGATAAATATATAATTGGATAGGTCCATCAGGAGAAGCAATCCAGATCCACCACCAAACTCGCCAGAACATGGCAGAAATGCAGGGCAACGGGCAGCGGGATCTGACGCACTCCTCTGCTGAGCTGCTGGAGCTAGCCTACCATGAGGCAACTGGCAGGTAAGGCCAGTAGCCAAGGAACAAAAATATATATATAAAAAGGCCAACCACATATTGGATAAAGGAAAATAAAGGTTCAGGATGTACATATTTTGTAGTATGCAGCATCAGTGCTGTGTATGTAAGCCACAATTTTTATTGTCCGGCACAAGGCCCTAGGAGCAAGCATGGAAATAGGGCATATTTTCCCTCCGTTCAGCCATACTTAGGTTACTTCTTGTTGAATGTCTGAGACCCATAATCATGCCAGTGTATCGCCCCTGGGGATCCTCCAGGAAATGGCCATGGCAGGTGCCATGTCTTTAACTGCCTTGCTTCTTGGTGCAGGGAAGCAGTTGCTATCTCAAAAGCTGTAACTTGCCATTCCAGAGAAGTATATTTTGAGCATAGGGAGTAAAGCCATGTTTGACAGGCTAGGGAAATGTGAAAAATGCAATGCAAGAGCTGGACTGCCTATAAGAATGGCCAGCTGTTCTTAAATTAACATTTCTGTTTACGTATAAATCTCATTCAATGCACCAAACAGAACTGGGAGCCTACACAGACCTGCAGTATCAGCATAGTCACTGCATCTTGCCCCCTGCGAGAATTAAATAATTCAGTAGTCACTATGTATATGATGGATTTTTTTAAAGTTATTTTGAAAGTTAGATCCATCAATAGATCTAGGCTATCCGCTGAGCCGCACAGTTATCCTTCCCCACTCCTTCCACCAAGGTACTGTATTCCCTTACTAGTTTTTTAGCTACATCTCTATTAGTCATTATTTTTAACTATATCCATGTTTTTCACTTTTTTCATTAAAGTTTTTTTAATGCTCAGTAACTTAATGACAATTCTAAAGTGATTAACTTAATCTCTTTCCTTCATCGTTAACTTTAATGGGTCTGTTTCCTTTCAAGCATTACTTTCTCTTATGTCTTTGTAAAAGTCCTTATTGTTCCCCTGTCATCTCATGGCTGACATGAACTTTTACTTTTAGCTACTCTGTCATTTCACTCCAAGCCCTAGCTGTGACTGACCCTCCTTTTTTTGTCTTCCTCTCCCTCTCTATTTCCAGGACAGGGTTGTTTCACCCTCCAATCTTTAACCAGTTTTTCAGGAAGTCACACTGGTTCATTCTTCTTCTTTACAGTTTTCTTTTCCAGACAAATTTTAGTCTCACCTTTAAACAATGGAGTCTTTTATGATCCTCTAGCCTCCTCCCACTCATGATGGATTTTTATGTTCCCATTACACTGTTTACCAAGTTTTAGTTCCCAAATTTTGCTTTTTAAAAAAGAAATCTATACATGCTGCATGATACTTCATGTGAAGCCTTTCCTTATATGTTAAATTATGCTCACTAACATCAGGCTTTCCTACTTGCACGTTCTCAGTTGGTTTCTCCCTATTGAACATAAATAGATCCATGGTAGATCTGCATCTGTTTGGAATTTGCATTTTTTAAACTTGGATCTGTGCATAACATGGGAATCTTCTTCATCCTTGTTTACCTGTATTTGTCTCCTAGTGGAGTCATCTATGAAATCCATTATCCTGTGAGAATACAGTATAGGTTACTTCCAGAGATTACAAAGAGTCCTGTGGCACCTTATAGGGTTTAATATTCTGCATTGTACAGAATCTCCTAAAATCTGTCCAAGCGTGCCCTAATCCCTGTGTGTTGTATGGAGCATTGATTCACCAAAGTCTGAGTTTAGACCACAGGTTGCTTTTGCATCTGAGTTTTAATTAAGACTTGATGTAACTCTGAGAAGGGGTATTGTTTCTCTGTAATGAACCAATCTGCCAGCATCTTGTTCTCTTCAGGCACATCACTTCTCGTCATCCTGGTGACAGCATCTCCTTCCTGAGCTTCAGTGGTGCGGAAGAGTTTTCAAGCAGTTTGGTCAGCACTAATGGTGCAGGTAATAAAGAACTAGTCAACAGAGCATGCTTGGGGATGTTAAACAGAAGTATGAAAGGACTGGTGATATGGATCTATGAGAGGATGCTATGTAAGAGGATAACCATCACAAAGTAACAGAGCTATGGAACACGGGTGGGTCCAGCAGCTATAGGGTGCAGGTGATGTATAACACTAAGCACTTTAATAGTTCCAAACTAATATACAACTGTACTTTGAGCAATTAATGTCCATTATCCCCTCATTATTTTGTATCTCTCTTTCTGCTCCACTAGTTATATTTTATAAATTTCATGGTATAGAAAAGATGTCCATTGTTTTTGTGCTTAACAAATAAGCTCTTGCAATGTGTTCAGCCAAAAGTAAGGTAATCTGTTTCATTAACACAAAATTTAGTGTTCAAACATGGAAAAACAAATGGAGCAAAATTTTCTCTAAATCTCCATGGTGTGCTTTAATGTGCTATACTATATTTGGGTCTTCCCCTCCTTGGGTTAAAACAAAATGAATCTGAATATTATTAAAATACCTGAGTTGCTTGTTTGAAATGATTCCATCTTTCTAATAATTCTCAGAGAATAAAGTCTGTGGTAATTAGTAGTGGGCTACAGGCTTCAAGAGAAGTTGTAAATAGAGTTTTCCATTTTGAACTGTAGGTGCTGGCTTGCAGAGCTTTTTTTAGTCTTTAAGGCCCACATCCAACAAAACAGTTAAGCTTGTGCCTATTTTTAAACAAAATTACATAATGTGATTAAATGCTTTTTGGATTTGGGCCCGTGTGAACAATTGGATGAGAATTTGTACTTGATGAAATAAGATTCAAGTACACTTTTAAACACTAAATTGCAGATTATTAGGAGTGTATCTCTTCTACTGAGACCCCAGTTACTGAAAATTTCTTCTGAATCTCTTAACGCCAGTAAAACAAATATGCCAAACTAAGAATTCTGTTGTAGAACACAGACAGTTACTAACTTTTCAAAGGTAACAAAGTCCTGTGGCACCTTAAAGACTAACTATAAAGTTTTGAAGCATAAGCTTTCGTGGGCTAATACCCACTTCCACTGCTTGCATCTGACGAAGTGGGTATTAGCCCACGAAAGCTTATGCTTCAAAACTTTATAGTTAGTCTTTAAGGTGCCACAGGACTTTGTTACCTCTGCTATTCCAGACTAACACGGCTACCTCTCTGATTCTTAACTTTTCAAAGTATCCTCTACTATTTAGATTAAACATGATCTATGGTAAAATTTCCCAACACTTTGAATGGAGTATTTTAGACTCCACTTGTTCTCCTTTCTAATTTCACAGGTTCATTTTGAGTTTTTTGCCTTCCAATGTATAGTTATGATTTTTGCACTTATTACACACATCCCTCCACACACTACAGTGTCCGAAACAATTTGCTAGCAAACTTACTGCCAATAACGTTTCTTTGCATTTGTAATTGTGTGGAAATCCATATTGGTTAACTAGTCACTGTAAAGTTATTTCTATTTCATGTCTTTCCCTGGGTTTAATTTGAACATGGTTAATTTTCTTACCTTGCTTTTATGTCTTTCAAGTTGATTTCATATTTTTGTTTTGGTAGTTGGTGGGTTTCACCTCCGGGTACTGTGTATAATTTGTGCAACATGAATGCACAGAATATATAATTTTTCCTAGTAATAAAAATGTTTTCCTTTTTCAACTGTGTTGTTTTGAGAAGATGCAAAACCTCTGTAACAGCCATTGCATATGTGATTTATAGTCAAAATTATGTCTATAGCAGGGGTAGGTAACCTATGGCACGGATACCGAAGGCGGCACGCAAGCTGATTTTCAGTGGCACTCATAGTGTCTGGGTCTGAGGGGCTCTGCATTTTAATTTTACTTTAAATTTAATTTTAATTTAATTTTAAATGAAGAATCAGAGGGGTAGCTGTGTTAGTCTAGATTTGCTGAAGCGACAAAGAATCCTGTGGCGCCTTAAAGACTAACAAAATTATTGAAGCATAAGCTTTTGTGGGCTAGTACCCACTTCGTCGGATGCATGCTTTTTGTCGCTTATTTTAAATGAAGCTTCTTAAACATTGTAAAAACCTTATTTACTTTACGTACAACAATAGTTTAGTTATATATTATAGCCTTCTAAAGAGAGACCCTTCTAAAAACTTTAAAATGTATTACTGGCACATGAAACCTTAAATTATAGTGAATAAATGAAGACTCAGCACACCACTTCTGAAAGATTGCCGACCTCTAGTCTATAGTGATCATGCTTCTTAAATTTTCCTATTAGCATCTCTTCATAACTGAACTCTCTAATGAGCTGAAGCCACTACTGTATAGCTGTAACTCCAGCCTATATCTTTCCATTTCCTATGACATGAGTCATCTATGATTCAGAGCAGATCTTTCAACAATGATTTTTCAGTGAATCACATCAGGGCATCAGTCTCTTGCCTACAGTATAGTTCATCCAGGTATTGCAACATGTGCCTCTTTAGTTTAAAAAAAAAAAAAAATTACCCCAACTATTTACATTGGCATTCAATGTTATCTGTATTGTTCAGCAGATGCCAGATGGCAGTTTAGACAAAACAAGTCTTATTGCATTTTCCTAAGTGGATGGCGGATGTCATTAATGGGTTTGACTTAAGATTAATGGTAACTTGTCCTTGCCTCCTCTTCTGATCTCCTGCCATCATCATGGAATCAAAACCCCATCTGTTCTTACAGTAATTGCTTTATAATGTAGAGAACGTGATTTTCTTGGATAGTCACTCATTGGATAAAACGGCAGGTTCCAACTTTATAAAATCAGCCCCTCTGAATATTTAGAAACTGTGCCAAGTATGTGTTCTCCAAGTTATCTGAATAATTAGTCCAGTTCATATAATTAAGACTATAGTTAAGATGTTAAACACAAAGGTTTAAATTCTGCAGTCAGTTGCATTAGCATAAATCCATATTAACTCAATGTTAGTTTTGATCAAGTCTAGACAGAAAGGAAAATTTGGCTCAAAATCTGAAAATACTCACAACAGTTGTAATTTTTCCCCCTTGATCATTGGTCTGTTGTCTTTTTTCCTCTTTGTTAGAATGGTGCAGACAAGTATAGTTTATAAATTGAAAAATAATGAAGGAATGCTCATATTTTCAGCATCTTGGTTACATTCATCATCCACAAATATCCTCCACTTAAAGTATGTTAGCAGTGGTTTGTTTTTGCAGATATAATCTATTGCAATAATTCTGAGGTGGGTTATCACTTTCAAAATTTCAAGCTCTGTAAGTGCCCAGGCAGCCAGGTGGAGCTATACTGGCTGAATCCAAAGAACAGTCTGTTTTTTTTCTCAGAAAGCCATGTACACTGGTAGTCTGTGTCTAAAACATCTGCGCTACCTTGAATCCCCATAATCTACTCTAAATTATTTGAACTCTGTAGTAAATCTTATTTTTCCTCTTTTGCTATATAAATATTTCTGTTGCAGTTTTCATTGTTTGTTTTTGCCAACTTTAACATTTTCCTTGATACATTCTATATGTATTAATTCTTCTCACTTTTTTTCCTTACATAAGACAAATCTAATCAGGAACATTCTGCATGTTCAAAAAAAGTGTGCAATTTAGGAAAAAATGGCTTAGCTTTTAAATGTGAAATCTAGAGGTTAGCAATCTAAATAATTATGGGTAACTCTCAATTATTTTTTTATTGCAAGTATTTATAAAGGTGCCCATCACCTTGGTATCCACTTTAGTACTGGACCATTTTAATTGAATTTAAAGATAGTGGCTTTTTATGTTGGCTGTATTTCCTTTTTTTGTTATGCAGTGCCCTGAATATCTTGGTGGTGGGGAGAGGCATTATACAATTACTTTGTCCTTTATACACATTTGTCTGAATTTCTCTTGGAGGAAAGAGGAATGAATGCTATGCACAAATGAGTGTTTGTAATAAAATATATGTCTACCACTCATAGGGAGGAACCTCAGAACCCAGAACAAAGATTCCTTGGAAGATGCTGTTTCCACCTCTCTGGATCCAAGTAAGCAGGAGGGGAGGGTTGGGCAGGAGGCCTGTGTAGACTGGGTTTGGGATGTGTGCACATGCAAAGGCATTAGGGGTTGGTGAGCAAGGAGTTGGGAGTCTAGTGAGGCCTGGTCTACACTTAAAAATTAGATCGATGTAGCTATATTGCTATGAAAAATTTCACACCTTGAGCGCTGTAGTTAGGTTGACCTAACCCCCAGTGCAAAGGGGGATAGGTTGACAGAAAAATTCTTCCACTGGCCTAACTACCTCCTCTCGGGGAGAGTTTTCCATCAGTATAGTTAATCTAACTTCATTGATGGAAAACCCACCTCTGTTGATGAAGTATTAAACTATGGCACTGCAGCTGTAGTGTAGTTATGCCCTGAGTATGTGGCAGCAGCAGTCAGGTTTACATTCTGCTTTCCTGTGATTGTCAGTGACGCTCTGTAGAGCCCTAATATACTATGGCTTTACTTGTTCCTGTCTAAGAATTAATTAAACCGATAACTGTATCATTTCCTGAATTCATCCTCTGCCCATAATTTTTATGTAGAGATCTAGAGGCTGTTACACTCTCCTAATCTGCCTCCGAACTATAAAGGTTCTGTTTGGTGCCATCTGGACAATCTAATGAAAGTGAAGGAAGGCCAGCATTTTATGGACAAGATACCCTTTACTGAAGCTTATATGTCTCTATCTATTACAAGAGTGAAGGCATGGCTCTGCTTCAGCAAACATTTCTTGCAACAGTCTGTCTTGTATCAGTTCCTTGCAACAGTATTCCCCACCCCCCCCATTATTGTTAAAATAAAATGTTTAAAGTAAAGTGAAACAGCTTTATCAATGAGAGCTGTGCAACAATGATTTAGGTAACAGTAATCGCCCAGAGCTCTTAGGGCAGGTTGATTCAGGCATCCCTGAACAGATGATTGATGTAGATTATTTGATGTTGAATGATCTGTGTGTTTGCCAGAATCTTACAAGAATAGCCTAAATTTAGAGGGGTGTGGGTTACAAAATACTATTTTTCCTCTCTTCCCACCTCTTCTAGCTGTCTTCTATTTTTATAACTGTAGAATGTTCTCTTTACTGCTGTTCTATGCTACCTATTCCAGAAACAGGCTGTCATTCTTTCCCTCAGCAACCTCTCCTACAATCATCCAGGAGGAGGAGCTGCTCTGATTTGCTTGTCCTGACTTGGAATGTTGATTTTTTTTCTTCGTATATTTAATAATATGAAATTGCACCTGATCTGCAGTAACCTCAGCCCCACAGCAGCAATTTCAGCTCTAGCTTACAATCAGCAGATAATTTAAGGTATTAACGTTTGAATCCCATTTGCATGATGGGATTGAATTAGCATGTGCACTGCATTGTTTAACAAACTGTGTCTTTCTCTCCCTCCCCTTTTCTCTCTTACTCGCCTTCTTTCCCTCCCCATCCAACCCCCTGGTGACTTTCATTCCTATCTTACACTTCTCTTTCTTTCCAATTTTCCTCTCTTCACACATCCTCCTTCTCCCTCTCCACCCCTAATTTTTCATGCGTGACCGCACGTGCCCCTATTGTCCTCTCCCCATGTTGCAACGAGGCAGTTCTGACACTGTCTGCTCCCCCCGTAGTGCCAGGCTTCTGTTGTACAGTTGGGGTGGACTGGAAATCTCTCACTACTCCGGCATGCCTTCCTCTCACCACGGACTACTTCCCAGACCGCCAGAGCTTGCAGAATGACTACACAGAGGGCTGCTATGATCTGCTCCCAGAAGCTGACATGGACAGGTTTGTGCCAACACTTACTCTAGTACAGTCTCTTGCTTTGAACCAAAAGGTTCCAGATAATCCCAGGCAGGGATAAACTGGTGGAAAACAAACATTTTGTGACTTTCATACAATGTATAGAGGTGGTGCCAACATGGTTGGCAGTGGACTAGATAGCCTTTCTCTAAATGACAGCTTTGTACCTTGTCCACTGGTAACTTCTGTCAGTTTAGCCTCCCTCTGGATGTGTAAATTAGAGATTAGTTTGGGTACAAAACTTGACATGGTTGTTTATTTAAAAAAATACAACCCCCATATTTCTTTTGATAAATGGCCTGGAATACTGAGTATCTCTTAATAAAAAAAAAAAAAAAACACACACACAAAAATACCACTCCTCCATCCCCTTTCCAGAGATGCTTTGTTGGGAGAATTTTGGAAGGAAAACATCATGGTGTGATAAACCGAAAGACATTCTGAGATTCTCTTGCAACTCTGCAGTAGCCACCAGAGAGCAGAAGAACATGCTTCCCAAAACCATTCATCTTCCTTTCAACATCTCTAAACCTTCCCATCAACTATGAAGTAACAAAACAGAGTTCTGTGGGCTACTGCCCTGTTAGGGAAAAATAAAACCTCTCACAATGAGAGACTAAAATCTTACACTTTCGGCACTTAGAAGGTATAATAAATGGCAGTATTAAAGTAAATTAATCTGCTTTGGGAAATGTCTGTCCCTCTAAGAGCAGGATACCAGTCTTCAGGAGAAGAAGGGGATAGAGGCTTTTGGTTACAGCATAGCACTGGGAGTAAGGGCTTCTGGGTTTTATTCTCAGATCTCCTGCTGATTGGCAATGATGAGTCTTTTAATCTCTTTGTGCCTTAAATTGCCCCTTTCTGAAGTAGGAAATTATTCTCCCCATTTTAAAAGTGTTTGAGCTTTAATTCATGTTACTGAGCTGCTTTGAGACTCTCTGATGGAAAGTCTTATAGAAGTGAATATCATTATGAATATAGTTGCTAAATAGTGCAAGTGCTAAAAAATACAACTGTCAGAAGTTTAACTGCTGCTGTTGTAAATAGATCTTGTTGATCAGAATGCCTCTTACACGCACTAGCTTCAAAATGGTCTGCAAAATGCCAAATAGTATTTCCAGAAGTTTGGTAATATCCATCCCCATCGAAGCGATAGAAATGCAGCTGTCTTGCATCCTGATCTTGCAAGTAGATCTGTGCAGGCAAAAGGCTCCACCTGCGCAGATTCCATTGCAATAGTAGGGCCTCAATCCAGAAAAGTTGAAACAAGAGCAGGTGTGTGGTCAGTTCCTTACACTGATTGGTCTTGTGATTAACCCCTTGTTCTCAGGAGAGATGAGGAAGGTGTGCAGATGACAGCTCAACAGGTGTTTGAGGAGTTTATTTGTCAGCGTCTTATGCAAGGATATCAAATAATTGTGCATCCCAAACCACAGAAACCAACTACCACTGTACCACCCCCTCTGAGCAGTAGCCCTCTCTACAGCCGAGGTGAGTGTCACCCGCTTTGTAGCTCCTTTTCTCCACAATAAATTCTGCACTGTCTTTCCTTCACTCCTCTTCCCCAACAGCCTCCACAGTCATCAGGAGAAAGAGCTGGTGGTAACCCTCCCTCTCAGTCTGACTCATTCTTTCTCTTCACATTTTACTTTGTCTTACATGATTGGTTACTTGGAGGGAGAGCTTTCCAGATGTTTGTTTAAAAAAAAATACAACCCCCATATTTCTTGTGATATGTGTCCTGGAATACTCCTTTGCAGACAATGGAGAGTCAGCTGTGACTGCAGGTGATGGATATGGGGTTGAGCGGGTAGGGCAGTGTGTATCCAGGAGAGCAGTTCTGACCTTTATTTGGAGATTTATAAGAAATGGACCCTGTACCCACTGGGGTTTGAAATCTGTAGGTGAGCCAGTTTAACATAGTTTGGGCTAACACAAGTTTAAATACAGTTTGCCTAGTCATCATAGAACAGGTACAGCTATTTCTGAAACTTTTTTTTCCCTTCCAATTTTAGTCTAGAATAAGTCTCTTGAAACATGACTTAAAATGGCTGTATCCAGTCCAGGCAGGGTTAGCCAGAACTGTCTTAAAACCATGTAGTAATACCCAGTATAGATGGGCTCTAGATTATGTGGGGTAATGCAGTCCCACTTCCCCATGTTGGAATCACAGCCTAAGTACAGGATTTGATTTAAAATGTTGTTAATATGTCTTTTTGACAAAGTTAAAGTAAGGGGAGGCTTGAGGGAGGTGAATGGGTGAGGGTAGGAACTAAAATGATTGTCATTCATGGTTTTGGGTGGGAAGCAGAGGTTTAAATGGTGAGACTTGTTAGGAAAAACAGCACATTATGGGGTTAGCTCCAGGGATGAAGCACAGAAAAGGATGGAAAACGATGCTGAAATTACCAGTCCCTCAGTTAGGTTCACAACACTTCCAGCAGCAGGTCTACTGCTGATCTTGCTGCGCAAGCCTTCCTCAAAGAAACTGTATTAAAGATGACACTTGGTTTAAATCGTGTTTGGAAGCTCACCCATGGAATGTTACAGTATAAGTGGAGTTTGTACAACAAAGCTGTGACTATTAACAGAGGTGAACAGAAAGATGTTCTCTTTATGTATTACTTATAGGTCTTGTATCACGAAACCAACCTGAGGAGGAAGATCAATATTGGCTGAGCATGGGCCGCACATTCCACAAAGTGATCTTAAAGGACAAAATAATTACTGTCACTCGATACCTGCCAAAGTGAGTATCTCTCCAGTCAAGTAAGTTAGTACCACCTATCCAGCAGACTTGCTGTCTCCTCCGACCTGTACTTGCGTGGATGACTGTATTCAATGCCATCTGTTACAAGGAGGAGCTGCTGTTGATAGTGCCAGGATTAGTGAGGCTTGCTTTGTCTTTATCAGGTATCCATATGAATCTGCTCAGATAAACTACACCTACAGCTTGTGCCCTTCGCACTCTGACTCTGAATTTGTCTCCTGCTGGGTCGAGTTCTCCCACGAGCGGCTGGAAGAATACAAATGGAATTACCTGGATCAGTATATCTGCTCTGCTGGCTCTGAAGACTTCAGGTGAGAGATCTCATTTTCCATCCTAACTGCTCTTTGTCCTATTTTTTCCCCCTTTTGATCTGTAATCCAACATTTTTCTCCATAAAGGCTCTGGTGACATGGTACTTGAGGGAGTGTTTGACCTGCTTTCATTGATATGCTATTAGCAGCTCTGTTACCTTTGCTTGAATTTACATAGCACCATTTTTGCATTGCCTGATTTTGATGCAAAGTCTCACGCATCTGGTATTTTGTGATCTGTTTCTTACCCTCCTCTATCAACCCCCACCCATGCATGCAAAGAAGTATGATGACGTTTTGTCATTCTTGGACAGTTTCCCTGACTTTTCATTCATTTCTAGATAAAATTCAAATTTCCCTTCCTTAGTTTTTAAAACCTTCTGTGGACTTGCTCAAGTCACAGATCTTGCCTGACTCCACTACTTCCCCTCTGTCTACTTTAAAACAGGCCTTCTCTTTGTCCGTTCACAGAGTATCCTCAAAGGTGCTGAGCACCTTTTCCTCTGTATCATCTTTCAAATGAACCAGCCTCCTTGTATTTTTCCATCTCGTTCCAAGTCTCAGCTGAAATCCTCTGTGCCTTAGCCTGTATCTCTGAAATTTATTTCCCTTTGCTTTTTACAGTAAAACCTTGTTACAGCAATTGCCTAATGGGTTACATTAAAAGTTAAGGTCCATGTGACATTATCAACCTAGAAATTAGTTTTTCTGTACTGTGTTTCAATATACTTGGTGCTCCCCCACTGATATTCATCATGCTGAATGCCCCATCGCATGTAGATCATTTGATGCTTATGGCACAGCTATGAGATCCATTAAAATCATGGATGTAAGCGAGTATTCACTCCGTTAATTGAAGTGGGAATGCAATGAGGACCTGGTGATCTTTGCAGTTGTAACTCAGGGATATTGTAATCTACTTGTTGGACTCTAAACAAGTTGGAACACAGCTGTTTTGTATAGAATCTCTCGTTCACAACTGTGACGTATGCTGTTCCCTAGCTGCTTTTTTTATTTGTCCCCCATGTTCCTTCTGCCAGTCTTATTGAATCACTGAAATTCTGGAGGACGCGCTTTCTGCTGCTCCCAGCCTGCATCAGTGCCACAAAGCGCATTACAGAAGGTGAAGCACATTGTGATGTGTATGGAGACAAGCCCCGCTCTGATGAAGAGGAGTGGCAGCTCTTGGATGGCTTCATCCGCTTTGTGGAGGGTTTAAATCGCATTCGTCGGCGCCATCGATCAGACCGGATGATCAGGGTGAGTCATTGTAACTCAACCTTAGTGGGATGAGAGGCTGAATTTCTGAAGCACTTCTAGCCCTGTAGTGACCTTCTCAGTTGGCTGCATTGCTTTCTGCTTGCTGAAACAAGACTGATATTTGGGAATCACCATCCACTGAAGGACTCTTGCACTGCTCTGCACTGTGGCAATGGTGAATGTGGGGGCATTGTGCATCCTGCTTCTAAGGAAATGATGCTCGGAAGATCCCTGTCCTCGATGGAATGGAACAATTTACTTTTCCTAACAGAGCAGGCTGAGTGCTGCACTCAGCAGCTCGAGTAGAGGAAGTGATACAGGTGGTGGATCTGTTGTCTATAATTGTACTTTTGAGAGTCCCCAAATGGCCAATACTACTATCTACTGTTTACAGGTGCATGAAATTCACCCAAAGAGTCATGTTCTGCTTAGGTGGTGTATAAGTGCAGGAGAGTATGTTTAGTAACTTTGCTAGTTCAGGAGGGTCTAATTATTTTTCCTGTCTTAGGTTTTACCTGCAAGGGGGGGGGGGGGGAGACTGACCCGCAGATCTATTTCGGAATAACTCGCCTGTGTGGAGATACTGTTATGAAATAAATTCTGAAGTAATTACTCCATTTTGTGAGCACAGTCATTATTCCAGAACAAAGTCACTTTTATTTTGGAAAAGTATCCCGATGGGGAGCTATTCTGGAATTGCTATTCTAGTCATTTTCCCCATGTGGAGAAGCCCTTGCTTGTTTGTTAGGTGCCGTCTCCAAAATATTATCACTGTTGATCAGCTGAACCTTGAAGACCTTGACTCATTGTTTTTCCTCTTCTGTTCCTTTTTACTTAGAAAGGGGCTGCTATGAAAGGCTTGCAGTTGGCTGGCCCAATCTCCACTCACTCTCTGGAGCCTTCTGGACCTCCTGTTGGGAAAAAGGGAACCTCTGCCCTCTCAGCCCTGTTGGAAATGGAAGCCAGTCAGAAGTGAGTGAACACTTTAGTTAATAAACACCCGTATCCCAGAGCACCTGTCTGGCAAGGGTTTCAGTACATTGGGAAATGTATCATCAAACAAAGGGAATACCTGAGAGAAGTTAAAATGGTGGGGAAATGCCATTCCTTTCGGTAGGACTGGGCATCTTACATCTGTACAAGCACAAGGGTAGCAAAGAGAGAAGATTATACTAGTAACTTACAAGGAGATCATCACCATGGTATCTTGGTGCATCACACATGAAACATGTTTGTACCACTTGCTATGGGCAGCAATACTGTCTCTACCCCTGAATTAATCACCTACCCACTATGAGAGGAAATAAGGAAAGTGGAAGGAGTGATAAGGAAGTGCCTTAGTTTAGATCCACCCAGCAAAGTCTTGGCTAAAAAGATGAGCCTTGCACCAGGCTCTGAAGTATGATAATCTCTGACACTGACAGCTCAGAGGAAATGAGCTCCACATTTGAGATCCTTCCATCCAGCTGGTACAATACAACACAGTCAGTATAACATTAGTTTGTACAGAATTGTTCATAAAACATTTGGGGATATGGTTTGTTAGTCCAGTAATATATCATTAACATCCTTGAGTTAGAACATCAGCCGGTCTCTCAACTACACTCACATTCCAGTAATGGAGTTCATGTTCATGCTTGTTTATATCCATAGCTATTGTATATCTCAAGGAGGTAACATTACTGTTTCCTTTCTATTACTGTTCTGAGGGTATTAAAAATCATATGGGAATGTGTGTGATGGTTTAAGACTAAGCCAGCAGGAAGGCTGTACCAATGTCGGTGCAAACAAAACTATTTTCAGACCCTTGCTGAAGACACCCTGCTTCTGATCCAGTTGTGCCCATCTAGGACTGACCGACATCTCTCCTCAGATGATCTAGTCCTTTGGAATGGCGTGTGGTAGAGAGGCAGTCTCTAATCTAAATCAGGCAGTCTCAGATCCTAAACTGTAGAGCTCTTTATGAATTAAAACCAAGATCTTTAATGACACAAGTTTATTCTGAATCTCCTGATTAATGTTGTTAGAGTATTCAAAATCTTCATTATGAACTAAAACACTTCAGAGGAGGTGACACGACAGTTACTTCAACTCAGGAAATATAAGATACAGGGAGGAAAGAGACTAAACAAAATCGCTGGTGTGATTCCAAATTCCACTTTGTGATCACAGTAGAGTCTGCTTTGCTCTCAGTGCTGTGGGTGGATTTGCGAGTAAGTCCCATTATCACAGACCTTCTAACTCCTTGTTAACGCCCACTCGTGCTAATCAGTTTTACGCACACACTCGGATGCACTTTCCCACATGAGGAGAGAATTAATATAAGTCCTTGAGCAGATGACCCCAGCTGGGAGATGAGTCTTGCAGAAGGATTTTTGAAGTCACAGTTCATACACTGTAGGATACACTCCTGATTAACTGTGTTTGCATGTTAGGTTTGCAAAGGTTTGCAAAGGTTTGTGAGCTGCCTTCTCTCTCTGTTGAAATAGCTTCAGAGTATTTGGTTTTCTGATGCAAGACTAAAGCCATGTCCACACCTGAGATTTCAGCCGCCAGTATAGTTGTACCAATGCAAACCCTCTAGAATAGACCTGTCTTGCGCTGGTGCAATACAATTTATATCGGTGTGTCTTAGGGCTTGATCACACTGGCACTTTATAGCGCTATAAAGCTTCCAGGAGTGCTATAACTCACTACCCGTCCAGACTGGTGAGGCACGTAGAGCGCTATAAGTCCACAATTATACCGGTCCTGGTAAGCCTCACTTCCCTGAGGTTTAACAGCTATAATATATTCAGTGCTCCGTATTATCTCCAGTGTGAATGGGTATTAACAACACATCGCTTTGAGTGATCTCTGGAGATGGCCCTAAGCCATTTAAGGCAATTGATGTCTCTTCCCTTCGGTTTGAACTCGGCTGGAGGAATGCGGAAGTACGTTTTCAGGGTTTTTTCTCTTAACTCGGCTAATCAGCAATGCAAATGTTTATGGAGTGGGCCTGTGTGAAAGGGAAGACTAGCAGGCTTTGTATTTCAAAGGAAATTTGCTAACACACTGTCAGCACGCATCCGCATACACGCAACACGTTCCCCCTCACCCTCCTCATTTGAAAAGCACGTTGCACCCAGCTGAATGCAGGGATAGCTGCCCATAATGCACCACTCCCTGTGCCACTGCAAATGTGGCCACGCTATACCACTGGCAGGTCTCAGTGTGGACACACTATAGCACTATCCCTACAGCTGTATACGAGGGCAGGTATAACCAAAACAGCTATAAAGCTGTAAGTGTAACCAAGCCCTTAGAAACTGAGCTACCCTGTTTTAAATAATTTCAGCTGCCCTGGTAGCTAACAACTCAGCATAAGCAAGATCTCAAACCTCCTAGATACCTCTTCCCTCTGTTCCCAACTGTGTTGGACTTAGCAATACATTGTGGGGTGGGAGAAGCATCTGTTAATTTTACATGAAATTTCAATTAATCTTCTTTTCTGTATCGAAAAAATGTTTGTGTCAGTTCATCCTGGCTCTGTTTTGACTGAATGTCCGTATTTGAGATTCATCGGCTCAGGCAGAAATAGTCTATAGGTTCATGTAAAAAAGGTTCATGTAAAATCATAATATATTTTTGCAGTCCAACTGCCATTTTCCTCTTAAAAACAAACCAAATGCTCAGCTACTTGAAAGAGGGAGGTTACTTGTAAGAGATTTTCACTCGAACAGCTCCCGTCATAAGACAACAGAGTCAGTTGTATTTTATAAACTCTAGTACTAGTCCTTCTGCAAATCCCTATGGACAGTGCTCTATGATAGCTGCATTGCACAAAAGTGTCTACCTAAAATGGCTGTAAAACTGAGGCTAAGTAGATGTGTTATCAGCAATAATTCAGGAATGATGGTGAGTAAATTCCAAGAGTGCTGGTACCAGATATACCACTGAAAACAAGAGGTTTGATGCTTTGGTACTGGGGAGAGCTTTGAACATATTCAGAGGGCAGCAAGTACTGTGTGCTAGGAAAAGCAGTTAATAGATTCAGGGCACCAAGGTATTTATGTATAGAGGGCAAAATCATCCTTTCTAAAAAGCTGATAGACCCCTTTGAGCTTGAGTGTAGGGGAAAGCATCTGTCTCTAGAAAGCACAGCAATGTTTCCTCCCAAAACAATAGTTTTCAGCCAGGGTGTTATCCAACCTGGCACACTATGTAACAATCTTTATGGCTTTTTATCCTTTGTTTTAGGACCCTGGGGGAGCAGCAAGCAGCAATGCTTGCTGGGAAGAGCTCTGCCCAACCTGCTGAGAGTGGGAGCATTGCCATCACTCCCACCTATGTGGACAGCCCACGCAAGGTAACAACACTCTGGCCCAGTCTCTAGTTGATAATTTCAGAAGAATCAGAGAGGTAGCCGTGTTAGTCTGGAATAGCAGAGGTAACAGAGTCCTGTGGCACCTTAAAGACTAACTAAAGTATTGAAGCAAAAGCTTTCGTGGGCTAATACCCACTTCGTCGGATGCAAGCTTGCATCCGACGAAGTGGGTATTAGCCCACGAAAGCTTATGCTTCAATACTTTAGTTAGTCTTTAAGGTGCCACAGGACTCTTAATTTCAGAAGAGACACTCTCCAGTAAGAGAGTTCTTGGAGTGATTGTACGCATAGATTCCACCGTTGATTTACCTATGCGCCACCCATGTGAGGTCCGTTTTTTCAAGCTAGCAACGTCTGTTGGGGCTGCCGCTTCATCCTAGATGTCCTTGTGCCCCCTGCCCCCCAGGCAGAAAGGGTGGGGCAGGTCCAGCTGTCCCTCAGTTCATTCTTAACACCTGTGGCAGCCAGATAGAAGCCCTGCCGCCTTAGTCTGCTTCTCTGTGCACTGTGCTATGTTAGTCATAGGTTAGTCTTCTTGCCCATTGGCAACACACAACTTGTTTTGCTTTATTTTAGACAGGTTCAGATTTTAAGACTGAAACACCACATACACAGTCCCATACAGGAGCTGTAGCAAAATGGCAAAAGCTAAAACTCTGAGGTTTGAAAACTGTCCGTTGTGGGAAGCTACAATGGGCTCTATAAGTGCCTATTTTGTTTAGGAGAGGGATGTATTCCTGATTGATATACAATATATCACCTCTTTTCTAAGCAAACTCAAAGTTAGAAAAACCTGCTTAAAATTGTTCCTCTTGGAACACTCTGCAAGCCTCATTGGACTCTGAAAGGAGGTATGCAACTTTAGACCGCAGTCCTCCAGTCTGTCATTCTCCATGAGAGCCCCAGGGAGCCGAGATTCCACCCTAAGCCTCCAGGGCTTTGTTGACCAAGAAGCTCCAGTTATTTGCCTCCGTTCTGGCTTTGATGACGTCTGATGGGACCAGAAGGAGCATTGCTCCAGAGCAGGTGCTTACTGAGTCAAGACATAAGATTCATAAGTCTGACTTATGAACTGTCGAGGGGCAGCCAACAGCAGGAGAAAGGCCCTTTTTTCATTCCCTGGTACTGACTATTGAGAAAGTGCCGATGGTCCAGGACACATACAGCATCCCCTTGAAGATCTGGGTTTGAATGTAGTTTGTATTTCCAGTTGAACTGGCACTGAAGTTTTGACCTTTTCACTAAAACACTTATTTGTGTTGGAGACATGTGTGACAGACCGCTTTCTCACCCCTCCTCAGGAACAGGCAGGAAACCCTTCTTTTGCTCCAAACAGTGCTCTTTATTCCACAGTGCAGGCCCCACCACCAATATGTACAGCTTTATATAGTTCAGTCCTTCAGCTTACCGCTCTACAGCTCCTAGCATACAACTCTATATAGTTCAGCTCTAAACACAGCTCTACAGTTTACAGTTCTACAGCTTACAGCTCTGTCTCTCACTCCAGACTACCATTCCTTCCACCACCACCACTCTGGGCTTCCTTCCTGGCAGCCTTTTATCCCCCTGAGGCTGCCGCCAGGTGCAACCCCTCCAGGCTAATTGCCCTGCAGCCCAGGTGGCTAATTAGTCTTCTCTGCAAGGGAGGTTTGCAGGTTTCTGCTCCCTCTTAAAGGGCCCGCAGGGCTGGCTCAGGCACTCCTGGCCAGCACCCTGCCACACATGGACCTCACTGAGCTGCATGAGAGGAGAGGGTCAATGCACTGAAACTTGGAAAAGCTAGGTGCAGAATATGAAGACTGTGTTTGCAAACCTTCAAACCCTAATTTGTGCTATAAAATCTCATCTTACCTCTACAGCATAGTAGTCTGCACTTCTGCCTCTCTTCCCTAGTTAAAAACCACTCTGCTTTTTGCACCAGTGCTAGGATTTCTCATAGCAGGATGCGGGGGAGGAGAGTGATATGGGGAACTAGCATGTTTTACAGATGGAGGAAGGAATAGCTTGGCTGTCAGTCATTTTTGCTGATTCCATTGGCAAAGTATTTTATCACATGCTACGTAGAAGACCTTGCTCCAAGCACAAATGCTGCTGGCCATAATCGAAAAGTAGCCAGATTAAAATCTGTCCTTCATGGAAGATTTAGTGTAGAGTTCAGACAAGTTCATCAGTCACTGGCAATGCTTGGATACTCCAGTGATAAGCTCTTTTATAAACACCTACAAATAGAGATTTTAAAGAAAGCAATGGGTATTTTCACGTTCACGGGGTTACAATTAAATGTTTCCATTAGCATATGAAAGGTTCTGAACAATAGCAAACCTCATCAAGCAACTTCAGCCTCACTCAGAAACATCAAGAAGAGCAAGTCTCAAACTTCTGGAATACATCACCTCCTGCATCACATGAACATCCGAGAGCTCAGAGCCATCCACCTGGTATGCTTGACATCCTTGCTGCACCCCCTGGGATCAACAGTCCAAGTGCTGAAGGACACTACCACAGCTGTGTGTTGTATCAACAGACAAGACACATTCTGAGTCAGTCACACCAAAATGCACCTTCCCAGGCTGCAGGACCCTATGGTGGATCAACTCAACAGGCAGTTCTCAGCCAACCATGAGTGGTTAGCATGATGAGTTAGCTTGGTACAAAAACCATTTGGCAGTTTGTAAAGTTACTTGCATTTGTGTTTGGGGCCACAGCTCAACTGCCCTCTTCCTGCACCAAAGAAGGTACCAGGTTTATAATCCCGTGGTGAAGTCTCTGAGGATATAAGCCATGTTTACATGTACCCCAGGGGAAGGCCCAGCTTAGTAACTTCAGACTGGAGAAAGGCTTGTGCCTAAAGAAGGCAAAAAAAGAATGAAAACACAAATGAAAAGGCAATTGAGCCTCTCTAGGTGATCTTTTGTGGGGGGAGGCTCTTGGCACAATACCTTGGTTAGCAGCAAGGGAAGAGTCCATGCCAGGCATGTGTGTAGGAGAGGGAGTGCCCGTTTAATTTGTGCATGCTTTGACATTGGTGAAAGAGAGTCTCGACAGTGGATTTCTCTCCCTCTCCCCTGCACCATAATAGAATTTGAGGCTGTGCTCAGAGTTGCATGTGCTTGGCCAGGCCCCTGATCAGTGTGATGGTCTAATGTGATTGACTGGGGCGTGTGTAACAGGGAGGCGGAATGTCTCAGAGCAGAGTCCACTGATGCTCTCAATTCTGATGTCCCTGCCTATCTGGATGAAGGTGTCTTTTTGGTGTTTCACTCCCTCCCTGTGGTGACTGCACACTTGCACAACGCTGTCTTTGCTTTTCTTCACCTCCTTGTTCCTGTCACTGCTGCCGCTGCTACTGCTTCTACTTCCTCCGATGCCTTCAGGATGGGGCCTTCTTTATGGAGTTTGTTCGCAGCCCACGCACAGCTTCGACCTTCTACCCGCAGGTCAGTTTTGAATCAGATCTTCCCAACCCTGGCATCTGGATTGAAACAATGAAGTGCATCTCAGGTCTTGAACTTGTAACTGAGGAAGCTAAGGCTAGTTACCATCTGTGCTCACTGGTTTCTGCAGTGGTGAGATGTGCATTGCACTAAAAGGACAGTCATTAATACAAAAGGACTGATGGTGAATGCACTTATTTCCATCCACAGCTCTGTATTTGTATTGTGTTTTAGATACCACTGTACCCTTCCTTGTTATTCTTTACTTGCCAAATACTCAAACTTTTCCTTTCACATTGTTAGTAAGTTCCTGATTTCCACCTTCCTTCACTAAACAAGGATGGGAATAGCTCTTACATATCTAATTCTCTGTTCAATATCTTCTGTGTATCTGCCTTGATAGATGGTGCTGTAGAAAACCAGATCACGGTGCTACCTTAGAATTCTTAGGTTACTCAGGGATGGAAACATTGTGGAATTCACTGTGGTCTCATGGGGTAGTAGCATCAGATGCCATTTGCGCACTCCTTAGTAGTTGGTGACGGGGTAATACATCCTCGGAGGGTGCTGCTAGTCCAAGCCAGCTCTGGGGTTGGGAGGAATGAATGTGCTGTAACTTCAGTATGGAGCATCTGCCACTTTTGGCTGTATTGAAAGGGCACAATTTGCAAAGTGTGAGAGCTTGGGTGCTGGCAGCGAGAAGAGGTGACACAGAGTAAAACCTTCTCCAACCCCCCGAACTGGCGGTCATCCTCCATCAAGCTCCCTGCCAAGGGGAGCTGTATGCCTTTAGTCAGACCCTGTGCACTGTGGAATCACAAAGGCAGATAAGCCCTAATTGTACAACTGTTTGAGTTAGACTTCCTCTGCTTTTCACGTCTCCCTCACCCACTCCTCTTATGTAGCTTTTACATAATGTGTCTTTCCCGAAGCCATATGTGTTAATGGCAGATGGCAGCTGATAATTACAGCCTGTCTTTTGCTCAATCTTTCTGTGTTGCCATTCTTTCTGAAAGGCTTTTATGTTAATTTTTGCTAACTATTCAGTCTGACATGGACTAGTACAAGTGTTCCTGCAGGAGGAAAGTATCCTGTAGTATCACTCAGTGACATGGCTGTGGGCGAGTGCCAATCAGTTACCTGATATTACCCTAATAAAATCAAAGAGAGATGGATTATGGCTTCTTTTTAAAGAGAGGGAAAGAGAGGCGTGCATGGGGTATTTTTTGTTTTGTTTTGCACAATGAAAGTTGAAAGCTCTCTGGTGGCTTCACATCTCCGAGGAAGAGCTGAGGTTATCCTTTAAATTGCTCACCGCTTCCATTCAGTGACTTGAGTTCCTGTTCTATCAGTCACCACGGCCGTGTGGTGGTGCTTATTTTCTTAACTCTAAATCCTTCCTTGTTCATTTTAAAATTTGAAAATATCCGGCTGCAACCAGCTTTGCTACCAATTCTCCTAGCAAGTGGCTGCTTACTTGGTGATCTTTGTTAATCTGGGTCAATTTGGGACACTGATGTAACAAAGTGCAGAGTTTTCAGTAGCGCCGACCAAAACAAGATTGTGTTCGTCTTTGTTGTATGTGTCTGTAGTTGCATAAAGGACTGCTTGCCCTGTGAAGAGCCTGAGCTGGGATGCTTACAAGAGGCAGAGGTAGTGGGAAAAGGATTGTGCAGTGAATTGCATAAAGGTGTTGCTATGTCATGCTCCTTACAGGTCTCTATAGATCAGACAGTTCCTCCAACCCTAGATGGCAACATGTTGATAAACACAGGCCAGTCAGCTGATAGGGGCAGCACTCAGCCCCTTGGAAGCTCCCAGAATATAGGAGACCAGGGATATGCCACAGCTGGCTCCATTGAGAACAGGTAAGAAGAGCACAACAGTTCTGTAATGATTTTCTGTTCAATACATTCCTCTTGCTGGTAACAGGGTTGGGAGGGTACTTAGCATAGAAAACATTGGACAGTATTTGCTGTGCTCATGCCAAGTGCGTCCGCACTGGAAGGCACATGTCACTTGAAGACCATGTTCCTTGACTTAGGTGGAGAATGCTGTCCTTGAATAGTGGCACTAAAACCAGCCTTTTAGCCCAGTTGTCCAGCACTGAATGGACATGAGCCTGATTTCCTTCACCCCAACAGTCTGCTCCTTCCAGAACTTTTGTGTTGTCTGTTCGTGGAGCACTCTGAGGAAACAAGAGTTTGAATGGACGTAGAAATCAATAGGGGTCCCTCCAGTGCATAGTTGGATCAAGTGAGTTGTTGGAATCCAAGGGTTCCAATCTGGTGGTGAAACACGGTGTGGGAAGTGGTATTAAAAATAAACTACCGTAGTACCGGTTTCCCTTGTTAGTATATTTAAAATGGCATGCTTTGAATTGCTTCTGAACTACAGTGCGTGCAAATACGGTGTGTATAGCATGAGTAAATCCAGTGTAAAAATGTGCTTGCAGCTTTCACCTGTTGTTCTTTAGTCATCTCTGTTTATTCCTTAAAGGTAACTAACTCCTCCTCTTTGCTCTGTGCTGCACTAAGGAGGTTTCCTGAGATGAGAGCTACATGCTTAGACTCTCCTCCCTTTTGCAAATTACTGGCACGTGCACCAAGAACAGAAGATAAAACGTGGAACAATTATTGCTGAGAAGAGAAGAAACAGCAGCCCTCCTAAACATCTGCCAAACGAGAGTGGCAGCTACAGGACCATTAAACACAATTTTGTTTACTTTCCAGCTCTCAGCAGTCTTCTGCAAGCTCCCTGACTTCGTCCTCCACTCTGATCGAGATTCTTGAAGCCATGAAGCACCCCACGTAAGTTTCAAATCAAAACATGCCTACAAATCTCACTGTGAGGCTTTGAAGCAGGATTCGATGGGTGGGCACCCAATGGATGCATTTCATGGTCTATGGTGGAATAGCTTGTCTTCAGCAATCTTTGTATTGTTCAGTTCTAGCCTCTCCCAGCAGCTGTCATTGTAGAAATTAGGGTACAAAATATGGCTAAATAGAGTTCAGGTGCTATAGTCCCAGGCCTGCCTAAGCAGAAGTCACTGTAGAGGGAGTAATTTAGGAGCTTTCTCCATTGCAAAATAGAAACTTCTGCAGTTTCAGAGACTAATGGTACACATGCTACAGAGAACTTCAGATTTCTCATTCTGGGTTTTCCTCCTCTGCAGTAGTAATTTTTCTGTCTTTCTGTGTGATTTCAGTTTATGTTAATTACATGCTTAACTTGTTGGGATTCAGTACAGGGATCCAGCTGCTCTCTGAACAGAAGGGCCTCTCTCCGTATTGTTTCATCAGTGCTGAGGTAGTCCACTGGCTGGTGAACAACCTGGAAGGTGTGCAAACCCAGGCTATGGCCATTGACATCATGCAGGTGAGAGAATTAACAAGAGGGCAGATGGATGGGCCAGAAATGTCCCATTCACTGGGGAAAGCATAGATCTTGGGAAACTGTAGTGTCTGTCTCCCTCTCTCTCATTTAAAATCCTCTTACTAATGTATTTTTCAAGAGTGTCTCCATTACTATGTATGTATAGGGAAATGTGGCCTCTATCACCAGTTTTTTATACCTCTCCTTCCTCTGTTTGTATGTTTACTATGTGTGTATATATAGGGAAATGTGACCTCTATCACCTGTTTTTATACCTGTCCTTCCCCTGTTTGTTTTGTAAGTCAGATACAGGCTGGAAAAAATATTTTCTTCAGTGGTTTGATTTTAGATGTCCGATCACAGAGCAGCATGATGATGTGCAATAGGTGTTGCATTTTTTTCTCTGCTGGTGTGATGGTGGCAGTTTTACACTGACTGGTGGTTACCAAAAGCCCTAGTTTTAGCTAGGAGTGTAAGTCACTGCAGTTGGGTTGTATTTTCTTCTAATAACTGCTTTGTGTACTGGAGCTGTCACAAGAACCATGAGCATATAACTGTTCTGTTCAAAGATACTTAAATAAGTACACACACTATGTCATACACACACAAAACATACACTGGCAAGTTTTTTCTCTTTCCTGTTGAATCACATCCGGGTTTGTGTTTTGAGGCTCAGAAATGCTTTAGAATTCACGTCTGCTGAGACTCCACACTAGCTAGCACAGAGGATCCTTGAACCTTCCTGAGCCCTGAAGCCACATGATGGCTACTTGCATGTCCCTGAAAACCCATATGTAAGACACAGGTACATAAGAGGGCAAACCCAGGAGGTAGTAGGCAGAGTGGAAGGAGACTAGTTAGTAGGGAACTTCAAAGGGGCCAAATACAATTTATCTGGAAGATGAGGACTTCTGATCCTATTCACGACTAGCCTGCTGGGTTTTCGGCACATCTTGGGAAGCACTGTTCTCATCTTTACAGGCGAGGAGCGTGACTCTCTAATGTCTCCAAAGGAAAGACTCACTTTCCTAATGTCTCTTCATTCCCACTCCAAAGCCCCGTTTCACCACTGAAAGCTGCCTTTTATTTGTTGTTTCTTTAGAAAATGCTGGATGAGCAGCTGATTGTTCATGCATCTGGAGAGGCCTTGCGCACCTTCATCTATGGGTTTTACTTCTACAAGATTGTCATTGATAAGGAGCTGGACCGAGGTCAGACTCTTATGTAACTCCTGAGCTTTCCCCTGTTGCCCCTCAGTGGAGCCCATGAATTGTGTTGAGTTGTTGTAGGTGTTGCAGCAGAAGTGCATCTTGAGAAGGGATTTGAAAGGGGAGCACCCTTAAATAAATGTTTGCAGAAGGGGGGATAGTGTATAGAAGAGGTCTCAAACTCAGCTTACCTTAGGCCCAATGCCAGTCCTCAACTCCTCCTAGCAGGCCAATAATGTCACTGAAGATGGTGTTCAGAAAAGAAAACGTTTATATTGTATTTTTTATTTCAAATGTCTCAGAAATAATAAAAGCCTGCCAGAGAGCTTTTGGTGTGTGCCAGAAACCTGGCAACACTTCAGTTCTGTCAGTTTGTTAATGTTTGGCCTCAGTGACTGAGCAGTTGTAACCTTCAGGATTGCAGCAAGGTGTGAATCAGAGAGTTGTGTTCAGTATTTTCACTTGTTTATGTTAATTGGGGGGGGAAAGTGACACTGCTGCCATGGCTGACTCTGCCCCGCAACTGATGATGCTTCCTCCATGCTGACTCTGCCTGGCAACTAGTGATGGTATCTCTGTCCCTCTCCCCCAGCCAATGGGAGATGCGGGGGCGGGGGAGGTCTGAGGGGCAGCTTCTGCAGCAGACATTGCCAGCAGTGTGTCTACATGCGTCTCTTCTCTGCTGGCCGCAGTGGGGAGATGGCCCGTGGGCCGGGGCTTTGAGATCCTTGGCATATAGGGATCCAAGGAGATGCCCTAGCATTTGTGAATGTAACACCAAAAAATGAAGAGTAATTTAATGACAGATGGACATCTCAGCTCTCCCCACCCTCCTCACCACATACCCTTTAGAAAAGACCATCAAATTTCCTATGTCGACTCATAGGAGGGGTATCGGAGGACACATGTGAGATCTCCAGCTCCCTCTGAACCTAGGTTCTAGAAACTCAGGACGTGTAATGGTAATTGTGTGTTATGGGGTCCTTGTTCTTGACTGACCAGCCTTTCCCATTGCCTTTATCCAGTGGGTATGCAGCAACCGCCCACCATGTGGCACACAGCCGCAATGGACGATTTCTCCACTTTCCAGAGGAAATGGTTCGAGGTGGCATTTGTGGCAGAAGAGCTCTTGCACTCAGAAATCCCAGCATTTCTCCTGCCCTGGCTTCCCAGCCGCCCAGCCTCTTATGCAAGTAGGCACAGTTCCTTTAGCCGCAGTTTCGGAGGACGGAGCCAGGCAGCCGCACTATTAGGTAGATGCGGAGCACAGATGACATCTGGTGAAGTACAAGGGAGTAGTTTTCAAGGGGAATAGCAGCCAACCAAGGGTATGATCTCACGTGGACCAGTAACAGCTGCAGATCTCATGCTGGCCGTACATTTGTCATGCAGGTGGTCTCATTGTCATGTCTCTGGGATGCGTTTCACTGGCTGAAAGGAACAATCTGTACTCATTGTTACCTAAAAGTAAAATATTCCCACCATCCTCTAGAGTTTGAGGAAGAGAACACTCCTCTTCCCTCTCCATGGGGCGCTGGTGTGACTCTTCACAACCACATGATGGAGTTTGGTCCCTGTGCACATGGAAATGATGACATGTTAGAACAACAGAACACCAAAACTTCACTTAACTAAGTCTAATGTTCCTCAACAAGTGTTTGTCAGTGGCAAGAGCCCTGGTGATACTCTTCCTGTTGAGAATAGGGTGGAGTGTAGGAGAGTCCTGTGTTCTGAGACACTTGGAGACTGTGGTGACACCAGTCTAGGCTGAAACTCTGTGTAATGGGGAAGAACTCCAGGTCAGACACCTAGTGCCACAATTGCAAGCAGTGTGAATGAACTGGGGGTTTGAATCTGGAACATCAGGACATGCAACGGGAGTGGTTATCATTATCCCATCTTAAAATCTCCTTCCATTGTAAAGCACTCCTCACTAGAGTGCCACAGAGACCACAATGGTGCCTTTTCTACCACTAACAGCCAGTGAAACTCACTAGTTATATGTCCTAATATGTGTGCTTTGTTATCTTCTTGTTGCATTTCCAGGCCAGCTTGAGTCACTTGCTCCTGCCATATGCTATCTATTCCCTGTAAAACATGCTGAAAAAGTCATTGCCATAATTTCAGATTTATAAGATGCATCTTAAAAAGTCCCATCTAAATTAGAGAGAATCCCCAATGTTCTTCTGTTCTATGTTTGACTCCTCTGAAGAGAAGTGACATAACCCTTCTTCTTGGATAGTAACTGTATCTTCTAAATCCGAAGCTATGGTAATTTGTCTCTATTTTTGAAAGCTTTGTTCGAAGAGGAACAGCATAAGAAATAGAAAAATAAGGTGAGAGGCCTAGACCACTAAGCTAACAATTCTATTATCTTAAGATAACATGTGAGCAGGAGGCTCTTTTACCTACTACACACTAAAGCTATAATTTTGGCCATTACAAAACCTTCCTGGCATAATTAACTAGCTAGGTGAAACAGCCCAGCCTGGTGTCCAGATAATGTGTGGTTCAGAGGGCTGAGGCTCAGGAGACCTAGGTTCTGCTCATAACTCTGTCTGACTCACCATGCAGCTTTGGTAAACCACTCCACTTCCCTGTTCCTCAGTTTCCCCATCATAAAATGATGATCTGTAATCAGTTTTGCTGTGCTGGGATGAAAACCACTTCCATACTGCTGCTGTTGTCCATTACGATTAGTTCTAAAGGATGATTGGATTTTCCTACAGTAAACAATGTGATGTTATCTGTCCTCAGAAGGAAACAAGTCTGTGTGCCACTTCAGTGCTGTTTCTCATCTAAACACTCCAAAAACATTGCCAGTACATCTGAGGCAGGAAGCTTTACTAACCCCAATGCCACCCGGTCCACGTGACTTCATTTGTTCCTCTCTTGGCTTTGGCGGCATTTGATTTCTTCCCCTCCTCCACCTTCCCTAAATGTCAGCCTGTGATATGAAACAGCATGCAAGTGTTGAGAGCTCTGGAACAAGCTCTGTGTACCCATAAAATCCTTATCCTTGCCAACTTCCCTATCATTTGACTGATGATTGTCCCTTTTCCCTTCCCAATGAAAATCTGATCTGTGACGTACGTAATCTTGTCCCTTTTGATTTATAGCAATGCATGCTGCACTAGTAATTATAACCATGTACATAGTTAATCTGTGGTTGAAGAATAACCTGTCTGCTCCTCTCCAATGTGCGCTATAACTCATTAGTTAATACTGGTACAAGACATAGTTGGAAAGCAGGTGAGTTCTCTTAAAATCAGCCACGCCTATGAAAAGCCAGAGGTCTTCTATTATAACTTCAAATTAGGACCATTTTCTAAGAACCCATCTGAGTCTCCTAAATCTAGAGACACTTAAGATGCTAATCCAGTGATAGTTTTGAAGTTGTAGGATTGTTAGGAGTACTCCTATGGGGATTTGCCCCCAGTTGTGTGGTCTGTGAATAGAGGCACTGGGTAAGGTAGAACGCGACAGTTTGGAGTCTTGTGTTACCAGTAACTTGGAGGAGGAACAATCTAGCAGTGGAGCAGGGAGTTCATTCTTCAGCCCGTGCTAATTTATACAAAATGGCTGGTCTGGTGTTGTCTAGCAGCTGTGTGGGCTGACAGCACATGCCTTCCTTACTGATTGAGTTGCTTCTGCTTTACCTCCTATCGGGATGCTGCCCTCAAACCTTCCAAACTGGGTTTCTGTGGTGGTTCATCATTTACGTTACATTGCATGGCTCGAGAAAAGCTGGTATTGTAACTTTAAGATGAGCCCCCAAGCCACCCACAACGGTGATATCTGAGTAAAAATCAGCAAGAAAAATAAAAGAATAAGACATTGGTATGTCTGACAGTACCTGGCTTAGATGGGAGTAGGAGGAGAAAAATCTTTGCCAGGAAGTGATGAGTTTTATTTACAAAAGAGCATCTGGACGATGCTCTCCAGGATGACATATCTGGCATTTAATTATTTATTTCAATCTCTTTTTCTGTTGCCAAATTAAAGTAATTGTGGCATAAACAATAGGATGCTGCACTGTTAATCCAGCCTCCCAGAAAATGGACTCTGGACAAACTAGAGCAGAAGCAAAGGTGGGAACTCTGCCCCTGCTCCAATTCCCTCCATTTTGGGGGTGAGTTTCAAAACATAATTAGGAATTTTAAAATGCCAAGATTACAAAACATGAGTAATTCCTTTTCTCCGTTTACAAAATACCAGACAGTTAATGAAAGACAGTTCAAATGTGCAGGTTGGGAAATATCACAGTATTAACACAGCCATAGTGCATATTGTTGGTGCTTTATGTCCAATATTGAACAGCATAGAAACATATTAAACTAAGGCATGTAATAAACTAGCTGCCATTTCTTGTTTTTCTTAAGGGGTAAGGCCCTGGACTGGAAGTCAGGAGATCTTGGTTCTATTCCTGACTTTGCTGCTGACTTGCTGTTTGACCGTGGGCAAGTCCCTCCCCCTTCCTGTGCCTATGTTTCCCTTCCCACTCTTTGTGTCTTAGGGGTGGTCTGCAATAAAGCTGTAAGTTGACCTAAGTTATACTACTTCAGTTACATAACTGAAGTTGATGTAACTTAGGTCGACTTATAGCAGTGTCTCCACCGCATTTGCATTTAGGTAGCATTCTTTTTCTTTTTAAAATGAGTATTATGTAGTGCCAAGAGGCCCCCTCCAAAATCAGGGCTACATTGACGTTCTCCCACTGACTTATCATGCGCTTCGAAAACAGGAAAGTGCTCTCCCATTGATTTTAGTGGGTCTTCACTAGACCCACTAAATCAACAGTACTACATTGATCGCAACAGTGCCGAGTTAGTCATAAGTGTAGACAACCCCTCACTTATTCAGGTCTGACCTACACTGGTGGGAGCGGGGGGTCAACCTAAGATATGCAACTTCAGCTACGCAAATAGCATAGCTTAAGTCGGTGTATCTTAGGTCAACTTACCTGGCCGTCCTCATGGCAGTGAGTCGACCGCTGCCACTCCCCTGTTGACTCTGCTTTCACCTCTCGCGGAGGTGGAGTTCTGGAGTCAATGGGGAGTGTGCTCAGGGATCGATCACTACCCGCGATCTAGTGAGTAGTGTAGACATACCCTTTAAGTGTAACCTCCAGGGGGCAGGAATTTTCTTTTACTATGTGACTGTACTGTGTGACTTGCACAATGTTAATACTGATCTCGGAGGGGGCTCTCGGCACTACAGAAATACTAATTTAAAAAAGGAAAAGAATGCTACCCCAACACAATAAGCTAAAGATGATAATGCTGTAGGAACCTTTTTGGGTTTTTTGCCTTTTTAAATTGAAATGTACTAAAATTGCATTAATGTAGACCATTTTTGTGGGACTCTGGAAACTAAATGCACTCCTAGTCTCCATTTTGCTGTCCTTGTAAACTCTGGAATACTCCTTCCCTGTTGTAAAAATGTGCAGTGTTTTGATTTGTATGGAGATATGTAAAGAACATTCTAATCACATTGGAATGCCTCAGAGGCAAATGTTCCACAGTTAGTCCTCCATAGCACCTTCTGTTCCACACTGGAATACTACTAAATTATAGAACAGCTCCACTTTTAATTAGTAGGTTAAGGCACTGTTTCACTTCCTAGAGGAGAGAGTCCCCATCTACCCCAGTTTAGATGTCCCTGGACTGTTTAGAGTAATAATTTCTGGAGGAAAGGAATTGGGGCAGCAGAGTTCCCTGGTGTGGGTGGAATTCTCTTCTCCTTTTCATTCTTGTGATCTAGGTTAGCAAGATTCTTGGACTATTTTTGTTGGCCCTAGAAGTGCAAGACAGAGGGATGAAGCAACATGTGCCTAAAACTAATCTGTCTCGTTTTAATTTTCTTTCTCTCCCCTTCTCCCTTCTGGATACATTTTTAAAAATACTCTTGACTCCATATCTGCATAGCTGCCACAGTACCCGAGCAGCGGACAGTGACGCTGGATGTGGATGTAAATAACCGCACTGACCGCCTGGAGTGGTGCAGTTGTTACTACCATGGCAATTTCTCGCTGAATGCTGCCTTCGAGATCAAATTGCATTGGATGGCAGTAACAGCAGCTGTTCTCTTTGAGATGGTAAGGGTCCTTGTGTCCCGGATGCTCTCAAACTTGCCAGGCTGATTAAATGTGTGTCCTTACCTGAGTGCACAGGGAAATTCAGCAAGGCAATTAATGGGAAGCCAGTGAGAAGTACGAGGACAAATGCTTTGGAGTGAAGTTTGTATCTTTTTGCATGACCGTTTTGCTGCTTGTTGCCACTGCTATGCATGTGTGTTGCTGAGTTTTGAGTGTCTCTTATCATTGCTATAAATCAGTGTGTTTAGTCCCCCTATCCCAGGTGTAGCATTCTCTTACTTCTAATGGTTAAATTCACCCTGTGCAGAGGGCCAGCATGAGGCCAAGGCATCAGATTAAGTCCCACTTGAGCCACTGTGTAGGATTTAACCCTGTGCAGAGAGCCAGTACAGCTTAACCCACTGTGCCTTGAATTTTAAAATGAAAAGCAGTGAAAAAATTTTTATGGAGCCCCTTCGGTAGGCAGCCTGTTGTCCCAGTTCAGCAAAGAGGCTTTTAAAAAACCCAGTGAAAATACCAAGGATAAAAATACAAGAAAAACTATTCTCTACATTTTCTGTTTACTTTAACTTTGTTTCTTTTTATTTGGCAACTTTTGTATCAAGAGACTGGCATTCAGAAATCCCAGACTGTTTACTCCCCATTCAGCCCTTTGGAATTGATCATATAGATCAGCGGTTCTCAAACTTACCTTTAGCGCGACCCCTTTTTTCTGAGCGGCACGGCGCCGCGACCCCTTGAGTGTCCGCCGAAAAGCCGCCGAATGAATTACTTCCGCATTCGGTGGCTATTTTCGGCGGACATGCTGAGCGTTCCCAAAATAGCTCGGCATGTCCGCCGAAAAGCCGCCGAAAGTGGAAGCGATCATGATCACGGCGGCGGCTTTTCGGCGGAAAAACACAGCTCACGACCCCTCGGGAACCGGGTCGGCGACCCCCCGAGGGGTCGCGACCCACAGGTTGAGAACCCCTGATATAGATCCTCTTTCTAATGAAAATTTTGTTCCAGTTAAGCAGTCCTTGGCCATTCACAGTAATCAGGCTAAATCAGTTTCCTTAGGAATATCCCATTTTAAGTGCATTCATAAGAACAGCTATAATGGGTCAGACCAGTGATCCATCTAGCCCAGTATCGTATCTTCCAACAGTGGCCAATGCCAGTGCTTCAGAAGGGATGAACAGAACAAGCAGTCATTGAGTAAGCCACCCCGTCGTTCGCTCCCAGCTTCTGGCAGCCATAGGCTAGGGATATCCACAGCATGGGGTTGTATCCCTGACCATCTTGGCTAATCGCCATTGATAGACCTATCTTCCATGAACTTATCTAATTCTTTTTTGAACCCATTTATACTTTTGGCCTTTACAACATCCCCTGGCGATGACTTCCACAGGTTGCCTATGCATTTTGTGAAGAAGTTCTTCCTTTTGTTTGTTTTAAACCTGTTCCGTACTAATTTCAGTGGGTGACCTATGGTTCTTGTGTTGTGAAAAGGAGTAAATAATACTTCCTTATTCACTTTCTCCAAACTATTCATGATTTTATAGACCTCTATCATATTCTCCCCCCACCCCATCTTCTTTTCCAAGCTTTAAAGTCCCAGTCTTTTTAATTTCTCCTCATATGGAAGCTGTTTCATAGCTGTAATAATTTTTGTTCCCTTCTCTGTACATTTTCTAATTCTAATAAATCTTCTTTTGAGATGGGGGCAACCAGAATCACACACAGTATTCAAGCTGTGGGTATACTCTGATATTGTCTGTTTTATAATCTGTCTCTTTCCTAATGGTTCCTAATATTCTGATGCTGCACATTGATTACATGTTTTCAGAGAAAACAAGATTTTTCTTGAGTGGTAACAGTTAATTTAGAAAGCGAGGAATACTTGTAGCACCTTAGACACTAGTTTATTTCAGCATAAGCTTTCGTGGGCTATAGCTTACTTCATCGGATGCATAGAATGGAACAGAAGTAAGATGCATTCTATGCATCCGATGAAGTGAGCTATAGCCCACGAAAGCTTATGCTGAAATAAACTAGTTGGTCTCTAAGGGTATGTCTTCACTACCCGCCGAATCGGCAGGTAGCCATCGATTTTCTGGCGATCGATTTCTCGCGTCTGATGAGGACGCGAGAAATCGATCGCTCGCGGCTCCCCCGTCGACTGCGTAACTCCAGCTTGCCGGGAGGTGCAAGCTGGAGTCGACAGGGGAGCGCGTCGCTGACTGCCGCCGCCATGAGGACGGATGGTAAGTCGGCTGCAGATACGCAAACTTCAGCTATGTGATTCACGTAGCTGAAGTTGCATATCAGCAGTCGATTCCCCCCCCCCCCCGGTAGTGGAGACTAGCCCTAAGGTGCTACACGTTAATTTAGAGCGCATCATTTTGTCTGTATAGTTGGGATTATGTTTTTTATGTTTTCCAATGTGCATTACTTTGCATTTATCAACACTGAATTTCATCTTCCATTTTGTTGCCCAGTCACCCTGTTTTCTGAGATCCCTTTGTAACTCTTCATAGTCTATATTTTGGACGTAACTGTATCGAGTAGTTTTGTATCATCTGCTAATTTTTCCACCTCTTTGTTTACTGCTTTTTCCAAATCATTTAGGAATATGTTGAACAGCACTGGTCCCAGTACAGATCCCCGGGGGACACTACTATTTATCTATCTCCATTCTGTAAACTGACCATTTATCCATACCCTTTTTTGCTATCTTTTGACCAGTTATTGAGCCATGAGAAGACCTTTTCCTCTTATCCCATGACTAATTAGTTTCCTTTAAGAGCCTGTGGTGAGGAACCTTGTCAAAGACTTTCTGAAAATTCAAGTACACTACATCCACTGGATCACCCTTGTCCACCTGTTTGTTGACCCCTTCAAAGAATTGTAAAAGATGGGTGAGGCATGATTCCCCTTTGCAAAAGCCTTGTTGACTCTTTCCCAGCAAATCATGTTCATCTGTGTGTCTGATTAATTCTGTTTTTTACTGTAGTTTCAATCAGTTTGCCTGGTACTGAAGTTAGGCTTTCTGGCCTGTAATTACCAAGATCACATCTGGAGTCTTTAAAAAAAAAAAAAAGTCACATTAGTCATCTGTCAGAGAGGTAGCCGTGTTAGTCTGGAATAGCAGAGGTAACAGAGTCCTGTGGCACCTTAAAGACTAACTAAAGTATTGAAGCATAAGTATCCGACGAAGTGGGTATTAGCCCACGAAAGCTTATGCTTCAATACTTTAGTTAGTCTTTAAGGTGCCACAGGACTCTCTGTTACATTAGTCATCTGGTACAGCTAATTTAAGCGATAGGTTACGTACCACACTTACGTAGTTCTGCAAAGGGTCCTTCAGAACTCTTGGGTGAATACCGTTTGGTTCTGGTGACTTGCTACTGTTCAATTGATCAGTTTGTTCCAAAACCTCCTCTGACACCTCACTGTACGACAGTTCCTCAGATTTGTCACCTAAATAGCTCAGGTTGGGGAGTCTATCTCGCAGCCTCTGCAGGGAGGACTGATGCAAAGAATTCAGTTAACTTCTCTGCAACGGCCTGATCCAATTGATCATTCTGACTGATGTGGCATGCCTTAAAAAATTACATTTTGAAATCTTGTATTTGTGCTGCTTTGCTTATGAAGATGTTTGCATGCTCAGTATGCAAAGCAGGCCAAGCCCTTGGTAATTGAGCATGTCTGATTTGTTCTTGGCGAGACAAGTTGCTCTTATGCACATAAGTACTCCTTTCCATGCAGCAATACACCATGTGATTCATTATTTGAATCCCTTAACAGGTTCAGGGTTGGCATCGGAAAGCTACATCCTGTGGTTTCTTACTGGTTCCAGTCCTGGAGGGTCCATTTGCATTGCCCAGTTACCTATATGGAGACCCACTTCGAGCACAGTTGTTCATCCCACTCAATGTTAGCTGCTTGCTGAAGGAGGGCAGTGAGCATCTATTTGATGGTAAGAAATATTCCCCAGCCAACCTTGGGTACCTTCATGCAGGGAGAACTCTACTGGGATGTGAATCACATCTACTACGTTCACTGGCTGGATGAGATGCCTGCTATTACATTCTCTCCCATCTACTGTCAAGGATACAGCTCATTCAGCATTGGGGGAGGGGGGAGGTGAGGAGGGAAGCAGTACTTCAGGGCAGTTGGCACACTCCACAGCATCATGTTGGTAGTGAGAGGTGCCCATCAACAGGGAGAATTCCATGTCCTCCATTCTCCTGCGTTGCCATGACTCTGAATGCTCCTATAGAAACTTTATCAGGTACTTAATTCTGCTGTCATTTTGTAAAAATTTATAAAAGCCCTTTCTGGCAACAGCTCCCATCTGTCCCACTAGCCAGTTTGCATTTGTATCTTGCATTTGTTCTTTCCCTCCTCTCTGAGATTATATTGGCTAGACTTCCATGGTTGGCATCCTTTTTGTTGCCATGGTTACCTTCTGGTAGGAAGGTTTGCTCATGAGATGAAGTGCTAGGAACTGCAATCCTTTTTTTTTTTTTCCTTCAGCATGACCTCTCCCTTCATAGTGACGCTGTTGTGATAAGCCTCGATTGTGAGCCTTGCCCAGGGGGCAGAGCTTCATGAGTCCCAGTACAGCAGGATGCATCATACAGAGAGATGATCTGAAAAAGAACACCATTGACAAATTTTAAAAATTCAGTGTATTGATTAAATTGTTCTCACCCCTGCTAAGACTCTTCTGGAGTCTGACTGTAAATGCAGAAAGAGCAATGAAGACGTGTTGTGGTACAGCTGTAGCCCCACTGGCTTTACATAGCCTATTTTTAATGCGGTGATGCTCAAAATGGTGGTCACCCTAATTTTTCTTCCTGATCCACACTAAATAAAAATATATTCATGATTTGGGGTTGGAGATCCTTACAGAGTCTTAACCCCAGGCCTTCCCCCTTGCGAAAGCTACATTCTTAGTGATGCCCAAAGGTGGGCAAAGTGGAAACACGGAACAATATTTTGATAGTATTGCAAGAGCAACAAACTGTGAAACCTCCCCTCTCGCATCCTATGTATTTACTGTTTTTATGTATGTTCTTCCCAGGGTCACAAAAGCCAAATCCAGGGTTGGTTCATGAATCAACTGTTGGTGTTTTTAAAAAACCCTCTTAACGGGATGCTAAGAGTTCAGGGCGAGTGCTGACAGATAAAATGGAGGTGGTTTAAAGAAATAAGGAGAAGCACACAATGGATTTGGCCTGGGGAAGCCTCATATGGGTTGGTAAAAAATTTAATGGTTTCAGTTGACCTTTGTCTGGTTCTCTTGTTTCAGGCTTTGAACCTGAAACTTATTGGGATCGCATGCATCTGCTCCAGGAGGCAATTGCACACAGGTATGTGCGGAGCAGGGTTGACGAGAGTTAAATCCATCTTGAGATGTGATGGTGGGGTGGGGTGTAAAGATCTAGTCACATTTTGGAGCTTTAAAGTAGCTGTTAAACTTGAGACCATGGGCTGTGTGTCTCCCTGAAGTCCTCTGAAAGATAATCAGACTGTCTTCAAGTGTGCATAGTTGGCAGTGGGTGGGAATGGGATGGATACTCTCAATACATGGGAGGAACCTTGTCACTCATTAGCAAACCCTACTGATTGTCTTAGATGTAACATTGGGTTCTAAAAGTGTCCCAGTCTCTTAGGCTAGAAGCAAGTAAATTGTAGTATCTCTGATAAGGACTGTCATGTCAGCTCTGTGTATTCCACCTGGGACAATCCTGATTTGGATCTCTCAGTGATAACTTAAGTGATTGATAATAAGCAGGTAACTGGGATCTGACACCTGTAATGAGAGGCTGGGAACAAGTTGAGGAGGAATTGATGGTGTTCTTTTGAACCCTGCTTAGTGAGAGAAGGGCCAATAAGGGTGGAGGAGTTCATTGGAAGGCACAAATCAGCTTCCCAGTGCCAATCCTTCCTGCCTTTGGTTGGCAGTGTAAGATCCCCTGTTATGGGTCCTCACAAAGCCCTCAGCGTGGTCCCTGGCTGGCAGTTGGTTTCACAGTGCTTAACACAGGCTCTTTCTATGATGGAGAAGCTGGCTCTTGGAATGGACCTTTTCTTGCTTCAAAATGGTGTTTTCTTCAGCCCAGAGGGGGATGTGTGTTCCTAAAGCCGCACTAGTCATCTTGCAGGACTGTCCAGCCTGACCAAACAATTCCTATGATGCACCATACCAGAAGCTTTTCTGTAGCTTTCTCCTAATTTGTATGTGTGGGACCCCCCCCCTCTCCCCCCCCCATCCCTGAGCCATTTTAACAGACTGCCAGATAGCATCCCAGATCAGATTATTGGTTCCGTTGCTTCATACATAAGCTAGGAGACCAACCCCACCCCCACGCTGGGGAAAAACAGGATTGAAGAAGTTGGGATCCTTCCTCCCCTCTTTGCCTCTTTCCCTGTGGGCCACGAGAAGGATGTGCATGTGTGATGGGGAAAGAATTCCCCCCCCCCATCCCATCCCATCCCATGGGTTGTAGGAGTCCCAACAGGAATAACCTCATTCTTTCCGTGTTGGTTTCCCCAGGTTTGGATTTGTTCAAGATAAATACTCTGCCTCTGCATTCAACTTCCCGTCTGAGAACAAACCCCAGTACATCCATGTCACAGGTAAGCAGTGCTTGGCAGGCAATGAGAGCCATGAGATTATAGGCAAGGGAGAGCCATTCTTGCACTCCTAGTTCAAGTGTTCTTCAGTAGCACTCATCAGCTGGCAAATAGCTGTCGCAGCTGGAACAAAGGGTCATAACAAAGAGAAAGCAATGGAGAGACCAGTCATCTCCTAAAATAAGTATAAAGCATTATTTTTACCATTAGTAAAAAGCAGCAGGTTGAGTACTGCTTTAAGGAATCTCTGAGCCTGGTTACCCTTGCAGGTAGCCGTGGGGTAGTGCTGAGTGCATCTTTACCTGCAACACAAGACAATAAATGAAACTCAGCCTAGTTTTCCCTTAGAAACGTTTGGGTCGGCTGACAATGCTAGGACCTAGACTGGACCAGAGATTAAACTGCTGTCTGTCCGTTTCCCACAGGGACAGTTTCTCTGCAGCTGCCTTACTCCAAGCGGAAATTTTCCTGTGGGCAGCAACGACGGCGACGCAACTCTACCAGCTCAACCAATCAGAACATGTTTTGTGAAGAGCGCATTGGTTACAACTGGGCCTACAACACCATGCTGACAAAAACATGGAGGTCCAGCGCCACAGGAGATGAGAAATTTGCAGATCGGTTGCTGAAAGACTTCACAGAGTTCTGCTGGAACAAAGATGGCCGGCTCGTCCTGTTCTGGACGGGCTGTCTGGATAAGATGCATGCCAGTGCACCATGAGAGAGTGCATCTGCAGGAGAGAAAATTAAAAGCTGGGGAGTGTGATGAGGAAGAAGATGCAGAGAACAGCCAGATAAGACCATTCTTAGAGTGAATTTGCCTTGGAACCAGCATAATCTGAGCAGTATTCCTATTGATAATCAATAGAATCTGAGTAGGCTTTTGGGAGAAGAGACTATATCCCAGGGCCACTCCTATCACACCGATTCCCATCATCTGAACAGAGCCATGCTTCAAATAGTTGCATCCCCTACTTGCCAGAACACAGCTAAATTGAGTGAAGGCAAGACTTCACCAGGGATTTGTTACAGGGAAGAGAGGTCACCATACATTTCTGTGATCTTCAGAAATGACCAGGTGTTATAAGCCTATGATAGGTCAGGCAAAATCATGCCTCACATCTCTGGCATGTATGTTTGTGTGCATATGTAAGATACACTGTATTATACAATCATGGTACGTGTTTATATGTTTTAATATATTATTGAATAAAAAAATGCAGAAAATCAAAAGTGTAATGTTGTTCTGCCATCACTCAGCCAGTGAGTAAAAGAGATGATATTGGTGAACGGAGCCCAGCTACAAAATGTGTATCATCCAGTCTGCAGATTTGTGGGGCTCTAAAGGACAATAAAGCAGTATGCAGAAGATGGAGCCTTGCCACAGGAAAGTTGTTTCTTATGGCAAGCATGAAGCTTTAATGGTCATGAAAAGGTGACAATTTCTTTACATTTCAGTTGAATTGGGTCTCTGCCCTTTAAGCTTTCAGGACTTGCAGTTCAGGGCTCTGGCCCCCGAGATGTGTGTCATGCTGCGGGAGCAAGGAATCAGTTGCTGTAGGGGGGGATCTGAGTCTAGGGAGAAATCAATGACAGTCAAACATAAGATACAACTGATTACAGGGATGAGAAAGATCATAAACATCGTTTCAGCAAAAATGTGTCTTTATCACAAAAAAGTTTCTGTATCCAGGAACCATTGTTTGAATGACTGATCTGATATCCGGTAGTACACATGTAGCAAAGACGGTCTGGTATGAACTGCCAACCTCTTCCCTGAATTCATCTACGTGTAGTGTAATTGCCAGTGCATGTCTGATTCCTATTAGATAACGTTAAAAAAAATCCATCTCCTACCATTCTCATACCTTGCCTCCCTTATTTTACTCAACTGGATTCCTAGGAGAAGTACCGATTTGACACACACAACAGCCACTCGTGGAACTGCTTTTTGGTTGTCGTTGATCTCTACAATGGGCCAAGAGGGGGGTTGATTTAAAGGTTTTGTAAACGACCCCTCTTTAAAATGAGCCAATCCCCACCCGCGGATTTGTTGATGTCTGGCCGGTCCGGTCTCCACCGCCCTGGGGTTGGGTTTTAAATCCCTCCCGAGCGCGGCTGCCCCGTCCCTAAGCGCCCTCGCGGTGCTTTTCTTGCCCTGCCCTTGCCCGTGTCCCGTTTACAGGCGCGGTACGAATCGCTCTGAACCGAGGCGGCAGGTGCGCTCGGCTGCGCGCAGGGCCCCAGCGGGTGTTTCCCCGCGGGGGGCGCCGCGAGTCTGGCTGAAGGCGCCGGGGCGGGGCCGGACGGAGGGGCCCGAGCTCCTCCCCGCGGCGGCTCCTGGCGCCTCTTTGCGCGGCGGTGACTGTCGGCATCGCTGGGACGCGGAGCCCACCCGGCGCCCAGGCAGCCGATGTCCGCCCCCGGGAGGTACGGCGGGGGCGGCCCCGGAGCGAGCCGGGCGGCGGGGCTTAGCCCCCCGGGGGTCTCTGCCTGCTGCCGCCGGGCGCCCTCCGGGCAGGGCAGCTAGTGACCGGCTCCCCCGCCCGGGCCGGGGCACGCGGGGTGCTCACACCGGCCCGTGCCCTTGGTGCGGGGCAGGGGCCTGGGAAGGGCTGAGGGAGGCGAGCTTCGGACGGGGCAGGCTGCGTGGCCTACGGGGGAGCCACTGGCCCTAGGAAAGCGCCTGGACAAGAGGCTTTCAAAGGGCTGTTCCAGACGCGGCCAAACCCCTGGGTCGGGTGGGCTTCGGATTCGGGTCCGATAAGTAGGGGGACCAGACAGCAAATGTGAAGAATCGGGAGGGGGGTAATAGGAGCCTGTATAAGAAAAAGACCCCAAAATCGGGACTGTCCCTATCAAATCTGGTCACCCTACATAGAAGAGCCGGAGTCCCCCTGCTTCTCCTGGTGGCATTCGCTTAACCCCTCTGCCATGATCTCTGGGCCTGCTTGCCCTGTAAGAAAAGGCTTTTTTATCCTACGTTCATGGAGAGCTGCCCTTGTATGTAGTGGCTATCACGGAAATTTGTGCGCCTCCATCAGATGAGTATTACCTGTCTGACTCCACGGGTGGTGCAGGGGTTTCCCCATTGTGCCCTGAACAATCAGGAGACTGTTCTTGGCCCAGGGCATGTGGAACTTCCCACCACTGAACATGCACCACACAGCTCTTCCACAACTTTGAGCATATTCAAAAACACAATTGCAAATGTGCATTCTGTTGAATTGCTCTGTACGTACGGAGGATGACTTCTTCCTCCCACCTCCCCACCTGTCTTTTTTTAAACGATGCCTTTATTTGCTTTTGCTTTTGTATTTTAGTTTTCACCTATTGTTTGCAGGCTGGGAAGTTCTTTTGAAGGTGACTTGCCCAAGGACAACTGGGATGGACAGTGTGGTTGTCTGATGATAAAGTGTTTGTCCTGATTATTTTTGGAGCCAAAATGAGTTATTAAAATAAATCTGATGTATGGATATTGCATGTCCCTACCTCAAGGACAAGCTGCTGAGCCAATCAGCACTTAAAATTCCTGTGCATGCTGAGGACCTGATCCAGGGTCCCTTGAAGTCAGTGGAGAGATTCCTGTTGACTTCAGTGTGTGCTGGCTTTGTTCCTGTCTTGACTTGAGGTTGAGAACCACTGTAAATGCAGCTAGGACTTTGTCTTCACTAAAAAAAAAGTGCATTTTTAACCCATGTTAAGCTAACCTGTGTTAAAACCTTGGTGAAGACAAGGTTGTTGTAGTTTTAACTCATGTTAGCTAGTCAAGATAAATTCTGCAGTAGAATTTCCTAATCTTCAAGCAATAGATTAAAAATAAAAAATAAAACTATAATGCTAAGCAGCCAAAAAAAAGGAAAATTTAAATTAAAAAGGTGTGGGAAAGGGGAGGGAGAAGATTTAAGCATGGGCCAACAATGATTAAATGCTAGGGTTTACCTTGACCAGCTAATACTTGTTAAAACCTACGACTGCCTTGTCTTCACGAGGATTTTAACACGGATTAGTTAACAAATTTAAAAATTTGAAGTGGGTATTAGCCCACGAACGCTTATGCTTCAATACTTTTGTTAGTCTTTAAGGCGCCACAGGACTCTTTGTTGCTTCTGCAAATCCAGACTAACACAGCTAGCTCTCTGAAATTTAAAAATATGCCCTTTTCCTCATCAAGGAAAGACATACAGCTTTGACTTCACTGCAGTAAAAAGTGTGTGCTTAAATCAATGTAGTTATCTCAATGTAAAATCCTCGTAGAGACCAGGCACTGAAGTCTTCACCTCAGTGAAACCCGAGATCAACCCCAGCTAGCTACATTAAGGTAAAAACTATCTGTTCCTTATCTCCACTGGGATTATACAGTGAGATGGCCGTTTCAATGCAGAAATACACCTTTTTTGCAGTGAAGACAAAGCCTGAGGGTCAGCAATGGTTGACTTGCCCATGTGGTCTACTCTAGTCTACTTAGCTAAACGATTTCTCTGGCTCCGAGCCAGTTGCATTCTATCCCAGGGGGGTTCTCAAACTTCATTGCACTGGGACCCCCTTCTGACAACAAAAAATACTATATGACCCCAGGAAGGGGAACTGAAGCCTGAGCTGACCCAAGCCCTGCTGCTGCAGGTGAGGGAGGGGAGGAGAAAGCCTGGGTGGTGGGGTTTGGGCTTTGGCCATGGGCCCCAGCAAGTGTAACACCAACCCAGGCAACCCCATTAAAATGGGTTCATAACACGCTTCGAGGTCCCAATCCACAGTTTCAGAACCACTGTTCTATCCTGTCCTTCAAGAGGAACATATATGGCTAATTCTGTAGGTAGTCCTTCCAAAGTCCAGCATGCAGAGCAGTTTCCACTTGATGGCATTTACAAGAAAAGACACCAGTGAATCAGCTACAGATCACCTGTCCTTGTAATTTATTGTATTGTGGAATTCTAGATGCTCCTAGTCAGTAGTTTTCCAACGGGCAGTAAGTAACTTGCTCTCACCTATCCGGACTGAGGTTTTAGTTATCCCATTCTGCTGGATAATTAGATTTAGCTCAACCTGGCCCATGGTTGTAATTATGTAGCAGACTAAGTGTTTTGTGGGAGGAGCATTTTTATAAATAATTAATTCAAAGATCCCATATATTCAGTGTATTTGCTCTCTTTGCCATTGACTGGTGCTCATTTACTCTGTATTTTAGCAAGAAAGGGCTTTTGTTCTCTGTTTGATGATTACAAAATCTTGTCATTTGGGGCGAATCAGTGCACCGCTCTGTGTCTCAATTTTCCCACTTGGAAACCTGGAATGCTGCTTGTCTTACAGGAGGATTGAGAGGCAATTACTCTTTGTAATTTGAGACACTTAGGTAGAAAGTGCTATAGAAGTCCAGTGAAGTATTTTAACTTATAGTATAAGGGAGAATTAAAAACTAGCCGTGTGTCTTGATAGGGAGGGGAATGTTTGTCAAAGGGCTGGTTTTCACCACGGAGGGGGAATCGACTGCAGATACGCAACTTCAGCTATGTGAATTATGTAGCTGAAGTTTGCGTATCTGCAGCCGACTTACCGCTCGTCCTCACGGCGGTGGCTGTCGGCGGCGTGCTCCCCCGTCGACTCCAGCTTGTGCCTCCCGGCAAGCTGGAGTTCCGGAGTTGACAGGGGCGTCGTGAGCGATCGATTTCTCACGTCTTCACCAAACGCGAGAAATCGATCGCTAACAGATCGATTGTTCCCTGCCAATCTGGCGAGTGGTGAAGACCAGCCCTAGAAGCTCAAACATCTGTTGCTGTTTCTTTGTTGCATAGAAGAGGTGTCTGGAGGAATGTAACCATGAAGCGGTTCATGGGGCTGCTTAATAAGAATAAAAACAAGGACGTGCCACCGGCCAAGCTGCTGCATCTAGCAGGACAACTCTGCCATGATCTTCAGAGCATGTCTCCCAGCCTGGAGAAGCTGGTTGAGGCAATGATGGGGTGCAAGCTTCAGGAATATTTCCTCACCAACATCAGTGTAGTCCGAGCCTGTGTGCTTGTCCATATCCACAGGGGACAGCATGACACGGCCTGCAGACTCCTGGAGGTAGGAAAGTGTTCTTGGTCACTTCAGTGAAACTATAGGGAGGGCAGGAAGTGGTGTTAGGTTATGATCACCTACATGTCAGAGGTCGGAGCATCAGTGCTTACAGCAACAAGTAGGAGACTAGCTTGTTGGGGTCCCTGAGGAGTTTTGGGGAGGGGTATGCAGCGCTGGGCTCTGTAGGGAAACCATGGACAAAACATCTGGTGGTAAAAGAAAGCAATTTTGGGAATGTAAAAGACTTCAAGGGGCCCACTTCTGCCCTCAACTACACAAGTGCACTTCCCATTGGAATTGGGATCCTTCTTGTGCTCAAAGCTCACCATGTCCCTAAGTGTCTCAGTGGATCAGGTCCTGAGTGCTCAGTCCCTTGTAGGATGCAGCCCATGGGTGGGATGGTGTGAGGAAGCTTGGGCTGCCAGTGAACGTGCTGTGTATGTTTTGTAGGAAGAAGAGACTTCAGTTTCCAGAGCTGTTGGCTTAGAACCATTCATCTGGTCTAATTTTTTTTAAAAAAGCAACATAATGAGCTATTTTCTTGCATGAGGTGCCCTGTGCAGGTCTGAGAAGTAATAGCGGGCCATGCAAGAACTCATCCTTTTGGGGAAGGCTACCAACTCGGCTGATCTAGTGCAGATCCCTTTCAGCATGTTCCAGGGTGCTGAGGGGTTTTTCCCCCCTCTGTAAACGACATTGGTTGACTGTCTGGAGGGGGTGTGCTGAGCCCTGCCATTGTCTTAGTGTTGCAGGGCAAAAGAAAAGAAGGAGCTGGTGCAACTTTGGAATGAGATCCACTACCACAAAGTCATGGAGAAACACCACACAGATTCCCTGACACCGGTGCAGAAATTCCGGTGCAGAAAAAGGTATCTTGGCAGTGGGATGATCTGGCGCTCTTCCTTTACTTTGCTGATTTGGGGGTGTGGTGGATGGAAACTAAAAGTCTGTATTCACATCCTAAGACGGACATTTCTTGGGGAACAGGTTTCATCATTAACTTGAAACTTTGGCCTACTCCTATTGCAATCAGTGGCAAAACTTCCATTGAGTTTAATGGCACAGTTTTGGGACCCTGGTGATTATACTTTCTTTTTTTGCACAGGAATCCTCCACCAGTTTCTCTCTGTCCTGAAGGCATAAAGAATCGAAACTATCCAGAAAAGGTGCGGCAAAAGCTGCACAGATTTGCTGCAAATGTGACAATGAATCCAAACAAGGATCAGCGGGTAGGGATGCTCTATGTCACAATGTTACTCAGCCTGTTGCTGAATGTTGCCTTGCACAGGATAAGCGGCAACTCCTGTGATCAAGGCTACATAAATGTTTCCACTCTAAGGGTATGTCTATACTACCCACCACATTGGCAGGTAGTGTTCGATGTATCAGGGATTGATTTATCGCGTCTTCTCTAGACGCGATAAATCAATCCCTGAACGTGCTCCCCGTCGACTCCGGAACTCCACCTCCACAAGAGGAATAAGCGGAGTCGACGGGGGAGCTGTTGCGATTGATTCACCGCCGTGAGGACAGCCGGGTAAGTCGAACTAAGATACTTCAACTAAAATTGTGCATCTTAGTTCGAACCCTCCCTCCCCCCCCAGTGTAGCCCAGGCCTAATCCCTTGTTTCAATCAGTTTTTGGACTGAAGTTTCTCATGTTTGATCGTTGCCCAAAGGGGGGGTGCGTGTTAATATTTTTTTAAGCTTAAGCAAAATAAATTCAGTTGTTCTGTGGAGCAAAGAAGTGGGAGAAAATGTCTTCCCTGCTACAACAGTGTTTTAAAAGCTCTAGTGTTGAAATGGCTGGGTGAGATTTGGCAGGGAACTAGCTCTCACTGAGAAGCAGTGTAGGTGTTCTGGTGCTAACTGATTGTGATTTGACTGAGTAATAACCTATTTAAAAGTGCACTAAGTTTTCTTGCTAGACTTGTAAAGTCTGCAGCCAAGAGAGTCAGCCCTGTGCATATGTGTATCCAGCTTAGCTGGACAGAGACAAAGGTAGTGAAAGCGGCCTCTGAATGAGCCGGGACTTGGCAGGAATCCAGGTCTGATTCACTGTTTTATAAGGTAAAAACTGCCGCGCTCCTGAAATTTTCACTCAAGGGGCCCCCTCCTTCAAGCTCTCGCGGTGTATGTGGAACAGGTTATTCAGGGTGTGTTTAGCTTAGTTCTGCATTGTGAAATTGGGGGTTTTTAAATATTTTTCATTAAAACAGCAGCAATTTACAAAAATCTTTAAGGTGCCACAGGACTCTTTGTTAGTCTTTAAGGTGCCACAGGACTCTTTGTTACCTCTGCTATTCCAGACTAACACGGCTACCTCTCTGATTCTTTACAAAAATCTGTGTTAAGTGAATACTAAGGTTGCTCAGCTAAGCACTTAGAAGTCAAGAAATGACAGTAGAAAGTAGCACACTAGACCATAACTTTTTCCTGTTGTGTGTGGGCATTATGATACATGATCATGTCATTTTATCAAGTAGTTTAATATAATTTTCCTACAACCTTGGATATGTGCATGTGTACTACTTTGAGTCTCTTAAAGTTATTGTATGCAATGCACACAAGAAGCCATTCTTACACAGTATTCCACTGATTAAATATAACAACACAGAATAATAGTGAAATTTGCTAGCATGTATGAGGTGCCCAAGTTTGTGACTAAATTAGCTTTGTAGTTAACTTCCTTGTTCCCTGAATTACACCCTTGGAAGGTTGCACTTCTGATTGAAAAGAAAATCTATAATACATGTATGTTGACTAAATTATTAAACTACTTACTTGAGAGAGAGGAAAATCTACTCTATAAATAACCAAAATCAATAAAGACATAGTTTCATTATCAAATGATAATATAGTAAGTTTAAAAGTATGAAAATATATTGCAAGATGCTACTATCTAACATAGAAAAAATTGTTATACTGTTAACTGTGGCATTTCTGGACTTTTGATTGCTTAAATAAAATGTTCCCTTCATGTAGTTTTGTACTGTAATACACAAGAAATTGTAAAGACCTGTCATAGATTATTTTTAAGGCCAGAATGGACCATTATGAGAGTTTAGTCTGCATACGGCAGGCCATAGAATTTCACCCAGTGATTCGATTCCTGCATTGAGCCCAATAATTTGGGTTCCAATGGTAAATTACTTTCACTTTTAAAAATGTGCTTATTTCCATTCGTTGGTTATTTATATCAGTAAAATTACAAATAAGGCAAAAGCCCAATGGGATTCTTGGGGTTCCCTTTCTCAAACAGGATGTCAAGGGAGAATTAACTTTTTTATGAGCTGATTAATTAGTTGGAGCTATGCATGTTCTCCAGGGACCTGCATGAGGATCTGGAAGCTCATATTGTCTGATTGCTTTTGGAAACGGGAAGGATGAGCATGGTTATTTGGATGTGGTTTATTCTTTTTCCCCTGGTTACCTGGATTTGCAGGAGGGTTTGGCTCAGGATATGAACCTGCAGCCAAATCAGGTCTATAATTGGTTTGCCAATTACCGTCGTCGTCAAGAAAAGCGCATCAGTTCAACCGATGGGGAGCCTTCAACTCACCAAGCAAAACATCAGCCTGATAGTGGATCCTGCATTCCACAAGCTGCAGGTTGGTCTTCTCCCAGTGGGCTGGGGATGTGGTGCAGGCAAAAGAAAGCCTGTTTTATGATAAGCAGAGGGGGCACTATTAGCTTTTCCCGCTTCCATGGGATCAGTAACTCAGCATTACTGAATCAAGCAGACGTGGCAGGATTATGCTCTGGTACACGGGCATCCTCTTTGCACTGCTAGAATATCAGGGTTGGAAGAGACCTCAGGAGGTCGTCTAGGTCAACCCCCTGCTCAAAGCAGGACCAGCACCAACTAAATCATCCCAGCCAGGGCTTTGTCAAGCCTGACCTTAAAAACCTCTAAGGAAGGAGATTCCACCACCTCCCTAGGTAACCCATTCCAGTGCTTCACCACCCTCCTGGAGAAATAGTGTTTCCTAATAAACAACCTCAACCTCCCCCACTGCAACTTGAGACCATTACTCCTTGTTGTGTCATCTGCCACCACTGAGAAAAGCCGAGCTTCATCCTCTTTGGAACCCCATTTAGCCATCAGTGTGTGGAAATAGGAGACTGTATCAGTCATCTCCTCCCTGCAATAAAGGCAGCACTCTATTCCTGTTCGGCATCATTGTTGACACACTGGTGTCAATAGGGTTATAGCAGAATTGCCCCTGACTGCTGCATTCAACTGTTAGCATGGTAGACACCACTCTGGAGAGGGTCTAGTAGGTGTCACGGCAGTTCACAGTGCTCATGGATTCCTTCCAATCCCACACCTCCATGGATATAGCTTGTCACTTTCTTAACGTCTTGCCCTTCACCAGCCTGGCAAGTGAAAATCAGAAGGTTGCACCTACATCTCTCATGCTACCCAAATGCCTTGTCAAGGTTGGACTGGGTGCAAAGCACCAATCTAGGTCATGAATACTAAGAGTTGCTAGCAACCCAATAATAGTTTATTAGCAGAGGAATCCCGTTCTCCAAGCTAATAAGTGGGGTAGCCCATTGCAGATGTGTGACCCTGGACCCGCAATTCACTCCAGTAAAACTCAATACAAAATCATTGTGCCCTTCCAGGGTCATGACCAGAATTCAGTCATTAATGACAACGGGGAAAGACCTGTTGCATTTGCCCACTAGCCACCAACCTTTGTTAGTTTCCTTTCAGAGTCACAACTGAACTGACCCTACGGCTTCCAGGAGCATTGTGTCACCTGCCCTGTTCTATGTTTGCAGATGCATTTCAGGCAGGCATTGGCTCAGAGCAGAAAGAGATCACCTTTGTGCCCTGTGGTCCGGGGTGGGAGCAGTCATCTGCGGGCTTGGACTGTTCTGCTGATGGGACTTTTTCAGAGTTCCTGGAATCCAGGTGATGTATGAGGGAATCTTATCATTATAGCAGAAGTACGGTGACTGTGTGACTTTAACCCTCCTCCCATCAGTCTGGCAGTGCCCAGGGAGACCAGTTTGGAGTCTTGACTCCTTTCATAGATGGGAGTGATCAATGCTCCAAAATCAGCTTCAGCCATTTTGAGCAGCTGGCACAGACTCCCCATCCCTCTGGACAGGTGCTCCAGGGTTCAGCTGGCAGTGACTCCTTTCTAGGAGAGAAGGGGGTTAGGGGTGGAGCTGCTATAGGTACTAAGCTATAGGTCTAAGGTACATTAAGAGATGATGATGCTCTTTGTAGAGCAGTAAAATCAAGCCTCTCATTCACTGCATCACTATAGCTTTCTGCAGAGCAGCGAGTTACAGAAAATGAGGTCAACTAAAACTTCAGTGACCTCCCTCAACACTGAAGAGCCTACAGCTTTCTGCATTAAGGCTGAGCATGGAATAAGCCTTAGCTCTGCCCCCGTGGAGACCAGACAGACGTCAAGTTACACTGCCACCAGCCCCTGGCTGGAGAACTTTGTCCTGTGCTCCTGTGGCTCGCTTCCCTTCCAAACAGAACATCTGGACGCAAGGCAGCCAACTCCCAGTGCAGGAGGAGTCTCCAGCGAGAGCAGCCAGTGCCCCCTGTGGAGCCCTGGCACAGCAGGTTAGTGGAACGTCCCTCTGTTCAGAGCCATTGTTAGTTTGAAAACTCCTGGATTTTTTTTGTCTTAGACCTCTCTGCTCCCACGGGCAGTCTCCTCTATCTCGTGACAAGCAGGGGAGCGGGGCTTCACCTGAGCTCCTGGGTCCTGCTCCCAGCAGGTCAGAGAGCAAGTCTGAAAATCTAGATCACTGAGCTTGCCCAGGGCTTATTTTTACCCCTCTTTGCCCGGGCTGCAGGCCCTCCAGCTACTTCTGTGGGGCCGCACTTACTCCTTAGCTGCTCCTCTGGCCAGCTCCCTTCAGCTCTTTGCTGTTCGCCTTACTCGGCTACTGGCTTTTAAATACTGAAACCCTCTTAGTTCTCAACAGCCGAGTGCTGCTTGCCCTGGCACTGGCTAGGCAATCTCTCTCAGCAGGCCCTCACTTCCTGGCTGTGTGTCACTTCAGGGCACCCAAGTCCTCCTGCTAGCAGAGAGCATCAGTTCTTCAGAAACACACCTTTTCACTTCCTTTTGTCCTTACTTGCCCCTCCTTGTCTTTCGCACCTCCCCCTTCCTTTCCCCTGCCTTCTCCCTTGCTCCTTCCTATCCCACCCCATGTAGTTCTCTGATCCTGCAGCTTCTCCCTTTCTTCTCCCCGTTCTCTGGCATGGTCTCATTTGGACACATTAATTACGGTCTGCAGAGCTGAGAAGTATCAGAGGGGGAGCCGTGTTAGTCTGGATCTGCAAAAGCGACAAAGTGTCTTTTAGCACCTTATAGACTAACAGATTTTAGGAATCGTGAGCTTTTGTGGGTTAAGACCCACTTCATCAGATGAATATTGTGGAAATCTCCAGAGGCAGGTATAAATATACAGGCAAGAAAGCAAGAAACCAGTTACAAAAGCAGTTTCTCCTCTCTGGGCATTCACACCTCCAGATCACATGCTGGAAGTGGGCTTCACCACCACCCCTGATTGAATTTACCTTGCTTTCTTGCCTGTATATTTATACCTGCCTCTGGAGATTTCCACAACATTCATCTGATGAAGTGGGTCTTAACCCACGAAAGCTCATGATCCCTAAAATCTGTTAGTCTATAAGAATCAGAGAGGTAGCCGTGTTAGTCTGGAATAGCAGAGGTAACAAAGTCCTGTGGCACCTTAAAGACTAACTATAAAGTTTTGAAGCATAAGCTTTCGTGGGCTAATACCCACTTAATTAGCCCACGAAAGCTTATGCTTCAAAACTTTATAGTTAGTCTTTAAGGTGCCACAGGACTTTGTTACCTTAGTCTATAAGGTGCAACAAGACTCTTTGTCACTTTTGCAGAGCTGAGAAGGGAAGTTGGATGGAAGCGGCTGGGGAGAGGAGCAGCCAGTTGTGCAGCAGCTAGGTGCCAGCTAATTACTGTGGCTGGCCATAATTGTGGGTGTGGGATTGTGGTGTGACTGTCTGATGAGGAAGGCTGGGTTTGTGGGCTGAGCCTTGTTATCTGTAGCTTTCTTAACATTGGCATTTACTTCAGCAGGTGTCAGAGCTTCTATGAGCAGGGTCCCTCCAGGTGTCTGTATTGAGGCCAGTTCAGAAAGCATCAGTCAGCAGGCAGATTTAGAGATTGAACGTTTCGTGCTTAGAGAAGGACAGCTAGGGTCCCTGGAAGCCATTCTTCCCCACAGGTAACAGGAGTGAGAATGGAGGTCTGTGCTCAGTCCTTTCCCTGGTCTCCAGGCGCCCTGCCTTTGAGTAGGCCGTAGGGAACAGCGTGATGATACTATCCACACCAGGGGCCTGATTTTCCCACTGCCCTGGCCTTGTATTGACGTCTTCATGTGTGCACAGGGGTGTGAAACGCTACATAATTGCACTCACTGTGTGCAGCATAAATGGCTCCACAAGGTGCAGGGCCAAGGAGAATCAGAACTCCAGTCTTGTACGAGAAGGGACAAATCCATCCCACCTCCCCCGTCTGAACTGGGTTCGTTTGCTTGCCCAGCTTGTTTCTAACAGTGGATGCCACCCATCCTGCTGTGGTGGGCCTAGCCTCGATCCTGACAGCTGGATTTATGGCGCTTGTGAATCATCTTGAAATAGCTTTTGGAGATGCACAGCATCAGGACAAGTTTGTTCCATACAGCTGGCTGTCAAAGGTGGCAGCCCCCAAACTCCAGCTGCAATTTCTGTCTCTTTCTGCTCCAGGGTTTCTGTCTGTACCAGCTGTTTCATGGCTGCAGATTTTCCCCTAGGGGTTTTGCAGCTCATGGGATGCAAAAATGGTCTGGTATCATCATCATGTTACATAGAAGTAGATTCCACAGAGCAAATATCATAAAGTTGCTTTTGTTTACTGACCTGCAGGACAAAAATAGAAGCAGCAGCCTCCTATCTCCGCCCTTCTTCTCCAGTCTTTCCACCATTTGTGTAATAATGACGTTATCAAACACTATGTAATTAATTCTCACAGAAGTCATAGTAGGTTGGTAAGAAGCATTATAATTATGCCCATTTTATAGCTGAGAATACTGAGGCATGGAGTGGTTATGTGACTTGCCAAGGGCACAGAGGGAGTTAGTGTGAGGATTGGGAATAGAACTCAAAACTTCTCATTCCCAGTTCCCTGCTGAAATGTCTTGACACTTTTCCTGTTTTCCCCAGTTGGCCTGGTGCCTGCAGCTCTTGCCACGACTAGCATTTCAAATATTTCATACTGGGTGGTTTGGGATTGCCCAGGCTGGGGGATTGTAATAGACACAATGGGGGAGGGCTGCAGGCTGAGTTCTGGGATTCACACAGTCTTAAATAGCAACTAAAGGTCAAATAAGATCATAGAGGAGCCGCTGGTGACGTTATGGCTGGATTTAAAACCCTATGTTCTGTTTCTAGAATGAATCATATTTATTTTTAAAATATGTTCTGCAGTTGGGGGAAATATACGGCAAACGTCTCCTTGTTGCGGTATGTGACTTGGGTACATAACCAATGTCAAGAAGCTGCATGCCATCCCTCCTCCTCATACTCCTGGCAGTGGTAACCCTTGCTGATTGCAGGGACACCTAATCATGAAGACAGCTTCCTCTTCTATCCCTGTTGCTACTGCTGCACATTGACTCATTACCTGCCTCAGTTTCTCCCAGGAGGGTCCTGAAATTGGCACAAGATGAAGAATTTTCAAAAGTGACTCAGGCATTTAAGGACCTGAGTGTCATTAAAAGCCAATGAGACTTAGGGGCTTCTTAGTCACTTGGATGCTTTTGAAAATGTTACCCATAGAGACTGGAAGCCACGGAGGATTTTCCTTAGTTGTTATGGGCTAGGCTTCTAATCCATGGACATCTGACCCAATGGTGAGAGGGGAATATCTTTGTGCTTGGTGGGCCACTGTAACCCAAGCTAATCTTTGCCTCAGAGGAAAAGCCCCGGTTCCTTCCACTCAGTAATACTAACAGTAATTAATAATATTGCACTTGGCTTCTTCCATCTGAGGATCTCAGATATTAATTAAAGGAGCCTCAGACACCCTGTAAGGCAGCTTAATGGCATTGGCCCCACTTTACAGATGAGAAAAATGAGGCCTAGAGCGGGACATGACTTACCCCAGGTCACATACTGTCAGTGCCTGGAATGGACTTCCAACGACATGCTCTCACTACCAGATCACCCTCTATCCCTTACTGGTTGACGACAATTGCAGGAGCAGATCTACAGGTCAACCCAGGCGGTCTCAGTCTGCTTCAGTCTCATTGTAAAAGTGCGCACCCTGAATGGACTCAGCCTGAAAGCTCATTAGAACAACTCCAGTGGATTTCCTGCATCTGTTCATAGTCTGTCTTAAGCCCCTGGCCTGTATCCAAATCTGACTTTGTGATTTACGGGGCTCAGGGCTGCAAGGAAGGAGTGTGGGGGAGGAATCAGACTATCTGGTCATACTGCTGGGTGGGAAGAGTTGGGAAGCAAGTAACCTGTGACTCCATGTGGGGCCCCAATCCACTGCTTGTTCAGACCAACCTTGCTGTGTCCTCCTTGCTCCTCTGGTTGGAGTGGGTGAAAATTGGCACAGCTCATCATTCATGCAGAAGAAAACTCCCTAGCGATGAGCATTTGAAACAGAAAAGCCCACTCGCCCTCAGGGAGCAAGAAAACCTGGATTTTCCAGACAGCATAGTGGTTTAACATGTACAAATGCTTCAGTGCTCATTGCAGGTTGTGGAGGTTGCCTGCATTGTTGGGACCCTAACTCAGGTTGCTGGGAATGGTTCTAGGAATGACTCCTCTGCTCTGCATCTGGTGTAAGACTAGTGACAGGAGTGTTGCTGGGAGCAGCATGGCCAGCATTGCAGCAGGCAGGATCCGGAGGTACCGCTGAGATTTCGAAATGGTTATTGAGAGAAAGGGAGAGATGCATTCACCCCATCTGCCAAGACCACCCCCTGCCCCGCTTCCTTGGCCTAGCACTTGGGGCTCTGCGCAGAGCCAGCATTTCTGTTGTCCCAAGGTGGGACCTTTGGGAAAGCCCAGATGTGAAATCTGGATGAGGAGCAAGCTGCAGGCTGAGATCTCAGACTCTCAGCTAGAGGCCTTGAAAGACTGTAGAGGCGGCACTAAGGATGTTTTGGTTAGTTCCAAAAGCTGTGTGTTTTGACTCTAAAATCATTGTTTTTATCTTATTCTCCAGGGTAGACACAATCCTTGGTAGAGGTCTCCTTGCTGTAGAGTGTGTTCTGGATCATAAACAAAATCAGGAATCTGTGTGCCAGCCCTCTTTAGCACTCCTGGCAATGACAATGCTCTCCCTGCAGGATCTGCTTAATCAGACCATTCTAATAATGGTGGGGAGGTGGGATTGGTTTACATGGCGCTCACCAGTGTGTGCACAGAACCTTCTCCTGCAAATGTCCCTCCCAGACATGCTGCTGGGAGGCTGAAGTAAATGGCGGGGGTGGTGCCTGATTGCAAAAGGAACACCCAGGGGGTCCCAGATTCTCATGGGGTGTGTAACTTGTTCTGATGTTTTTTCCAGTTCCGCTCAGGCTGTGCTTGGCAAATCCCAGTGCCCACCTGTTTCCACATCCCATCTGGAGGAAATCCAGGCCTTGGGACACAGCCAGGTAAGAGAAAGCACTCAGCCTACAAAGGAAGAGACATCTGGAGCGTAATCCTTTCCAGATGGAGATGGGAGATGTGAAGTTGAAAGTAGGGGGTTTCTTTAAGGATCATCATGATGGGACAGGTAAAAACAGCATATCCCATTGCTGACATTATTAGGATGTGCTGAGAAAATGCACACAAGTGTTCTATTTCCATGTTCTTCCACCAGACATAGGTCCCCTCTCCTCCCCAACATTTTCAAACGTGGCTGCCTAGAATTAGTCGCCAAAATGGCATAACCTACGGTAGTGCTTTGATTTTGATAGGTGCTGAGCACTCATCATTCCCATTCATTTTCAGAAGAGCTCAGCACATTCAGTTCATGTGGGATGCTGGGCCCTTTTGAAAGGGGGTGCTGAATTCCATAGCGGAGCTGAGCTCTTCAGAAAATCCAGCCTTCCTTGCAAGGGAGCCACCTCGCTATTCCAGCCACAGCCTTTTACACGGTGGTATGTTCTTTAGGAGATTGAGCATTGAATGTCTAAGTTTTAATTTCCGCTGACTTTCTCCCTCAGTACAGGTGGGATTTATCTCTTATGAAAGAAATGTTTTTAGCTCCTCCCTTAGCCATAACATCATGTCCCATCCTATAAAAGAAAGTGAAGATATTGGTACATTTTTGAGTGTTTCTTTTTGAGAGCTGTGGGGCAGGTTTGACTAGTGTTCTCCTTACTATTATCTTTATTCCTGTGTCCCTTAAAGGTCTTGGATCCTATGTAAGGCAGGCTAGCCTGGCTCTGGCATTCATGCACATTGACTTGAGCCAGGTCTACGCTACCCGCCGGATCGGCTGATAGAGATCGATCTTTCGGGGATCGATTTATCGTGTCTCGTCTGGATGCGACAAATCGATCCCCGAGCGCACTCCCGTCGACTCTGGAACTCCACTGCGCCAAGAGGCGCAGGCAGAGTCGACAGGGGAGCAACTCAGCGCCATGAAGACGCCGAGGTAAGTTGACCTGAATACGTCAACTTCAGCGACACTATTCACGTCGCTGAAGTTGCGTATGTTAAGACGATCCCCCCCCTCCCAAGTGTAGACCAGGGTGTGGATATTTAGGGCCAATGCCTGTAATCTCAGGATATTTACAGTGTGATAAGGTTTCTTCCTAGGAAGAATATAGACTCCTTCGCTGCTGCCCTTTGCTTACTGGCTTTTGCATGCCCAGAGGCAAATCCTTTAAATTGGAATAGCTGGTAAGCGATTTGGGTCTCTGACTGAGAGGCCTGCTGTGAAGAATCCCCTGTTGCTCAGTCCCATTATTTAGTCAGATAGTCCAATAGGCATTGAGGAAGGATTAGCTCCTGGTGGCATATTAAAGATGTTGATTCATGTCCTAGCATTTCTTCTCCTTTTAATGCTCAGAGACCCCCCTCTGCCCCAAGGTCTCCAAACCCAGTCTAGGCAAGTTGTCCAGGGTCAATTCCCTGGGCAGTGTCCACCAAGTACTACATAATTGCTTATCCAACCCTGATTAAATTAAACGTGTCACTGTAGCTGCTGATCCTGCAGCCCATATTCTTATAACATATCGTTTAACTCACTGTTTATGCACACTGTGCAGGCGGTCTATACATACCGTTTATAGCTAACCACCCTAGGTTGTGCATGCTTCAATGGCATGCATCTTCTAATAGCAGCTGTACGGTTTGAATTAAGGATGTAAAATATTAAATGGTTAATAGTACTTATTGGTTAACCGATAAGTACTAGTCTCACGGTTAATATATTGCAGTTAACATTTGGTGGGGCTGGCAGGGGTGGGGGTATCACATGATGGGATGGGGCTGCAGAAGCGGAACTTTCGCAGCCTCTGAGTTACTATGACAACTCAGTTGTGACTGGCTGGGAAGGGAGGAGTCGCATGAGGCTCCGCCCAAGCTGTTGGCGTGACCCGGAGCGTGTGACTCTGCCACCCCTGTGATGGGGGACAGGGAGGAACCTCCTTCCTGAGGCAATGACCGGCTGGGCACAAGGGGCACCTCCTGCAGGGGGTGTGTGAAGTGTGGGTCTGCCTCATGGTGTCACAGCCTGTCCCTGCCCCCCTAACCGCACAGTTCAGACAGCTGCAACCCATGTCCCCTCAGAACCCCCTATGTGCTCGGCCAGGGTGTGTCTGGGCACTTAGTCCCACCATCCCCATGATGGGGGCACCTGGCATTGGCCACTGTTGCTAGACAGTACGGCCATTCTTCTGTTCTTCTGTTCTTCCACGGCTGCTGTACAGACTGGGGCTCTGGGAATCACTGCTTCTATTTGCACACCCCCTCCTGCTGGCCTGTTTCCCGTGTGTCTGCAGCGGCTTTCAAGGGACCTAGTAAGGTCAAAAATAATATATTTAAAGCACAAATCTTCACTTGGGTGCCAGTACTAGGCTAGTACGGCCTCTGAAAAGTGACAAAGATAATAGATACGTGGGGTAGATTGTGAACTTGTTAATGATTAAACGGTTAACCGATAATTTAATAGTTTAAATAGGTACTTTAAAAAAAATTTACATCCCTAGTTTGATTCTATTCTCCCAGTGTCATTAGCATTTTAGATATGACATTCTTTACAAAATGTTTCTTACTGTCCCTGAAAAGGGATTCCCCCCCTCCATTACAGCCATCTTATAGAAGCAGAAAGTAACGCAGCTACAGGAAATAGTAAACAAAACAAATTAGTTTCCTTACTAGGTGACCTGCTTTTTAACACTGCTTTTTAAGGCAGCAACATCCCCGAGGATGGCAGCAAGAAATCCAGTGTGCTGAGAGTTGTGGTGACACATTTCTGAATTGGATGATGAAAAACAGTACAACCTAAGAAATTTTCATCTGACATCCATCTTGAACTACCTATCACGTTTATTTTTTGGCCTCAGATTTACAGGCATAGAGAGCACTTAGCATCAGTTTCTGTTTTTCTTACACTGATATCATCTGCTGGAACAAATGTTTTGAAAAGATATTTTAAAATGTCTGTTAACCCTATTGTGAGAGGCAGCTGCAGCTCTGAAGACAGTAACAGAAACACCCTTTGAGCCTCTAAGAGCAGCAGGATAAAGATCTTTATTTTGGAAAATGACCTTTTTACAGCCATAACATGAACCAGATGAGTAGGAAAGCTTTGGACATTGATGATGAATGAGCCTTTTCTAAGATTTCCAGGGCTCGCAGTCTCTCTGTTGCTAGAGCGTTCACATTTCTCCCATCTGCAAGGGAGACATTGTGGGTAAACAGTTTTTCCCTTTCACTCTCTCACTCTGTATGATGACTTGTCCTGTCCGTACTCAGGAAGTGGAACAGGAATTCCTCTTGCTTTCAGTCCCCTCTGTACGTATATCCCATTGTCACCCCAGTACCCCCCACACGCCTGCGCTCTCCTACCTTTGCTCAAGAAGGAAAACAGGAGCTCGTCCACAGACAGTAATTGCATCCTTAAAGGAAGTGTGCAATGAAACTTGTGGTTCTATTTGTCTTTCAGGTGCTGGAGAATCCACTAAGCGATCCCATGACCAGCGACACATTTTGGGCAGCCTGGCTACTCTTTGAATTCTCAGTTGGTGGTCGACAGTAACTCGCATAGCGAGACTTTGTATGGTGGTCTGCAGTTCTCCAGTGATTGTCCCTTGCTCACCAAAAGAGGCAGTGAAATAACACAGTGTAGTTAACTGAGAAAGGAGACCTTTTCCAATTGTTACCAAGTTCATTTTGGCTACAATTTTATCAAGAGTTTTAAAAGTAACAAACAAAAGTAATGCTCCCTGCGGTTCTTGCAGATCACAGACTTTAACTGGGACCATTTGAAGCTGCATAGCCCATTGCAAGTGTTTAGTCACTGGTTCTGTGGAAGTTAAATTGTTCAGGTCACCCTGTATTCATAACCGGGGTGTATCTGGGTGAGATGGTTCTGGGTCCATCTATTGTTGTTACTGATGAAGTTGTGTAAAAAGCCCCTCAATTCAAAGAGAGTCAAACCTCAGTGTGGATGCCCTGTGGGTTTGTTAGGGCTGGAGAATTTGGAACCTAGATGAGCCTTGATACAAAGCTGCCTCTTCCCGCCTCTGCAGTTCCCTCGTGCTGTGAATTCTGGGGCACTCCAAATCCCATAATGCCACAGATCACACATTTTGGAGCACTATAGAATTCATAGCACTCAACAAAACTGTATTATAGAGGAGGAGATAGGGAAAGCCAAAGTCTCAGGGCCCAGTAGCAGGTGGACCTTAAATTCCCCACAAAGGTCAGAGGAGCGGAGAGGGTGGGAACATCTGAACTCTTTCAATCCACACTTAGAATTCCCAACTCCAGCTGGCAGGAGCTCTGCAACTGGTCCTAATGGTTGCCTTTCCCACAGTCTGCAGAAGACTGAAACTGAAGGCCTGATTCTCTACTGCCTTGCACTTATACCTGTATGAAGTCAGTGCAGAACCCTGACATTTTCATTTGGTAGCATATTAAATTGACTTGGGTTTACTTTGTAGATGCAAATTACTGAGGTGCAGGGCAATGGAGCAGCAGGCCCTGTATGTCCCCAAGTACCTTGCAAAGCAGTTTTTGGGTTGTGAAGCCCCAGATTCCCTCAGACTGCAGGAGTATGTGGCCTCTAATAGAAATTGATAACTATTCAGCTGAAGTCTAATACCTGAATTTTGACAAATATCTGAGGGGCCTCACAGCTCCGATCGGAGGAGTACACCGCTAACAATTCCTCTATCCAGATATTTTTTCCCAAACCAGCCTCCAAGCCATCTGTTTCTGCCCCCCTCTCTGTTGTTTTGTTTTGTTATATCACAGCTCAGGAGCCCTACACTTTTACTTTTATTCACCTTGGGGCTAGAAAGTGGAAATTGTGAGAGAAGTAGGGCAGGGGAGTTTATTTGCACCCAGGCTTAAAAGCACTAAGGGGTAAATCATTGTTTAGCTTTTTAAGTATTTACCTCAATTGTGTATTTTTTTAAAAATGATTCTGGATCACAAAAAGAGGATCCTCCTTTCCCTGAGTCCAGGCTTGGGGTTCACTGGTGGAAGGCCGATGTCCACATTTACTCTCTTGTAATGAAGTAAGTTTGCAAATAAAGTTTGTGAATGGACATCTCTCTCCATGGTTCATTTTCTGTAGAGTAGAATATTATCTATATATATAAAAGTCAAATGGTGTATGCGTGTGTGCGTGTATGTATGTTCCCTTACTCCTTCCACACCGTTTGAGCTAGAGACTAGAAATTTGGTACAGTTATAGACTTTAGGGTCCTAATCAGGGTAAGAATAGAAAATTTTTCAAATCTCACCTCTGACGTCCCCTAGAGGTGAAATTCTTTAAAGCCCATTCACATCAGCTGGGCAGCAGGTTAACACCTGCTGTTCTCTGTGACATAGTTATGATGTAATAATATCCCCCTCCAACAGACCCCGCACTCGCTCAGCTCTCTGCCCCCTCCCCCCTCCAACGGCCCCCGCACTCGCTCAGCTCTCTCCCCCCTCTCCCTCCAACGGCCCCCACACTTGCTCAGCTCTCCCCCCTCCAACGGCCCCCCCACTCGCTCAGCTCTCTCCCCCCCCCAACGGACCCCCGCACTCGCTCAGCTCTCTCCCCACTCGCCCCCTCCAATGGCCCCCCCACTTGCTCAGCTCTCTCCCCCCTCCCCCCCTCCGACGGACCCTAGCAACGCTGGGTATTTTTTGGTAGTGTGTCTATAATAAGACTTTTTAAAAGCATAATTTCACCAGCCTCAGGTACATTTGTGCTGTGAACCTGCTACTGCGGGGTGTGCAGGCAGCTCTCTTAGGAGTCCATCTCTATGGTTCTTACCTAGGTCTCAGTACCTGTGCTGGCATTTGATTGCTTTTTCTAACTTGGTTTCCAAACCTTTTGTGTCTGGAGGGGGCTATATGAGATTGTTGTTGTTTTTTAATGAGGGGGATTTAGATGAATTGGAGTGTATATGTGGTCAGGAAGGGAGAAGTCATTTGATGTAGTGGAGGCAGAGGGCCTCTTTCGAGTCATTTTGAAATGTATTCTTCCTATCATAATAGACTGGCTTTGTGCTGTCATTTTCAACACTGACTGGCTAGTTAACCCATCTCTCCCATGTGTGGAATAGTCTTGCAGCCTGGAAGGGCTGCCACAGGCCACTTGTTGTTCTTAAAAACTATATAAATAAAAAAATGCAGAGAAGAAAATCCTGGTCCCTGTAGAGAGCTGATGTTTCAAAGCAAGTCCCAGTCTTGCTTCCTTCTGCTTCCTGATTGGGTATGGATCCTGGTCTGCCTTTAGCAACAGAGACAAATATATCCATCTCCTTTGCAATTGGCTGTAACATGCTGTCGAGCCATAGCAACAGCAGAAGATGTCTCTGTCTGACAGATACATTGGGCTGCAGTATCTTACAAGAACAGTAAAGCAATGGGTACTTTCCTTGTGCATCTAATGTGTAAGTGGCAAATGAATAAATAAGCGTATTCTGACGGAAATGCTGGAATCTTCACAGGACGTGGAAAACTAAGCATGCGGGTCCAGAAACAGCTTGTAACAGGCATTTCCAGTGTGAACGAAGGGCTGCATTGTGATCTCAGCAACACTGGAGTAAAATCCAGAGTTGAAATGGCCTTCTGTTACCATTCATGAGGGTCGTAGACATAGGACACCAGAGAAGATACTCTATCACTTACCCCAACAGAATAATCTTCCACTGTCATTATCTATGATACAGTCATTCTGTGGGATGTGATGTCTAAACAGTACATGGAACCATGGAGGGTTCCATGTCACTGTTACTAAAGGGAGATACCTTGAATTACAAGGAAAATTGTACCTGTGCTGTAGTGAGGCATATTTCTGGAACCTTCCTCGGAAACATCTGCTATTGGCCACTGTCAAAGACAAAACACTGGATCACTAGACTATTTTTCTGACCCAGTGTAGCAATTCCTACATTCTTACTGATTACAATTAAAGACACCATTTTCTAAGGGAAATAACATGCTAAGGCATGCAGTTGTTTGAAATCTCTTGCTTGCATGCTGGAGGCAATTATTCTGTGGTCTCTTACCTTACAACAGCAGTCCACTTTTGTTATTTTTTTAAACTATCCAAGAATTTAGATTTTTTTTGTGATGCAAGAATGAAGCTCAAATCAGCAGAATCCCTGAGGTAGATTTATCTGGGGCACTGGTAGCTACTCCATAGTGAAATTTACATGAAGATTTGCACTTAAAGCAGGAATAAAATCGCTCTGTTTCACTGTTTAATTAATTAATTGACTTTCCAAATTTGGTACAAGTGCTCTTCAGAGGACAATTGAAATTTTCTAGGTCGTTTCCCAGATGAAATATTTTATTACTTCTCTTATCTGATCATTTAAGGTTTGGTCTGTTGTACCCAAAAAAGGAAAAAAAGTGGGTTCTTCATATTCATCTGCAAGACACATGAAGTCAGGTGGCTGAAGCAGAACCCCAATCTGACTCCCAGCCAGTCTGTGGATCATGTAGCCTCAATAACATGCCATTTTTAGGAGAGACTTTGATGAGATCCATGCAGTTGAATAGGGGTATTTGGAAAAGACATTCTTGCAGAAAGTCTCAAAGGATCTGGCTTTTCATGTTGAGCTACTGAGAGCAGAGTGGAGTTCAGAGAGATGTTCTCTCTTCCCCATCTCTTAGCTGACACAGACTGGATCCATGGTGAGGTATAGAAGAAAAGCCAGTGAGTCAGCACTGTACATCAGTGACCACCTAGTGCTTGATCCTCTCTGTCCTTCAAAAAGTGGTGCTGAGAGGAGTTAGTCTTCAGGGGAGAAGGCAGGGAAATTATTTAAATGATGTCATCTAGCACTATCTGGGTCAGTATTAAAATCATCCCCTTTGCATCTCCCCTTGTTCTAGTTTCCTGTGGTTTACAGCCCAGATATTTTGCTGTGGCTTCCTAAAGGTTTTACCTGTTGATACAATACAGTCAATAGAAACCCACAGGAGTGTAGAACTAAACAGGTTCAGAGTAGTCTAGCCAGGGCAAAATCCTGTCCTGCCTACTGTGGATGTGCTAGCAGGAAAATGGAGGCAAAGAAAATCTTCACCTATGCAGCAACAGGATAGGATTATAGTCCTGTGCTCCCTAGACCAGGACCAGCTAACCCAATGTTGACCCAAGAAGTGTGCTGCACCTGTTTTGGGAATAGCCAGGTCCTTCCCTCTTCCATGCATATGCTACTATACGTAGCAGGCTGTGGGAATGTGTGTCTGTGGTCTTCCTGTTTGGAGCAGCAATAAGAAGTGCCTCTGAGCATGTTGCTGCTCTGCTCTGTGCTGCCACTGCTTTCATTTCTCCACCCTTATAACAGGGTGCAGCCTGTCTGTTACAGCTTTCCCCCTATTCCATTTTGTTTCTTACAGCTGTTCCCTTACTCCATTTTGTTTTTGTTCTCCTCCTGTGGCCGCCCCTCCCTGGCTGTTAAGTTGTTTACCAGGGCCACGGCCCTTCTCAAGGGAGGGCCTCTTAAGTTGTTTACCAAGAGCCATTGCCCTTCTCAAAGGGATGGCCACTTGTGCTGCGTGCTAAGTGGGACAACTGCCCTATTCAAAGGGTTGGTCCTGTTATCACCTTGTTAAACCTGGGCTCGGTGTAGGGTAGGCAATGTCCAGAGCTGCAAGACCTAATGTGTTTTTGAGATCCTGGGCATGAGTCATAGGCCTCATGTGCTTTTGAGTCCTGAGGTGGGAACTCACGCCTATGGTCCAGGACTCTGCCCAGGCATGTCTCTATGCTCACCTGCAGTTTTTCCCTGTATCTCCTCCCCTGTGACAGAAGGAGCCTATCAGGATTACTGCCGGGGAAACTGCCTGAGTTTGCCTTTAAGAACAGGCATTTTTGAAACAAACACCAGAAAGGTTCCTGCATTGCTACCTGGTCTGATCAGCCAGGGGTTCTGGGGGGTCCTTTCTCCGCTCTCGTTTTATTTTTGAGCGTATCCCCGTTTTTAACCCTCCCACACGAAGAACGAATTGCTGCCTGAGAGACCTCCTGATTATCAAGACCGTACCGAGCCCTCCTTGCTTCTTCTGATGTTGTTGCTGCTTCTGCCTTTGCTGCTGCCTTGGGGACTGGTAAGAATCCCTCTGTGAAACTTTCTATACTTTTATTACTTTAGCTGCTGGCTCTGTTTCCCCAGCACACAGACTCAAACTAAACCTTGGTCTGTGTCTTAAAACCTCTCTTAAACTCCTTGGTCTGTATCTGTAATCTGTTTCTTGCTTTGCAGCGCCTTTGCTGCTAGAAATAAACCTGTGCCTTCCTGGACTGTATCCTGGGCTGCCAGCTTGCAGCCACCCCCCCTCCCCCCTTGCTTGCAGCCACCACTAATTAAATCCCCCTCCCCCCTTGGAGCTGTATCCTGGGCACACACCACTCTGCCCTCTGAAACTACCCCTAGTATAAGGTGCACCCATTAGGTTAGATTTTGTCTTTTAGTCTAGATAAGTTGTAATTTCATTTTGCATAGCTGTAGTTAAGTTAGGTTTAGGAAATTGCTTGCATTGTACCCTGTAAGTTAGCCTTAAAGAATTGTTGCATTGTGTTTTGTTACTTGCTAATTTGTGTAGTTTTGGTTAAGTTAAATCATAGATAAGATTTTGCTGTGTTTTGTATAATTGTGTCTCTGCTGTTTAAACTTGCAGCCTGTCTGTTCTGCGTCTCCCTGAGTTTAAATCTCCCTCCACCACGTGCTCCTCTTCCCCCATCCCCCAACCTTACTTCTCTACCACTTTCTTTCTCTCTCCCTCTCTCTTCCTCTCTGCTGTTTCAACTTACAGCCTGTCTTCTCTCTCTCTTTCTAGCATAAAACCCCATTGGTTACCTCTTTTCTCTCTAACACACCTCACATTTTACATTTACACCACTGAGACACATTTTTACCTAAAGTTGTTGCTTATTTAACACATTTTACCCATACTGTTAGTTGGTTATATGCTGCTGTGACACACTCTTTACATAGAAATTGTTAGCTACCTGTTACATTTATACTTCAGTGTTAATTGGTTACCAACTGTATTGTACCCCACTATTGAAACCCCCTATCCCATTTACTAAAAAAGAAACCCCTCCCCAATTGTCTACTTTAACAAACCCCATACCCCTCACTATTGAATTTTCCCTGTTTTTGCATTTTCTTAATAAAGTTTGTTTTGCACCCCACCTGTGTGGTAATTGCTCCCCAAGATCCCATATACCTGCTGGCAGGGACACAGCCTAGGAAAGGGAAGATTTTGCCCCAAATTGAAAAACCAAAATTACAGCATTTCTGTGTTAACGTCCAAGCATGACCCCAGAGAACAAAACCCAGTCTCTGCCTACCCACTGTGTTAAATGACCACGGAAATCTGCCACAAGCAAATTCTGCAGATGCTGTTTAGTATTCACTCTCTGCCACGAGATGAGTGGTTTCCATCCATTTCCAAATAGGCAAGTATCCACGTTTAAAAAAACAAACAAACCAAAACAGCCACCACAATCCGCACCTCTGGCAGTCCCAGCAGAGATGCCAAGGACTCAGTGGGACATGGAGACTCAGCTGTCACCTTTCTCACAAAGGTGACCCTTCTGGGTTAGCAATGAAGTACGTTACCTGGCAGTTTGGGGAAGCTTGCACCACAGTTGCCCATGACAAGTTTCTCTGAACTCAATCTACTGCAACACCAAAGAGGATTAATTATGTGGGAAATTGATTTACCTGCTTTAATTCCCCTACACAGTCTCTGCCAGGAATTGTGTATCAAAATGGTTAATCAGAGACCTATCCTAAACAAATGGCAGAAGAGGCAGCTTGCAAAGCCAGTATTTTCAAGTGGCTGCTCAGTGCTCTAGTTTTGGTGCTCATCTTGAGTCAGCTTGGCCCTCGTTTTCAGAGGAGCACTTTTAAGAATCAGGCACCACGTGACTCAAGCTGAGCCTCTAAAATAAGAAGCCATTTTGGAAAATGTAGGCTGTAGTACTTTCCTTTTGTCTCTCTGCCTCATTAATCACATCCCTGAGGTCTTTCATGACCCAAAATAGACTGTAAGGTTTGAACAGCAGTCAAAATTATTTCTTGTGAAAGATTTGGGCCAATTTTATTAATGTGGCCACTGATTTCTAGTGCTTCCGTTTTGGGTGCCCAACCTGATTTCAGAAATGCTGAACACTGAAACTGCATATGAAGCCGAAGGATGTATGTCCTCAGGTCCTCTGGAAAAGCACATGAAAATATCATACAGTGAAACCTCCATTTAACGGACTAATTCGGGCGAGGGGGTGTCCGTTAAATGAAAAAGTTCGTTATTTAATAATAATAAAAAAAAGAGCTGTCGGAGCAGCAGCCCCGCAGCCCGCCCACTGCCGGGACCCGGGTCCCGGCTGCCGGGAGCTGTCAGCCAGCTAGTCCGCCCGGGTCCTGGCTGCTGGGACCCGGGCGGCAGCCGGGAGCCGGCAACCAGCCCGCCCGCGGCCGGGACCCCGGCGGCAGCAGGGAGCCGGCAGCCAGCCCGCCCGCTGCCTGGACCCGGGTGGCAGCTGGGAGCCGGCAGCCAGCCCGCGAGAAATGGATTTGGGATGCATCAGACGTGCTCAGAAATTTTGTCCGTTGCATCCGAAGTCCGTTAAATCGAGGTCCGTTAAATCGAGGTTTTACTGTATTTTCTTCCCTTTTGATGTTTACAGATTATAGAAGGAAGATTCTTTTCTCTTATTTTTCCCTAGTGTGTTCTAGTGAATTTTTGTGATGACAACTTATCTTGTTTTCCTGTTTATTCCTTTATCTCTAGTTAGTTACTTGTGACTTTTTTCTTTTTCATTTCCATTCTGGACAGGACAGTGGAGGGCACTGTGGTCTGAACCAGCCCTCTAAGAGTTAAAGATAAAGCTGCTTTGCATTAGCTGCTATGTGCTCACCACTGCACAAACATTCCACTACTGATGCTTCACAGCTCCCTGTGCATATCTTTGAATCATTCTGGCAAGGGAAATCACAGCCATAATCTTTCATTCAAACACAGTGCTCATTCTTCATTAGGCTCCAAAGTAAAAAGTGCTTGAGGCTATTGTACTTCACATTGTGAGGGGTGTTTATCATTGTCCAGGCATGAGTTAGTGCTTTGAACACGCAAAGGGCTACTGTTTGTAAATGCTGAGTATTATTAAATATTGTGCAATGACCCAGGCAGGTTTCACTACACAGACCTCCCTCCCCACTAACCTAGTGAGCAACAGCCTCGTTGATCTTGCAGAATCCACTTCCCTTCTCTCTTGAGAACTTCCCCATATTAGCTGAATACGTTCTCGCATCCTGACCCCTAATGCTTCCGTGTAGAACTCAGCATAATCTTTCTCACGCTTGTCTCTAGTCCGTCCTTTTCAGTTGTGAGGAAGTTTCAATGCAAATGGTTTACAGATTATGATCAAGGTGAAATATGATGAATTATCGGCCACCCCATGTCTGCTTGGGGGACTCCACCAGTTGTTAAAATGGGATGTATCGCTTGACTAGAAATATGTGATTGAATTACAGTCTTTCCTAGTTTGGGAGAGATTCAGTTTTTCTACATGATACTTAAACTATGCCCCCTCTTGTCTTCTGCTTTGATCCCACCATTGCTTGCAGCATTCTGCCCTCGCTGATATGTGTCCCTTAGCCTGCTCTACTGTACAATCCATCATCAGAGAATCATCCAATCCCTCTAGTCCCAGGTGCACTCTCCTATATGTCCCAACTGAGACCCTCAGCATCACCCTCTTCACCCCTCTGCCCTTTTACTCCCTGGCAAATTCAAATTCTTTGCTGGAGGAAGTTAGTTAGCTTCACCTGCCCATCACTTGGAAACTGTGGCTCTTCTCACCTTTCCTCAGTGCTTTGCTCCTTTCTCTCTGCTTATCAGAGTCCCTAGGGGAAAGGTCTCCTTATTGCAGGTGAGAGGCAGATGGAAGGCTGCTTTCTCCAGGGATGAAGGGGCTGTCAGCAGCAGGGACCCTTTAGTCTACCATTGCGGTGTTCCCATGACCCAGAGGGCATGCAGAAGTGTGTGCCTCCACTGTGCAGTCTGCTTCTACAGCTGTCCTCAAGGGTACAGGGAAGGAAGAGGATGCTTCAAAGCCTCTCACTGCCTGCAACCAAGGAGGTTGGCTTTGCAGCAAAATGAGGGAGAGAGAGAAGATGGTTCTGGGAGGGGATGTTGGCATCTTTCCCTGCCACCTGCTTCCTCCTTGCCAGTGGCCCCTGCAGCTCTGTCCCCTGTCTGCTGCACTTCATCCCTGCGCCAAACCAGTAACAGGAGAAAAACTGATCTAAGTCAGCTTTGCTCCTCCTATTGCTCCCATGGGTAGCAGAGCAGCGAGGACAAATGACATTTTAACAAGGGACTCTTGCCAGCCCCGTGTGGCATGTCAGCTCTTTACAGCTGTCTGACATTCCAGCAAAGTGCTGGTATTGCCCTAGGTGGTGATGAGATTCTCAGCACCAAAAAAGGCCAATCTCTCCAGCGATAAACCCCTGCTCTATGTGGTAACCATGCCAACAGCTTTGAATCCCATTTTATAAGAACAATATTTCTGAGCTCTGCTGGGAATCCAGGAGCTCTGCAGCAATATGCATTATGCAAAATGCCTGGAGTTCACGTTCTGTGAGAATGTCTGGTACGCTGCAGCATGCTATGCTAAATGTGATGCTCTGGTTAAGGGTCTGTCAGCATCTCCGTTTAGTCTCATTTTTTTCCAGGGGTTCATAATTCAGCCCCTAAATATTGTGACTGAATGAATTGCAGCACACAAATTCTTAGTAACATATTCATGATTATTTCTTATTTGTATTGTGGTAGCTCCTAGAGGCCCCAATTAGGGACGGAGGCCCCATTGTGCTAGTCTATGTATGCATGTTTAACAAAAAGACAGTTCCTCCCCAAATAGCTTATATGTTTTAAAATAAATTATCCGTCCCTTCTTTGGCTATAATCAAGTATCCAAGTGCAAGATAAAATCTTGACTGAATTTGAATTTTCCCACTGTCAGACTCGGAAAGGTCTTTGATTTTAAAGGAATGATGTTTGACACCATGTGACATGCCATTTTGCAAATTCAGGGGGAAAGGATGCTTGAGATACTTTAGACTGAAGAATGGCCATTACACAGAGGAAGCAACTTTTTAAAAGACATTTAATGAGAGAGCGAGTTAGTAGAGTTAGGGTGGTAAATCTACATTCATGACAGACTAGTACAGATTATCTGGTTTAGCAGTTAAATAAATATACCAGTTTTAAAAATACATGTTCATGTGTGCTTCTCAAGAATCTGAAACAGCTCCACACAGCTGGAAAGTAGGCTACAAGTTTCTGAAAGTGTAGGCACAATTTATGGGTCCAGTTAATTATTACTAGAGGGAGACCTAGAGTGTGGGGGTACTGCTGTGGGGCAGCACCCCAAGATAAGGGGAGTACTGGCGTCTGGGAGGGACATGGGGCTCGCAACAGATGAGACGCTGGCTAGAGCAAGGGATGCTCCAAGACTGGGAAGAGCTAATTCCCAGATGACCAACAGGAGGCACTGTGGCAGTGAGTGCTCGATCTGTGACAGACATATTGGGACAATTCAAAATCCTTTTGACAATGTTATAGCTTTAAACATAAGATTTTATCACCCATATTTTATGGCTAATTACAGTTTGTTGTTGTTAGCCATAAAATTTATCTAGTCCCTTTTAAAAACTAACTACACTGTTACAGTTAATATTAATGGTCTAACCTAAACTCCCATGGAATTTGGAGTTAAGGCTAAAAGTTAAGATTGACACAATAGGCCAAATTGTACTCCTGGTTACAACAGTGCAAATGCCACTGAAAATAATGGAATTATACTTGGCATGAATGCAAGCAGAATTCATCCCTGGCCTATAACGCATATAAATGAGCTTTTCTCATTCTTGTTGGTAAAACTTGAATGCCATCCTACATTTTTAGGGTGGCAGTGTGGTCTAGTAGCTCTGTCACTCACCTCCTGAGACACTTTGGACACTTTTCACCTGTGTGTGCCTCGGGCTATGTCTACACTTAGGACTGGTCTACACTTGGAATTTATTCTGGCATAGCTCCATCTCTCTGGGTTGTGAAAAATCACACCCCTGAGATATGTAGCTATACCAACCTAACTGTAGACGGTGCTAGGTGAATGGAAGAATTCTTCCATTGACCTAACCACTCTCTTGGGGAAGTGGATTAACTATGCTGACAGCAAATTCCTCTCACTGTAAAGGGTGTCAATACTGAAGTGCTACAGCACTGGAGCTATTTAAGTGAATAGAAGAATAACTTATCCACTTACTATAGGAAATGCAGGCCCAACAGAATACAAAAAACTGTACAGTGTGTGTGTACCTTTCCATATTTGAAAGTGATAAATGGACATATTTTGGGAGAGGGTAGGGCATAAGCAGTCCTTTTTAACTATACTGCAGTGAAGGTGATTGTGCTTTTTGAAAGCATGAAGTGGGATAACAATCCACTGCTGGTCTACCCTGAATACAGCGAGCTTCAGAGATGGACAAGGCATATATTTGGGTTAGCTTTGGGTTGATCTTGCTGCTTTTATCTTAATTTTTATTTCTGCAATCTGGTAGCTAACATTTCTGCAGGCACCACTAGCATCTGCAGCACTTAATATTGTCCATTAGAGGTACTGTAGTTTTTATGTACTGTCCATCATTTACTTTGTCAATTCTATAAATATCTAATCACTATGAAATAAAATATATACTAAAATATAAATCAGTGCCATCACTTAGGCAGTATGATGTGACTGGCATATTCCCACTGACCTCATTATTGGAGGGTCATAATAGCTGGTATGCAGGGTTTACTGTGACCACCAGTTTCAATAACTTGGGGGGGAAAGTATGTGGAAAAATACAAAGCTTATATTGAAGGGAGAATTCTGTGTTTTATTTCTGATACAAAATGACAATAATGCACAGGTACAATCATGCACTGGAGAAAATACCACACAAGCGAGGGCTGTACAGCCCGCGAAAGCTTATGCTTCAATACTTTAGTTAGTCTTCAAGGTGCCACAGGACTCTTTGTCAATTCTGCACAAAGCAAAACTGTACAGAGGAGAAAAAGGCAACGTATGATGCTTTGCATGAGTGCTGTTAGTATACAGCTAGCACTGCTGTATGATCTTGTGCGGCTTTAGCCAGCAGCTGAGGGTTGCCTGGACATTGACTAGTGGTGATTATTGGGAGTAGTCAGTAGATTTCATGACAGCCGGGTCATTCCTTTCTCGAGGGGTTAGCGACAGCTACATTCAGTGCTATAGCTCTAGTGTGTATGCATGGCAGCAGGCCAGCCCCAGCCCCAGCCCCGCCGCCTTCCCCCAGCTGCTCTGCAATACCCCCGCCCAGTCTCCCACCTCCACCTTTGCAGCAGTAAAATGCAGCATTTGTAGTGCGCATGCGTTTGCTCCAGTCGAGGCCTGGGTGGTTATTTATAGTAAGTGACGTCACCTAGAAATAGAACGCGGGGGAGCAGTGCCTCCTCCCCTCCCCTGCGGTCTCCTCAACTCCGCCCCCTCCTTGCCCTCACAGGGCGCAGGCGCAGGAGGTGGTAACAGTGTGCGAGGCACAGAACGGGTAGAGCGAGGCGCGAGCTGTATACGCTGGTGAGGGACCAGAGCGAGCGCGCGATCTTCTCTCTGCAGCGGCCGTTGAGGGACCTGCCAACCACTGCCCGGCGAGCGCGAGGCGCCAACGGCCGCCGAAAAGCCCGCCCGTCACTGAGCGCGAGGCGCCAACGGCCGCGGAGTGAGCGCGTTCGCGCGCCAGGTAACCCGCGAAGCGCCAACGCCCCCCTTCTTAGTCCCCGCGTGAGAGGGGTGCCGCTGCGTGCCCAGCCCGGCAGTCACTACGGAAGCGGCCATGGGGGACCGAGAGCAGCTGCTGCAGCGAGCCCGCCTGGCCGAGCAGGCGGAAAGATACGATGACATGGCCTCAGCCATGAAGGCGGTGAGTGGGCAAAAAGGTGTGGGCGGCGGGTCCCACGCGGAGGGAAAGCGGCGAGTTGGGCGGGCGGAGGCGGCGGGCTGTTGGGTCCCACCTGAGGGAGGCAGGCAGGGCGGAGCGGGGTCCCATAGGGTGACCAGATATCAAGTGTAAAACATCTGGACGCAGGGTTGGGGGTAATAGGACTTCTGTATAAGAGCCCCCAAAATCGGGACCTGTGGTCAGCCTGGTCCCCGACCGCGGCGCACTCGCTGCGGTGTCTCCTCGAGAATCCTTGATGCCGCCTTATTTATGGGCGAGGGGAGCCTGGGATGGATCTCGGCGAAACTGGGAGTGGAGGGGGCTGGTCCATTTTCGAGCCGGAGTCCCCACCGCTGCAGCGGGGTGTCCAGCCCTTGCGCCCCAGCAGCGGTGTCTCCCCTCCCCCCCCCCCACTTCCTCACAGAGGGGGGGCACGTGGGCGCCCCTCGACTTTCTTCCTCCGTGTCCGGGCAAACGGATGGAATCATCTGTCTTGTCCTTTCCCTGCCGGGGCAAACTTCCTCTCACCCGCCGGCCCGGAGCCCCCCGTCCTCTGGGCTGGGCCGGGGATGCTGGGTTTGACCTTGAAGTGTTGGTTTAGCGGGTCCACCTGGGGCCAGTCTTTAAAGCAGTAGGCATGGGCTGATGATGCTGTATGTGTGGCCCGGTCAGTCTGCTTAGAGGTGGGTCTGGAGAAGCCTAAGCTGGCAGGACCTTTTCCTTTCTAGATGTTTCTGTTGCATCGAGAAGGCATAACTGGCGGAGGCCGTGCCCACCAACCTGGGGAGCTTTCATTCAAACATCATGTAATAGCTGCATCTGGGAACATAAACGCTCACAGCACAAGATCTATCTTTCATGACATTCCTTTCTTTTTCTCAATGCTATATAGCCTACAATCTGTACACAATTTTGAATACTTAAATGTATTCAAATAATATTTAAATATTTAAACCTGCTCCTTTAAAACGAAGCATTTAATAGTAACTTGTTTGGTTTGCTAATTTATTACCTGTTCAGTATGTCTAGTGTCTAAACTTCTCTTAATATATGTGAGATCCACTGAAGGGTATTTTAACTTTTTAAAATTAAACATTGAATTAACATTTAGTATCCTCCCAGCACTTCTGCTCTACCTAATTCTTATTTATGATCATATTAATTTGTATTGTATTAGCACCCCAATGCCCAACCAGTTCATAGCCCTGTTATGGGGTGGTGCTGTCAAAATAAATAGACAGTCCCTGCCCCAAAGAACTGGGTTTCAAATGGAGTTCTTATTATAACAGAATAAATCTATCAAGATCAAAAATGTTATAATGCATCAAATTCTCTGGTTATATCACATGCCTTAAAGTAATAATTAAAAAAACTCTCAGATTCTGTTTGGTATTGATTTTTATGTTCTGCTTTATATATAATCTAATACAACACAACCTATTATATGGCTAATATAATTCTTACACAGAAGAGCTCTTGAATATGTCTGTAACAGTACTATTATATTTGAAGTGAGAAATTATATTCATGGCACTACTAGATTTGCTAATTGACGTGGGAATGACTCTACCCTTAAAAATACCTAATTGGGCAAGCCTGTGTACAGGTTTTAGTGAAGTCTGTTGGTGATCCAGGAAAGAAACACTTTGAGATAAATTTAGAAATATAAAAAAATATTTTTACTATTTAAAATTTCCTATTCAAATATTGGAATGAATGAAATTAGAAAACAAAAACAGAGTGGAGCTACCATCTTTCAGGAAATGCTGCAGATAATTAGCGTTTGTCTAATACACCATTTAAAATTTTAAAAAATATTTTTTGCTATTTTTTTATCACTCCATCTTGCTTCAAAATCACTTGCATTTACTGACCATATTTCCTTTACCCTCCAATAATGCATACGACAATGCAGTTCTTTTAGGGCTCTTTACTTCAATATTTGGCTCAGTGCAACAAAGGTCCTTTTTGCTTCTTTAATAAACAATTGAAAACAAAACTAAAATGGAAGTTAAAATGTTTCCACTTTATTACACATGATGAAATAACCTTAGTTATTCCTTGACTACAAAAATAGTTAACTAACACTTTTATTAAAAATATATTTGGAGAAACTGAAGTTATCTGGATACTTTTTTTGCAGGTGTTCATTCTAGAACAGGCCTGCACAACTCGGAAAGCAGCGAGGGCCATATTACAGCAAAAAAAACCCCAGTTGTGGGCCGAAAGCCCCGCTCTTGTCTCACCCCCATCTCCTTCCCCCCCTCTAGCCCCCCCCCCCACACCTCCACTTGGCTTGATCTGCCCCTACTCACCCCCCAGGGGCCGCATGTTGTGCAGGCCTGTTCTAGAACATGCTATAACTTATAAAACATCCCTGTACATTTTGGGCAGGTTTTTGGGAAAGAGTGGGAGCTTACATTTTTATTTGAAAGGCAGTGTATTATGTGGGCTCTTACAATTACACACAACTAACATTTCCTCTAATTTCAGTACATATAACCTAAGCAAAAAGCTTCTATCATTTAAAGTAGCCCTACCCCTGTAAAAATAGCAAATATTTCCCTCTGTAAATTAGTTTCTGTGACCATTACATACACACAACTGTAAACTGATGTGAATATCCTTAAACTAAGACATTTCTTGATACAGGGTGCAGAAAAACTTATGTATAGTGGAGAAATACATCCCACATTTTCTGCCAAATAGACTCAAGTCGTTAGCGGTATATTTCATGTTAATGGTAGTTTTGTAAAACCTAGTTGATGTCGCAATTCTAATAATTTAAACCTTGTAGGAAATACTGTATATTTGTTAAAGTAATAGTACAATTATTAACTGCTGTTGAGTTTTTCTTCTTAGCTGAATGCCAGCCTTTTCCTACTTACCATGATGAGTAGCAGGAGAGGAAGATAAGACTGCAGTGTGACACAGTCAGTGAGTTTCGTTTTCTTTCAGCACCTCAAAGTTCCCTCCCTGAGAAATAGTCAAATGTACCTCTGTAAAATGGCATTTTGCCAAGGGGTGTGTCACATTCATTTAATTAAACCCTTCTCTAGATTCCAGCAAACTAACATTACTTCTTGTGCTGGACTTCTGTATATATGTTTTTAATTACTATACAGGGAACAGGCTATAGCTGTGAAAAAAACAGAGTAAATAAAAATATGCTTTTAGTGTAAGAATGGCACTTTACATGTCTTGACGTTTGAACAATTATATGAAGAAGCAATATTGCATTAAATGCTTTGTTTTTCAAATGAATTTCAGAAATTGTATGAAATATTGACTAATAGCAAAAAGGAGTTAAGCTATTCTGCTATATACACCATGAGCTGTAGAACTCAAAATATATGAATTCCTGTACATTTTGCTCACGATTTTGATAAGTCTGTGTTGCTATTTAGTGACACATCTAATAATTTACAGTCATTTGAATGAGTAAGTAGAACTGAATTATAATTTGAGAGGAAGTAATCTTGAGTAATAATTACTTGATATATGGAATACTGAACTCCTTGCCAAGGCTCATGGCAGATTGGGGCCGGGGCGGGGGGGGGGGGGGTATATATAACATTGATGAGTATGGTATACATACCATTTTCAGTTGTATTACTTTTATTTTTATATATAGATAGATATAATAGGGCTCTAACTTAACTTTTAGGGAATCGTTGAAATTTCCTTTTTCACATAAGGTGTTAAGAATTTCAACACTTTCAATATTACATCATCTGGCTCTTTTCTCTTTCCAGTGATTGTCCCTTTTTGGTAGTAGCGTGTGTGTGTATATGGAGAAGCAGGTAGCAGGGATGTTTTTGATCTAAGTAAAACCAATGAGGCATACCACTGCTTGCTGCAGTACTTTGTGCTGGTTTGATACTAAGGGTATGGTTTCCATACAGAGTTAGCTCCTGATCCAAGTTCGCCTTGCCCAGTGTGAGCAGCCACACTGCAAAGCCTACCCAGTTTACTATATTCTCACTGATGCTGCCTGTCACCTGTGTTTCTCTAGAGCTTTTGGGGTTATATCCCATGTTCTTTGTGCTATGGTAAACTAAGTTTCTCTGAATCTGAGTCAGTTGTGGGAGAACTTGGATGCCCAGTTGGTCAGACTTGGGGAGAAGGGTGTTAAATTGTAGAAAGGCATTGGAGAACTGTCAGCACTCAAACGATTTAGTCAATGTCTCCACTGCACAGTGGGTGGGTTACCACCCTGAGTTAAATCGGCACCTGGACTTGAATCTGCACTCTCAGATGGGCCATCTAGTCTCAGTTGAAAGCATAGGTAGACTCAGGTGAGTGGATTTTCTATGTGAATGTAGGCTTGGCAAGCTGGTCAGTTAACTTAGTCAAAAAGGTTACTTGACCACGTATTATTTGCTGGTCAAATATTCAGCAAGAATGTCCTGGTGGTAGGCTATCTTTTTGATTGCATCATGCCACCATTCTTTTTTTATTTTTTTTTGGGGGGGGGGCAGGGAAGCCAGTTAGAATTTTATTGTTTGCATTTTTCTTCTTCTTATCCTCTTCACCCCTGGTGGAGCATAAGGCGCCAACCATTCTTCTCCATTCGCTGAAGATTTGGTTAAAGTTTCTGTAGCATTCGTTTTTTACATGGTGGGTTGCTAGCCCAACGCAAAACCCTCCTCCTTTTACATCTTGGGCTTGGGACCAAGCAATGGCGGAGTTTTGCATTTTTCTAAGTGAAAATAACTCCGTTAAGTAACTTTTTTTTTGTAAATGAGGTATAAGTATCTATCTGAGACTAATCTTATTGGAGGCCATAAAGTCTTGTTCCTTTTGCTACTGTTCTAAAAAACTAGTGCTTGAAAGTATTTGACTGTTTGACATTATCTGATCAAGCTTGACTGGGCAATTGAGTAGTTTATTTTTGGATTGGTCAAATTTTCAATCTTGTGTTGGTGAGAGGGGCATTAGGGGCGACACCTGAATAGGAGCTTGAGTTAACTGCATGAAGACACACCTTCAGTGGCTCTGTATCCTTCCCCTAGCACTACTGTGGATTTTACCATAGTAATGTGAGAGCATGCTTTTTGTTGACCATCAGTTAATAGGTAAAGTTTACCCACTGCAAAGCGCAAAAGCCCTCTACCTCCAAGAAGAGATGGCTATGGGTATAGGGGAAGAGAAGCTTTGTTCTGTCCTTCAAACCAGTGTGTTTCAATGGTGTGTGGAAGATGGTGGGGTTGAGAAGCTGTCTGCATTGCCACAGACCTCTGCATTACATCAAAATGTGTATCATCCCCCATTAATATAAATTTATTCCTTCAGTGGGTAAAGCAGGGGTGACTTCTTGACAGCCACCAGCCTTCCAGTTCTGCCCCCACAGTATGCCCGAATACAGTTGTCGACTGAAGAAGCTTAAATGTGCAGGCCTGCAACACCCTGCTTCTCTGACTTTTCATGTAGTGAAGTAAACTACAGGAGTAATGTGATTTGAAACCTTGGGACTCCTGTTATTCACCCATCTAAAGTTGCAGGTAGCCTTCTAAATGAATGAACAACAGAGTGAGTGAACAACAAAATAGTGCAAAAAAAAATCCCTTCCAAAAACAAACTAGAAGAAAACTGGTCAGGAAAAAGAAAATGGACCAAAAAAAGTGATATGCTGGGACTTAAGGCAAGGATGACATTAGAAAGGAGGGGTACACATCAGTTGATCACGGGAAGGCAGGGAGTGCTTCAGAAATGTAGAGCAGTGTTTCTCAAGGACTGCTTCATAGACTGGTGCTGGTCCCTGAGATTTCCCTTACACGGTTTAGGATGGCAGCAAGCTGGTCCCTGGAATCAAAAAGACTGAGAACCACTGAATTGTAGAGAACTCCTGCCATGAGCAGAACAGGTGCAGTGCTGAAATAACTCAGTACACTAAATAGCCGCCTCCTACCATGAGCTGCTGCTGTGTTGCAGATCTGAGTCCCTTTTCTTCATTTGTAGACAACTGACAGGCCAAAGAGCTGAGGTTACAATGGAGTGTACCACATACCGTATTGTTGTCATAGTTGTGTACAGAGGTGAATGTGCCCATGCCTATTTTGAAGGTAATCATGTCAGTGTCAGTTTCTACATGAAACTAATCTGATTTATAGCCCTGTGCTGAGGGAGGTGGGGCAGGGGGCAGATAGACTTGGGAATTATTGTTTTCACTTGTATGTATTCCTCATCTAAAAATATTTTCGGAATCATATTCTGAAAATAAGTCGAAGATTCATGGTGATGCATAGATAGCTTCAGCACACAACCTATAACAGTCCGTATCTCTCATGTCTGACAAAGACAAATGGGAAGTGGTGTTGGGCCCACAACAGATAGTTAAAGGTACCCTGCAAAAAAATGGAAACTTCTTTTTTGTACTTTCTTTGTTTCTTTGATTCTCTCTCACACACTCTGCAGGTTTCAGGTGTATTCTGGAAGTTCTCTCTTCCCTTAATTAAAGGAATGGGTGCTGAATCCTTGGTAAAGATCTCTTCTCTCAAATATTGTAGTTAAACAGATGTTAATAACAGTTTTGAACTAAGAATAAAAATAATTGAGTTAATCAGGTTTCACTTCCTTGGTACTTGCAGTCTTAAAATCCTACTTGTTCCACCATCTGTAGTCTTCAAGGGCAGAACATTTCTAACGTTTTTTATTTGTTTGGGTTTTTTTGTTTTTTAAAAAGGGGGGGCTGGGGAGGGCAGAATGAATCTTTTAACAAAAACTCATTCCCATTCAGGCTATCTTAATAAATCATAAAGCAGCAAAAAATTACCCACAACACTTTTTAGGTTTATCGCCTTTTAAATCTCTTTTACAAGAAGTCAAGGTATTTGCCTCCTTCAAATTGAATGCTAATTGTCCTTCATGACCCTGACTTTGCACTCACTGGGACTTGCCGGTTTTGCCACATGACTTCTCCAGTATGGGTTTGCAAAGGGACTGTATCTATAGAACAGCTGTGTGGAAAGCAAGCCCTATTTGTCAAACTATTTTGAGGATGTTGAAGTTACCAAGCCATTTTTAGATTTCCTTTAATAGGAAAAAAATTCTTGAAATTCAGGTATGGCAGCACAAAATCTTCTGATTTCCTCTTAAACCCTCCCACTTAATCTGGCACTGGAGTGTGATACAAAGAGACTGCTGGTCTCCTTGCTTAGTAGTATGACAGCGATGGATATGAATTGGATGTCCATGCTGCTGCTTCTGTATCTTTCAGCAGCCTCTGTTCCAGTTGACCTGCTTGCAGAAATGACTTGAGACCTTCAGAGTGTGGTGTTGAGGAAACTGCTTATTTGCCTTGAGGTTGCTGTTTATGTGGCATACCACTGGATTCTGTTCTGTCAGTTCCTCCTGGTCAGACCACTAGGCGAAATAGTAAGACAGTTTGAACTCTGTAGCCATATGTGCTGGTGATACCCAGTTCTGTCTTTTTTTTAATCAAATTCATTAGGTGCCGATCTGTGAGACGATCCTGGATAATGTTTTTTTTTTTTTTTTCCTCACAGGTGCCTCTGGCAAGGAGGGTGCAACCTTCCTCTTGTGTAACAAGCTCCATAGCCTCATGTTTGACTTGTTTGTGTTCCTAAACACCTTTTTGGAGCTTCAGGTGATGCAGACTCTAGTGGCTCACTAACTGGTGCTACTTGTGTAGAGCATGTTAGACCTGTGTTCTCGAAGTTGCACAGCCTATTATTTTTCTTCATTGTGATCTATAAAACCGTGTGTGGTTTGGATCCTGACTGTTGTGTGGGCTGATGCCTTATGTGCAAATTAGGATCCACTGAGACACTACATTCAGTTTTAAAGATTGTTAGTTGTCAGGAGTTTGGGGGAAGGTGTTCTCAGTAAAGTCAAGACATTGATGCACTTTCCTGTGTTGGTTTGATAGTCAGTTTGACTTTTGCACCACTTCCCTAAGTGCTCACTGTTCTGTGTAAGGAAAGGTATATACATAACTTGAGTTTCTGTTGATTGGAGAGGGAGAGTTCTTCAGTTACTTTTGCCAAATGTCTTTGTAATTAATATGTACTAATTTTCTGTCCAATAAAGAGGTGTTATAATGCACTTTATTTTCAACCTTCACACTTCTAAAATTTTCATTATGCACACAGTTGTGGGGAGCTGGGGACACTTAAGTTTGAAGTGGGAAGAAAGGGCTTGGAAAGGAGAGAGAAACTGAGGGGGAAGATATAAAGGCAGGAGCATGAGAAGTGTGGGCATGGAAAGAAGTTGGACAGCTGATTGTTAGCTTTAAGAAATATGCTATAGATAAAATGAACTGAGGTTAAGCATGGTATATAGTTTCTGTAGATTGCAAGCACAACAAATAGTTTTGCTTGAGTTATTCAAATTGTCTCTTTAAATGAAGACGCAATTAAAAAGGACTAGCTGATTCTTGGGAAAACCTAGGTTTTCATAGGTTGCCTTGGAAAGTGATAGGGAGCAGCATACTGTCTGAGTCACTGAGCTGTAGAAGCAGTGCATTATGGAGGAATGGGTAGCAAGCAAATACAGTAAACCCTCGATTTAACGGACTTCGATTTAACGGACTTCGGATGCAACGGACAAAATTTCTGAGCAAGTCTGATGCATCCGAAATCCATTTCTCGCGGGCTGGCTGCTGGCTCCCGGCTGCCGCCCGGGTCCAGACAGTGGGTGGGCTGGCTGCCGGCTCCCAGCTGCCGCCCAGGTCCAGGCAGTGGGTGGGCTGGCTGCCAGCTCCCGGCTGCCGCCCGGGTCCCGACAGCGGGCGGGCTGTGGAGCTGCCGCCCTGACCCTGTGGCGGGTGGGCTGCTGCTCTGACAGTTTTTTTTATTATTATTATTAAATAACGGACTTTTTGATTTAACGGACACCCCCTCGCCCGAATTAGTCCATTAAATGGAGGTTTTACTGTACTAAAGAAATTAGTTACTGCCTCTATAGAGGTTCTAAATATGGTGCAACCATTATTGCCACGAGTCTTCTAATTTTTTATTAAGATGAAGTATTTTGTATCTGAAAAATTAGATGGCATTCTTGAATAGTTTATGGGTTATTGCAGTACTCTAGAAATAGAAGTTATCCTCTTGAATTTGGTGAGAAGAACTTTAAATGTCTGATTTCCTTATAGCATGTTTGTGTATTGCAGTGGAAATATACAAATTTCTTTTAATAGTTTTGAAATCATTTTGGCTTCATCTCACTGGTAATGGGAAGCAACAATTTCCTTTGCTATATTAGTTTTTTTCCACAGTTGTCACATTTTTAATATAGTGTTGCTAACTAAGTATGCTTAGTATTGTAGACTTGCATTCACCAAGAGCCACTCCCCAACTTAGAACATCAACATGGTTGCTAAAAATAGAACTAATTCTAATCTATAGAGTCCAGAAACTTTCTTCAGAAACCATAGTAAAGGGAAGTAAATCAAATGTATTATAAATATGCAATATTTAAAAATGTTACTGTAGTCTCACGAGTCAGTATAAAAGTTTAAGGTTAGCAGCCGTGTTAGTCTGTTTCCGTAAATAAGTATAAAAGTTGTAACAATTCATTATGTAATTATTGCAATATGTGTTAAGCTTTTTTAATCCTAAGGGACATTCCTCTCTCTCTTGAACCTTCCAATCTACTCCATTTTATATAACTTTTTCTCTTGCCCAGTTTTGAAATCCTGGGTTGCAACCACCATTTTAGCTGAAAACAGGATAAATTTTAATCAGATTGTATGAATTAAATCCCCAAGGCACAGTAAAGGATGTGTTGTGAAGCAGTACAACCCAGTTCTCCTCTGGTGGCTGAGCATACTGTCTCTTTAAGATGCACCTTGAACACCACAGCAGGATTGAATATGGAGAGGATCTGAATTGTCTGGCATTGCCTTATACTGCTGCTAGGCTATTTGGCAGTATAACACATTTGAATTCAATAAGAAAAGTGTGTAGTGTATTTGCCTTTTTGGAAAGACTTTCCAAATCAGTTGTCTTCCTCTTGAATACTTCTGCATCTTGCCAGTTAGATGCACACTGTTCAGTGGCTGTTCTTAATAAAGTCTTCTCAATAAGACTTAAAAGTGTAGTATATAAACGTTTGCAAATACCTTAGGGAGGTGATATGGTAAAGTTTAAAATGAGATATGAATTTTCTTAAAAGAATTGACTTGCACCCAGGTCTTCAATTTTGGTTAAACTAAACAAGAATATCATATCTAGAAGGATTTTTTTCCCCCTTGCAGTTTCCAAGTTGGTATGATGGAAATATTGAATGAAGATTACATTCTCTTCTTCCTCAAAGTCGAGCTATTTTTAAGTTGATTTTTCTGTGTATATTTGCAGGTGACTGAGCTGAATGAGCCCCTCTCCAATGAAGATAGAAACCTGCTGTCTGTAGCCTACAAGAATGTGGTTGGGGCTAGACGATCTTCCTGGCGAGTCATCAGCAGCATAGAGCAGAAAACTATGGCAGATGGGAATGAGAAGAAGCTGGAAAAAGTTAAAGCTTACAGGGAGAAGATCGAAAAGGAGCTGGAGACAGTCTGCAATGATGTTTTGGCCCTCTTAGATAAGTTCTTGATCAAGAACTGCAATGACTTCCAGTATGAGAGCAAGGTCTTTTATCTGAAAATGAAAGGAGATTACTACCGCTATTTGGCAGAAGTTGCTGCTGGTGAGAAGAAGAACAGTGTTGTGGAAGCTTCAGAGGCTGCCTATAAAGAGGCTTTTGAAATCAGCAAAGAGCACATGCAGCCCACTCACCCAATAAGGCTTGGGTTGGCTCTCAACTTCTCAGTGTTCTACTATGAAATCCAGAATGCACCTGAGCAAGCCTGCCTTTTAGCCAAACAAGCCTTTGATGATGCCATAGCTGAGCTGGACACACTAAATGAGGATTCCTACAAGGACTCCACACTTATCATGCAGTTACTTCGAGACAACCTCACACTCTGGACAAGTGACCAGCAGGATGAGGAAGCAGGAGAGGGCAATAACTAAAGAGCTTTCATCCTGGCCCTCCATCATCCACTTCACCATCCCCATTATCACCATCCCACAATATTTCCTTGCCACAGTCTCACTAAATATCTAGTGCTAAGCATATCTGTATTGTCAGCACAGCTGTTCAGATCTGCAGTCCACTTTATCAGGAGGCAGTTTTGGATAAGTCTTCATGAGCATTGATTGATTGATCTGCCCTATTTTTCATAGTTGCACTTGAGTGGTGCAGAAAGATGCATATTACAGAGGCATTTTAGTTTGCCTGTTGATCCTAAAATATGGGCATGAATAGTAGAAAGTGAATTAATCAGAAATCTAATCTTTAAATTTTCCATTTGAAAGAAGCTGATAGTGTTTTGTTAAGCAGTGCATCTTGTGCATGCAAAGCAAATTAGCCACCCCAAAAACTTTTTCAACCAATGAAAACAGTTAAAAAGCTGATGTGAAGTGACAACTTAGTTCTATTTATCAGTTTACAAACTGTTCAGAATGTGAGGTTTTGGTAGCAACTTGTTTTTTGCCTCTTTAACTTATGATGTGCACAGACTTTCATTTAATGCAATGCATCTACTTAAAAGTTTTGATACTTGTAACCTTTTTTGCAGTTGTTTTGAAAAATCATGAATTTATTTTTTGTAAACTCTTTGGCTGTTTAGTTGTCTGTGTATTCTGACAGCGCCATGTCAATGTTTGCCCATATTAAGATGGATGACTCTCTGAGATGCCAGACTTCTAAATTTAATGTTTTGGAATTAACTGAATAAAATAAAATGCTGCTTCAGAGATATTATCTCTACATGAACTGTCCTGTCATCTTTTCATAAGAATGGAGATTTATAGAGGTGTCCAGCCTGCAAAGGTTTAAATTGTGCTAAATACACTGAAGAGAATGTAGCAATCCAAATTAAATACATAACATTGTTCACCTATTATATCCCATTGAGGCTGCCAATTGCATATTCAGTGCAGTAACTTGCTAGGGCAGCTGTAACGGAAGCCTGCCGGTCAATGTTTACAAGATTCTAAAGAGTATTATTTGTTGATTTACTAATTACGTAAGAAAAGACTTGTATTTATTGCTTCTGTCCATGATGACTTGTAGATTTTTTTTCCCCTAAGAAATTACCGAGTTGCTTATACCCATTAACGAATCGTGAATAGAGTTTCTTTAATTTAAACCATAGCATTATGTTGCACTTATCTATACAAAATTCAATCATGTTACTTAGTGTTGGATCTTAAGGAATTCCCCTCAAACTAACCTCAATCTAATTCCCAAATTCACTTATTTGCTGTATCTCCACTTACAAATTAGTTATTATGTGTTGATTCCTTGTCTGCTCTTGCATTAACCTTATTTAGTCAGGTTCTTTTCCTACCTCAGTCACATTTCTATCCATAACAGGCCATCACCTCTCACACTGTGGTTTAAATTCAGCCTGAGGTCACTGGGCTGTCCAGCCAACCCCTGAAGTTCCTGAGAGCCCTAGGCAGCAGAGTCCCACTTTAGAGTGCAGTTGAGCTGGCTGAGTCTTGGCTGAATAAAGACACTTTTTTTTCTGACTCAGCAACTGGCTGGTCAGCCACAGAGGTCTCAGAGAGGAATTGCTTGACACTGCGTCTCTCACCAGTTGCTCACAGCTAACAATGTCCTATGTAGAGAGAGGAATATTCAGCTGATGAGTAGCATACTTTACCCACCCAGTTTGTGGTGTGCAAGGCTGTGGTAGTCTCACAAACAGCTGATCTGAGCACCTTCGTCCTATGTCCTTTCTGTGTTAAAACTTGCTAAGTCCAATTACATTTTGTCAGCTATGCTTATCTGGTGCAGTATTAAAAACACCTCAGTTTCTGCCTACACTGCAGTTAAAAACATTAGTAATACTGTTAACCATGTGCTATGCAGTTATATTGAAAATGGTTACAAGTGTTTATAGGAGGAGACCGCAGCTGTATGGTCATATCTATTATGAGCAATTTTAGGAGGGAGAAGGAGCGATCTAAGAAGTTATGTGGGGAGGTAGCAGCCTTGCAGGGATTGAAGAGTACTTCCTGCAAGAATTATCTTGGAAAGTTGTAGACTATAGTTGAAGGTGCATGAATACACTGTGGCATGAATTTGGCTGGGAGGGAAAATAGGGCTGTGAACAGGAAAGGTGTATGCGTGAGGCGGCCATGCTTCTTCCCTTAAACATTTGTAGGAATATGAGGAAAATCACTTTTTCAAAATACTGAAGGAATGTCCTGAAGTAACTATTTTCTTGAGCTCTTATGAGGAACTTTATCAAAATCCCTTTCAAAGCCTATATAAACTACATTCACTAGTTCTCAGTTTTCAGGGAATTGTATACATTAGTGACTGGACCATTGATTTAAAAACTCATATTACTCTTAATTTAGACATGTTTGTTTTTCACCATGATGTACTAATCTAGGTGCTTTATTTCATCTAACAAATTTTTTTCCTAATCCTCTTGTGACCTCAGTGTAATATTAACAAGGTTGATGGATCTTTACATTGGAGCCCTTAGAAACTTGCTTACCTGCTCCCTACCTACCAATGAAGACTGGCTTTCTGGCAGCTGTTGCATCAGTTTGAAGGGTAAGAGAGATTTGATTTGGACCGTCATGGCAGGTCCCTCTTATACAATGTATCATACTGCCAGGGTTATTCTGAGGCCTCATCCCAAGTACCTGCTCAAAATTCTTTGAGTTCTATATGACCCAATTCATTCATCTAGTTTTCTTCAAGCTTTACCCAGCTGTGGGGAAAGTTACTACATCAAATATATGAAGTTTGAGCATTATGATACCATAACAGGACAAAATCATTCAGGAACACACTGGCACTCATGCCATTTGCTGAAAGGGTTATGGGTCAGGTAGTAACATAAATTAGCAAAATCGATCAACTGCATAAGAACATGCTATGCGTTAGCTGGGTTTGATCCACCTTACCACATCAGCGCTTTCCACTGGAGCTCCCTCAGCCTCTGTTTGAAAGATTTCCTTATTTCTGAAATCTGTAGGTCAAGTACGTAGAGGTAGAGGTTGGTCCACACCTTTTAAAGACAATATTCTGGTAGGGCTGTCCTGCAGTCTAAGTAGGACTCCCTTTTCTCACCGTTCTCTTTATGGTAAATGTAGTTCTGAGATGTGTTCTCCATATGGTCACTCTACTGGCCAAAATCATGCAGCCCAAGTGTCTGTTGGAGATGTGGCTCCCTATCTGAGGGTACAGCTACACTATCTGCTGGATCTATGAGTAGTGCTTGATGTATCGGGGATCAATTTATCGCATCTCATCTAGCCATGATAAATCAATCCCTGAATCGATTCCTGTACTCCACTTTGGCAGGAGGAGTATACGGAGTTGGCAGGGGCGCAGCTGCAGTCAACTCACGGCCATGGACAGCCAAGTAAGACCTAAGATACTGTGAACACTTCCCCCCCCATACACACACACACACTGTAGCCCAGCCCTGAGTGCAGAGTGGGGAATTAAGGTATGGGTGAAAACTGATGGGAGATGATGGCGGAGGATACTAGTGGGGGAAAATTTTTTGGACGCTTTTGGTTCTAACTGTAAGGCAACTTATATATTGGGGGGAGGGATAGCTCAGTGGTTTGAGCATTGGCCTGCTAAACCCAGGGTTGTGAGTTCAATCCTTGAGGGGGCCATTTAGGGATCTGGGGCAAAAAATCTGTCGGGGGACAGTACTCGATCCTGCTAGTGTAGGCAGGGGACTGGACTCGATGACCTTTCAAGGTCTTTCCAGTTCTAGGAGATCGGTATATCTCCATTTATTTATATTCTATCCTGTTTTGTTTGGAAATATTGTATAGATCTCTCTATGCACAGCAGTGCTGAACTATTTTAGTACTGCTGTCCAAAATAAAGCAAAAAATCAAACTCCTATAACATGCATCTGAAACAACTATTTATTCAAAAGAAGATTGAGAATAAAAACTTAGGGGACAAAGAGTCATGTGCCACCTTAAAGATCAATACTTTTGTTAAAGCATAAGCTTTTGTGGGCTAGTAGTAGTTTCCTCAGATGCATGCAGTGGAAGTATCCAGACGCAGGTATATACTTCTGCAAATCCAGATTAACACGGCTACCTCTCTGATTCTCAATAAAAACTTAGATTCCACTACAAATCACATTTATGCTGGAACCTTCTTGTGTAACAGTTTCTATAAAGTGTAATATGGGCTGTTTTATTCATACCTTCACAAATACTATGATCCTCTTCTAAAAGCGTACCCTGCATCCAGAGTGTAAAAGCTGACCCTGACAACTACCACTACATAGGTCTGATAAGTGCTCCAAAAATACCATGCTTGTGGTTTAATATAAATGCTTAGGAACTTGTTTTATTAGGGCCGTTCCTTTTTCGTATCTTATTCACCTTTTTCTCTTTCAAAATTGTAACAAAACAAAGCAATTATCAGATACTTGGCTTTAGGCTCCCAGTCCTGCAGAGATTTGCACATAATCTTAATTTTGCATGTGCAGAGAGTATGAAATTAAACTCATGTGCAGATCTTTGCTAAATCTGGGGCTGTGGGTGTAATACAGTTTTTGAAGAGATTAGCATGAAAAACATGAAGTACTTAAAGCTCCATGTGGATATAAGGGGGTCTTAGTTCTGAGTCTTTTTCCTAGGGTGTTGGGGTAGTTGGATGAGTACTCTAGTACTGATAGACATTTTTTAGCTTGTTTAAAAAACTGTCTCTGTACCTTTGCAATGTTTTATATGTTAAAGAGGAATAAGGTACCGGTACAATAGCTCTCCACCATTCACTGATACTGGAATACCTGACAAAATAAGTAGGTGGCTTATTGAGATATGATTCTCTTTCTGACAAGCTAGTACGATCTGGCATTTCCTCAGCATTTTACAATGCTGGTTAACATTCACAACCATGTCTGTAAGAATAACATGTAGATGTGATCATCCAGGCCATTTGCATGGGGCCTCCCTATGTCAGCAAAACCTAAAGGTCTGTTGCTCAATGGAGTCTCTTCGGGCTTATGCTTTCAGATAGAAAAGTTAGTGGGATTTGGTCAGTGTGTAAGGTGTGGTCATAAATACTTTGCATGGGCAAGGAACTTAAAGGGCTATGAAAATTTCCTCCTATATCCTCCTAGAAATTCAAGACCCAAGTGGGGGAGTCCAGTGAAATAGCTTTAGAGAAGAGCAAATAGCAACTAAGCAATACATTTGGTAGTAGCAAGGGAAAAATGAGTAAGGAGAATAACATAATAAATGTGGGGAAAAGTTTGGAAACAAAAGTGCACCACCAGCTCATACTTCCTTTGTTACAGTCTCATTAACAAAGGATTCTTCTGGAGATCCATGTTGCAAGTGTATATGATATAAAAATATGAAAGATTTAAAATATAATATAAAAATGTTTATTGCACATTTTTAGTAATAAAATGTTGAAGATGATGCTCTAGAGGAGCACCCAGTCATTGGATTCCAAGTATATGTCATGTGACCTCCAGGTATCATTTCCTTCATTACCGGGGCTAGGTGTCCATAAAATGCTTTGTGGAAAGATGAGTAATAAAGGACAACCACTAATATGTGAGCCTGAAAACCTTGCCTTAGGTATTAAGCAAAACATCTGATGACCTCTGATGCCTGTCTAATCAGCTAGCTGCACAATACTGTTTGGATCTTTTTATTAGAGGGTAAAATCTAATAAGTTTTTTTTTTTCCCCAGAATTTTATTTCCAGTAAAGGTCCTCTCTTTGGATCCCTCTGAATACCAAATAGCATGTTTGAAAGGTAGTCGTATTAGTCTGTCCCTTGTCTATTATATTACTATAGCTATTTATAATAAAGTAAAAAGAACAAGGAGAACTTGTGGCACTTTAGAGATTAACTAATTTATTTGGGCATAAGCTTTCATGAGCCACTTCATCAGACGTATAGAGTGGAACATACAGTAGAAAGATATACAGAGAACATGAAAAGGCGTAGGTTGCCATACCAACTTCGAGTAGCTTAATCAGTTAAGGTGAGCTCTTAACAGCAGAAGAAGAAAAAAATATAATTAGTTTCTACCATGTAGGTGAACATAAATTATTACTCTTTATTTACAGGTTCCAATATTACTGTTCATGGTACAAGAATGTGACAGTGGGGAAAAAACATGCTGGAGGAAAAAATAAAATATTTTGAACCAACATATAAATAGTTACATGGGGGGAAAAGTCCTGTGTGATTTTGAGTTATAATTATTAATTCACCTATAATTCCAACACTTGGATTGTTTTACATTCTCAATTTGTGTAGAGATTTGACAGTTTGATCCCATGATAGACCATATTCTGCAATATGTAACTTGCCATATTTTTCAGTCTTTGGCAAGATTTTGGGGCTATGTATTCAGCCCTTCAGTGTACTCAAAAAAAATAATAATTGTTTTTGTTTTGCTTTCATCAAAGATTGTTCCTAAAGTGACCTTAATTGTCTTTTCATTCATCTCTGCAGAGCTAGCTTCTAGAATTTATATCCTATGTTTCCTTGGTAATGGCACGGAACCAGAGTATTATTCTACAGTATCTGGTCATTCAACTTCACAATATGATTGTGAGGGTCTGTAAGTTCTCTAAGGGTCACACAACTCTCTGTATAGGGTAAAATATTTGAACAAAGAATGTCTACACTTAAAATGGTACAGCTCTGCAGCTGTATCTTCTGGAAGAGTGGTAGCAAGGTCAATGAAGAATTCTTCCATTCTAGGTCAGAATTCTTGACCTCGCGCTCTCTATGCTGGTGGTTATCGTATGTTGGTACTAGCTACATTTCTCGGGTGTGGATTTTTCTCACATAAGTACAGCTATGTGTCTCGGGTAAGTTCCTAGTGTAGACTGGCTCTGAGTGGAACCTGCCTGATGTCAGCTCTGATTCTAGTGTGATCTTCTATGGGTTATATATATAAATTATAGCACTAGGTAAAGCAACTCCCATCTTTTCATGTGCTATAATAATATATATTCTGCTTACTGTATTTTTCACTCCATTCATCTGATGAAGTGGGTTTTAGCCCATGGAAGCTTATGCCCAAATAAATTTGTTAGTCTCTAAGGTGCTACAAGGACTCCTTGTTGTTTTTGCTGATACAGATTAACAGTTACCACTCTGAAACCTGTCATCCAATGGATAGTTACAGCTAATTTAAAAAACAACCACTTTTTGCCAAAGTTTAAAGTCTCTAAACATAAAATATATTGCAGCATTGATTCTTGTAATAACCACTGGAATCAATGGTTACTGAAACCCAACTGTGTGACAAGGGGTATACTCTTTTATTTTTTTTTTTATTTTTTTTTTGTAATCTTGATCTGATTTTGGGTGACTGGGAACAGGAAATAAAGTTCAGTCTCTTGGCAGTCCTCTCGTATATGACACTTTTATTACAGTTGATGCTTTACTGTGAAATATCATTTCGCTTTAGTCACACCAAGTTTGTCACTTTGATATTTTGATTTTGTTGATACTGTCCCCAAAGTATTTCAATGAGGGTATGAGCCCCTTTCCAATATGCTTTCTTCTTATTTAAATACTGACGGCAGGTTCATTGTGGTAGGACTGTTGGGGAAATGGCTGGTCTCCACAGTTTAAGAATTAATCTGATTTTGTGTTTATGTAAAGTTAATCTAATTGCTTGAGATACCTGAAGCTTTAAGTACAGAACAGTGCAAGGAAGATCATTTGGCATTACCAGTCTCCTCCATTTATATTATACTAGAGTATCAAAGCACAATTTCTCTTTTGTTTGTTTTAATAGTTCTAAACACCTTGAGTGACTCATGAATCAGAGGCACAGAAATTAGTCAGTCAGTGGCAACAAGTCCAACAAGTGCATTTGGGGACAATCGTCCTTGAAAGTTTCACTCTTGTTGGTAAGAACATTGTGGTGGGGGGACAAACTTCATAAATAATATAAGAGTTAATTATTCTGTAAATGTTATGAATGCAGCCTTCAGTTTGCTGCTCCCAAAATAAATGAATTCCTTAGTTTTATTTGATAGCTCATTTTGTCGTGTGTGATGTTATATTGAAGACATGATCCAGGTGTTATCATATGACCGTGATAATCTATTTTAAGGCGTGAATATGCACCTTTGATTGCTGTTTAAAATACAGGGAACTTGGAGGCCAACATAGTGGTCTCTGGCTCCAAGTAACAATTCAGTTTAATTTTGCATTCAAAATAAGAAATAAAATTGTGAATCTTTTGATGTCTGAAAACTTGTGTGATGGAAAAAAAACTTTATATCAAAGCATAGGCGGCAAGAACCAATTGAGACAACATTCTTTGGAGTAGTTCTCATGAACAGCCATTAAATTATCCTAATTTTAGTTTATTTTTGCTTAACTAAATCATTTTTTCTCTATCACTGATTTGATTTTTGTTCTTCAGATTATTTAGTTAGTTTGTAAAGAGCTTTGAAAATGAAAAGCACTATTGCACAAAAGTGTAAGTTAGTGAACTTGATATTTTTCAAATCTGATGTTACTTCTTAGTTACTAAAACTGCCATTTTGTAATGTATCTTATATCTTGTCATTTTACTGATGTTTAAGTTGGTGGAGATATTAGGTCAGATATGATCTCACTGTGTAAATCTGGAGTAACTCTATTGACTTTAGTGTGGTTAGTCTGGTTTTACTTTGGTGTAACTAAAATCTGAATCTAGTTCCTTTAGTGAGTAGAAGAGCCATCTAATATAAACTATGTTACCTCCGTTGCCACTGACCAGTAAAATAGAGTACATTTCAAGACTTTAAAGTATCAAACTCAGGACTTCTCTCTAGCATAGAAAAGGTCACTGAAAATCCAATTTAAATATTGTCTTTCTGTGTTTATTTGAAGGGATTTGCAAATCACCAGGCACACCCAATGGCTATATGCTTAGGAGGGCAAAGTGTGTAGGTTTTTTTTTTTTTCTGCTGATCTTTGAGTTAAAGCTCTATCAGTCTGCAAATGTTTTGTCACGATAATCCATTCAGAATTTGAAGTTCTGAGGGAGCTGTTCTGCCAGAATGTCTCCACCTGGTTCAGTAAATAGAAGCTATTTGTTTTCCTGTCATTGATAGATTTACTGGGAAAGATATGGAGGGAACAGATGTGCAACAACTTCCCAGGACCACAGGCAGGTTCTGTAAATTTGAGGGAAGCTTTAAACAAGATCAAGGCTATGCAGAGAATCTGCAACACTCATGTCTAAAAAAGGTTTATAAAAAACGTAACTACTTCTCGCTATCTTGTCCTTATGCCTTTGCCTCCAAACGTGTGTCACTCCCACCACATAAGGGATGGCACAATCTAAGGGATGGGTGTGACAATGGGATGTGTCTATATCCAATTATAAACTTCATTTTGTTTTGTGTTTTACTTCACTTATCACATGTATAAACTTGTCCATGGCAAGTTATGGTAATGTATTCCAGACAATGCACTACCCAGGAAAAAGGCTAGATGCCTTTTTAACAGCTTCTTGGTGATAGTTCTTCAAAATGGCAATATAGGGCCATTGATTCTGTCTCTTAATTACTGGCCTAGCCCCATGGAACAATGAATTTTCTACACAGGAGTTCACAAGGGGGAAGGGACATGCATGCTGTGGATCACATGGCGAGAGAGACAGAGACTAATTTTAAAAGTGGGTGCTGTTCTGTGCAGGGAGCCAGCCACAAGTAGGAAGGAAGTGTGGGAGAAAAGGCAGGAGGGATTCTGTCCAGCCTGAAATGCTGACAAACCTTGGAACTGGGAAGTGTAATTCAGATCTTGTTATTTTTCAAAGATCCGCAACTCTTCAGTGCTTTTTAAGAGTAAAGTGACTATGACTAAGAAATAGCTTTGTAAGCCAGTGCTCTTGGCTTTCTATATTTTCCCATATTGATTAATCTAGATGCCCAGAGAGCCAACAGCTTAGGTGGAGCTCTGGGGGAGTTTGGATAAGTGACTAGGAGGGTTTGGAGGTCTCAGACATCGATTGGGGGTGTGTGTGTTACTGGCTGAGCAGCTGTGGTTGGGTCATCATCAAACAGGAGGTCTGAGCCTGGGAGTGTACCCTATGGACCAGAGATCACCAACCGGTCGATTGTGGTCGACTGATTGATCCTGGAGACTCTCCCAGTTGATTGCGATCTCTGGCCCTGGCTTAGTGGGGCTGCTGCTAATGCAAGCTCCATACCCTCTTGGAAGCGGCCAGCATGCCCTGGGGAGTGAGGCAGGGGTCTCCACATGCTGTTCCTGCCTGTAAGTACTGCCCCATTAGTGCCCATTGGCCAGGAACGGGCGCAGCCTTACTGCTGAGCCTTGTCCTGGGGCGGAGGGGCCTGCAGAGTGATATCCTACCTCTGCAGCCAGTGGCCTGTACTCCCCAGTGCTGGAGGCTCCACATTTATTTGACAAATGAAGTTTGCAGAATTTTAAAATTTTGTGCACAGGTTTTTTTTGGACATAGAATGCCCTCAGGAGTAAGTGAATTTCCAGAATTAGTAGTAGATCCCGTCCTGGTTTCTTGTAGCTTAGCAGCATGACAGTCTTTAAATCTTTAGTTAATCTCTTGGACAAATGGTCAGAGAGATGCTTGGCCATTACATTTTATTAGTTCTAGTCTTCCCAAAAAGCCCGACCTTGGCCGAATGTAAAAAATAATACAGGGTAATAATAATTTTCCTTTTTTCTATCTGTTTCTGATTCTTGCCTTATGCTATTGTGCTTATAATTACCCCTCAGCTTTTCTGGTTTGTTTTGTCTTTGAATTTTGTTTGAGTTAGAAGAGTTCCAATCAGTGTAGTAATTCTGGGGTAGTGACATGCTTATTAGACTTGACATAATGTATGTAGAGGGACTGTATGTTATAGTTTTTCCTGTTTTTCCTGTGTTTGAGACTGTTTTTCATTAACTAGTATCTCCTACATTTTGCTAGTTGTATCCTGACCCTTCTCCATTTGTTTTTTCTGTTTAGATTGTAAACTCTTCAGGGCAGAGGCTATCTCTTCCTCTGTATTTGTACAGTGCTTACCATGATGGGACCCCAGTGCTGACTGGGGCTTTTGTGTGCTACTGCAATATAAATAGCATATAAATAGCAATAATTGTTGAGGTGGGAGGCCTATCTAGCTAGGCTTAAATGCCATAAGACCATGTGTATTCGCTTCTCAATGTACTACCAGCGCATCAACTGTTTTCCTTGATCTATCTTCCTTCTAAGACGAAGAAGACTTTGTAGCTCCTTAGAGACAAACCAGTTTATTTCAGCATAAACTTTTGTGGGCTATAGCCCACTTCATCGGATGCAACCGATACTAAGGTGCTAAAAGTCTTCCTCGTCTTATTTACGGATACAGACTAACAGGATGCTAATCTTAAACCTATCTTCCTTCTGTTATGTTTACTTCAATCTAAACTCGGAAATATTGCTTGTACATTAGAAATATTTGTATTAGCAATATAAAAGAGGGATTTATGTTAAGCGGGGAATTAGAAATAAAAAGGAAGACGTTCAGAGGATGAAATATGCCCATCTCCAACTTTCATAAGAGGTCAAGATTTCTCTTGCAGTGTTCTAATATCAAAAGGAATGTGGTCCAATCTAGACACATGCACGGGGTTAAAAGCCATGCTACAAAAGCCTACCAGCTCCACATCCAGTGGTGGTGTTATACAGGACTCTTGCTATTTCATTGTTGCGATTTGCTGCACCAATCTTAATGACATATTTTGTCCCTGTTTGAAATTGGCTGTGCACATACATCTTCTACATGAACTATGCAAAATCTTTGAAAGTTTTCTTAACACCTGATTGTAATGTGTAATTAAGCCTAGAAATTGGCCAAAGGATTGAACCTGTTGCGCACTTGCAAAATAAAGAGAAAACAAAACACAATTTAGTTAGCATGAAAGCTACTAATGAGATTATGCAGCAGAATGGGGTATTTATTTCAAGTGTAATAGGAATGCACTCCACTGGTTTTTCATAAGGCTTGCTGTTCAGAAGTTAGAGTTTAACTAGATGGTCAAGTGTGTTGCAAAAATTGCTTTTACCTTTGGAGCTCAATCCCAATATACTCACAAAGAACAGGCGTTACTCAGTAGGTTTCTGGAAAACAAGATTTATTGCAAGCAATAGGAGTCAGAGGGGTTATTACCCAAACAACTGGCTCAACTCCATGCCAGGCTGAGACCTCTCTTATACTCAGGTGTGAATAAGGGAGGAGGGCTTTCAATACACTTACACAGGTGATAACACTTAATGACTATCACATCCATTGTTCAGTATTAATCTATGCCATTTACATGTCTGGTAAACAGGAGGCCAGGATCCTTAGGAGTACTCAGACACTATGACGCCTTGCCCAGCTGTGGCAGGGTAAACATGAGTTTAAGATGCATGCCAGGCTAGAGGTTGAGAGTTCATATACAGGGAGTGAAAGTACAGTTTGAGACAGTTTATAAAATCATACTACACACATTCATAATACAGTTGTTTCTAAATTGTGTTATTCCAACAAGTGTTTTCTAGAAAAGTAAATGTTACATGCATTACAGACGGGATCACTAACTTGAAAAACAGTCACTGCTAGAGGTTTTTGTGTTAGAGAAAATGATACAGTATTGTATGCCTCTGTGACATATTAAGTACTCAGTTGGGAAATCATATTTGATATCAGTGAATTATTATTTAATATTCATATTACAGGGAGCCCCAGAGGCTTCATTTGGGATCAAAGCCCAGTTGTACTAGGCCCAGTACAAACAGAGAGGTAGGCACAGTATCTGCCCCAGACAGCTTACAATCTACGAAGACAAGCAGCATTAAAAGGGGGGAAAGCGAAGGAAAACAAATCAAATGTGCCATTTTATGTATATTTGCTTTTTTTGTTTTTAGTTCCCTATACAGTGACTTTTCCCAAGTGCTCTTCAGCCTCGTTTCATATGTTGTCGGCTTTCTTGTAGGGGTCACAGCAGAAGTAAGCCCTGAGGAGGGATTTGAAGGTAAGGGCTGTCGCTCTCTGGATCAGTTCAGGAAGAGTGTCCATGCATAAGGTATGGTGTAGAAGAAAACGTAAAAAAAATGTTGAAGGAGCAAATTGTGAGCAGATACAAGCATGTGCAGGTATGTCCTACTGTAACTTCAACATTTCAGGTGCTGCGGAGATCTGGGGTGGTGATTAAGAATAATTTATTTAGAAAGGGACACATATCAATCTAGGACACATAGCTATCAGTATTTATGAAATGGTTGTGGGTGAGGACAAAGTCCCAAAGTTGAGCCACCAGGTGTGCTGTGGCCTCATCAGGGACACTGATCCTGACAGCTTATAGTCCATCCTCATGTGGAATATTGGTGTAAAGAACATCTACAGCCATGGTGGCCAGGATGGTATTTTAAGGCAGATCACCAATGCATTGTAGTTTCCTCAGGAAGTCTGTGGTGTCTTGAAGATAGCTAGGAGTGCTGGTAGCATAGGGTCTGAGGAGAGAGTCCAAATAGATAATCCTGTTGTAAGAGCTTGAATGCCTGAGATGAGGGAGCATCCAGGATTTCCAGGTTTATGGATCTTGGGTAGCCTGTGTCTGTGTAGATTTGTTCCTGTGCTGTAGAAGGGAGTTTCTTGAGCAGATTGTGGAGTTTCTTTTAGTACTCCTGTGACAGTGCTGTTCCTTGTGGGATCCAACTGTGAGAGTCAGATCAGGACAGATTGCTTCCAAAGGGGCAATTACAGCCCAAGGCTGGGGTTTTTCCACGCTAATGTGAACCAAACCAGCCAAACAGAAAAAAACCCTGGTTCTTCTTCGAGTGATTGCTCACATGCATTCCACTATAGGTTAGGCACGCGCTGCGGGCCTGGTTGCCGGGTAGATTTTTCCCCTAGCTGCAGACTGGGCGAGCAGGGAGCCCCCTGGAGTGGAGCCACTGAGGCACTCTATAAGTACCCCTGCGACACAGTCTGGCCCTCAGTTCCTTCTTCACCGCTCGCGCTGGTAGTCGGAACAGGAGTACTGCTCTTGAGCGTCCTCCTTATCTCCTAGCTGTTATTTCTATTGTTCTTACTAATCGTTCTTGTTAAGTAGTTGTTAGTTAGTTTACATAGTTCTATAGTGTAAATAGTTAGGTGCAGGGGTTTTCCCTGCCACCGGAGCCATGTCATCCAAGGCTCCGGGATTCAAGCCATGTGCGGAGTGTGGGAAGCCCATGCCTGCGGGGGACCCACACTCCAAGTGCCTTAAGTGCCTCGGGGAAGCGCACTTGGCAGACTCCTGCAAAATCTGCAGGGCTTTCAAACCCAGGACCCGCAAGGACAGAGAATCCCGCCTGCGGCAGATCCTGTTAGAGGCGGCCCTCACTCCGGACTCGAGTGCGGCACCGGGCCCCGCACCCAAGCCGGCCAAAGCAAAGCCTCGGCACCGGTCGCGCTCCCCCAGCGCTAAGCGCAGAAAGGACTCGGAACCGCGCCCAGCATCGGCACCGGACCGCGTGCAGCCTCCGGCACCGCTCCCGCGTCCACGGTCGCCGCCGGGGAGCCGACCAGAGGCACAGCTGCCTGCACCCGCACCGACGACTCCGGCGCCGCAGGAGGCCCCGTCGAGTCCGGTGCCAGTGGTCTCGCCACTCAGGGTGCCGATTCCGCAGCAGCTTCCCTCCACGCCGGAGGCGTTCGCTGCTGCGAGGAGGTTGCTCGCAGAGGATACCCCTCAGCAACCTGTCCGGTCTAGGGGCAAGCCACCCATGACCGTGACTGAGATCGCGGCTCGAAGCCCGGCTGGGCACGGACGCCGATCGATCTCGCGGCGCCGATCGAACTCCCGGTACCGGTCAGCTTCCCGGCACCGGTCGCAGTCTCGGCGCCGCACTGAGTTGAGACCATGCTCCGGGTCTCCTCATGGCCGGTCGCGCAGATCGCGCTCCGGCCGCCGGTCTGAGTCCTGGCGCCGATCGGAGTCCCGGCACTCCCGCACGGACAGACGCCGGTCGTACTCTCGGCACCGGTCGCACTCCCGGCACCGGTCCGTCAGCTGCCACAGGGGCCGCTCTGGACGCCGATCGCCGAGCCGCTCATCTTCCCGGCACCGCTCGTCGTCGCGGCACCGGTCACGCTCCACACGGCACCGATCACCTCGGCACCGTTCGTCGTCGCGGCACCGCAGACATCGGCGCTCCACATCTAGGCGGCACCGCCGCTCGCCCCGGCACCGGACCTCGTCACGGCACCGGCGATCCGCCCGACACCGGTCGTCATCGCGGCACCGTGGATCCCGCTGGAGTGGATCCAGCAGCAGCCGCTCTTCAGGAGACAGTCACTTCTCCCGGCACCGGTCGAGAAGCCCTCGGCGCCGGAGGCGTAGAGAGTCTGCTGGCACACAAACCCGGCATGACTCTCCGCCTAAGGCCCTCCAGCCGGCCACCACAGCGGCTCCATGGCACTCCTCTGCCTCAGCGTCCCCTCCAGTAATGGGGCCAGCCCCAGCCACCCAAAACCCGGCCTGGCCAGAATGGGTGGCATGGGAGTATGATCAGCCTGGGGAAACCCAATCTGAGCCAGGGTTCCCAGTGTGTGCGAGGGCTACTCAGCAGGACCTACCGGGGCCATCCTCGGCCAGCCAGCCGTCGGCGATACACAGCCCCCGAGAGCCAGGTCCTTACGCCTCCCCAGTGGGGGTAGAGGCGGTGGCGGGCACCTCTTCTAATAGCCCGCCCGCCCTGGAACTCTCTAATTACCAGCACCTCCTCCAGGCAGTCGCAAAAAATATGAATCTGCCCCTTGAGGAGGTCCAGATGGTGGATGACCCTGTCACCACCATGCTAACAAAGGGCACCCCGGCACGTGTGGCTGTGCCATTCATCAACACGATTAAAGCGCACACCACTTCGGTCTGGAAGACCCCCGCCTCCATCCCCCCCACCGCCCGGGGGGTAGAGAAGCGCTACTTTGTCCCGGCCAAGGGCTATGAATATTTGTATGTTCACCCTACGCCCTCCTCCCTGGTGGTGGAGTCGGTGAACAATAAAGAGCGCAATGGACAGGAGGCCCAGGTACCTAAGGCCAAAGACGCCAAGAGGCTGGACCACTTTGGCAGGAAGGTTTACTCCTCCGGGGGCCTCCAGCTCAGGGTGGCTAACCATCAGGCCCTAATGAGTAGGCACCACTTTGATACAGTGGAGGCCCTCAACAAATTCGAGACCGCTCTCCCCCAGGAGAGCAGACAGGAATTTAGAGCCCTTCTCACTCAGAGCAGGGATATCTCAAGGCACACCCTGCAAGCGGCCCTGGACTCAGCAGACTCAGCGGCCAGGACAATGGCCTCGGGCATAGCCCTTCGCCGGGCAGCATGGCTCTGCTCATCCAGCCTTGCCCCGGCGATGCAGTATAAAATTCAGGACCTCCCGTTTGAGGGACAGGCCCTCTTTTCGGAGGACACAGACACGCGGCTCCAGGCCCTCAAGGACAGAGGGGTGACCCTCAAGGGCCTGGGCATGCACACCACGGGGCCACAAAGGCGCCCCTTCGTCCCTCCGCGCCGCAAGTTCTTCCCACCCGCCCGCCAGCCACAGGACTCCTCCAGCAGGAGAAACCGCCCCTTCCGCAAGCGTCAGGGGCCTAGGCAGGGGGGAAAACAGCGGGGCCCTAAGCCTCCCCAGGGGCCTAGGTCCAACTTTTGATGGTGCGCCCGGGGGCAGCTTAATGACTACATTCCTGGATCCTTCCTTCGGAGACCGTTTGTCTCACTTCCACCGTGCATGGTCGGACATCACATCAGACCAGTGGGTCCTCCGCACGGTGGAGGTGGGATACTCCCTCCAACTCTCCTCCACTCCTCCCACCCACCCACCTCCCTCGTCCCTCTTCAGGGACCCATCTCACGAGCAACTGCTTGTACAGGAGGTCAGGTCGCTCCTCGCACTAGGAGCCATCGAACCTGTACCACAGGAGTTCAGAGGAAAGGGGTTCTACTCCCGCTACTTCCTAATCCCCAAGGCGAAAGGGGGCCTCCGGCCCATCCTGGACCTGCGCGAACTCAACACCTTCATGATCAAGTTCAAGTTCCGCATGGTCACCTTGGGCACTATCATTCCCTCTCTGGATCCGGGAGATTGGTTCGCTGCCCTCGACATGAAGGATGCCTACTTCCACGTGAGCATCAAACCTTCTCACAGGCGCTACCTCCGCTTTCTAATAGCGGAAGAACATTATCAATTCGCAGTCCTACCCTTCGGCCTGTCCACCGCGCCCAGGGTATTCACGAAGTGCATGGCGGTAGTGGCGGCGTTCCTGCGGCGCCGCGGGGTACAGGTATACCCGTACCTAGACGACTGGCTGATCCGGGGCACCTCCAGGGACCAAGTGTCAGCGCACGTGCGTCTGGTCATCAACACATTCGACCGCCTGGGAATCCTCCTCAACGAGGAAAAGTCCACCCTGGAGCCTACCCAGAGGATAGAGTTCATTGGGGCCCTACTAGATTCCAGGGTGGCAAGGGCATCCCTGCCCCAGCCCCGGTTTCTCACCATCCAGTCGGCCATCAGACAGCTTCGCAGCTGCCCAATGACCACGACCAGAGTCTTCCTCAGCCTGTTAGGCCACATGGCATCGTGCACCTACGTGATACAGCACGCCAGACTGCGACTACGCCCACTGCAGGCGTGGCTCGCAGTGGCCTACCGGCCAAGAAGGGACGGTTTGGACACCATCCTTTCCATCCCCAAAGCCACCCTATCCGCTCTGACTTGGTGGGAAGACCAGAACAATGCGTGCCGAGGGGTCCCCTTCCTCCCCCCCAGCCCGTCCATGTCCCTAGTGACGGACGCCTCGTCGATGGGTTGGGGAGCTCACCTAGGGGCTCTCAGGACACAAGGCCGCTGGTCGGAGTCAGACCTCTACCTCCATATCAATGTCCGGGAGCTGAGGGCCGTCCGACTTGCGTGCCAAGCGTTCCGGGATACACTACAGGGTCACTGTGTGGCGGTGCTGACGGACAACACCACAGCCCAATACTACATAAACAAGCAGGGCGGGGCCCGATCCAGTCCCCTGTGTCGAGAGGCGATTCTCCTATGGGAGTTTTGTATAGCCCACGACATTCACCCGGTGGCCTCCTTCCTCCCCGGGATTCAGAACACACTGGCGGACCACCTCAGCAGGTCATTCATGTCCCACGAGTGGTCCCTTCGGCCGGATGTCATCCGACCGATCTTCCTGAGGTGGGGATTTCCCCACATCGATCTCTTCGCCTCCAGGCAGAACAGGAAGTGCCTCCAGTTTTGCTCCTTTCGAGGCAGCTCCCGGGGATCCCTGACAGATGCCTTCCTCCTACCCTGGACGGGGCACCTGTTCTACGCGTTCCCTCCGATCCCGCTTCTCCACAAGGTGATCCTGAAGATCAGACGGGACAGGGCACACGTCATCCTCATAGCCCCGGCCTGGCCCAGGCAATGCTGGTATGCGTCCCTCCACCGGCTGTCCAGGGCCCCGCCCATCAGCCTCCCGCTGTGGCCCGACCTGATCTCGCAGGATCACGGTCGCCTCCTGCATCCGGACTTGCAGTCCCTCCACCTCACAGCGTGGCTACTCCATGGCTGAGAGGTCCTGAGCTCTTATGCTCGACTGAGGTACAGAATGTCCTTCTGGGAAGTAGAAAACCATCCACCAGAAGTACCTATACAGCCAAGTGGACCCGCTTTTCTGCATGGTGCAGTCAACATGATATAGTCCCAAGTGAGGCTGCTATCCCGCGCATATTGGACTACCTCTTAGGCCTTAGAAACCAGGGCCTTTCTACTTCTACCATACGCGTTCACCTCGCTGCCATATCGGCTTTTCATCCGGGCCAGGAGAACCACTCAGTCTTTTCAGATCCTGTGGTATACCGTTTCCTCAGGGGCCTGGATAAACTGTACCCGAGCGTCAAGTGTCCCATTCCACCCTGGGACCTCAACCTGGTGCTCTCACGCCTTATGATGCCCCCATTCGAGCCCATAGCCACGTGTTCCTTACTCCACCTTTCCTGGAAGGTGGCATTCCTGGTAGCTATCACCTCGGCTCGTAGAGTGTCAGAGATCCGTGCACTGACCTCCGAGCCACCCTACACTATTTTCCACAATGACAAGGTGCAGCTACGTCCCCACCCGGCCTTCCTGCCTAAGGTGGTCTCCCCCTTCCATGTGAACCAGGACATTTGTCTCCCAGTCTTTCATCCTAGGCCACACACCTCTGGAAGGGAACAACAATTACATACGTTGGACGTTAGGAGGGCTCTTGCTTTTTATTTAGACAGAACAAAGCAATTCAGGAAAACAACGCAACTCTTCGTGGCGGTTGCAGAGAGGATGAAGGGCCAGCCAGTTTCCGCCCAAAGGCTCTCCTCCTGGATCACCTCGTGCATTCACACCTGTTATGAACTCGCGGGCAAGCCGCTTGAGAGGGTAACAGCACATTCCACGAGAGCGCAGGCATCCTCTGCGGCCTTCCGGGAAGGAGTCCCTATCACGGATATTTGCAGGGCGGCTACCTGGTCCTCCGTACACACCTTCGCCGCCCACTACGCCATAGTCCAGCAAACCAGGGACGATGCGGCGTTTGGGTCAGCGGTCTTACGATCAGCAATGGGTCCACCCGACCCCACCTCCTAGGTATTGCTTGTAGTCACCTATAGTGGAATGCATGTGAGCAATCACTCGAAGAAGAAAACAAGGTTACTTACCTGTAACTGTTGTTCTTCGAGATGTGTTGCTCACATCCATTCCAGACCCGCCCTCCTTCCCCACTGTCGGGTTAGCCGGCAAAGAAGGAACTGAGGGCCAGACTGTGTCGCAGGGGTACTTATAGAGTGCCTCAGTGGCGCCACTCCAGGGGGCTCCCTGCTCGCCCAGTCTGCAGCTAGGGGAAAAATCTACCCGGCAACCAGGCCCGCAGCGCGTGCCTAACCTATAGTGGAATGGATGTGAGCAACACATCTCGAAGAACAACAGTTACAGGTAAGTAACCTTGTTTTTCGCCCCACTGGCTAACCACAAGTCACACAAGCAATCCCCTTAGACACTCCAGATTCCCAGTATCACCACCAGCAGCCACCTATCCTGGGATCAATGGTTATGAAAACCAATACCCCCAAATAAAGAAAACAGGTCTTCCCAATTCCAAAGAATCAGGCCCCAGTCCCAGGTCAATATACCAATCAGATCTTCCCACAAATCACGCTGTTGCCGATCCTTTAGAATCTAAAATCTAAAGGTTTATTATCCAAGGAAAAAGGGGTAGGTGAGGGTAGGAAAGGTTAAAGGAAATCAATTACATGCAATGTTGGCAAGACTCTTGGTTCAGTCTTGCAGCTGTAGAATAAACTGCAGGCTCAGATAAAAGTCTCTGGAATTCACCCCCTTCTAGGGTGGGTCATCAATCCCTTGGTCAGAGCTTCCACGTGTAGCAAAATCCCATCCAGAGGTAGGTGCTAGCTGAAGGTTGCAGATTGAAGACAAAATGGAGGACCTTCTTTCAGGCTTTATAGACTTCCTTCTGTGGGCGAAGCCCCTCCTCCTCCTTATGCAGAGTCCAGTTGCAAAATGGAGGTTCATAGCCACAAGGTCCAATCACCAGACTCTCCAGGATTCAGTTTCTGCCCAGGCATGTCCCATTCCTGGGGAAGTTCCTTTGGTGTGGACAGAGTTCATTGTGCAGTTGATGTCCCTTAATGGCCCATCAGCCAGGCCAGCCAAGTTAACAACAGCTTGTCTGAGATTTTACTCAGCAGCCAAGCATCAGTTTGAAGTACAGGCACCATATATCCAATACTCATAACTTTAGTTTCAAAAAGATACACACATATTAATGGCATATTCATAATTAGCCCTCCATAACCTGGTCATAGACACCTGTTATGGCCCCCTTCACATAAGATTTGGTGTTACCATAGGACCTTGGTTGCTCCAATGATCTATATGATCCCAAATAATTCCTGTAACGTGACAACTCCTCAGTGGGATCAGAGGATACTGGCTTGTAGAATGTGATGTTGGAAAGTTGTCTGTCAGCCTCCTGTTCATAATCTGACCTGTTCATAATGACTACAGCACCTCCTTTGTCAGCCCTTTTGATGATAATGTCAGAGTTGTTTCTGAGGATGCGTTCTGTACAGCTGTTATGGGGCAAGTGATGCTGGCTGTTCACAGTTTCAGCCTGTGTGGGTCTGCGGAAGCACTCTATGTAGAAGTCCAGTCTGTCATTTTGCTGTCAGGAGGAGTCACCTGAAACCGCCCTAGTGATTGGCGGAGTGCAAGCATGGTTGCATAGGCACGTTTGCACCCCACTTAGTTGCACTGAGTGAAGCTCTGAATGGTGCAAATACCTGAGCCGATGCCTCCATTCCAGCTGAGCATGTATTAGTAGGATTTAAAAGCTATGGCATTTTAAGAATCTGAAACATAATTTAAACTTCTAAGGTCTAAAGAAGAGGCTGCTGCTGAGCAAGGGGATCTGGACTGAGTCATGGTTCTTTGTGCTTATAGGTAAGTCCTTCTAGCACGTCTCATGCATTTTGGAGGATTATATGGAGTTTGAGAGGAATTTTACCCCCAGACAGAGCCTCGTTGTTGCAGTAGTGCCTATGGTTCCTGAAGCCCAGCTCGGCAAGGGGCATTGGTGGATGTGCTAGAAACAGATTCACTGGCTCTGCTGTATTAAATACAGAGAAAGTGCTCTATCTGGGATGAGAAAATAGCATGTAGTCTCCACCATGTTTACTGTGTTTTAAAAATACTAGAGACCCAAATCCTGGCATCCTTAATTTGTACTTCAGCACATTCCCAATTACTTTAATGAGTTTTGCCTGAGAGAGGGCTGAGTATAAAATGAATACAGACCTCAGTACTTTAGTCAGAATATGTGAATTCTTAATGTGTGCTGTCAGGGGCTGAGTGTTGTGAGGACTATGAGACAATCAGGGACCATCTGCAGCAGCTTCCTGTCTCCATAGCAACCAGAGCAGTGCTGAAGTAAAGATCTCACATTACTGTTTCTGCAGCCTGAATTCAGAGATGGAAGCAGTGTAGCTGCCTCCCAAGTATTTTGCTAGTTGGCCAGAATGGTGACTTAGGGTACGTCTATGCTACCCGCTGGATGTATTAGGGATCGTTGTATCGCGTCTCATCTAGACATGATAAATTGATCCCGCAAGGCATTCCCCGTCGACTCCGGAACTCCATCTCCTCAAGAGGAGGAAGCGGAGTCGACAGGGGAGTGGCAGCGGTCAACTTGCCACTGTGGGGACAGCTAGGTAAGTCCCCTTGGAGCCACATATAATCAATCCCTGGCCCACAGTGATACATAACTACTGATAACCTTCATGCAATATGTTTCCACAATATGTCACACAGACATGACACACAATTTGTGCCAGAAAGTGTCACTGTGATTAGTATCAGTTGCAAAAGGTTCACAATGGGAGTGTCAGAGATGGTTTTGAGTTTAGCTTCGTATTTCATTATTCATCATGTGTGAAATGCTTATTTATTCTGTTTGTATGGTATGTATATTGCTTAGTCCCGAAAAAACATTTCTAATGATTGCTTGTGGCTTTAATAGGAAGTGCTGATGTCATTGTGTATCTGGTGGGAAACTACATATTATTCATCCATCTATTCTAATGCCAGTCATAATTATGGCTGGGTGCTAATCTCCAACTGGAATAGATTTTTCTCTATAGTCTATGCTTTCTATTACAGTAATAGATATTTTCTATTTTTCAGTAATGCACATTTACTGAAAAAAAATCAATAATTTAACATTATGACCCTCATTTCCTATGTACTTAAAACTTCACAGGCACTGTAGCAACTGATAAAGGAGGCTTTGAGTCTCCACATTAATTAGATTTTATTAATACATCACACTAAATTGCTGTTGTTCATAACTATAAAGTTGGATTTTCCCTGTGATATCTAGTGGACCAAATTCTGCTTAGTTGCACTGTTGTAAATAAGAGCAGAATTTGGCTCGTACTTAATGGCTGCTTTATAACTGTGTGTGCAAATATAAAATGTAGTATTTTCCGTGGTAATTTTAATGTATTAGGCACTTGTATATATTATTCATTGTGGCGGGGTGACCACCCGCCCCCTACCAGAAGGGGCTTGGAAAAGCCCCAAAAGGGGTTTGAAATAGCCTGGAAGGGGGTTAAGGCTGGGAGCCAGCAGGCTTTGCCTGATTGGGCATTAGGCCCAGCTGGGCGGCCACGCCCCAAACACTCCCAGCCAGGATATAAGGGCTGGGAGGCTGAGAGGCAGGGAAGCAGTCTTCTCTGCATTGAGGGAGACAGGCCTAGCTGCAGGAGCTGAGCCAGGTACCTGGGTTAGGGCAGAGCTGGGGCAGGGCAGAAGGAGCTGGGTGGGCTCTAGCCACGAGCCCCAGGCCTCCGGGCCTGATACAAGGCCCGACCCACAAGTACCAGGGTTGCAGGGAGCAGCCTAGGGCTGGAGATAGCAGCAGCAGGCCAACCCTCCTTGCCTGTGATGAGAAGCCATGATACTGCAGTCCGCCCCAGTGAGTGGGGGCAAGTGGTGACTGACAGTGGCACACTCTGAGGCGAGGTGGGAATAGGGGGTAGAGGGTTCCCCCGGGGAGGGGAAACCCTCACACCAAAGGGGTACTGCAGGGGTGCAGCCCCCACAGTTGGAGGGCTCCGGGGTCCAGGAGGGACACGGGGCCAGCAAAGGAGCGGGGCATCCACCTGCGGAGGGCGCTTTGGACCCTGAAGGAGCTGATTCCCCAGACGACCAGCGGGAGGCGCCGCGGGGGTGAGTGGTGACCCCGTTACATTCATTCATTATAATGACTTAAGAAAGTGTAGTTAAAAAAACCTTGTAGTGAATTTTCTTTTCTTTGGTTAGCCCATTTATTCTCAGCACCTAGGAGCTGAACCCTGGCAGTTTCTTAGATATACAAACGTGTGTGTTGTCTTCTGTCTTTATAGGAACTCAAAATCTAAGGGCATCAGCAGTAAAACTGAAACTGGCTTATATTTTTCCACCATTTCTATGGCCTTAAAAATACCTATTTTTTGAGATATGACAGCCTAGAATGAAACAGGACTCCGTTCATGCAGCTGCTGCAGCCTCAAAGCTTGTCAAACATGTTTGTTCCTTTCTCCCACTTGCTGTTCTCTCTTGCATTCTTTTCCCTTCATGTCGGTGTTGGGCTTTCTAAGGGCTGGTCCCCACTACAGCTTAACGTCGACTTTAGCGACGTTAAGTCGACATAAACCTGTACCCGTCCTCACACAGACGCCATTTGCGTCGATTTAAAGGGCCATCAAAATTGATTTCTGTACTCCACCCTAACGAGAGGGGTAGCGCTGAAATCGACCTCTCTGGGTCAATTGTGGAGTAGTGAGGACACTTGGGACATTATTGGCCTCCAGAGGCTGTCCCACAATGCTTCATTCTGACCGCTCTGGACTGTTCCACTGTGACTGCTCTGGACAGCACTCTCAACTCGCTGCTCTGGCCAGGTAGACAGGAAAAGACCCGGGAACATTTGAATAGCATTTCCTGTTTGGTCAGCGTGGCCAGCTCACCTGCACAGCTCAGTCACCATTCAGAGAAATTAGCAGCACAAGCCACCATGCAGACCTCAGCATCACAAGACGCCATGCAGAGCTCAGCAGCACAGGAGACCAGCCAGAGGAAAAGAGCTCCAGCATGGTCCAGTCATGAGGTGTTGGATCTCATCGCTATCTGGGGAGAGGAATCTGTGATGTTGGAACTCCGTAACAACAAACAGAATGCCAACACATTCGCCAGGGTCTCCAAGGCCATGCTGGAAAGGGGTCACAACAGGGACGCCCAACAGTGCCGCGTGAAAATAAAGGAGCTGAGGCAAGCGTTCCAGAAAGCCAAGGAGGCAAACGGATGCTCAGGGGGCGCGCCGCGGACATGCCGGTTCTACAATGAACTGAATCAGATAATGGGGGGTTCCCCCACCACCATCGCACCGGTCTGCGTGGACTCCACCCATGGGATAATGGTCAGGCCTGAGGAGGATTCGGATGAGGAGGAGGAGGACGGAAATATAACGGAGCAGCAGGAGGCAAACGGAGAAACAGTATTATTAGCAGACAGCTTTTTATCACCCTGGAGCCAGTACTCTCCCAACCCTCCCAAGCGGGTACCCAAGCTGGCGAAGGAACCTCTGGTGAGTGTATTTTTTTTAAAGGGATTAGATGACTCATGATTTTTAAAGGAAGCATTTATTAATGATTAACTTGCCCTAAGGACTTGGCGTGCATTCATTGCTGGTCCCTTTTTACTCAAACAGTTTGTCAATATACTCCGGTATTGAGCGGTAATCCTCTAGGGACATTTCCATGAAGCTCTCCAGGAGGTAGCGATGAGTCTTCCGCAACAGATTTCTGGGGAGCTGGCTTGTCTGGACCCCCGTGATAGGAGACCATCCTGTGACGGGTTGAGATCACAGAACCCCCTTAGAAGCTGCCACCTGATGTGCCAAGGCTACTCCTGCCTCAGTTTTCCTGCCCAAACAGCTTAGGACCTCAGTAGCCTGCCAGGTCTGAGCCACGTCCCCTAACAGCTGTGGGCCTTCCTGGAAACAGGCAGGAGGTGTTCTTACCTCTGGCACTCAGATGCTCAACTCCCAATGGGGTTAAACCCTGAATAAAATTTGTTTTGCCCTGTATAAAGCTTATACAGGGCAAACTCATAGATTGTTCGCCCTCTATAACAATGATAAGAGAGATATGCACAGCTGTTTGCCCCCTCAGGTACCAACACGTACTCCAGGTTAATTAATAAGTAAAAAGTGATTTTAATAAAGATAGGAAATAGGATTGAAGTGGTTTAAAGTAGTAACAGACAGAATAAAGTGAATTACCAAACAAAATAAACAAAACAGGCAAATCTAATACTATTACAGTAAAAAACCTCACCCTCTGAATTCCTTCTTTCAGGCTAAACTCCCTGTTAGCCTGGGTCCAGCGCTCACTCGCCCCCACCCCCTGCAGTCACAGTCCTCTGTTCTAGTTTCTTCCAGGAATCCTTGGGAGATGGAGGGCTGTTGCTTGAGTCAGCTGAGAATAAAATGGAGAGGTCTCTCCCAGGTTTATATAGGCTTCCTCCTCTGGCTGGAGAGTCCCTCCTCCTTCCTATGCAGAGTCCACATGGCCTCTCAGAGCACATGGCTCAGTTGCAGGCAGGGCTTGCGACAGAAATTTGGGGGCCCCCTACTCTGATAGTTTGGGGCCCCCCCCCAGCCCAGCCCTGGCGCTCTTCCCCCCCCCCCCCCCCGCCAGCTGACAGCTAGCGGGAGCGAGAGCGGCAGGAGCCGCCCTTTCTCCCCCCCCCCCCCCCCCCCCGACAGCGCTGCTGCCGCCGCCCGGGCTCACAGCTGGCTCGCTTGTCCGGGGGAGAGCCACGCCGCCTCCCCGCCCCTTCCCTGCTCTTCAGGTCCGGCGACAAGGGGACAAGTCGGGGGGCCCGGTACAGCTGTACCCGTAGTACCCCCCTGTCGCCGGCCCTGGTTGCAGGCCCAAACCAGACTCCCCTCACCACCAGCCAGGCTGCATTCCTCAGGCAGATTGGGTGTGGACGGGCGTCTACAAAGTTCATTGTTTGCTTGATTGGTTCTCAATTGAGCTTAACTGAGAATAGTTTTTTCAGAGAGCTGTTCAGCTGCTTTCCAAAATCCACATACAACTAACCAAGCACATAGTCAATATTCATACAAATAGGATGAACAGCTCCAGTGGATCATTACCTTCCCAGAGAGAGAACTTTTTAGCAAAACCATAGTCCCGTAACATCATACACCTATTCACAGGCACGCACCCCCATAAAGCCTTGTGGGGTACATCGTCACACATCCCACACCACGAAAGTAGTAAATAGTCTGGAATCATTGAGCAGTACAAAATGGGGCGAATGGACCAGGACTTTGTAATGATTCCAACAACATGCCTTCTCTATCTCTCTGAGAAATTCTAAGCAGAGTGATGTCATTCATGGTTGCCTGTTTGAAATATGGACTGCAATTAGTCTGGACACAGCGAGGGAGACAGCCCATAACGCCCACCGCCAGCGCCCTCCCCCTTCCCCCCAGCCAGCCTGTAGCGAGAGCATTTAGAGGAGTTTTGAGCCTACAAGCGGATGCTTCCGCAGCCAGCCCATAGCCAGAGAGTTTTTGGTTTTGTTTTGCATTTTGCGGTTCACTGGGAGCCATGCGGTGGGGGGAAAGGGGGTGGGGTTACTCTGGAATATCCGAGCATTGCTGTAAAGAGTATGGTTTATTCATACCATGGCCGGCTGCATGGTGATTTCAGCAGCCGTGGTGAGGCTGTCTCGTGTGTGAGATGCTTCTGTGACTTTTGACTGATCCAGTCACTTTTAGATGCAGAATATGACCTTGTACAGAAACCATATCAGGCCTGTGAATACTGTGTTTCCCCGCTGCATAGTAATCCCATTGTTCTCCGAGAATGTATGTGTCTCATAACCTTGTACCTTTCTTTCTTCAACAGCTGCACAGTTATCTCTGAATCCCTCCTCTTGCTCCTCACGCCGGCTATCACAGATACGAAAGCGTAAAAAGAAAACGTGTGATGACATGTTTAACGAACGTCTGCATAACTCTCACGCTGAGGCCGCATGGCAGACAGAATGGAGGGAAAAATTGTTACAGTTAAGACAAGAATCAAGAGCTGCAGTAGAAAAGTTGCAGGAACGTGAAGAACGGCAGATGGATGCTTTGCTCTGGATAATGGAGGACCAAAGCGACATGCTTTGGTGTCTGGTGGAGCTTCAGCAGGCCCAAAGATGGCCTCTACAGCCTCTGTGTAACCACCTCCCCAAGTCCCATAGCTTCCCCGCCCAGACGCGGGGTGAGAACCCGGGGGGAAGCTCCGGGGACCGACCCAGTCTACCCCACAAGCCAGCACAAGCAGCAGCAGGCTGAGTTTATCTAAAAAGTTTTAAAAGCTACTGTGTCTTGGGCCCCCCCTCCCCTCCCCGCTCCTCCACCACTGTGACTGCTGGTTTTCCTCCTCCCCCACCCCTTCTTGGCTACCTTGCCAGTCATCCCCTGTATTTGTATTTGTGATGAAGCAATAAAGAAACCATGATTTTTAAAACAGTGAATTTATTTCCTCTGCAAGCATCGGGAGGGGGGCCTGGAGAGCGGGGAAGGGGCGGGGAGGCAGTGCGGCTCTCCCCCGGACGAGTGCCCGTGCCCCCGGCAGGAGCAGAGAGCCCGGCCGGCGGCAGCGGCACACCACCGCCTTCAAAGAGGGCGAGGGCGGGGAGGCTCCGCCACACGGTAGGGCTTCCCCCGTCGGGGGCGTGGGGGGGGGAAAGGAAGGGCACGGGGGGGAGGGAGAAAGGGCGGCTTGCGCCGCTCCCGGGCTCGCGCTGCCGCTGTCAGCTGGGGGGGGGGGCGGCTGGGCTTTCCCCCCCCCCAGCTGCTGTCGGCTGGGGGGCCCCCAAACGATCAGAGTAGGGGGCCCCCAAATTTCTGTCGCCGTCCCTGGGCTGGGCTACCTGATTTGAGGAGAACTCTGTGGGACAGGCATGAATTGTACATGGGGCATATGTAATTTGCTATTCTCTTAGTGCATTTTTCAGAGAGAGAGGGAGGGAGACAATGAGAGTCTTCAGAAATACCTTGGTGAATTAAAGCGGCCCTGCTTTCCTGCCTCTGTGTCTCAGACAGGGTGTTTATTATTGTTCATCGACAGTATGTGAGATTCACTTTCTCCCTCTCCTCTCCCCATCTCCTTTTCCTGTTTTTCTCCCTCATTCCCCATATCCATCCTTGTGCCGCTGCTTATCTCTCTCAGACTTTCTTTCTCTCCACTCTCACGCTGCCTGTGATTAAGTGCCTGGAATATTTCCAGCCTGATGACTGCAGAGTTTCGCAATGAGACTCTTGTGGGAATTACTGCAGTAGGGCTGTCTCTCAAAATGCATTGCTCATAGGAGCCAGGCAATACTATACTTGACTGTGTGTGTGTGTGTGTGTGTGTGTGTGTGTGTTTTGAAAGTGCCAAGCATGTTAAAAGCACTGCTGCAATTTAAATAATAATGGTCTCATGCAGGAGTACCTGTTCAGAGGGATGTGAGATTGTTTAGTTACTGATTATGGCTACAAAACATCTGATATACTCAGCCCCAACCCCCATCTGCCTTTCATTTGAAATGTATAGACATTTTCATAAGTTCCAGTAGCACCAACCTTTCCATTATGCTTTTTTGTGAGTTAGGTCTGAACCAAAACCTGTTTCTAACCTCCCCCTCCCTGCCCCCTCACCACTACCACAATTTCTCTCTCATTGAACATGTTTGAAATCTAAACCCACAGCCTGAACCAAAACTCCAGATGCCAAAAGTCCTGAACTTTGTTGGTAGCTGAAACGTGGATCTGAATTTCGTGACTTGAGTTTCTCTAATGACCAGAAATGAACTGCGACCCTTATGGTCAAACAAGTCAGTTACGTTATAATATCGCAAATTTGTTTGGTAGTTTTCTTGTCCTTTGTTAAGCCCTCCTGTGGAAGGAAATGTGGAGGAGGTGTCTTCGGGGCACATAGCTCAACAGAAACGTGTGTGTGTTTGAAATTGAGTTGGGATTTTCCTTAAGTCAAGAAATAACAATAGCACTGAAGGCAAGGTTATGCCCTCCATGGCTAGAAAAATGTGCACACTTTTATTCTTAACCCATGGCTTTAAAAATGGCTTTTATCACAGCGTCTGCTCATTAGGTTGAAAAAAAAAAAAGGTAGAATCTGCGGTTATCTCAGAAGCTCGAGGGGATGAATGGATCTTTTCTTTAATTCCTTAGCTTCCATGATGAGGTTACTTTTCGGAACGTGAATATTGAAAGTGTTGTGACTTGTTGCAGTGCCATATTATTACATCATGTTGTGATGTTACAACACAATGCAACAGCAACACAAGACAAAGTCAGCCTAGAACTAAGAAACAAATGTTTTCTTGTTGTTTTTCTGTCTCTAAGCTACAGACAGGACTTCCTGGGTTCTGCAAGTTTATGGTGGCCCTAACTCTTGACACAGTTAAACTTTTATTCAAGGACATTGTCCTAATTGGTTTAGACTGAAAACACAGACCTGTTATCTGTACTTCGCCTTTTGCACAAGGCTGTGTACACTGATGGCGCTCTGTGGTATCACGAATATCAGAGTTCTGGGTGCCAGGGTAAGCTAGTTTCCCCATGAGGTTTACATCTGTAGCTTGAAGAGGCTGTTGTCAATATTACCCACTATCTGAGACTATCCAGAATTAACAAGCGAGCTAAGGTTAAACTTTTAACAAACGCAAACATTTTGAAGATATGTAAGCAGGGGGGAAAGATCTGGAAAGGAAGAGAAAAGAGGTGCAACTAACCTCTTTCTTCCCCTCTCTGTGGAGGTCTGAAAGGATGTTTTTATCAATAATTGGCCAGATTGTGGCTGGCCCTGTATGGATGCACAAGGGGCAGGGAGAGGAGGACAACTGAGCCTTCACTCTGTTGTCCTGCATAGGAGTATAAGTACTGCCAGGTTAATGTCACTACTACACTAGCTCCCAAGAGGGGATGGTCAAGGGTAGGACTATGACACAGCCCTTCCTTGGTACTGGACTTGCTACCCTCTGGGTATCTACACTCCCATTCCAGTCAGCACTTTCCTGAAGGAATTCTGGCAATTTCTGTGGAGACTCCTGCTGCTGCATGGCCCTCCTCACTCTGCTCCAATATCTCAAGCTGCAGTCTGACCTAAATAATTTATCCGTTAAGGTAGATCAGAGTGTCTTTACATAAAATGTTCTTAGATTCCTCCTCCCCATAACTTCCACTCCATTCCCCATCCCTCTCTCCTCTTCCTCCTCCCTTCTCGCATGCTTTATCTTCCATTCTCTAGATCTCTTTTATCCAGTTTCTCCCAACAGAATCCTCTTTCTGCTTTCCTCTCCACAATCCACCCACTTAAAATATTTTCTCCCTGGCCTCATGGAGCATCACTATGGTGATGTAATGATGTCACTGTACTAGGAACTGTTACCTAGGAGATGGCGTGATGTCATTGTACTGGAGACAGTTGCTAGGGTGACTGCAGCAAGGAAAGGGGGCTGTCATATGACCCACATCAGGGGGAATGAAAAAAGCCATCTGAGAGTCAAAAATCTCAGTTTTCAGTTCATCTTGCTATAGAACGCTCAATTAGACTCAGTTTAGCTATGTTCTTATCTATCTGATCTCTCTTGTGTATTTCCCAATGTGCCTGTCAACATAGGCAGCATTAAAAGTGGAATAAGCCTTAGTCCAGTTGTGTTCGCTGGTTGGATGGGTTCTTATCTTTATTGCTCTGTCCATCCTCTTTTGCTATCAGGTTCCTCTCATTTCCATGATGAATAATCCAGTCCAGTCATTGACCACACAGATGTCCATGTGCAAGGTTCATGTGGCTGAGGGGGATATAGTTCTGCACCTCAACCATCAGTCTGGGTTTCCACCCTTCTGCCTCCCCCGTTGCTGTTTCCAGACTATCCCTGAAGATGGGAACAGAATTTAGTGATTCCAGCAGCTCCAGGAAATGTCTTAACATGAAAAGTGAAACAGATTAAACAAAACGGAAGATGCAGCCATTCTAGGTCAATAATGGCCAACCCTTGTGAAATCCCTTCTGGGAGACACCACAAAGGTGTAGCAGGCAGAATTCGGTTGCAGGAGTTCTGAACTTTAAAAAACGATATGGTCAAGGTCTGAGAGAGAGGAGGGTTCTGATATCCTGGATGAAGCACTGCGTTTTCTCAGGCAACCTATCTGGCCTCTGCCTTAATCAGCCCAGCAGGACAGTGTGTAAAAAGCTAGGAATCTCAGTGACCAACCCACCTGGCATCTGGGATGAACTTTCCTGCAGAAACAAATGACCCAAAATAGAAAGTAAGACCCAAAGACAAAGAGGAAGAATTGTCCAGTGGTTGGGGTGCTTGTCAGAGACCTGGGTTCAATTCTGCCAATAACACCTGCAGTGACCTTTTGAAAGTCACTTAGTCTCTGTGCCTCAGTTCCTCTATCTGTAAAATAGGGATAATAGAATTGCTCTACCTCGCAGGGGAATTAAAAATAAATGCATTAATGTTTGGGAGGCATTCAGATATATAAATGGCCATATTATACATGCATAAAGTAGATAAAATGTATAGATTTACCCAGCCAATAAATGTTTGTGCTGAAATAGGAGATATGTTTAAGTTGATACTGTCCTACAGTGGTAACACTGGTTTCAGTCTTTGGGTCTGGCAAAGCTGTCATTGGTGCAAGACTTGGGGGCAAGGAAAGATGATTTGTGCTTCCCCATCTTTGGGTCTGCCTGGCCCCCAAAATAATTTAGAGCAGCCTCAATAAATGTAGTAAATAATGTACGGCTACCTGCAATAGTCCACAGGGACTTGCTGTGGCACCTGAGGAATCACTGGAGTACAGTCCCACTCCAGCATTCCCCTATGCCAAAGGCTATGCAGGGGGAGTGGCATGGAGTAAACTATATGCCATCTGAGGATTTCTCTCTTCCCTTTTCAGATGGGCACCTGGGCCACATTTTGCTCCATTAGACAGAAGTGCCCTATGAAGCCTGAGAAGCTGACCCGTTGTCTCACAAAACAAAACTGCGAATGTTGGCGACATGAACAGATGGGGAGGGAAATGGATGATGTGTCCAGGTAAAATGGGTGGCTTGAGCCTGTTGCTCCAAAATAGCATGCGACTCAGAACACTGTTTGAATGGATCTTGTTCGAATCTTGAACATATAGGGCTTGTTGGGAAAACACTGGACCGTGTCCTTCGGGTAAGGACTTCAATTCTAACGTTACTAATGGACTTTAAAAGATCTGGTGCCTAGGGCCTGACTGTGTGTGAATATATTATGTGTGTAGGAGTGTTTGTGGGGGTGTGCGCTAATGTGAATAAATGCAGAGGGGTGTGAGATTTCATGTAGGACAGCATGTGAATCCACTTGAATGTGCATAGGGATGTGTGGGAATGTAGCTGTGTGATAGGAATGGCATCACATGGCAGGTGTGTGTGTATGAATGTGCATGTGAGTGGGTCTGGTATAGCAGTGTGTATGTTTTGCCTGTAGTCGCCCTGTGGATGAATACACTGTTACGAAAGCTGCTTCTCTAGCCTCTTTGTGTTTCAAAAGAATTTCTTGTTCCCCATGCAGTCATAGGAGTAAGTAACTCTACATGACAGCAGAACAAATTGTCTCTGTTCTTAATGTCTGTGCAACTTTTTCAGAGCTCTATGAGAAACTGTAGCTTGCAAGCTACTGCATTTCAGTGGCATTAAGCAGCTGCAGAAATCTGCCAGAAGCATTAGCTAATAAGCATAATTTCTGTCTTCTCTGCCTCTGCTATGGAGCCAGGATATGTATATGCAACTCAGATCTCCTGTTCCATACTAGCCGCAGCCTCAAAAGGAGCAGAGGAGAGGGTCTTGATAAAGGCACAGGGGTTACCTCAATTAAATAACTACCAAAATAATCACTTACCAAACTCCCTCAGATATGGAGAACAAGCAGAAACAAAGTACAAGTGAAATGTATGCATTTTTTCGTGTCCTGATAAAGAATCTTGAAGCCTTGTGTCCATCTCCCAACATCTCTCCAGGCCAGTTTTTTTTTCTTTTTCTTTTTATATCACAGTGTGTTTACATCGGAAAAACATTTAGTGACCCTTCCCCACGTAGTTTTGGGATATCTCCTCTCATCTAGCTGTACAGAGAGGATGGTTAATGGCCCTCCTGTAGGTCGCAACCCTTAGGCTGAGAACTCATGTGCTAGGCTAAAAACCTGAAATCACACAAATTGTGTTGCATTTTGAGCTGGGAACAGGAATTCCAGTGGAGAAAACATTGCCACTGGTGGAAAGTCTGATCTGAGAGCTCAAAACAGGAGACTTTTGGGACCCCTGAGATTTGTGTAGAATTCCAGGGTTCCTGATATGAAAGGTGTAGTGCAGAAACTTGTGACTGGGATAGGATTTGAGGGTTCATTGGCTTGATGATTGTCCTCAGCCAATCAGAGTACAACTATGTGCATATTAGGATGTTGAGAAATAATCTTACACTCAATAGACAATCAGACTTCAGGGACTTGCATAATTGGGATATGTGAGTCTGTAATTGTACAGCTTTCCTGGGTCCTCATTGGCTGAGGTAATTCCATTTCAATATCAGTAATGATGGAGCGTTCTGTAGAGTTTCCAGATAGGCCTGAGTTATTGCTCAGCTTTGCATCCCTTGTCTCCTCCTTCCCCATGTCCTCTTTTGTTAATGGCTACAGGACAGCCAGCCCCCCAGTAAATCTGATACTAATAATGATGTCAGACTAATAAGGGATTACGCTGATTTCTAGCAATTAAGAAGCACAAGGGATCAGGGGTCGGTAAAATCCTGAGTGGAGGGAGTTGGGAGAAGAGGCATGCCACAATGCTGAGCAGATAACTAGCTCTCTGCATGATGCAACTCGGCTTTTATGGGGCTATAATGCCACCTAATGGAGTACTTGTTTTTACATTGAGTCTTTACAGTGCTCTGTAAATGAGATCTGAAGTCTTATTCAAGGATAATTCTTCGGGCATCTTAAGTGCTCTGTAGATGCCACACTGTTTTACATTTGAAAGATCTCTGTATAACTGTTTGCCAAGTCGAGATCTGGATATTTAAAACATTTTGGTTCAGAATTGTATCCTTTGCTCAGATATGGTATTCATATAATTTAAATTTCCAGAGTGCAATTCACCTGGAAGGATTCCAGATGCTTTACAACTATACACAAACATGCATAAATGCAGCAATCTCTGGGGTGGAAGGGCTGTAACTGACTCAAAGTGTACTAATTGTGTGGGGCTGGAAGGAAGTGTCTGACAAGTCAGCAGGGATAATTCCCAATTTCAGTGAATTTAGTGATCATGAAAGGTGCTAGCCTATCTGAAATCCTGGAAGGACGTGGAGAGTGGCCACAGAGCTAGGAATAAACTGAACACGGACAACAGATCATGAAATGGGAATGGGAGTAGGGTCAAAGGTGTGAAACAGGGGAAGCAGATTGGGATTCTCTGCTCAGTTTCCCTGAAAATGTCCACTGTTCCATGAAGGAGCCCAAGGAGACAGTGAATGTGGCCCAGAGGAGTCTCTGCCAGATGTATGAAATGACCAAGGAATGGAAAAAGGCCCAACAGTCAAAGACAAGTTAGCGAGGCTCTAAATCCTCCTCCATTAGTCGATGGCTATTTTGGCCGGTGCAGGGAGGAGGCTGATGAGAGAGTCTCGTGACTCAGTGGGGCCTTGAATAGGGTGTGCATAGAAGAGCAGATATGGGGAAAAGTTTCAGCCAGAGCCTCTGCAAGAGACAGATTCAAACTAGCTCGGTATGTTACACCTCATGACTGCAGGTTAGACATGTCCAGAACAAGAGGCTGTGGGAGGTGTTCAGAGGTGGAACAGTAGGGGAATGTGCAGCCTGCTCAGGTAATGTGCTGGAGGTGGGCACGGGAGCTCGCAGGCCAGATGCCAGTTGACAAGCTGCTGTGGGCCACGGGGATTAATTTCTTCATTTATCTCATGTAGAGTCAGGAGAGGAATCCAGACAAGATGGCCGTGGAGAAGTGACAGTAACCAATGGCTGGCCTCCTCATTAGGTGGAAATACAAGACCTGCTCATCTCCTGGTGAAATGGTGATAGTGGATAAGAGGCACCGTAAGTACAATCAGAAAAAGGGAGAGTGAGATGAATGGAAAGGCTTTGTGGGACTAACTGTACCCAGAAAGGGGAATGGATGCAAGAAGGCAAGGTGTTTGCCTTGCAATGGACAGGAAAGGCTCTGCTATATTTATATGGGTGATTTTAAAAAACCATAAGGGTCATCAATATGTAGATTAATTAATTTAGTATCTAATAATGTAGAGTGCAAAATGCCTTACAAAGCAGGGTTAGCATCATTATCCTTTTTTTACAGATGAGAAAACAAAGGTGCAGAAGTCAAGTCATTTGCCCATGGTCATATGGTGAATTAGTGATACAGGTTTCAGGCTTTCCAACTCCCAATACACTGGACCAGACCACTTCTCTGTCTGCCGAGTGGAATTGGTTCAGAATATTTTAATAATGGTACCTGATATTATAATGGTAGGTGAAAGTAATTGTTAAAGAAGTTTACAGTCAACTTTTTTGAGGGGAGAGGGGAGGAGGACTATGCTTCTTTATATGTTTGTAGAGTCTTATGCACAGTGTCGTGCTCCATAAACAATAAGAGCAAACTGCCTACTTCAGGAAAAGAAGGGTAGGAGACGAATGATCTGAGGCACCCAGCATGTGGAGCCTGTCAGGAAATCAAACTACCCAGGGATACTGGAAGGATGGGGACTGAACATTGCTGCTGATTATTTATGAATCCATCTGGTGAAACTGCTCTGCAATATCAGTGCTGTTTTCACTGGAAACCTTCTGTGATCTGGCCCCTCTGCAGGACCGTGAGAGGCTGATTTACTGCACATTACTGTTCCCTATTGAACCTTTGTGACTGATACCCAAGTCTGCAGGCTTCAAAGAGGCTGCACTCACTGTTAAAACTTGCTGATTGATCATGCTGTAGTCTAATGCACCAGATTGATCGCTAGTGTACGTCCGCTGAAGTCAAAGTAGTGGCAGGGATGAATTTGATCTAATGTTTGATGTTCGGCTAGGTTTGTTATGAGACAATAACAACAATCTTGATTGCATGTATCAGGCTTGTTGTGTTTGTGTGGTGAGAGAAATTAAACAGGTTCTTTATTTAAACAAACTCGCTATTTGGAACAGTTCTGCTTTCTTCCCTTCTTTCTTTTCCTCACCTAAACTCCCTCCATTGTTTCAGTTGCATTTAATCACCCCTATTCTATTCAGTTCACCTTGAATACAGGAGGTTCCCCATGCTAATTGTTCTGTTGTATTTAGTAATAGTTCTGTGCCCTTTCTTTCCACCTGTCTTTCAGATCTTGTTTCCATTCACTTTATAATCTTTACTCTGTTTCTTTTGTTCAAATGCAACAGTTAAAAACCTTTTTTCTCTGACTAAAGTTTCTGATTGTTTCAGGTAAACTAACCAAGCAGATAAGCGTAGATTACAGAGTGACAATGGCAGAAGGAAAGCTTCCGTCCCTGGAGAATAAGTCAGTGGAGTTTGAGAGGGAGCCAGCTGAAGAACAAAGAGAAGAAAGGGTCCATGTGCTGCTATTTGAAGAAAAAGAAAAGGTGATCAGTCAGATGGCTACAGCATAGCACAGACAAACCTAGTTAAGTTTTAAATTTCTGTTGCACCAGAAGCAATTCCTGAGAAAAAGTCCCAAAGTATAATTTATTGAGACTGTCCAGGCTTTAATAAGTGGCTGTCTCCCAAACTGCTATCTTTCTTTGTTTCATTTTCCTATTCTTTTGATCTTGGAGCTGTTATCACCTTCCAGTGTTGAGGATCTAGTCTTTTCCCTACAGGTGAGGCTCTGAGGAACCATCCGTGGACAGAATCTGAATCCAAGTGATTTAAAGATTGCTGCCAGCAAAAATAAAGTAAGATAGGGCGGAAGTCACTTTGAGCATGAGCTTCATTCTTGTGCACGTGTCCCTGAGAGCTCTTCCCAAAAGGCATTCCCATAGCAGATGTATCAAAGAAGTACAGATGCTTGACATCTTCAGCAGACAACAGGGCATCTTTGCTTCCCACTCAATGTATTTTGGCTGGAGTACTGTCAAAATAAGTTTTGTTATATGAGCCTAACCTGGGAGGTCTGACACTCAGCATCATCACAGTGGTCCTCCAAGATGCTAGGGGTCCGATTCTATTCCCATATTGTCCTCAGCAGGGGCAAGTGTGTCTCTAGAAGACAGTGGAGATGGCTGTAGCTGGCCTCTTCAAGAATCAATTTGTTGCAAAAAGACCATGAGGGCCTAGGAGTGATTCTCAAATGTAGCCTAGTTACGTCAATTATAACATTGATTATAAGTTATACCTCTGCCAAAATTGGGTGAGGTGACTGCAAATAATTTGTATGGAGTTCTGTAAGCAAGATATGGGTTAGCATTGTAGCTATCTGAAAAGGCCCACATAATGCTTTTGCCATATGTGCCTTCACATCTTTAGTTTCCCTCTGTCAGAAAGACAGGCTGCACATATTGATTCAGCAAGTAATAAAGGACTGAATCATATGGATCTAGTTAATTCTGTTCAAATACATCTAGTAGCATATATTACAGGAAGCAGGATACTAATTGCCTGTAATAGATAGAGCCCAATAAATGTGGAATTGTCAGTGGTATGAGAGACTTTGTCAATACCCATGATAGGTTGGTGAGTATGGTATCCCTGCCCCAATCTTGACCCTACTGAAGGCCATACTTTGTATTTTAGGATTAAAGAGCCTAATAACCTTCCTCATCCCCAGAAGAGATGCATCCTTTTTTTTGCAAGAGGTAATTCTCAATTTTTGCTGGGACCCTACCAAAAAGTATTATTTCTGGGATATTTGGGGGGAGAGAGGTGGGCTGGAGGGAGGAGATATAATCTGAGCTCAGCACAAAATAGTCCAGACAATGGATTCCCAATCTCAATAGGGTCATCAAGGACCTGCCCCTCCACAGCTCTGTGTAACAATCAAACCTAATCAAAAGCCCACAACTAAACTAGCTGAGGGGGACTTTTCTTCACTAGAAAATTAGGTCAGTTTAGCACACAAACATGAGTAGTCGCTTTAATTACTATGATGTAGAACATAACTTTGCAGTCAATGTAGAGGTTGGGGACAAGTCTTGTTTAGCTAACTGCAGTCAGCGGGTCATAGGTAACGCTGGTTTCGGGAAGGTTTACCCCCAACCTGATGGCATGATATGAAACCCAACAGCCCTGGTCTGCGTGGCCGTTAACTTGTGTTTAACTTCAGGCTCGTTAATGAGAGTCCTTGATTGTGGCCAAATTTTCTAGTGAAAACAAGCCTAGAAAGTATAGGCTAAGCTTTAATTCTAATGAGTGCCTGCTCCCCAATTAGCAATGCTGCAGGTCAGCCCCTCAGAGCTCCCTCTAATTGGGGCAGAACTCCTGGCAGCTTTGCTTAACTTTGGGTAGTGTGTTGAATAATGTCTGTAATTGCTATTCAGGTTTCTACAGGGCAGGTGGCAGCACTCCTACTTTGTTATAGCAAATGACACCGTTTGAACTACAATATGAAAGTATAAATGATCTAATTATCTGGCACCTTACATGAAAGACTCCCTGTTCCCATACTTGTCTTCTGTCATCAGACATCACTGGTGTGGTGCTCTGCTCTGTTCGGTGTTGATAACAGTTGGCTGCATTGGTGTGTTTCCTCTGTGTGCTGCCCGGCTCTGCGCAGATCGCTGGCACAGCGGATCCCGAGAGAACCCCCAGTGACCACAGACTCCGATAAGGTATGAATGCACCCTGCCAGGCTTATTGTTGAACAGAGCACAGTAATAGTTTCCCGCAGCCTCTTCTACAGGACACACTACGAATATGTGCCCTCTGACAGTGGACCGGCTCAGTCAGTGGCAGGACTCTCCACTGTCCCCTAGGCCAGACAAAGACAACTCTTCAGGGGTACACTTTTATACACAGGTACAAACAAGTTACATATCACTCCCAACATATAGAGGTGCAACCCCTCTATGTATTAGGATGCCGCCTCTCACCTTGTACATGTTGGTTCAAACAAAATAATTCTACCCATCATAAGCTTTCGTGGGCTAATACCCACTTCGTCGGATGCAACCACTGCTTGCATCCGACGAAGTGGGTATTAGCCCACGAAAGCTTATGCTTCAAAACTTTATAGTTAGTCTTTAAGGTGCCACAGGACTTTGTTACCTCTGCTATTCCAGACTAACATGGCCACCTCTCTGATTCTCTAACCCATCATATTACCCTTTTAATTCTGACTTTAGGATGGGTGAGCATGTTCCTTGTTATCTATGTGGAATGTGTTCAAACCAGAATGTTCCGGTACCATCCTTGCACTAGTGCTTAGTACCTTGTAGGAATGTAGTGTGGCAAAGCCCTGACCTTGTCCCTGTGGGTCCCGCGCTTCCAGGCAGTTTATGCTAGCCTCAGAGGCTCACTGAGACCCTCCACATAGCCCTTCTCTCTCTAGGCCAGGGTTACAGTCTTCTGAGCCCTTTTCATCATCAGCCAGAAAGGAGGTTGGTGAGAGAACTCCCACAGTCCATGTTGTCCCTACAGGTTTATTCCAGAACAGGTTAGCCTCCTGTCCTGACAGGAGCCTGTCTTCCCCTCCCAGGAGGTGTTTCTGTAACCTCTACTCCGGGTTTCGGCCCAGGGACCCTAATGGCAGTAGCTGTTGGCAGCTGACTTTTCACTTCCAGAGTTGCTACATTTCCCTGGACCACTTCCCCACAGCTCTCCTGCTTCTCTCTTCTTCACCCTTACCTTAGAGCTCCCTTACCAGTGGATTGAGGGTGTCTGTATTACCCAACCTTTCAGCCGCACTTCCTCTGCTCTGGTTCCCTGGCTCTCCTCAGGCTCACTCCGGACAGGCCTTTTATAGTATCAGAGGGGCCTTAATTAGAATCAGGTGTTCTCATTAGCCTAATGGCTTCAACTGACTCTTTGCAAACTATTGTCTCAGCATTTGTGGCTAACCATCTTCCTATCTTGTGGGCTTGTATATTACGAAGCTGCCAACAAAATACTCAGCTTCCTTGTTCTGTTAATACTCAGCTCATTTTGCAGTTGTTTTGTACTCTGGACTTTCCAGACGTATGTTTACTAGCTCTTTTACCTTCCGGATGGATTAGTTTATGCAAATTTCAGGAAGCCTATTATGTTAGATGTAACAAATTTATGGGTGTAGTTTTCCGGTACAAGTGATTAAGTGTTCTAAGATGCAGCTAAATACTTAATGATTACTACAGCAAATGCAAGTAATAAAACATACAGCTACAGAGAAGTTGAAGATTGGCCAGGTCTATTTATGACTTGTCACATCAATTTGGAGCCAAAAATTTAATGGAGTCATGAGGCTGCTAATGAGCTGCCTGACCCAGTTAAATTGATAGGAGTCTCAGACTCTTTCCTGTGTTGGTGGTTTTACCTTAGAGACAGGTGGGCCTATTATGTCCTGTTACCTATACAAACTTTAATGGAAAATTGTTTTCTATTTCCCAGTAAGGCCCAATAGCTTCTTCTAATTCTTGGGTTAGAGAGGAAAATTGGATGACTTGAATCCATATGGTGGTAATATGGCAGCCTCGGCCCTTTGTTAGTAGTAAACAGAAAGTATGTAATCACAGGAGGGTCCCTGGTTCCTCTCCATCTAGGCTCCGCCCTTCTCCTTCATTGGCTTAGTTTTCCTGTACACAATTTTGTTACCGTTTCTATATAATGTTGTTGTTTACTGTGAACTGACTAATTTAATATGTGTCCTGACATAAAAATAGGTCTCTTCTGGAAGTCATCTGAAAAGGAAGCAATGCACCTGACAAATGAAAACCGTTACTCTTTGGAGAGAGTACTTTCCGAGAAAAACAGGTACATCATCGGCAATGGACAGTAAGTTGAGACCCAAGAGGGAGTCCTTTTTTAGAAGGGATATTATTTGCAGGACTAGAAATGACACCCATTCTTTCAATAGACTTAGGGGTTGTAGCTAATGATAAATGGATGATAAAATGAACTATATGATGTTATGGTCAATTTATATGCTATTTCATATACAATCAGTGTATGCTAAATAAATTTAAATTTTATGATGTTACAAGTGTAGTATTAGTAAAGCATGGCTGAAATGCAAGGCCTACAGACTGAGACCTGTAAGATTTTAGCTTAGCCAGACTAACTATGTCATAGGCTTCAGAACATTTAACATGAGTTGGGTGACCTAGGAAAGACCCTATGCCATCCAGGTCACAAGGTTATTGCATAAGATGTGAAAATAGATAAGGTTATGGAAAATAGATTGCAATGTATTGTCCAAGACAACAAGAAACCTGATTGTAACATCTTTGAATGTCTGTCTTGACCTCAGAGTACATGTAATGCGTAGATGCAAATGAGAATAAGAGAAACTGCAAACAACTATGAAAAATGGGGCACCCCAATACTCCTGGGGTGTGGAAGTATACATAAGAAAAAGAGGGTTGACACCTTAATGCATATGCATAAAGTGTTAGATGTAGAAGTACATAATTAGTCAGAGTTGCAATATAAGAGTGTTCCTGGGTTGGGTAAGAGTGGGAAGACCTATGGGAATATCCATGGGAAAACCCCAGCCTCTCAAATAGTGAGAGGTCCATCGGACCCTAGAAGATCTTTGAGGAGATGAGTTGGACTACAGTTAGAATTATAGCATCGGTTTTTGTAGGATTTCTATATGCATGGGTACTTGTAACTTTACTTATTGCTTTAATGTAACTTATCATACAGATAGTACTTGTGATTGTGTCTGTGGTCCATTATCCTTGGACTTTGTGTGTTCCCAGAGCCTCCAAATCTGAGAGAAGCACCAGAGGCAATTTCACTCTGTTGAGCTTGAAACTGTAGCATCAGGAGCTGAACCCCTGGGGGTGTAATACATAATCACTATGTTCATTTTAAATCAAATCAAAGGCTACAGCCAGGTCCTCAGCAGCACTGCCCTGACATAGGTGAGGAGCGAGGGAGCAGATGATGCAATAAGAATTTTACATCACTCTGATTCCCTTCCAATCCTACGGCTATCCAGAGGATCGACTGGACCCTCGTTCAACACAGAACAGATTCAGTGGGTTGTGGCCACAAGGCACATTTCCAGCTGTAGGGAATAACCAAAGTGCAGCATTGCTCCAGCCACATCCCTTTTCTTTTGGAAAAGCCTCCTATGGTGTCTCTACATGGGGGAGGGATTCTTACTTAGCTAGTTTAGCTGGATTGCTGTATACTTTAAGCTGTTAGTTTTTAGATCAGTGGTCCTCAGACTTTTCACATCACATCCCGCCCCCTTACCTCTGTCTGGGCCTCACCCCAGGAGTTGCATTTGGGGGCCAAGAGCAGGGCAGTGGCTTCTGGGGGGAGGGGATGTTGGCAGGAGTCAAGGGGGCAAGGCTGGGGCCAGAGCTGTGGCTGAGCCGGGAGCCGAGGCTGGGGACAAAGCTGGAGCAGAGCCGGAGCAGAGCTGGAGGCAAGAGTGGGGCTGGGTGGTGCTCCATCGCCACTGCCCATGGGTCACTTCTGTGTCCTCTTTAACTTTCCTCCAGGCTCCCCTAGGAGGGTGTGCCCCATAGTTTGGTGACCACTGACTGTTGTGCCACGTGAGTTAGGTTCGTGGGATACAGAAGCAAATAGACTCACAAGTGAGGTAGAATTCAGGCTATTTATTTCATATAGCAGGCAAATAAAGAAAATGCAAGCTACCCAATACTACTAAGCAAAGCTATAATCTTACACTCCTCCTTTTTGTGTCGGGAACTCCAAATAGGCAACAAGGAAGGGACCCACAGGCCGACACGCAGCACTTCGCTGGTCAGGTCTACGTTGAAGTTCCCCAAAACAAAATTAGGGGGCTTATTTATACCCTTAACCCACCTAGGTTGACTGCATGTTTGCAGTCAACAAGCTCATTAATTATACTTGTTTTGATTCTTCAGTACCCAACTCTTATCAGTGCTTATGAATTCTGTTCTAGTCAGCATTACATTTATGAGGTGCATCTGTCCACCCTAATTATAAAAACAAACTCACTCCCTAACATTCCAAAATCATGCTATCTAAGCAAGCAGGTGCATAGACAAGATTATTTGCCAAGGCCAAGGTAAGGTAAGCCTAAGGCCAACAAAATGGAGATTTAGGCTAAGGTAGGCCAGAGGCCTACTTGGCCAAAACTAAAATCTAAGCAAGAAAGGGATAATTGCACACATCACGTCTAACTCCTTGTGACAATGTCTTCCGGTGCATTTCCACTACATTAACTTAGAGAAAGATGTGGCCCTTAGAAACCAGCATCCTCTTGAGGACATTCTACCTTTTTCCTGCTGATTTGTCCATCCCATTGGTTATAGCTGCTGTATGTGTTCCTTCCCCTTCCTACAAACAGATCCCATCTATTGGGGGGGGGGGGGGGAAATAAGGGAGGGCCAAGCTACTGGTCAGAAGGTTTGTTCCTTGTTGTGCATGAGCACTACAGCTGTGTGTGTTAGAACATGTCAGATCCTCATTGTCCCTTTATAACAATCCATAGATAGATGCTGTGTATACTAGGGACACTTTCCACATTTCTTACCATTGTTCACATTGGTTTAGCTTCACCGGCTCCCACAACACTGGGAGCACTAACCTAGAAGGCCCAGTGGCTGCTGCTGCTGCCACTGTTTCTATTAGAAGAGCTCTAAGCAGAAGTTTAAACTTAGCATTTAAAACACCAACAGTTTGTCTACACTAGGGCTCTCAGCATTGCCAAAGCAGGTGAGCTGATTCAGTGTTAGCAACAATCAGACACTTTTTTAAAAATGCCACTAGTGAAGAAAGCACCATAGAGAGAGACTAATCATAAACTTTGTCTTTCATTTGGGAAGATGGAGTACTTCCTGTACACTGGTATTGTCAAATGCACACCCATCCATATGCCAACACTTACAGATCCACTTCCACTCTGAAACATACTGTACTTGCAGACACTCACATTCATACAGATACTATGTAACTGGGCACTCTCATATCAGAGAGATCAGATTAATCATTGCTTTACTCGGGCGAGGTCACTCTTAGCTGTGTTAAAAAGCCTATTATATTTGTCATCCCAGGTGCCTCCTTCAGAGTTGGTTCTGTGGCATCCAGTGGTTCCTTTCACCATGAGAATTTAGCGCTAGAGCACAGGATCTTTGAGCAGGGCTGATCTCTTGGATTAATCACTGTATTGCTTCATTTCAGTAGTCAATGCAATGTTCCTTCCTCTCAGGTTTAAACGGGTCTTTATTGAGGCAAAACTACTATGGAATTCAGTGGAGGATCTGAATTGTCTGAGGATCTCAGGATCTAGTCCAAGGTCACTGAGGATTCTTGTGATCATTAGTATTTTTGGAATCTTCATGTTGTGTCCACATCCTCTGTGGTCACCAGAACAGGTAGCTACTCTGGCTTCTGTCACATTCCTGGTAAGAAGGGTATCCATGCCTGGAGATTTGGGATAGTCAGTGGTCTGCAAACCAATCAGCGTTTTAGCTAGCAGACTAGATTAGTATTTTTCTCTGAGATCTGAGCAAGTGGCTACCTTTACAACTCTAACATCCAGTCTGTGAATGGTATTGAACATATAGAAATGGGTATAATTTCTTTCTTTCAATGAGACTTCATGACCGATACTTTATATATCACCCTGTTACATGCTAAACTACTCTTAGTGTGAAACAACATTTCTTTTTCTGTTCTGGATGTGTAAGGAAATTGGGGACCAGCTGAAAGAAACATTGGGCCAGTGTACGGGGTAAATTTGCTAATGTTTATTTCTAGATTGAGCTAATAAGGTTTTCATTCAGTACACAAAGGTTTCCCCCTATTCGTTATTCCCAATTCACATTTGAGAGACTGAGATCCTTACTTCTTATTTTCTTTTGGATTAGATTTCTTCCCTTCTGTGGTGCTCCTATCTGGGTCTTTCTGTTCATTCCCGCCTTCTTTCTTTTGGTTTGGATAGGTCTGCTGTTCTTGTTTCTGTCTCTTCTAAGAAGTCCTACTAACAAGCTAATACAACTTGTGATTTGATCATTTTATATGTTGTCTATATGTGGACTCTTCTGCCTCTAGAGCTGGGGTCTCCAAACTTTATGAGAAGAGGGCCATATTAGATTTTTGAAGGGGCTTCGCGGGCCGAAGTGACTGTTAAAAAATTCAATATATGCAAATATATGCAAAATCCCCCCCTTTGCTCCTCTGGCTGCTGCTGCACCCCCCCTTTACTCTTCTGTCCACTGCTGCGGGGGCACTCACCCTTCCACACATGGGACCACCGGCAGCAGCTCACAGGGTGGGGGGCAGCGGTGGCTTCTCCATGTGTCTGCTCCGTGTGCCTGCTCAGCTGGAGGGCCGGACAAATCGAAACCACAGGCCGGATCTGGCCCCCGGGCCGTAGTTTGGAGACCCCTGCTCTAGAGTGATAGGTGATTTGAGGCCATTCTGCCAGCTCTGTGCTGCCATGGATCTCCCTTATGTTGAGGATAATCTTTGGGGGCTGTTTATGGGGCCTTTATGCTGCTGGAGCAATTAAGTAATAAATGTGCCTACTACCTGTTCTAATTCATGCTCCTTATCTAAGAGTCTTTCCTCTGGTTCTCTCACTATCCCACGTTCGCCTCCCCCCCCACTCCCCAAGGGTTTGCTATAGCTCAGAGCTTTCCCATAGGTTTCAAAATGCTGCACATCCAAGGGATGGCAGTGTTGTTCAGATTTCCATCTTTTAATGTTCAAAACAGAGCCCAAATGAGAGGCTGGAATGTTTCAAGGATTCTGTACAGCAAATAGATCTCAGACTCCTACATTAGCAGAGTCTATTTTCCATTTTCCTCTGAGATTTCTTAAATCAAATAAAACGGTCAAATGTAATAAATAATAAAATGATTGCTACTGTTTACGGCTCTAGAGCAATCAAAGCATCTCCACAGGAGCTGAGCCGTCCATTGTTTTGGAACGATTGATTGCTTATGTCAAACAAAATGCAACTACCAGGAAATGGTGTTTTCATTATTAAAACCTGAACAATCAGGGAATCCTTTGGGTTGAACGGACGTTGAGAAAATCCTCTACTGGAGTCTGTTGCCCTGTATTGTGTTAGTGGAGACTTAATTATTCCTAAAACACAGACATAGTTGTGAGTGATGTGATGGTGATTCTGCATCCATTCTTGGTAGTCTGTTCCATTATTTAGTTGTTCTTGTAATTGTGACAGAAGTGGCAAATTCCCATTCATTCTTATAATACTTCATCGGGAAACATAATTGAGGTTGGGAAGGGAGCCCATGGGAAGTATTATCAGCCACTGCAGATACAGCTAGTTCAGTGGCCTGTTGGGTTCCTTGTTAAGTGTTCTGAAACATGATGTACTGGTAACAGAAGACACTGGGAGAGTCACTGAGTTTAAATAGGTTTTGTGTTGCAATGTGAAACAGTCAAGGAGGGTGACACCCCTGCACAGCCCTTAGAAAAGCCCAGTTGCTTTGGCCCTTTGATTATTGAGGATGTTGCCATTCCAAGCATGTACTCTTGGGCAGGGATTTTTAATCTCTTAGGGAGGAGTTAGAACACAGTCTTGTAAAATTTAGCACTTGGAGATGGAAATGCCAGTTCCAGTAACCTCTGAAGATGACAAATGATGAAAACTAAAATAAGAATGATTTAATAAACTAAACTAAAAAATCAGCTTTATCTCACTTGTTTTCTCAGGACATCACCTGGGCAGAATAAAATCTTTGTACTGTTTGCTTTTATAATCCTGATAATGCTTAGATACCATGGAGATGGGCATATTATAAATGCATAGATAGACAGAGGCCATTAATTGGCTCCAGGTTTGAAAATAGCTGCTTGTTTTGAATTCAGTTATGCTACATTTGTGCATTATAAGCTGCACTCTGATTTTGTCTTCCAGTATCTCTATTCAACCATAGATACGAGGTTGAAAATTAGATTTGAAATACAGTATTTTGTGTTCATATCCATTCATTTCTCTGCCAGCAAGGAAATAACCTCACCTGTTGTCACAGTTTTAAGATCTGGACATAATTATCAAGTTTTTCCTGTGCATAACTTAAGCTTGTTGCTTATGGATTTGCTTCTCTGAGCTAATGAGGATAAATGAGCCCTACCTTCTTTTTGACATCCTTTTAGACAGGGGTTACTTGTCTTCCTACTGTCTTCCATTCCCTCTAGTATATACATTTCTATTTTAAAAAATCTCTCACCTGGGTTTAATTTTCAAACTCTCATCACTTTTGCTCCCCTTCTATGAAATTGAAGCAAATTAGTCAAATTCAAATTCTGCTCAAAATAAAGAAGACTGCACAAAGGTGTAAAGACCCAGCACTAGAGAAGAGACAACAAGTCCTCCACATCTGCTGTCCTCCAGCTGCCATATTATTAGAGCCATCTCAGTAAAACCCATTGGAAACCTGTGAACTCCTATCTTGTCCACACTTCCTGATTAATACGGGTGATATGTCACATTCAGCACCATCCCAGGGTAAAGTTTCCTTAAATAAAAGTCAATATTATTAGAAATGGATAAAAACCCAACCAGGAGATGGCAAGAAGGGAATGTACCAACCTGCTGCATGGTTTCTTGCATATGGGAGTTAAATATTTGCATGTTTTCAGCTTGCTTTGCCCCTTATCCGCTGTACATAGGCCACTGTGTATAAAGAGGGATGATGTCGTTGATGAGTCCTACACCATGGTAGAATATATTACTGCAGAGGGATGGTCAGAAGAGGCTTAGTAGAGACACCCCTGTTTCCAGGCCATTTCCAGGGTCACTCCCAAGAATAAGCACTTCCCATCCTGAAAACCCTCCAAAAATGGAATTTCCTCACATGGGACGATGGTTCAGAGTATTAGCTGTTTACCTCTCTGACATGGAGGTAATCTGTGGGCTTCAGGTAATCTAATTCACCACTAGTAAACTTCTCTTTTTGCTTGTGTTTATCATTTATTGTTTTACTTATTTCCAGCATCATTTGCCACAACAAGGGATGATCTGACATTTTGATCAAAATTTTGTCCTCTCCTAAGAGCATATAACTGGGAGGGCACCAGCCTCAGCCACCTGCTGGATTTTTCCCAGGGCTGGGCAGGTGTGTCACCTTCCCTGTGACTGTTTTGCATTGAACAAGAAGCCCATTTTAACTTCTAGAACCTTCCTCATAGGCAAAAGGATTTGTGTGTCTGCTGTTACCAGTACAGCATGTTTACGAGAATTTATTCTCATCAATTAACCAACCCAGTCCTTAACTAGGTATATCTTCATCCTTTTTGTGGGCTCCAGTCCTCACCGAAAAACTACATCAAGGTACACTGTTAAATGCAATATTATCAACAAGGATGTATTTCATATGTGTGGCTATTTGTCTACATCACATGCCTACAGGGTGACCAGACAGCAAATATGAAAAATCGGGACAAGGGGTGGTGAGTAATAGAAACCTATATAAGAAAAAGACCCCAAAATTGGGACATCTGGTCACTCTACGTGCCTACCACACTATTCATTGCAATAATTATCTGCTGAGGAGAGTGGCCTAAAGATTGGACTAGCACAGCGGTTCTCAAACTTCTTGAGACTGCGACCCCTTTTCCTGCGCCGTCAGTGCGGTGCGACCCCTCCAGTCCCCGCAGCAGGCGGGCTGCCGGCTGCGCCCCGGCCCCCAGTCCCCGCTGCGAGTTGCGGCGGCAGAAGCTCATGACCCCCCGGGGAGCGCTCGGCGACCCCCCCGGGGGGTCACGACACACAGTTTGAGAAACCCTGGACTAGCAGAAGCATTTTGAGGCAGGAGAAGCCAGGGACATCAACAGAACTGTCTGGGGCTCAGGAATGAAATAGCACTGCTGTTGCATACAGCATTCACAATGGACATGCAAAACTGTGGAGATCCAAAAGCGACCGATTAGAAAGCACAACAGATTGGGATTGCCTCATTGGCTGAGCTTTGTGGGAAAAGATTTTGCGGCACTTGTTCTAATTATTGTCAGTTGTTATCACTATATAACAATTATTCAGTAATTTAAATGTTTGTGGGAAGCAGACACATTGTGTGTCCAAAGCAAATTAATGTAACAATTGGAGTGAATATTTGTGGAGTGTTATTCTTCAGCACTTACCCAGGTCAGGTGAAGGTGGATGGAGGGTAATGAAGCGTAGGCATGGATTAAAATCTATCATGCAGTTGAGCTAGTCTATGGAAGGTGAACCAGTGTTAGCAGCGGTAGATGCTGTGACAGCTGTGTTTCAGGCTCAGGGCTTTTTTCCGGTTCTGTGTGTTATGTTGATATCGTCTCTCTAGATTGATCCCACTCCCATTAAAATCAGTGCAAAGTCTCCCATAGATTTAGGGAGTTGAATTGGCCTCAGAATGACAGATTATTGGTCACTCAAGGCTAGTGTCCTGCTTCCAGCAGTGCCCAGGTTTGGAGCTGGTATTGCAGGAAGATGAAAATGCCCACTAATTAAGGCTAAGATTTTGTCATGATTATTTTTAGTAAAAGTCATGGACAGGTCAGGGACAACAAACAAAACTTTTACTAAAAATAACCATACAAGCTGCAGCAGAGGTGCACCGCTCCAGCTGCAGCCCTCACTGTGGGGCAGGGGTGCATGACTGTGGGGCAAGCCGTGGGCAGAGTCGTCACTAGCGTACAGTGAATTCGGGTGGCCCCCCGGCTCCTGAGCTTTAGGAGGGCCCTGCAGCATCCGCCATACTCTAGGGATGGCTCTGTGTGCATGTCTTGCGAGGGGCGCTAGGGAGGCCTGGCCGGGGGGAGGGGAGGGCAGGCCAGCCCAGGAGGTGTGCAGGGGGCCTGGCATTGGCAGCGGGGGTCAGGCCCACAGTCATTGGCAGGAAGCAGCAGCAGCGACCCCAGCCTGCCCCGCCAGTTCCCATTTCTCTTGGGAAGAGGGGGGGGGGCAGGAAGAGGTTGGGGGTTGGGGTGAGGGGCTTGGGGAAGGCGTGGAGTGAGGCTGCGAAGCAGGGGTGCAGGGCCCGGGCAGGGCCCCCACCGTGGGGCTATGTGGGGAGCATAGGTCCAGCCTCAGCAGCTGTTGATTGCTGAAGTTGAAGAAGTCACAGAGGTCCCCGGTGGAGTCACAGAATCCGTGACTTCTGTGACCTCCATGACCAAATTGTAGCCTTGCCAATGATGCACCTAGCTAATTGTGAATGCCCTGCTCAGTGGTGTGCGGTGGAAGAGAGTCTTTCTTGCCCTCCGCTGAGAAGCTCTCACCTTGCAGCAGGAAGTTTAGTTACTCTTATCTGTGCATGCATAAGCACAAATATTGTTGGCTAATTTTTTTTTTAAACCAGCTAGAGCGGTGTTTCTCAACCTTTTTGCTCCCTTCCTAAACTGTGTCAGGGAAATCTGCGCCGGTCCACAGACTAGTTGTTGAGAAACACTGAGCTAGAACACCCGATTGTTTGACCGCCTGCAGCAGTGAATTCCACAGGCTGACTGTGTGCAGTGTGTTTGAAAGGCTGAGCAGTGCTGACGTTCTTCTGAGTACAACACCTCTGTGGGATTCCGTATGAACTGCAGGTATGAGGATATGGAGGCACAAGTATTGTGATTACCCCGCAGCCAGTCTGTTCCTGACACTGTGTAATCAGTGTCCCAGTTACATGTGTACCTGACATGGAGAAAGCAGAACCAAACCAATACAGCCACCACAGGTAAAGATGTAAAATGTATGAATATTAATTCTTGGGGTCTGAGTTTCTCCTGTCTTCACATGTTGTGGAATCATCTAGACTCGGCCAAAGTGTGTGCAGTGGGTGTAGAGCAGAATTCTCTTACAGTCTCTTTATTGTCCCTTTTGCACAGGGATGGATGACAACTCATGGGCAGTGGAGAATCAGACCCATGTGCTCTGTAACCTATTATTTTTTTTATTTTTAGAGATTATTGTGGCTACAGGAGCTGAAACTGGAATTCAATTCAACACTAAGAATGAGTGAAAACAAAACAATTAATTTGTTACAAGGACACATGGGAATCCATTTGCATTTGTTTGAAAGGCCTGCTACCTACATCCTACCTTAGACAAACTGTTGCCTGGTAATTAGGGTTAGTAAATAAGACATTTTTCTCTGGAGCAGAGCACAGGAAAGGTTGAAGTTAATGGGAATTGTGGGTGCTAAGCGGCACGTAGGGTTATTTTTTTCACCTATTGGCTTTACAAACAGCATTTTAAGTGCCTGACTCTAGAACAAACAGAAATCTGCACTGAAGAGGTGCCTGAACTCTGAGGACAGCATTTTGTAGGAAATTTGTAAGTTCCTTTCTCATTGCAATGTATAGATGGGAAAGATGAAGTTCTTGTTTCACTCTATAACTTCAGATTAATGGTCCTTTGTTACGGTATTTTACATATAGATACGCTTCTGTTTAGCTACTTCTACTACTACTAAAAAAAAAAACAAAAGCAAAAGGTCAAAGGGAATCCTTTCCAAGGTATAATTATCCTAACAAGAGGGCCAGATCTCAGTTGCACTACTGAAAATCTGGAGTAATTCCACTGAAATCAATGATGTATAACCAGTATCAGAATTAAGACCACTTTGCTTTGTATGTTCTGTACTGTTCATTCTCTTTAGGGTAAATACAACGTTGCAGTCAATTCCTGGCTGGCAGCCTACTGAACTGCAAATGAATTATGATTGAGTGGGGTAAAGCAAAGGTGGAGACAGACTTTCAAATATCCCCAGAGCCTTGAAATTTTTACACCTGTCTATTGCCTACATCTTCTGCGCCCCTCTGATCTTGGCTGTGATATCTACCTCCTGCTCAATGAGAGAGGATCACAGGGATCTGAGAAAACTTCCCTTTTCAGGGGCTGTTTCTGAGTGACTGAGAAACTCCATGGAGAATCACAACCTGTCCCATATCTCTGAGTTCTCTTTTGCATCCGGTTATTTTGTTTGGTCTAATTTTGAAATCCAAAAAAGAATAAATAACTGCATATGGGACCAGACCTGAGCACCACTGAACTTTGGGGGTTATTTGAATCTGGAATTAGAACATCATAGCTAGCCACAGTAGGCAGAACAAAAACCCTTGTTCTGAACACTGGGGAGAGGAGAGGGGGTGTCACTTTCAATTCTGGATCTCAAATTTATGGCTGGGACACATTGCTATAAGGGTCTAGATGGAGGAGATAATAGTGGCTTACTATAGTCCTGTTCCAGAAATGCTGGGCTGTACCTCCATTGTGTATTCCTGCTGTGATGTGGTATGGCACAGCAGGAGTATTAGCTCATGGAACCGTGAGGTTTCCCTAAGTGTCAGTCACCCTTTCTATGGGCTTAGTAAGTGTCAATTTCTCAAGGAAACAATTAATTCCATGACCAGATTTACAGGAACAACCTCTCCAGGAAGAGTGTCAGCAACCAGTGAGGTGCACACACTGGGTATATTGTGTCCAAGCCACTCCTTCCACAGCTCACTCCTTCCCAGACACCTGCTCTCCGTCTGCAACAGCACGGAGCACCTTCTCCGGGGGATGTGAACTCGGGTTGGTCTTTGGCTCTGGAATCAGCGACAGGTGTAATAGGGGAGCAGTTTTTTGGAGAAAATCACAGCTCAAGAAAAAGCACCGGCTTCACTTTGTACCCATAAGAAACAAGTGAATCTAAAGTTATATATTATACAGGACGGAGGGGGACGTCAGGGGTTTATCATTAACCTGAAGTCTGTGAGAGACATTATAAGGAGAGAAGAAGACGTAAAGGCGCTGGAGAAGCAGGCAGGATGGATTCCTCCGAAAAAATCAAGAACCCTGCTGACATCTCAGTCATAGTCATCTATTTTGTGGTAGTCCTGGCAGTGGGACTATGGGTATGTCTGGAGGTTTTTTTTTCTTAATGAAAGTGTGCTTTACTGGGTTTCAGGGAAATGGCTTTGTAAATTATAACTACAATTGTGTAAATTGCCTGCTGCTTAACTGGGGGATGGGCTGAGATGGCAGGATGGGGATTAAGTTGTGCTTCAGTGGGGCAGTAGGACCTGGTGTGAGATCTGGATTGGGGGTGAAGATGATGAGATGGCAATGTAGGGGAGGATAGATGGAGTCGGGGTGAAGGAGGGGTATGAATTGGGAAGGGATTATAGGAGAGGACCAATGGATGGAGAGCAGGATAATGGTAAAATGGACATTTTTAGCAGATTGTATTGGAGATCTGGTAAGGAACAGAGTGGGGGTGAAAATGGGTAGCGGGGGGTTAGTGGAGATGGACTTTAGTGTGCTGGAGCAGAGGAGCTTGCAAATGGGAATTTGTGATGGAGTAGTAGTTGGGGTGAAGTGTGAGAGGTTGGATAAATGGGGATTGCAGTGGGGTTGATTGTGGTAGGAAGGGGGGGTGAGTACTGGGCTGAGTTGTAACAAGTGTGGATTGGAATCGAGCTAAGGTGGAGGAGAGATGGTAATGGGAGATGAGGATTGCTGCGGGATGGATATAAAACGGATGGCCACAGGAGAATGCCAGCTTTTCATCCCTAGGACTTCACTGCAGAGAGCAGGTGTGTTTAGACTCTGAGGAAGAACAAATCTCAGTGAGGACAAGTGCTGCTGGCCTTAGGTTGTAAATAAAGCCCAGATCGGATAGTGCAGCGGTTCTCAAACTTGGTGAGACCGTGACCCCTTTTTGTGCTCCGGCGGTGGGGCGCGACCCCTCCGTCAAAAAGCCACCGATTTATTTATTTATTTATTTATTAAAACATGCCAAGACCCCCCTGCGCCCTGGCCCCAGTCCCCACTGTGGGCGGGGCTCGGGCCTCCAGCCCCCGTGCTCCCCGGGGCTCCAGCTGCCGCCCGGGGAGTGCAGCGCTGGCCAGGGATCCAGCCGCTGCCGCCGCTGTCCCACTCCCCAGGGCTCCAGCCGCCGCGCTCCCCAGAGCTCCCACCGCCGCGCTCCCCGGGGCTCCAGCCGCCGCCGGGGGAGCGGGGCTCCAGCCGGCACCCCTGAGCGGTGCTCGAGCCGGCTCCGCGCGGCTCTAGCCAGCGCCGCACTCCCGCCGCTGCCCCGCTCCCCGGGGCTCCAGCTGCCGTGCTCCCCGGAGCTCCCGCTGTCACCGGGGGGAGCGCGGCTCCAGCCGGCACCCCTGAGCGCTGCACGAGCTGTCACCCGGGAGCACGGCTCTAGCTGCCACCGCGCTCCCGCCGCCGCCGCGCTCCCCGGGGCTCCAGCCGCCGCCGGGGGAGCGGGGCTCCAGCCGGCACCCCTGAGCGCTGCTCGAGTTGTCACCCGGGAGCACGGCTCCAGCTGCCACCGCGCTCCCGCCGCCGCCGCGCTCCCCGGGGCTCCAGCCACCACCGGGGGAGCGCGGCTCCAGCCGGGCAGGTCCCCCTGGATCCTGCAGCAGGGAGTTGCTGCGGTAGGGGCCCGCGACCCCCACAAAAGTGGCCCGCGACCCCTCGAGAACCCCACTTTGAGAACCCCTGGGATAGTGTCTCCTCCTGAAGCATGCCGATGATGCAGAGGGAAGTACGGAGTCTGCAGGCTTAGGGAGAGAAGAATTCTTTCTAATGGGTGAAAGGCAGATATTGTCTTGATTCTGCAGAGTTCAAAGGAACAGGACAGATTGTGTTGGTACTGATGTTGCCTTAGTGGGAAACACTTGTGTGTCACTAGATTAAAGAGCTGATACCCCTTTCAGGAACAGAGTCTGTGCGTTCTAGCTGAAGAGAGATCCGAGACTGTCCATGGGGAAAATGCTGCTAGTCCCTTGAGAAAAGAGCCAGCAGTTAAGGGAATGAATCAGGGAAACCTGCCCTTCAGTGACCTGTGCTCTCCCCTGAAATAACCCAGGAGTCCATGCCATAGAACGGAGCAGGCAGCTGCAGGCAAAATCTTCCACACCAGCAGCTTGACAGAGTTTTGAAAAGTGATTAACTTTTGAGGCCGATGAACTAGTTAATGTTTGTTCAGCACTTTGAAGATGTGAAGTACCTGCACCTGTACCTCTGGCTGTGTGTGTTGGATGCCAAGGGTTGGGTTGTACCAGAGAGCCTGTCCATTTATTCACCCTCACCCCCCACAGAGGCCAACCACAATTGAGGTCCCAGACCTTTCATGAGAGCACTGCTTCTTCCTAGTACACTGGGGAGCAAGCAGCCTCAAAGGAGCAGGGAAGAATGGGGAGCAGGACCGTGACCCCCCTCCACCTCCATCAGCTCACACTAGCCAGCCAATCTGTCCATTGGCTCAGAGGGTGCATGCAGCATGCCCTCCCCTAAGGAGTGTTTTGGCAGGAACACTTCCATTGCATCTTGGGGAGCTCTGGGAGGGAACCAGGCTTGTACCTTAGGTACGATCTGTCCTGAAGTATGATTATTGTAATTTATTATTGACTGTAATTCTCTGTAACGTAAACTCCTGAGGCAGAAGAGGGCTGGTAGTTGCATGTTAGGCACTGAAGCATTGAAGTTTCTGGCCATTCTTTGGGCGCCACAAAAGTTAGAGCCGGCCCTGGTGTCTAAGAAGCTTAATGTTAAATGTGTCTCTCGATTCAACTATTGTATGTAGTGAAACATGCCCCTGTTTGTTTTCTCGCTTCTATATTCGGTAGGGTGACCAGCCAACAAACATGAAAAATTGGGACGGGGGTGGGGGGTAATAGGAGCCTATATAAGGAAAAGACCCAAAAATTGGGATTGTCCCTATAAAATCGGAACATCTGGTCACCCTAATAATTCGGATCAGGGATTGGGATCACTTTTTCTCACACCCTCTCTGGGCCTGATCCAAAGGATTGGGAATCCCATTGTTTGCAAAGGGTTTGAGATCAGGTCCTATGAAAAATGCAAGGGACACTTCCCATAAAGTCACTCCTGAGAGAGAGAATCTGAGAGTGAGGAGAGTAATTCTTAACTGGCTACTCTGTGGAAGTGAAGAAAGGCTAACAAGTGAAGTGAGGATACCTTGGTGATCTTATCAGAACAGGAAAAGTTCAATTGCTATGCAGTAGATTCCTGCAGGGAAACTCTGGAGCACAGTAGTATTGAGTAAGAAAGCTAGGTATGTCGTCTCTAGTGCATGAACATAAAACTCACCACATCAGCAGTTTTGAGGCCTGCTCACCTGAAGGAGTGCTCCCATGAGTGACAAGGCTCTTGGTTAGTGGTGCTTTTATCAGGGCCGGTTCCAGGCACCAGCCTAGCAAGCAGGTGCCTGGGGCGGCATTCTGGGCGCTGTCAGGGCAGCGCTGCTGCTCAGCAGAGCTGCCGCAGGCTTGTTCAGCGGTACGCCTGCGGCAGCTCCGCCACTTGTCCCTCTTTGGGGAAGAGCAGCGGGACTGCTTGGGGCAGCAGAAAAGGTAGAGCCAGCCCTGGCTTTTATTGTATATTAATGTGTGTGTGTTTAGATTGGGGTTTTGCAAGCTTCCTGTAATGAAAGTTGAAGCAATAAAGCTTGAAATGGTTAATTTATAGATTGATATAAGAATCATTGTCAGGTCATATTATTCCCTTCAAAATCTTTCTTCCCTGGCCCTTTTGGATCATTGCATTGATTCCTCTTTCTCATCACCTGGATGGTTGTTGATGCCATCAGCTATAGTTGGCTTGTTAGAGCTAAAAAATGTAACCCATTTTTTTTTCTCCCCAAGGCCATGCTCTCAACAAACCGAGGGACTGTGGGTGGATTCTTCCTAGCTGGACGAAGCATGGTGTGGTGGCCGGTAAGTCTGCAATACACACTGTGTGTATGCAAAGGAATTGTACTTTCACACCACACCACACATAATGTTTAGTTGCTCATCACTTTATCACGTCGCTATTTATTGAATGCTGTGTACTTTTTTATCTGGGCCCACCTAAGTTTTCCACGGAGGGCCTGACTCATGTGAGGTGCTTGCTGTTAGGTACAAGGTACAGGGAATTGATTTGTAGGTGTGGTTTCTGTGGTGCTGCTGTATTGCCTTCACTGTGCTGTGCAATCTAGTCCTTTGCTGTAACATTGTAAGGAGAGAACCCTGGAGTGTTCATAATAAATTACTGATAACAAATCAGAGTTTACATTTATAATAATAGTACTTAGCATTTATACAGCACATTACAGCTGTATATGCAAAACCACTTTACAGAGGAGATAAGTATCATTATCTCTGTTTTAAGATGGGGAAACTGAATCACAGACAGAAGCGACTTCCCTAAGGTTAGTCAGTGTTAGGGCTGAGACTAGAACCCAAGTCACCTGAGTTAGTCCGGTGCTCTCTCGATTAGTTCCCACTTTCTCTAGTGAATGAATGTTCCTGGCAAAGCAGAAATCCTTCTAGACAAATGTGATGCATTGCCTAGGTGTCACTAATATAGTACTTTCATGATCATCTTTGCAGTTCAGCTTGGAAGGAAAACTTCAGTGATTTGTTATAATAACTACCTGATCCTGCAATTGGACCTTTGCACTTGAGAGGAATTTGATGCAGGGCTTTGTCCATGTGAATCCAATGACATAATTGGGGCCTTAGAGTACTAAATAAATATTTACTGACTGGAGGAATTTTCAAAACAGCTTTCAGAAATCCCTGCCACTTTCAGTGTCTCTGTTCAGTGTTCCCTGAATTGGGGAGGAGTTGGGGCTGCCATTTTAATGATAAGAGCATTGTATTTCCCAGCAGGAGGAGGAGCTCATGAGTAGATTAGGCCTGAGAAAATTTAGGGCCTAATAGAAACCATTATGAGATAGAGAATCTCAAACTTGTTTTGTTTAATCAATGGAGTGACACTGCCATGAAAATGGACAACATAGTGGTAAGTCGGGACCCCCTGACTGTTCACTGTAAATACACTAGGGCTGATCTTCTATTGTTTTGCACCTTGTGTAGTTCTTCATACCTCTGAATTGTGAGTCTAAAACAACCTTGGTACCAGTGCAAATGACGACACAAGGTGCAAGGCAGCATGGGACTCCAGCCCCCACAGTGTCTATAAGTGCAAAAACACCAGGGTTCAGACCTCAGGCCTAGGTGAGCCCCTTTGCACTGTTTTAAAGAACAAAGGGGACTTGAAGCTTCCCTAAAGGGGCAGCTGGGAATTCCCCTGACACGGAAGTCCCCCCCGGGTCATAAAGCAAGGTAGCCAGCTTTACCTCACCTAAACCCTTTGTCCATGTAGGAAGCATATCAGAGGCCAGAGGGGAGGGGATGATCCTGGATTGCCAGAATTGTCTCTAGGATTAACATTTGCTTAGAGCCATCTTTGCCTCCCTGCTACACTGTGAGCTCAGTGCAGCTGAGGATCTACATTCCTGATTACATTCTCATTAATCCTTCACTTTGGAACACCTACATACCTCCCTGTGACCTAACAGGAAATCTCTTCCTCCCCACCCTGGGAAGCACCAAAGCGAGAGAGCTCTCAAATCCCTAGTTAAACACTTACATTAACAACACTGTTCTGGAGGGCTACTCTGCACAAGGGAATGTGGGATTCTGAAAAACCCTTTCTCTGGGTTTAATGTCTGGGTTTGGGTTGGGTCTCCTGGGGGGAAAATAACATAAAAAGTTCAAATGAAGCAGGAAATACCACTTTGTGCTGCAACAAGGAATGCAAAGCAATATGTAATATTTTAGAAACCGTGCCACTACCTGGTTTCACCCCCTGTTCCCTGACTGTCCCCCACAACCTCTTGCCCCTTATCCGATCCTCCCCGCCGCTTGCTGCTCACCAGAGCCAGTCACGCTGCTGCAACGTTCCCCAGTAGGAGCAGTAGGCTGGAGTGTAGCGGCGTGGCTGAGGGGGAGGAGGGAAAGCATGGGAGGGGCTGGGGCTTGCCTCCTCAGCTGGGAGCTCAGGCAGGCCGGACAAGATAGTCCCAGAGGCCGGATGTGGCCCATGAGCCGTAGTTTGCCCACCCCTGTGATACACAGAGTACGTAGTCAGCTATAACCCAAATTTAGGTGACTAGATTTAACAATACAGATTAGATATTAGAATCCAAATCCTCAGCTACATCACTCATGAAAGGTTGTACAGAGATTTGGTTGTGGAAAGCAAAATATATCAATGAGTGGAGATTGTCCCTCAGTAATTGAGAATTAGGTTGGTTGTCCAGTTAGAAAATACAATTCATGAGGAAAGTATTTTTTACTTTCCTGACTGTGCTTCTTATCGGCACTCCAGCTTATCCCTCCTGGTATTGCCGAGGTCCAGGGATGTGTTCTATGCAGATGTCCCTCAACCACCTGATGGCGTCCAACACCATGAGTTGCCGCTTTAGCCGAGTGTAGTGTTGACTGATCCCTCATTCTCTCAGCCCTCACTCATTACTGGGGTCCCATGCGCCTAAGGCTCCAATGATCAGTGCGTGTGTTTGGACCCGGTAACCCTTAGCTCTCAAGTTACTTCAGTTGTAGCTACTTGTGGCTCCTTTCAAAAGCCAACTTTCAACACCATAACCCTTGACCATGGAAACAGAGTTTTTCTTCCCCCACCCCTTAGTTAGAAGGGTGAGGAGTTCAGCCAGATTGGCTGAAGACAGTGCATTGTCTTACCAGTGTTGGGAAGTATACAAACAGAAATCTTGATATCCTGGGTATGTGGCTAATCTCTCGGTATTGACAGGGCCCTGGAAATAAACATACACACTAATAAAAATGTCAAGTCAGGGCCTCAAATACCAGAGAGCTCTGGTTCACAAAGAGACGTCAGAGCCCAATCTGTTCTTAAGGAATAAGTGTTAAAGGAGCAGAGAAGCCAAAGAACATAAATTCTCTGGGGATCAGAAGTTATTGTTAAACATGAAGAGTTTAGTTAATGGTAACTGGGGAATATATGGAGACTTGTTTGTGTGTTACCCTTAAAACCGAAATTAAATTAGCTCTCCCATTCAGGATCAGTGACATATTAACCTATGGGCGGGACAGGCCAAGGCTTAGGGCAACAGTAAATGAATAACATTCGGCAGACAGAAAAGGGAGATGATTGGGACATTCAGATAATTTCCACTTCAGTTTAATATGGCCGTGCTTCGCTCTTGCCCACTGGATAGGTTGTTTAGGCATCTCACTGGGACTTCATATGAGCATGGTGGGTGTGAGATCAGCAAAGCTGCTGCTACTTGCAAGCAAGCCAGCTCGATACTTTAGCCCCTCCACTCTTAGATATGCAGGCACCAAATGCCTCCCATCTTGGGAAGAGGCATCCCACTGAAGAGCTTGGAGAAATCTATATGTGATTGATTTACTGCTTTTTTTCCCTTGCCTATCAAAGCTACACTTTGACTGAATTTATGGTGGGTCTTTTTATCTTGAACTATCCATGTCCACTCCACCAAAGGACAGGAAACAAAATATTTATCCCCAATAGACACCCCTAGGCTTTTTACAGCCCTGCTAAATTCAACAAACAGGCAGGACTTTGAGTATACAATAATCCTCTGGACACAATGATCAGAGAAACTGAAGGTTTAAAGAGGTAAATAATTGCACTTCAACCAGGGGGACATAGGTGATTATACAGTGCAACAAAGCCTAGGATTTTTGAGAGATGCATGTCCATCTCTTTTAGTTAAAGAATTGTGTGGCATTTAAAAATTGCCTGATGAGGTGGTAATGCAAAATGTAGAACATACGGAGTCCTTAGGAGGGCAGCGGTATAGCAAACCTGCTTTTCTTTCTCAAGAAGCGGAGTCTTGATAGATATACAATCAGATTTTACAGAGGTACTAAGCAATATGCAGGCTTTCTGAGTGGTTAAGGGTGGGGAGAGCTGTAGATTTGCACTCATACACTTTTGGGTCCCAAAAGAATGAAGTAGAAGAACCAGTTTCATTCCACAACAGTAAAGTCATCACCAAGAGAGGCCCAACATGAGGTTAGGAGAGGAGTGGTATGTATAGCACACTGTGGGGACTAGGGAATTTTTCATTTAGACTGCTACGTAAAGTGTAGGATTTCCAGGGTCATTATGAGGCCTGTGGGGCAGGAAGCCCCAGGACTTTGGGGCATCAAAAAGTTAATGAAAATAAGGTGAATAGATTAACGAATAACGTAGAGTAAATTATAAAAGCAACAGAGAGTCCTGTGGCACCTTATAGACTAACAGACGTATTGGAGCATCAGCTTTTGTGGGTGAATACGTGTTGCATCTGACAAAGTGGCTATTCACCCACGAAAACGTATGCTCCAATACATCTGTTAGTCCAGGGTGGGGAACCTTTTTCCTGCCAAGGGCCATTTGGAGATTTACAATGTCATTCGGGGGCCGCTCCTCCCCCCCCCCCGCAGGAAGCCCATTCCCCCCCTCCCCCCCCCTCCCCCCCGCGCCTGGCGGCCCGCGCGCATCCCTGGCCGGTGGCTCCCCGAGGCGCTTCCCGGCCTCTTCGCGGAGCATGGAGCCGCCCCGGGCCGCCAGGCGGGAGCGGCTCCTCGTTCAGCGAAGGGGCTGGGAAGTGCCTCGCAGAGCCGCCCCCGCCTGGCGTCCCGCGCGCGTCCCTGGCCGGCGGCTCCACAAGGTGCTTCCCGGCCTCTTCGCCGAGCGCGGAGCTGCCCCGGGCGGGGGCGGCTCGGCGAAGGGGCCGGGAAGCGCCTCGGGGAGCCGCCGGCCAGGGACGCGCGCGGGCCGGATGGAATGCTTTGGCGGGCCATATAAGGCCCCCGGGCTGGAGGTTCCCCACCCCTGTGTTAGTCTATAAGGTGCCACAGGACTCTTTGTCGCTTTTGCAGATCCAGACTAACACGGCTACACCTCTGATACTTGAGTAAAATATAGTTACTTTCATATAGCTGCAGCCCGATGGTAATTTCCTGAATAGTGAGTCCTTTGTCAAAAGATTTAAAACTCATTAATGTTCCACATTTCCTCTCCTCCTCTCTTCCCAGTTCACTTGTTTACCCTAGTTTCCCTGTCACCAATCCTCCTCCCTTCCCCCTAATCTTTCATCCCCCTCTGTTTCCACTATTGCTCACTAGCTGAACAATTGACCCCTTCATCTGCAAACCCTCCTGCCCTCTCCTGGTTCCAGTCCATCCTGCCTCAAATGGAGTCACCGTGCTAACTGGTGGAGGGAACCTTATTCCTTGCAATTCCCTCAGCAGGGAAACCGGCCGACCCAATGTATCCTCAGGGCCTCACAGCCGGTGCAAGCTCTGTATCTCTCAGATCAGTCCAGAGGAGAAAAGAAAAGATCACACCCCATCTAACTCATCAGACCTCTGAAATAAGGGGAGGTGATTAACAGCCAGATTCCTGTAATGCTGGCCTTGTCATGAAGAAACAACTGTATGGGAACATAGAGTAGCTTGGAAAATAGGTCAGGTTAGCTAATGCAGGGTTATATTACAGTATCCACCTACTCTGACTGATCAGATTCGGTATCCAGCCCTCTTGGGAACAATCCAAAGTTTACATCTCAGTTTGTCTACCTTTTACAGCTCATGATGTCTGTGATGTTTCTAGAACGAGGCTGGAATTGACCAAGCAGCCTAAGGGAATTAAGCCCCGTTGAAGATCTCAGCTCTAAATATTAAGTGGAATCCCCTAGACACATGTTTTACGTAGATGTTCTAGTTTAGCTACAAAAATTCATGGAAGCCGTGACCTGTCTGTGACCTTTGCTGCTGCAGCTCCAGGGTTTCTCCTGCCACCATGGTGGCTGGAAGCTGTGGGGGTTCCTCCACCCCTTCCCCCTCAGTGCATGTGAGGCAATCCTCTGTCACTGGAACCCAGAGGAGGGCCCCCTGAGGAAGCTGTCGCCCCTCGTTGGAACCCTGTGCGGGTCCCACTGCCTGCCAGCCGCAGGCTCAGGGCCCCAGGGGCTGAAGCTGAAAATGTCAAGGGGGGTCTCTGGAAGTCATGGATTCTGTGACATAAATGTACCCTTAATCATAGTAACTGCTATAGATGCTGCCAAGCGCCAGCTAACCTCATCCGCATTACTTTTTCTTGCTACAAATTACAAAAGTATTGGAGCAAACCCTGGAAATCTATTTTCACAGTTCAATTCAAAATGAATTCAAAGATGTGTGCATCACACACACACACACACACGAACACAATCACAATTAATATACGCTGATCTTATGATTCTCCAGCAAATGGTTTTTCCTATATCAGAGAGCGAAACAGAAGTAGAAAGGAACAGATTTGAAATATTTGCACTGCTTTGTTCTGAAACCAGGAATAACAACTGTTGTGTTAAGTGAAATGTTTTGCTAATTGTATTGGTTTTTGTTTGGCTTTGTATTTTTCTTTACAAATTAACAAAGAAAATACAGAACTGCAGAAGTGTTCTGTACACAGGAATGTTCCTGGGAGGGTGAGGGCTCCAATGTGCCCCACATTTAGGGGTGCTCCAGGCATGTTAGCTGGAGCTGTCATTTCTTTGGGCTCTTCGTTAACTGCTTATGTCACCTGAAGTTGTTGAACATTCAGTGTGACTGTTAAAAAGGCTATTTTGGGCTTTTAAAGCAGGAGCTAGGGAAGGAACAGATTTAATGAGAATTAGGGAATAATGTGGTTAATCATTTCTGATTACTGCATTCCTAATAACTCAGAATGAGGTTTAATAATTTATTTGCAGGGGATTGAGTGAACAACAGCTGACGATGAGATAAAGGTCAAGATGTAGAATTTCCTCCAAATAGATCAATAAAGTTTTGATGATAAACATTCATATTTGCCCAGAAGCCAGCTGTCTCAGCAATGAATTCCAGTTACTGGTGGTGCGGCTAAAATCTCTTTGAGGAAAAAAGCCTCCTTACTTCTCTTTTTGAAAGACATTAACATTGTTCTCTCTTTTAGGCCTGGTCCCCACTAGGGCTTAACGTCGACTTTAGCAAGCTAAAGTCGATTTAAGCCTGTACCCGTCCTCACATGCCTGCCCTTAAAGTCGATTTAAGGAGACCTAACGAGAGGAGTAGCTGAAATCGACCTCTCTCTGGGTCGATTGTGATCTAGTGAGGATGCATGGGACTTTAAGCCTCCGACCTTTGGAGCAGCTCCGCGGATCCCCCCCTGCCCACCTGAGCAGCCCCGCGCCGGACCCCCCCGCCCACCCGAGCAGCTCCGTGGACCCCCCCGCCCACCCAAGCAGCCCCGCGCCGGACCCCCCCGCCCGGCGCAGGGCTGCTCGGGCGGGCGGGGGCGGGGGGGCGGTCCGGCGCGGGGCTGCTCGGGCGGGCGGGGGGGTCCGGCGCAGGGTTGCTCGGGCGGGCGTGGGGGATCCGCAGAGCTGCTCGGGCGGGTGGGGGGGAGCCGGCGCGGAGCTGCTCGGGCAGGCACGGGGGGTCCGCAGGGCTGCTCAGGTGTGTGTGGGGGTTCCCTGGGGAGCATGCCCGGCTTCCCCAAAAGGTGGTGCCAGCTGGGGACTCCCGGCACTGTGAGATACCTACCCACAGTGCAATGCTGGCTATGTCGACCCCTGCAAAAGTTTAAGGACAGACACTGTCGACCTGCTGTCCTTTGTGGGGACGCACTAAGTCGATTTTCTAAAGTCTACTTTAGAAAATCGACTTAAGGGAAATCGACCTACTGCTGTAGTGAAGACAGACCCTTAGAGACTGCTCCTTTTCCATTAAAGGAAGTGGCAACTGACTTCAGTGGAAACATGATCAGGCTTATTGGCCAAATCCTAAGAGGTACCACGGGCATCCTCAGTTCCCGTTGACCTCAGTGAGAGTTGTGGGTGAGCTGAGCTTCTCAGAACTTGGCATAATGCCATTGCTGAGCTGTTATTTTTAGGATATGGCTAGACTAGAGATTATAGCGCGGTTTTTTGTAGCGCTTCCCAATGTAACGCAATAGGTATCTGCTGGAGCCTGTGCAGATTGAAACCCTGTAGCGCTAAATAATGGATACATTTGTAGCACTTCTGGCAGCAGTGACAGTAGCGGGATAGGGCAGGTATCCCAGCATTCAGCTGGGTGCAACGTGCTTTGCAAAGGAGGGGAGTGAGGGGGAACTGGGAAGTTGTTCGCAGGGAGAGATGATCAGGCTGTCAGTGAGTTTTCCTTAGCGAAAGCTGACGGGCTCTGTATTTAAGACAAAATGCTCCGTCCGCAAGCATTTTCACTGGTTATTTGCTGTGTGAGTTGTTAGAGAGAAACTGCAAAGCTACTTCCGCTTTTTTCATGCCCTCTACAAAACAACAACTCACGTCATTTGCCTTACATGGCATGTTGATTGTCTTTAATGGCTTGCTGATGGCCTTAAATGGCTTGCTGATGGCTTTACATGGCTCGGAGGCATGCAAGAGTGTCCACATTCCCAACCTTGCGCTACAGCGCTAGTGCTAAAAGCCTTCTGCCTCTCGAAAAGGAGGTTTAATACTTGCGCTTTAAACAGTGAGTAAATGCGCAAAATCTCACTTTGAAGTGTGTACGGTAGGAGAATTATAGCGCTACTGGAGGGTTTTAGCGCTGCAAAGCGCCAGTCTAACCATGCCCTTCGATGTTTTCACATGTCTGAAGGAAGATAAAAGCTTAATTATTAGTCCTGGCCACATGTAGGTGCTTTCCTCTTTATAATTAGCTTGTTCTTCCTTTTTGACTCATTCACAGATGCCACAAGTGTTTTGTTATATTGTAAATCATCACTATGGAAACACTTATGATGTCACAAAGAGATTAAGTTTTGTGATGGCAGGACTGATTGGAAAAGTGTGAGGAAATCAAGTATTGAACAAACACAGAAATTCCCTGTAGCTCTGAGAGAGATTTTCCTTCACACATAGAGTGAAAGAAAACATGAGATCACTATGAAGAAATGAGGGGAAAATAGGGATGGGGAAAGAAGTTATGGAATTCTCTGTTCAGTTTTGTAACATGCATGGCATATCTTGCATATTAAATGTGGCAGGAAGAATTATCTAGTGATTAAAACTCAGGACTGGCAGTCAGGAGCTGTAGAGTGTACTCCTGTCTTTGAGACATCCTCACTAATATAATCCTAGTTTTCAGAAGCTACTTTCTATACTAAAATCCACCCTCCCATCCATATGAGTTTCAAAAAAGAAGACAGAAGTTAAGATTGAAGATGGAAGATTAGGGATTTGGAAGATTTTTCCTCCCTTAACTTTCAGACCCCCAGGACCCTACAACCTTTCTTTCAGTGGTAGACACTGAGTATCTCTCCCTGTTACAATAGATATGTAAACTTATTCCAACTAACTGTATAGTGGATGAGGAAAGTATGTTAATCCCAGGAGCTCTATATATTGTATATATGTTGTAAAGCCCTTTGGGATCCTTTAACATGAATGGTCTACATTAGATATTAAAGGTGATTATTATACTTAATTATAAAAGGACAGTAGCAACTGGTCAGTACTCCAACCCCCTCCTTATTCTTTTGTTCTTTCTTCCTTTTATGTATCCTTTTCTCTCTGTGTCTTTCCTAGATCTTGAAGAACAAATAGGAGTGGGGGAGAGGGGGCTTCACTGATTTACTTTTTTCATTTACAATCACTGCAGCTCATGTGTACCCTCTGCTTGCAATATCCAAACCAGTCTTCCTCCCACCCTTATTCAAATGTCTGACCCCTAATACTTCAGTGCCTGACCTTGTCAATCGTGGTTTGCTGTGTGATGCTGCCTCCAAAACTCTCAGTACAGGGAAGTGATATTCACAGCTTCTCTCCATCTTCTCCCATTGTCTTTTTGAGTAGTTTGATGAAGAATTAAACTTTTTAGGTATGATCTCCCTCCTGTGAATTGCTGTTGTCTATTTTTAATACAGTGCTACCTTCTTTCTCTTTCTTTGGCATCTCTCCAATCAGCAGTTGCTGTATTCTACCCATTACTCTTAGATATCAAACATTCCACATTTGCAAATCCTTGATCAGCTCTCACTCGCATGTACTGCAGGTGCCCTTGGGTGCAGTACTGTACCTATGATAGCAGCTGCCAGAATGTAATTCAGTTAACCTATTGCCCCCTTGACGAAAGCAAACCAGGTGTAAAAGGGTGTTTCCCACTGGAGAGACAAGCTGGTCTTAATGCTTTTGGATCGTTAAGTCCAAAGAGTTATATCTGATTTGTCTGGTTGGGGCAGGAATCAGCCACTTGTCCTTGGAGCAGATTAGACATATCGCATCAGCCTTTTGCCCTAGCTGCCAGGACTTTTGGCTTAGACCAGGGGTCTCCAAACTTTTCAGCCCGAGGGCCGCATTAACTATCAAATAGCAGTTCGGGGGCCGACAACACACTCGAGGTCCAAATAAAAAAGAATCAAAACATGGATGTTGTTTTTAATTATTTATTTAATATTATTTTATTCAGTTATTATTTAATAACACATTGATACACTACACCTGAACACCTGAACACTACACCTGAACACTACACCTGAACACCTGTTCACTACACCTGTTCACTACACCTGAACACTACACCTGTTCACTACACCTGAACACTACACATGAACACCTGTTCACTACACATGAACACTACACATGAACACCTGTTCACTACACATGAACACCTGTTCACTACACATGAACACTACACATCAACCCCCCAACTGACCCACCCAGCCAGGTCTCTCCCCCCAAAACTTTCCTTTCCTCCAACCCCCCCCCCCAAATGACCCACCCAGCCAGGTCTCTCCCCCCCAAACCTCCTTTCCTCCAACCCCCCCCCCCAATGACCCACCCAGCCAGGTCTCTCCCCCCCAAACCTCCTTTCCTCCAACCCCCCCCCCCCCAACTGACCCACCCAGCCAGGTCTCTCCCCCCCAAACCTCCTTTCCTCCAACCCCCCCCAAATGACCCACCCAGCCAGGTCTCTCCCCCCAAAACCTCCTTTCCTCCAACCCCCCCCCCAAATGACCCACCCAGTCAGGTCTCTCCCCCCAAAACCTCCTTTCCTCCAACCCCCCCCCAAATGACCCACCCAGCCAGGTCTCTCCCCCCAAAACCTTCTTTCCTCCAACCCCCCCCCCAACTGACCCACCCAGCCAGGTCTCTCCCCCCAAAACCTCCTTTCCTCCAACCCCCAAATGACCCACCCAGCCAGGTCTCTCCCCCCAAAACCTCCTTTCCTCCAACCCCCCCCCCCAACTGACCCACCCAGCCAGGTCTCTCCCCCCAAAACCTCCTTTCCTCCAACCCCCCCCCAAATGACCCACCCAGCCAGGTCTCTCCCCCCAAAACCTTCTTTCCTCCAACCCCCCCCCCCAACTGACCCACCCAGCCAGGTCTCTCCCCCCAAAACCTCCTTTCCTCCAACCCCCAAATGACCCACCCAGCCAGGTCTCTCCCCCCAAAACCTCCTTTCCTCCAACCCCCCCCCCCAACTGACCCACCCAGCCAGGTCTCTCCCCCCAAAACCTCCTTTCCTCCAACCCCCCCCCCAAATGACCCACCCAGTCAGGTCTCTCCCCCCAAAACCTCCTTTCCTCCAACCCCCCCCCAACTGACCCACCCAGCCAGGTCTCTCCCCCCAAAACCTCCTTTCCTCCAACCCCCCCCCCCAAATGACCCACCCAGCCAGGTCTCTCCCCCCAAAACCTCCTTTTCTCCAACCCCCCCCCAAATGACCCACCCAGTCAGGTCTCTCCCCCCAAAACCTCCTTTCCTCCAACCCCCCCCCCCAAATGACCCACCCAGTCAGGTCTCTCCCCCCAAAACCTCCTTTCCTCCAACCCCCCCCCAACTGACCCACCCAGCCAGGTCTCTCCCCCCAAAACCTCCTTTCCTCCAACCCCCCCCCCCAACTGACCCACCCAGCCAGGTCTCTCCCCCCAAAACCTCCTTTCCTCCAACCCCCCCCCCAACTGACCCACCCAGCCAGGTCTCTCCCCCCAAAACCTCCTTTCCTCCAAACCCCCCCCCCAACTGACCCACCCAGCCAGGTCTCTCCCCCCAAAACCTCCTTTCCTCCAACCCCCAAATGACCCACCCAGCCAGGTCTCTCCCCCCAAAACCTCCTTTCCTCCAACCCCCCCCCCCAACTGACCCACCCAGCCAGGTCTCTCCCCCCAAAACCTCCTTTCCTCCAACCCCCCCCCCCAAATGACCCACCCAGCCAGGTCTCTCCCCCCAAAACCTCCTTTCCTCCAAAACCCCCCCCCCCAACTGACCCGCTCAACCCGGTCTCTCCCCACAGACCGTTTCGCCGCCTGGCAGTGGGTGGCTCCTTGTTTCTGGCGGTGCGGCGTGTCCCGGCCCCAGCTCTGAGCCGTCCCTGGCCGGCGGCGGCTGCGGAGCACGCGGCGCGTCCCGGCCCCGCGGCTGGCGGCGGCCACGGAGCACGCGGCGCGTCCCGGCCGGCGGCGGCAGCGGAGCACGCGGCGCGTCCCGGCCCCGTGGCTGGTTCCCGACCCCTGCCGCGGGCCGGATGAGAGGGCCTCGCGGGCCGCATCTGGCCCGCGGGCCGTAGTTTGGAGACCCCTGGCTTAGACCATTGGCTGCTCGTTCTGGAATTCAGCACCCATGTGTGATGTGTGTGTTGGAAAAGTTCTCCAAAGAGTGGTAATTCTCTATGGGTGGAGGCCACATGCTCACCTCCAGTGGAGGAGGGAGTATTACCAGTTTCCCCTCTAGCTGAGTTAATATGCAACGTCCTGTTATGTCCTCTGCCTGTAGGGATGATGGCTACAATGTTGTGTTTTAAGAGGAGAAAATATTGGGGGATCTTCAAGGTTGTCAGGTATTCAGATCCCTACGTGATGACACACAGGAAATTTGAAAAAAACGAAAGCATGGAGTTGTAAGAGATTTGTCCTGAGCTCAGGATTTCTTCTTCTCTCTCTCTCCAGATTGGTGCTTCTCTGTTTGCCAGTAACATTGGCAGTGGGCATTTTGTGGGCTTGGCAGGCACAGGAGCGGCTGCAGGAATCGCCACTGGAGGATTCGAATGGAACGTAAGTGATACGCATTTAAATAACAATGGTAACCTTGGGGGTATCCAAAGAGATCGGGTGAGCCAATAAAAATCCAACTCACTCTAATGCAGTCAGAGCCCTCACCCAGCAGCACCTGCCTCCCCCCAGGGCTGGGGACTGCAGAACCACCCACCACAAGAACACTTTGTGTCAGTTCCCATTCCCCCAGCCTCTCTCCCCACTCCCACCTGCAGCCCAGCCAATGGGAGAGGAAAAGGCCATTGCTATATTAGCTGTATATGCATGCACAGAAAAGCTAGCTAGTTAGCTCGTTGCAATACTTACAAGACAATGGGACTGATAAACATGCTAATATACACAGGAAAAATGCTGCTCTTCGATCCACACTGATCTCTTAGCAAAAGAAAGAACTGGACTTGATTCTGCTCTCATGTGTACTGGCTTTGTGTCAGTGTGATTCCATTGACTTCAGTGCAGTTACTCTTGATTTACACCAGTGTGAGAGAGAGCAGAATTGGGTCCAATGTCTCTAGCATATCCTGTGCTTGATCTATGAGCAGAACTTCAGAGATGCAAAGAAGAACAAGTTGCTAACATTGTCAGATAAATGATGGTGTATGATTGATGACAAAATATCTGATGCACAGAATATACAGTATATAGTATAGCAGAGCTACCGTACTTGACAATCTATAGTTCCATAATGAGAATACACTACATCTTTTATAATGCGCAAAGCCATCTCAGAAGCAGGCCTCAGCTAGAGTGCTGTGTCCAGTTCTGGGCTCCACATTTTAAGGAAGATGTGAACAAACTGGAGAGAGTCCAGAGGAAAGCAACTGATAACAGTCTTCAAATATATTAAGGGCCATAATGAAAAGGACCGTGATCAATTTTTCTTCATGTCTGCTGAAGGTAGGACTAGAAGTAATGGGCTTAATTTGCAGCAAGGGAGACTTAGACTAGATATTAGGGAAATCTTTCTAACTATAAGGATAGTTAAGCACTGTAATAGGCTTCCAAAGGAGCTTGGGGAATCCCGGTCATTTTAAGAAAAGATTTGACAAACACCTGTCAGGGATGGTCTCGGTATATTTAGCCCTGCCTCAGTGGAGGGGACTGGGCTGGGCTTGACTTGGGGCCCATTCCAGCCTGACATTTCTATGATCCTGTACCTGAACCCCACTGCAGAAGGCAGTCAATTACAGCTGCATTTTATCTAAAGAAGTGGGTAACAAGGGTATGAAGTAAGCTCCACTCTCCAACACCTGAGGCTAGCAAAGCTAATCACAGATGAGACATGATCATAACACACTTGGATTTGGGGATGGAATGTTTCCTGTACTGGTGACTGCTTAGAAAGTGGATTGAGGGACTAAGTAAAGGGGACCGGGGCGGCACTAGACTTCCTTAACATTTCCTGGTGGTATCAATAATCACCTGTCACCATACAAAGGCTTCTCTGGGCTGCTGGTATTCTAACAACCATGTTATCCAGACCGGCTCTGGGCAAGGCTGTGTGAAGCGGTGGTTAAAATGCCAGCATTCAGCATATACTAATGCGCTGGAGATTGCTACTGTCAGTGGAGCTGCCATGGGATAGTGCAACAGAAGGAAGTTTTGAGACCAATGTTAGCCACACTACAAATGTATTTCCCCATGGACAGACATAGGGCAAATGCCAAAGCAATCTTCTTTTTGATACTCCAGTACATTTGCTCCAGTGGGGGACTCTTCCTCAGGTGCTTCTGTTGGACACTGGGAGTGCAATTCTAGCACCATTCAACTGAACGGCAAAACTCCCATCGACTTCAATAAGGCCAAGATTTCACCCCTGGAGTTCCAACTGTACAATGCTAGACAGGTAGAAAGAATGAGGTTGAGATGCCTTCACTGGCCACCATTTTACTCACTGCAGTGTTTACAGTTGGCATTCAGTCTGATACATGGCTTTGGAAAGTGCTGGTAACAGGACCAGAGGCTAATTCAGCTGTTCTTTCCTTGTTTACAGGCCCTGGTATTTGTGGTGGTTCTTGGCTGGTTGTTTGTTCCTATCTACGTTAAGGCTGGGGTATGTATGGACACTGGGTTATATCATTTACTTTTTCCTGTTTTAATCTTTCTGCTTCATTTTGCTAAGTGTATGGATCTAACACCATCACAAAACCATTCTCAATGTGAAGAGAGACCTGGATGCATCAGGCATTCCACATAAGTTATGTCTGAATATATATAAACAACAAGGTCTCTTTTGTCTTTGAGATTCCAACATGAGCAGCATTTGACTCTGCCTTTCTGTGCTTCTTGGAGGCCTCTGCTCCTTGGCTTTCTTCATTTCTTATCAGTGTGGTAGCTGGGCAGCAGAGCTTGCTGATGAACTATGGTAATTGTCTGTTGCTTATAGTATGAATTCTTCTCCTTCTCCCTCGGCAGGTGGTGACGATGCCAGAGTATCTCAAGAAGCGGTTTGGTGGCCGACGGATTCAGATGTACCTGTCAGTCCTTTCTCTGCTCCTCTATATTTTCACCAAGATCTCGGTGAGTTAAGCTTTTCCTCTATTCTAAGTGAAGTTCCTATCGGTCAAGAATTAGAGAGGTAGCCGTGTTAGTCTGGAATAGCAGAGGTAACAAAAGAGTCCTGTGCACCTTAAAGACTAACTAAAGTATTGAAGCATAAGCTTTCGTGGGCTAATACCCACTTTGTCGGATGCAAAGTGGGTATTAGCCCACGAAAGCTTATGCTTCAATACTTTAGTTAGTCTTTAAGGTGCCACAGGACTCTTTTGTTACCGTTCCTATCGGTGTTATTATTTTACATTTGTATGAAAACTCTCTACCTGTCCGGTTCACTTTTCTCTCATTTGGTGCCTGGACTTAATTTAGGTAGATAAAAAGCTGTTTCCATGTTGTCACTCTTCCTTCTAGCAGCGCTATCCATCCAAATCAGCTCTACAGTTCTATGTGTCTGCGCATGTTGGACTATACCAGGGGACTCTTTCTCTAGATGGTGGTTATGATTTAGCTTTCTTTTTCCAGGATTTTGTTTCCACATGTGCTCCCCTCTGGAACAGGTCAGGCTGGCTGGAACATTGTATTACATACAGTCTGCTCTATCTCAGGCATCAGCGATAGAAACTGAAGAGAAGGTTCCAAGCTATTAGAATTAGCACCCAGTTCTCTGCTGTTGTCCTTTAAGGGTAACTATTGCTGCTTCTTACTCAGGAACATTCACTCACCCACTTAGGCATTTAATTTGAGAGCTTCCTATGTATCATCTGGGCCCAAGGTCTCCAATTCTGACTCTTGAGCTGGATTCTCCTGCCGCAGGGTAGGAGTAACTCCTTTTGTTTCCCAGGGGAGAAAAGAGGCCTGGGATTTTGGGCCCCATTTTCCCACTCATCCTTCCATCAGCTGAACATACAGCTTGTTAGTACTAATGAAGCAAAAGTGAGAAAAGAGAGAGGAAGGCAGATGGAGAGAAGAGACAGAGATGGGGTTAGAAAATACAGGATTGGGAAGGGAAGGCAGAGGAGAGTCTTTCTGTGGATCAGTTTGAGCTATGAAGTGTGGCTAACGAGGGCATTTCAGTAGTGAAGGGAGCTGTGATTTTCCTCCCCTTTGAAACCATTAAATTTCCATCCAAGTCCACAGGTCAGGCAGACCTGGGTCTGTTGTTTTCTTGCAGTTGCCATGGAAGTTTACTCTTTGCCCTCTGCATAGGAGCTGAGTGATAATAGTATAATTTAAACCTAAAAGATCTGGCCTTTTGCTCCCATTCTCATGCTTTTACGATAACTGATTCTTATCAGGGTTACAAATTAAACAGGCTGGGACTAGCAAGAACCCGCAAACTGGATTTTGCTTTCTGTTTATTTCAGTGAGGAGCTGTCAACATAACTGTTTTTGTATGCAGCTGTAATTGGAACTGCTCCCCAGGGGATGGTATTATTCCTGAAACTCGAGCAGATGTGGAGTAAATCCATAGAGATAAATGGCTCATCATTCTAATCTAAAACCTATACACGATTTTTGTTTTATGTATGATCCTATCACTTGCTACCTATGTGCTAAATTCACAAAAATATTTCCCTTTTTATGGGTAACTTTCCTCCGTGTCCAAATTACGTATCCGTACTCTGCATTGGGGATTTCCATCAGCTCCAGCAGAGGGACCCTGCTCCCAAGCAAATGGAGTGGCTCCACTCACTCATAGTTATCATTACAGACCTGAAAATGAAGTAGCCCCTAATGTTCTTTCACTCAGTTTTCAGGGCGGAGCAGGGCAACCACTGGTGGGGCTGTACAGCAACAGAGCAATTGGTCCCTGTCTGGCTCCACCACACAGTCATCCCACCTTGCCCACAAACAGAGCTGCACAAGTACTCCCAGGGAGTCACTGTGGAACTGGTTTCTGGCACGCGGGGGTATTGTCTGCTGCATGAGTTCCCCTCCTCCTGATACAGCAGAACCACTCTTCCTCTGTCTGAGTCCTGTGTAACTAGATGGCCTCTATTACTGTAGAATCTGAATGCCTCACAATCTTTCACTGTATCGAATGCACCTAATACTTCTGCTGCACTGTGGCCCTCTGCAGCTGTAGGAAAGTGGGCAGGGTTTGTCTTAAAGAATGAACTGAAGGTTTGATTTACATGTTGTGTTTCATTGGATGTATGCACGGTATTCTGATTATTAGGACTCAGTCCCCATTCTAATTAGTTATGAATCACTGATCGTATGGAAGACACCGCCCTCAGCTTGCTGAGGAACCAACAATGTGGCAGATACTCGGACACAGAAGTCATAGAGTCATAGACTATGACTTAGACTTTAAGGTCAGAAGGGACCATTACAAGCATCTTGTCTGGCACAATGCAGGCCACAGAATCTCACCCACCCACTCCTGTAATAAATCCCTAACCTATGTCTGAGCTATTGAAGTATACAAGAGAGCACAAAAGAAAACAAACCGAAAGCTGTGATGCTTCTTTAGCATCTGCTTTATGGAAGGGGAGGATGAACAGTGCAAATTAATATTGTGTCAAGCATATGGTGTAACATACAATCTAGATTGGGTGAAGGAGACAAGTGAGAGAGCGAGAGGTAGAATGAAGGAGTTGGAGGAAATGAGAGGAGGCAGAGAATTTTGAAGGTGCAGGATTGTGTCTTGAATCCTGTAGTGCTGTAAATGGCATCTTATGCCTATGCCCCTGAGCTGTGTAACCGGGCAAAGCATAGACATTGAGATGCTCCGGTGCAGTCATGGAAAAGTTGAAAGGAAGGTGTAAGTGGGGAGCAGGGGAAAGAAAAGGATCCTACCCTGCAGAGAAAGGGGGCATGTCTAGGCCAAAAGGATAAAATCATGTGCAGTGGTGTAAGAGGGGAAAGGCATTAAATTAACTTGCTGTAAATTAGGGGATTGTTCCACCTGAGCTATACCAGCCATCTACATGGTTGTGGACCCAGCTCACCCAAAAGAATGGCCCACAGGCTCTAGAATAAGAGGGGCAGCGCAGTCCAAATGCCACACCCGATATAGTGGTGATCGCTGTGAAAACTCAGATGTGTTTGCTGCACAGCAAGTGCTGGAAGATATGTCTGCTGCAGTGGCAAGGAGCTATCTGGCTATGGGCAGTGCACCATGCTGCGTGACCAAGTGCCCATCAGTCCAGCATGTCACCAGGAAAAGGATAACTACAGAAGGCCAGTGGACACCGGCTCTTGTACATAAGAGGTTTTATTTATGTAGATACATCTGTTGTGCTGTCTAGGCGTCCTTGCGGGTGGCATATGCAGGATGGCAAGCAAGCTCCACGTGGCTCTGTGGGAATCTTTCACTCCAGGTGCCAGAGGCAGACACAGTGCTGCCTGGCAGTGTAAACCAAGACATTCCAGAAAGCTGCATGCTGCTTCGCTGGCTGCTGCCTTTGCAGACACTCCCTGCCTTGCAATTCCTAGGGCTTTTGTCACCCTGCTTTGAAAGGACAGCTTTCCTTATGCTTGCTAGCAAGTCACATCTAGCAATTTGAGTTACAGTGCTGATGCAATTTATATTTGCGTCTCAGAAGGATCTTGTGTTCGTGATGCCTGTTGTTGTACGTGTTGCTTCCTCACTTACGCCACTTTGGACAAAATCTCAAACACCATATGTAATGTGCCATATTGTATGTATGTTCCATGGTCTCTCTACTGTGTGAGCTGTTGCCATGGTAACTTTCAGGTTTGGAGTTGCTAACCACTAGTGTTTCTACCATTGCTGTCATCAGTGGAGCAGTACCAGTGGTAGAAAAGATGGACAATTTTAAGAAGATCATGTACTGTAGCAAGGCATTGGTGACCAGTAACGGACTGAATTAAGACTAAGTATCTGGTGAAACAAATAACTGGCTGCTCCCCCATAGTCTGAAGGAATTAAAAACCTGCGTCTGTGAAGGCATTGTAAGCATTCCTTGAGATTCTTTAGCTGTAATAGTAGTTGTAAAAGGACACTTATGTCATTTGTAGCTTTGCCTACTGGTTCCTGAATCACGTGTGCCTAGCTCTGGAGTGATTTTGTTTGTTTTTTGCATGGAGAAGATTTAGTACATTCAGAGATAGGAAAAGATTTTAATGGTATCCATAAAAGAGCGCTAATGAAGTAACAAGGAAATATCAGTAGAGTAAATGGGAGGTAGAAGAGGTGAACTCAGAAGGTGATTCAGCAATTCCAAGGAGTTTATCTATTGCTCAGGATGTTAATGAATTAACTAGCTTCCTTGCGGGATCACTTTATGACCATTAATATTTGTAGCCATGCAGATTAAGGTAATGCTAAAAATAAATGAACCTCAAGCTTTGGGAGTTAAGATGCTCTGCTGTGGGGGTCAGGAAGGAATCCTCTCCCCTGAGGGGCATGGTCTCGCATTTAACCTGTGGGATGACACTCTACAGAATTCTGCATTTCAGCCCCAGCATCCATGGCTGCAGATGGCAAAGGCAGGGGTAGAATCTGTGCGTGTGTTTCACACCCTGTGTGGTCCACAGCTCAGCACCACAATAGCTCTGCATGTGAGGATGCAGTGGTGGGAGCGGGGCCGGACGAGCGGCAGTTGCTCAGGTCTCCTTGCCCTGAAGGCAGTATGAGTGAAGGGGGGTTGAGACAATGACAGTCTCGAGGAGGAGTTTCTTCTTTGGCCTGGGGGAGAGGTTTTCTTCCTCCAGCACCTGCCCACCTACTCAGGCTGAGTGCTGTGGAATGGATTTGCCCCTGAATATTTTCATTTTTGTTTCCCTGTTTGTAAAATGTGGAGGATGATACTCAGTTCCCTGGCTGACTGGGGAGTCATGAGGATATGTTACTTACTGATTGTAAAGAGCTTTAAAGGTAAAATATGCCAAGTAGTGGTGTTATGTACAGCATGCACAATTAGCCAGATGCACGACTTTAATATTACCCCTCTCCTTGTGGCAGAATACTGACTAGATGAACTCCCTGGATTCCTTGAATAAATGTTTGCCCTAAAGCCTAGTAGAGCTGAGAACTAAACATCCCTCTTAAGCCTTGTCTGCCCTGGGATTTTAGGGTGAAGTTTTCAAAAGCATTTAAGTGATTTAGGAGCCCAAATTCAGTGACATGACTTTCAATGGCACATCTGCTCCTAAGGCAGGTAGGCACATTGGAAACCCTCCCTCCCCAGCATGCTACACTGTTGCAAACCCCTAATAGAGAGAGAAATTACACTGGTGAGGCATGAATTGGTTACTCAGCAGCTGTGTTGGTAACTAAAATCCCAGGACTTACTTATGAAGTTGTAAAATCCCTATCATTACACAAGCACAAGAGCTAATTGTTTCTCCAGCTGGCCAGTTGGATGCTAACTACTTTGACAGATATTCATGGAACTTGTGTTAAGTAAGGAGTTGCCTTTTATTTCTGTTTGTCCTCAACTGGGCAGTCGTACCAAGCATCTGTGTTGCACTGGACAAGTGAAGTGTGAAGAATACCATAGAGCAAAGATGTAAATAAAGACAAAAGAGCCATTTAACAAAACTCTTCCTGGATATAATGCAAAGATTATCAAAAGACTTGGGTGTGGCATGGTCTGGGATTTAAGAACTTTGCTGAACTATTTCCCCATATATAAGTTCATAGGCCTGGAGAGGTGGGTAGCCAGATTCGGTTAGGAGGGAATCACTGGCACATTTCTGGAAACTATTGTAAGAAATGCAGAGACTAAGAGGTGAACTTAAAAAAGCAGCTGGCAGTTGAGATAAAGTAGGTCTGGGAGACCAAGGAGACAGGATGTATCTTTATTTTGAATGCACTTTATATTTTTGTGTGCAGTGCTTTAGGGTGGGGAGGACATGAATAGATATTAATAGAAATGTTATTTTTATCTTAAGCATTCCCTAAACTGTCATCTTTCCTTTTACCAGGCAGATATATTCTCTGGAGCTATATTTATCCAAATAGCCATGGGGCTGAATCTTTATTTGGCCATAATCATACTGCTGGGTATTACCGGTCTTTACACGATCACAGGTGAGTTTGTGGAACAGATTGATAAATTAAAAACAAGTCATAAGGGGATCCAGAAAGGTGAAAAAGGGAGTGGGGAGTAAATGGGAAGAAATGAGAGCATGAAAGAGGAGAGGTGTATGAGTGTGTGAGAGGGAGATGGAGGGCCAAGGAGAGGCAGTTCCCATGAAGGCATTAGCAGAGAGGCTCACGTAATGGCATTTCTTTGCCTCTAGGGGGCCTTGCTGCTGTGATTTACACAGACACCTTACAGACCATCATCATGCTGGTGGGATCCTTTATTCTCACAGGATTTGGTAAGTAAATCTGATGAACGACAGCTGGAATGAGCAGCTACAGCCCCCCAGTGTCTTGTGGAAATGGATCCAGCATTGTGGAGTCCTGACAGGTTAATAGTTAAGGAACTTCTGTTGCTCGTGTATTTGCCAGGGAAGGAGAAAAGCCACATGGCTAAGCCCTCCTGACCAAGTTCTATAGTTGCCATAGGGATTCCAGTGACAATGGGAGACGAGATTCATAGATTCCATGGCACGGAGGGACTGTTGTGATCATCTATTCTGATCCCCTATACAACAGCCTATAGAACTCCCCAAAAGAGGGGCTGTGTTATTGTGAATGGGAGGCCAGGTGTCCATGAGATCACGTAGGTACGAAAATGCTGTCCATCCTGTGAAATGGAACCCCCTAGTATCTAGGGTTCAGGCTTCATAATTAATCAAGAGAAAGCAGTAAAGCTCTATGAGGCTCTAATTTCCTCCCCCTTATCTTGTGGCTTCTAATTGGACTCCCTCTGTGTAAGTTTTTCACTGAGTGAAGTTGTCCCCCTGCTTCACAATAAACAATATTTCAGACTGATTTAATCAGGTGGACTCTGCCACTGGTCCTCACCTGGGTCAGGGAGCCTGGAGATATTATACCTCCATTATACTTCCTGGCAAAGTGGAAGCTTGAATCTGAGGCACGGTAAGGACAGTGGAGTCTAAAGGAATCTTTTAGAGCTCCATAGCGACCTGAGAAGGAAAGCCACTAACGAGTTTTCAGAGTACATACTTTGATGTTTCTGACGATGTTGATCTCTATTGGGGCAGGTTTATCACATTGACAGCATGGAGTTTTCTCCTTGGATTCTTCAGCTCCATCAGGAATTTCAAGCGTCCAGGACCATGATCAACATCTTTACATTCTGTTTTTCAGCATTTGCCAAAGTAGGAGGCTATGAGGCCTTTATGGAGAAATATATGAATGCAATTCCGAGCAACACCTCATATGGAAACGTTACCATTGACCCAAAATGTTATACCCCTCGGGCAGATTCTTTCCACATCTTCCGAGACCCGATCACTGGAGATCTGCCATGGCCGGGCCTTATCTTTGGCTTGAGCATCCTCGCTTTGTGGTACTGGTGCACAGATCAGGTAATGTAAAGGCAACAACTGGAAAATTCAGAGCATTCGAAAATTTGCAGTGTAAATGGATTGATCTCTCGCCCCAACCCTGTGCCATAAAAATGGCTGCTATCTCCTGAGAGGAAATTGTTTTTTTTTCTCTATTAGATTTTCAGATTTTAGATTTTAGAGTCTCAGCTTCTTCTATGTTAAGTGAATAGGAAGTGTATGTTCCTTTGCTATTTTTTTATGCCATTCTGGACATATGCTGTGTATGTGATGTTTTTTCCCCTTTCTTGCGACATGCTGGATGAACATTGAGGGCCCAGTTTTAAAAAAATGGGCATCTTAATAGGACAGCTACATGCATATGACCTTTATCAATCTGGGTATAGACTTGGCTTCCCATCCAGCCAAACCAGGCATATCTGCTCTGTCTATATGGACTGCTCGGGGGACAAGAGCAGTACGCAAGAAGTGCCGGAAAGCTAGTACTGAAAGTGCCTCAAGACGCCATTCCAGCTCCCCCCGAAAGTGCCACAACACCGTTCTGTAGTGTTCTGGCAGGACTGGAGCACTGCTGCTGCTTTAATCTCTTGCATAAACAATGCTGGACAGATGTTCTGTGTATGTGTCTGTCCCCTCATCGGGTGCTATGGTACAGACCCGTCCCTGTGTTTTCCTTTCCTTTCCTTCTGCCTAGGTCAGTGGTCCATCCAGTCTCCCAAAATGATCAAATTGAGATGTTTCAGAGGAAGGAGACTGCACTACTGTAATTGTGCAGTGTTATAAACCATGTGTGAGTTGGGGGAAATTCTTCAAGCCCCCAGCTGGAGCACAAGGATGGGGAGTCTTTATTATCTGTAACCTAGCTAGTATCATAGTAACTGCTGTTCATATTCATGTAAATTCATGTTCTTATTCATGTAAAGTCATGTTGACTTTTAATAAGCTATTTGGTTCAATAATATCCTGTGACAGGGAGATTCACAGGTTATTTTAGACTGGCGGTTCTCAAATTTTTAGGTGCGATGGCACCTTTTCTCTTCCCCGCCGGCCGCTACGACCCATGTATGTCCGCTGAAATGCCGCCAAATAGAACACTTTCAACGGTATTTCAGCGGACATGCCATGTGCTTCAGAGTGTCCAGCGAAAAGCCGCCGAAACCAGAAACATTCACTTCGGCAGCTTCTCGGAGGACACTCTGAAGCGCACGGCATGTCCGCCGAAATGCTGCCGAAAGCGGAAGTGATCTATTCAGTGGCACTTCAACCGCACAGGGAGCTCGCGACCCCTGGGAATCGGCCTGCGACCCCCCGGGGGGTCGCGACCCCCAGTTTGAGAACCGCTGTTTTAGACAATAGAGTATTTACTTTTAGCCATTTAAATGTGTTCTTGGGCCTTATTTTTCTAATTATGAGCAAGAGCAAAGAGTTCTCACTGGAATATAGTTGAAACAGTCATTTTGCCTTGGTATGCCCGGTGTGTCGGTGACAAGGATGGAGTCATTACATCTACTCTCTCATTGACAGGTTATTGTTCAACGATGCCTCTCAGCCAAGAACATGTCCCATGTGAAGGCCGGCTGTGTCCTGTGTGGATACCTGAAGCTGCTGCCCATGTTTTTGATGGTGATGCCTGGGATGATCAGTCGGATTTTGTACACAGGTAAGACCTAGTACTGTAGCCCCCTCATTCTCTTCTCACTCTTCTTCCAGACCCACTCAGTTTTCTCTTTGCTGTCCCCCATCCCAAGCTCCTTCACGCCCTCTCCTGACTCAGACCATGAAAACACATACACAGACCAACCTTTCCCACAAAGTAAGAAGATACTGCTCTTTCTCCTTCCCCAGCTCAAAGCTCACTGTCCTTTGTGGGGACCGGAGTCCTAGAGTGTGTCCTCTTTGCTGGAATTTGTTAGAGCATTTCTGCTCTGTGTGAAAGGGTGGGAAACGCTCCTGTCTGTGACTGACAGTGGTGCCTGGATCCCAGAGAGGAGTGTTCCCAGCTCATGGAAATGCCTGTGATTTGCATGCTGCCTGAGCTCAGTGTGAGCGCAGTGCCAGTTGTTCTTTCCCTTCACACTGAGCTGTGTGTACAACAACAAAGGAGAGCAGGTGACTGATCAGGAGAGGGCCTTTCAGAGCACACGCTAACTTTGCCCTGAGTTTGTAGTCCTCACGATTCAATTCTGGCCTCCTCTGCAGTTCTGTGGATGCAGTTTTGGTGGCTTGACCTCAGCACCTAGGAAAGAGATGATGGAGGAATGGAATTCCTTCTCACAGCTGTGGAGTCAGGCAAATAAATCCAGTGGTTTAGCATGGAGATGGGTTTGGGAAGTTCTCTTGATTTTTGGGTAACTTGTAGGATTGCAAGTAACCCTGTCTTGTTATCTTTTTTTCAGATACCGTGGCTTGTGTTGTGCCTTCAGTATGTGAGGAACAGTGCGGCACCAAAGTTGGCTGTTCAAACGTTGCTTATCCAAAAATGGTGGTGGACCTCATGCCGAATGGTAAGAGTCTGGCTGTGGTAGAGTTTTTGTGGGAAAGACATGGATGGCAGATTAATAGAAGGGAGGTGTCCTGGGGGAGAAATTCCCAGAGCTGGAATTCGGCTACCAGAACTAGGGACCTGCATTCTTGTTTAGTCTGACTTGACATCATTAAAGTGCTAGAGCACTTTCTTGAGTATCAGGGCTCAGCTATCGTAGGCCCTAGATCATTCCAATATACACAGTATATTCCTATACATGCCATGCGTTATGTCAGAGATGTCAGATGGTTACAGACTAGCCATGACAATGTTACTTATTTGCAGACATGAGGCGGTAAGACACTGCTGGCATTAGCCTAGTGTGAGAAATAAACGTGGCCTACAGTTGCCAGTTATTAAGGGGCAGCCTCTGCCAGGATCTCTGTGTAGAGGGATAAACTTGCAGTTCCTCTGCTAAACTCATTGGGCTGGGAAGGGAAAGTGCAGCCCTCCTGGGGTTATTCCTGGGCAGTGTTCTTTCTCTCCCACTGACCCAGAGTCGAATCAGGCAGTATGAACGACAAGAGTTTATGTTTCTGGGAGTGTCATTGACCCCTGATGTTGCAAATAATGGTCTCCTATCTGAGTAAATTCACACAGTCATTATCCATCTCCTAACAGCCCGGCCTGGGTATTATGCGGTATTGTAAATGTTGTACTTCCTGACCTAGAAAGCACCATTCTGCTTATGTCCCAGTGGGTACCAGGAAGTTGTCATAAGCTTGGCATAGTTCATTTACTAACAGAGAGCTGGGTTGGGGAGCTCAGACCATGCACTCAAAGAGATGTCACTTTTGGAGCTTTCCCAGTGACTGACCATCCCCAGCTCACGCAATCTCTCTCTCTGTGTTTCAGGTTTGCGAGGTCTGATGCTGTCAGTCATGTTGGCCTCTCTCATGAGCTCCCTGACTTCCATTTTTAATAGCGCTAGCACTCTGTTCACCATGGACATCTACACCAAAATACGATCCCGGGCTTCTGAGAAAGAGCTCATGCTGGCTGGAAGGTAAGTGTTACTGTGCCCCTTCCCAGCATTAGGAACCTAATGAAATATTGGAGCCATCACAAACTGCACCCTTCAAAGTTCACTTTTAAGTGCCTTGATGAACAACCTTTCACTGAATGCATGTGGTGCAGCAGTGACCTCTTGTGGCCTGATAGTTTAATCCCATGTGTGAGTTTCTGAATATTTTGTGAGGTGCTTTCCAGCCATGTTTCTTATTTAAAGATGAAGTGATTTGAGGACTTTAGTAACTCAACTAGAAGTTAGAGGTCTATTACAGGAGTGGTGTCTATTCCCTACATATATTAAATTCTATTTAAAGTTCATTCCAAGATGCCAGTTAGACAAAGCTATGGCGTCAGTAATATTCACAAGCTGTGCTGCAGATTTCTCTTTTATTCATCTCTCTCTGCTGGTTTATTGATTGCTGGGTTTATTTGTGACTTATTGATTTATTGTTTTGAGAGCAGAGTTCTCATTCTGAGTTGACTGAGAGCTGATGGATCGGGTGAGATTCCATTGCCGGTTGCTCTTTTTCCCCAGTGCTGATGGCTGATTACTGTTGTTTTTGCTCATGTTTTAAAGCTGGTTGAATAACACGATGAATTGTTAAATTGTTGATTGGTTCATTGTGATTTCTGATTGATGTTTATAAATAACTGGCTAACGGGTTTTTTTATTGGCTGTATTTGCAGGTTGTTTATCTTAGCTTTAATTGGTATCAGCATTGCTTGGGTTCCTGTGGTGCAGTCAGCTCAGAGCGGGCAGCTCTTTGATTATATACAGTCTATCACCAGCTACCTGGGGCCACCCATTGCTGCTGTCTTCCTGCTTGCTATCTTCTGTAAGAGGGTCAATGAGGAGGTGAGTCCAGGCCTAGGAGAAGAGCTCTGTGAGCAAAAGTTGACAAAAGACATTGATCTGTGCACTGGGACAAGGGCCCTTCCTTAGTTTCAGTGCTTTTGATTCTCAATTTCTTTGAGGATATTCCCACTACACCCAGTGCCTGAGGAGAATCGTGAATGTTGTGTAATGCTTGAGGGACTCTTAGCTCAGTTGAGGAATCCTCATACTCCCCTTCCACCACATATATGTAAATGCACATGGACTTTATTGGCTTTATGGGGCAGGGGGCGGGGTTGGCTGTGGGGGCGAAGGCGGAACCACCCCGCTGAACTCACTGGTGCCACGGCTGAGGCCAGGTTACTGCACTTCCTGCTGCCTGTGAGTGCAGGCCCGGCCCTGCTGCAGAACTCAGGGGAGTGGGGTGAAGTAGGGGCATGAATATGCGGGGCTGGGCTGGGGGCCCTGGGGAAGGACTGGAGCAGCATGCATAAAATGTTTGTGTCTCAAATTTCCTGGCACCCTACACAGCTGCGTATGGGTAAGGATGGCCCTGCCCATCTGGACTTGATTGCTTGCCACATCAATAGCTTTCCTGAATAATGTGCTAATTTCGAACATTTGTAAGGCAGCCACCTGGGTGTCCACTGATGCCTTCAATCATCATTACATGATCACCCCCAACATGGCATCAAGTGCCCTACTAGGACACCCAGGCCTGTCCTCAGTAGAGATCATTCCCAGCCTTCCAACTAGGGGCACTGCTCTACAGTCACTTACAGTGGAGCACCCATAGGAACACGACTTGAAGAAGAAGAGGAAGCTACTCACCTATGCAGCTACTGAGATTATTTGAGATGTGTCCCTCTATGGGTGCTCCACTACTCACCCTCCTCCCCTCTGCTTCAGAGTTCAAACTCAGACTCTGTGGCAGAGAAGGAACTGACAGCGGTTGGACCACATAGCGCTATATAGATACAACTCATAGTGTGAGACAGTGAGGAGACGGGCCCCGCTACCGAAGATCTCCAATCCCAGGTGCAGGGGAGCACCTGCAGGGAAACACATCTTGAAAAAATCTCAGTTACTGCACAGCACGAGTAACCTTCTCTTCAAAGGTTTGGTCCAGATAAGGATCTAAAATGCTAGAAGCTTATCTGATCTTCTGCAAACCTCAAAAACAGCTTGAATGTGAGTTGTGCAGTGGGGGCAGAGGACTGTAATGATTTAATAGATTTTTAAGGCCAGAAAGGAACTTTGTGACCCTCTAGTCGAAAACCTTCATGTCACAGGCCATAGAATCTCATGCAGACCTGGGACAGGGCGTTCCTAGCAATTTCAGCGGGACATGTCAAGGCTGCAGAGCCTTTACTTCCAATGCGGCTGCTCTTTTAAAAAAAAACGTTGCCAGTAATCCAGCACTCATGAGGAAACTTTTGATAACATAGTAGCATGTACAGACTAATCCTCACACCCTACAGTCACCCTACATGTGTAGGGGGAGGAAGTGGGGTTCTAAGGTGTGGTTATATAAAGAAAAGAATTATTTTTAAGCACTTTGACCTTTTCAAAGGCTTTTGGAGATTCTCCTGATTTCCTAGCCAGTACGTGATGTGTTCAGTTTAATAACTGGTTTGCTCCTGGTTAATAAGAAGGTTTATGTTCTCTCTGCTCTTAATCCCTTGGTGCTGTAGGTTATTCATGTGTCCACGGGCAGTACTGTACATTGCATTGACATTAGTAGGTTAAAGGCGATGTATTTACATATCCACAACCGCTGAGAAATCTGTCTGTCTCTTTCTTTTGCAGGGTGCCTTCTGGGGCTTGGTCATTGGGCTGGTCATTGGGCTGGTTCGAATGATTGCAGAGTTTGCCTTTGGAACTGGCAGCTGTGTAAACCCCAGCAACTGTCCAAAGATCATTTGTGGAGTTCACTACCTGTACTTTGCTATCATCCTTTTTGGGATCTGCACCATGATCATCCTGGGTGTCTCACTGATAACTAAACCCATTCCTGATGTACATGTGAGTATCGTTGCCTCTCTTGCTCTTTCACTTGCTCTCCTGCTTCCCGAGATACAGGAGATCTATGATACCGATCACTTTAATTTACTCTAGAAGTAGCATTAAGTATTTTCTACCCTGGAATTGTACATTATACAAATTATATAGGATCCTTCCAGTTAACTGGGTTCAGAGAGAAGTTTTGCATCTTCCTCAAATTATTCCTTGGTCCAGATAGCTCTGGAAATGAAGCACACTCTGCTAGGAAAACAAATATTCTGGAGTGTACTTTGTAACCAATAACACCTTGGAGACATTCTCTACAGTGGAACCTCAGTGTTACAAACACCAGAGTTACAAATTGACCAGGCAATCACACACCTCATTTGGAACTGGAAGTAATATAGCAGGAGCAAAGAGACACAAAAGAAGGCAAATACAGCACAGTAATGTATTCAATGTAAACTACTAAAAAAAGATTTGACAGGGTAAGAAAACTTTCTTTGCTTGTTTCCTTTAAATTAAGATGATTAAAAGCAGCTTTTTTCTTCTGTAAAGTTTCAAAACTGTATTAAGTCAACGTTCATTTGTAAACTTTTTAAAGAACAACCATAATGTTTTGTTCGGAATTGCAAATATTTCAGAGTTACAAACTATCTCCATTCCCGAGGTGTTCATAATGCTCAGATTCTACTGTAGAGCAAAAATACCCAATAAGAGGGGAATTTGATTTCTGAGAGAGACACACAATAGGTGGTGCATTTTGTGCATTGTAGCAAAGACTTAAGGGATGAAGGTGTTAAGAAAGGGAAAGAGGAATAGTCTCCTACACTATCTGTCCCCAGTCTTACGAGATCCCTAGTAATCCCTGAATATTATTTAACATTCATGAGACCTCCTAATCCTATATTGATCTCAATGTGCTGGGCTCAGCATTCTAAGGCTTGCAGTTTTGTAAACTCATTTTGTTTAATGGCAGCTTTATCGCTTGTGCTGGTCTCTGCGGAACAGCAAGGAGGAACGTATTGACCTGGATGCAACTGAGAAGATTGAGGAACCTGAAAGCAATGACGTTGAATCAGGTGATTTCTGAATAACATTCTCTTATAAAGTCTGTGGAAGCCATCAGTGTATTTGAGGGTCCCAACTTCATTCCTGAAGAAACAATGAAAGTGCCCTGTACTCCTGTGAAAACTCAGGTGCTAACGGGCTAGTAGGCACAGAGTTAATGCACTAAGTTTTTGCCACTCTCCATTAATTGGGTCTGGTGTAGATTGTGAGTGAAATTAATTACATGATGACAATCTAGTTCCAATTGATTTTGGTGCACAACACAAAAGCCTTCATGTAATTAGGTGAGAAGCCCAGGGCTAGAACAAAATGGGGTGGTACAGCTCAGGAGTGATATGGTTGCAAAAGTTGTGGGTGGGCCTTCCACTTAAAAGGGCAGATTGAAGATGCATTTGGAAGTGGTGGTGTAGGGGGTTAGGTTTTGGAACTGCAAAGGTGATGTGCACAGGAGAGTGAAGGTGTTTTGCCAGAACTGCTCTGGGAAATTTACACAAAACTCAGCCTGGCTCCAGTCTCAGACACAAAGCTCACTTCCACCTGGTTGAAAGCATCGGTGAATTTAACCATTTAATAAAAAAGAGGAATAATACCCCAAAAAATTGAATAAGCAGAGCTAAACTGCACAAATCAGTGACCTACTTCTCAATCTCTGGCTGAGGAGACATGGCTGGTGTCTCTATCCTCTAAGGCAGGGGTGGGGAACTTCCGGCCCGGGGGCCTTATATGGCCCACCAAAGCATTCCATCCGGCCCACGCGCGTCCCTGGCCGGTGGCTCCCCCAGGCACTTCCCGGCCCCTTTGCCGAATGTGGAGCCGCTCCCTCCTGGCGGCCCGGGGCGGCTCCACGCTCGGCGAAGACGCCGGGAAGCGCCTCGGGGAGCCGCCGGCCAGGGACGCGCATGGGCCGCCAGGCGGGGGCGGGTCCCCCAGGCACTTCCCGGCCCCTTCGCCGAACGCGGAGCCGCTCCCTCCTGGCGGCCCGGGGCGGCTCCGCGCTCTGCAAAGAGGCTGGGAAGCGCCTGGGGGAGCCGCCGGCCAGGGATGCGCGCGGGCCGCCAGGCGGGGGGGGGGGGGGGAATGGGCTTCCTGTGGGGGGAATGGGCTTCCTGCGGGGGGGGGGAGGAGCGGCCCCCAAATGACATTGTAAATCTCTAAATGGCCCTTGGCAGGAAAAAGGTTCCCCACCCCTGATCTAAGGCCTCTGCAAGTGGAGCAGCGTTGCCTTAAATCAGCTTAAATCAGAGATAGCTGGTGGAGAATCCCCCCAGCAGGGGATCTTTCTGCAAGTAGAAAGTTGAAGCTGCCTCCTAGGCAGCTGCCCTCCCTAACCTTACCCCATGTAAGGGAGAGAGGGAGCAAGTTGGGGGCAAGGCATAATGAGGAAGGAGAGTGGATGCGGCAGATTGTGCCAGATTGTTCACTGGTGTAAATTAGGGCTGTCTTTATGCACAAAGCATAAGGAGATGTAGTTAGAGAGGGCCAGGAGTTGAAGATCTGGCCCATTACTCTGTACCCAACACTTTTCAATCCTGTATGTTTAATGCGCTTGAATCAACTTGGTGATTTCTAACATTTCTGAGCTACCAGTATTATCACTGCAATCTGAGAACAAACGATTAGTGAACTGAAATGCACAGGGGTTTGTAGGGTTCAAAATGATTAGCAATAGCTACAGAACTATTTGATGATCATACCTCACTCACTTTCCATGTCTGCTGTGGAATCATAATGTTCATCTGATCCGACAGCCCCCATCTCTCTTCAAGCATTTTTCATCAAGACCACAAATTGGAGCTGTTATTAAAGAGGCTCTAAAGCAGGGGTGCTCACAACACATTTTTGGTGGCCTCAGAGTGCAGCCACCAGTTCTTGCTGAGGCCGTGCTGACAAATTTTCCTAAAATACTTAATTAACTTTAGGAAAAACAAATCAATATGCACATATACATGTCCAAATTATTGTATTTTATTTATGTAGGGTTTTTCCCCCAGACTCAGTAATAAAAGTAATTTACAGTTGTCTGTATTCTTTACTGGACCTAAACAGAATAGAAACATAAATAAGGTGTTTTGTGTGTTCTTGTCTTTTTGTTCTTGTTTCTTTTGCTTTTTTGGTTGCGCTCCTGCCCCCAAAGACTTGCTAGCTGGTTAGTCTTCTGCTGTGAAAAGCGATATTTGCTAATATCACTTTTCACAGCAGACTGTGTCCCCTGCAAGCCCTGGGACAAATTAAGTCCTGGATGGGGAGGTGGGCAGGGAGGCAGAGGTGCCCAGAGACCATGGTGGGGGTGGTGAGTCCAGTTCTGGAGACTGAGACCAGAGCCTGCCATTGTGTTGGTGGAACACGAAGCCCTGTGGTCAAAGACTGCCTCCCCTCCCCCTGGGAAAGTGGGGAATTCAGCTGCTTGCACCTCCAGCGTTTGTGTCTCCAGCAGTTGTGGGGGCAGGGCCCTGGGAGAGGGGCCACTGCTTTGTGTCCCCGTCCCCCCCCGCCCCCATTACAGCACAGGAGGCTGTGGCCTCAAGAAAAAAGGTGCCGGTGGCCGCATGCACCCACAGTGGCCACATTTGAAAAACAGTGCTCTGAGGAATGCTCTGTATCACCGAGACCTTGTTTTAATGCCAGTCTTATGGAGCCACACACACCAGGTTAATTGACCCCTGTGCTATTTTTTCGATCACAGAACAAGGTGATGAAGAGCAAGGATGCTGTAAGAAGGCCTACAACTGGTTCTGTGGCATAGATCAGAAAAAAGGTCCCAAACTGAGCAAAGAGGAGGAGGAAGCGATGCAAAAGAAACTGACAGACACTTCTGAGACGCCAATCTGGAGAAATGTTGTGAACATCAACGGCATCATTCTTCTGACGGTGGCTGTATTCTGTCATGCCTTCTTTGCATAAAACACACCAGAGTTTACATGGTCTAACTCGAGTCCCTTTTCCTTTTGAAATTGCACTGTATTCTTCAGAAGAAATTTGCTTTCTAAATTATACAGTTAGATATACTTCTGAGACTTGTACAATGAGATTGTATGAATAAGTTGATTTATTCATTGGTTATATGATGTTAATTAAACATCTCTTGGCTAAAGAGCAGGAGTACTCAAGTCCCAAATGTTAGAATTTCAATCCAGTACATCAGGGAGACTTTAATAAAGCTCTCTTCTTATGAAATACATTTCACAGCTCGATTTCAGAATATGAGGATCAGGGCTGGATGAGCTGCCTGGAGTTCATGATTTTGTGAACTATGCTGGGGCCTGGTGAAAATTTCTGTGCCATTTTCCCAAGTTCAGCTATATGAAGGGTTGTGCTATGGATTTAGGATAAATGAATCCCCTCAAAATAAAGGCTGCCTTAGGTGAGTTCCCCATGGATGACATTTTATTGATGTATTCCTTTGATACTATAGCTATTTTTAATAGCCCTTTTCTCTCTCCATTCTCTGTTCCATACATTACACTGTTTTTAGTGGATTTTTTCTTCTCTCCTCTTTTGTCATTCTTGCTTCTGAGTGGAATATGAACCCTCTTACCATCTGAATTTAACTTGTGTACTTGTGCTATGTGAGTGGGTTTGAAATTAGGAAAACTAAGCCTGATCGGACCTAATAAGAGTTGTGGTTATGCCTGACTCTTCAAGGTTAGCTTTAAAGGTTCCCATGCAATCTGAGCATTTAGTTTAATATGAGTCTGTTTGAATGCAAAAGCTTTATTTATAAAAATGTATTCATGGTAGTTTTGATTCCCTGGCATATGTGTCAAAATTAGACTCCATTTCCATTAACTGTGAATCTCCATTTTATAAGGAAGGCACTAGTGTTCTCTTAGTTCCCCTTTTAAGTTAGTGGATTTACTACCTGGTAATTCTGGCTTCATGTCTTGCTTCCAAGTACACAAAGGTGTTTTTCCTGCCAAACTCTGACAGTTTCGTTAAGAAATTTCATTCATGTTGTGAACTAAGACTGTTACACTATAGTTTCCCCAAGGGACACAGTCATCGCTCTGACATCATCTAAACCATTCCAGTTGTCTTCATCTTGTTTGAGAGGGTAAAACCAGGCTGAAACCTTGATGATAGGGTTGCCAGCTCTCCAGGTTTGGCCTGGTGTCTTCCAGAATTAGCATCGATCTCCCGGTGACTACTAAAAGCAATCCAGGAGATTTTAATAGGATATTTTAAGAAAATGACATTGTCATGTTGGAAAAAGATATCTCCCAGAATAGCTTCAGTCAGAGTTGGCAACTCTAGGCAAGGACCATGGCTTGGTTCTCAGAGACTAGTAAGAAGCTATGGAGAGATGATATATGAAGCTTCAGTTCCAGGTTGAAAAGTGAAACCAGAACTTTTTACCACCTAATTCATCTTCCCACGGAGGCATAGATACAGAGAAGGCACATGGGAAATTCTCAGTTGCTGCTGCTAATCTGTATTACAATCCTTTCTGCCTTGTGTACTACAGCTTCCTGCAATGTCTCAATTCAGTGCAACATGCATCTCTTCTTCCTGCAGTATTCTACAGCACACCGCACTGTGCTGCAACAGGCAACAAGCAAACCAATAGTCTTTCTGAAGCATGCCGCACTGCTGCAAATCCCTATTATTTTCATAACACTGTTTTCTGACAGCATATTGCTTCTTCAGATGAGTCCATAGCAAAATGTGCTGTCTTCTTACTGCATGTAGCTGCACTAGGATCTTCAGTATAATGTTCTATTTTCTTACAGTATCCTGACATGTACTGCATAGTGCCAAATCATCAATACAATCTGAATCCTAATAGTCTTACAATAAATAGAGCAGCATGGAGCATCTTAACAGTCATCACTGTATTATGATATGGAATTCATTATATTTCATTATCTTTGAAGGTTGTATGTATGTATTAAAATGTTTCTAATGTGTTTGGGGAAGAAAGTCAAAAGAGTTATTTGTATAACACAATAGAACATGTAAAATATAAAAAAAAAGTTTCTTGATCAAATGCTGAAATCAAATGTCTTCCATCTTGATCATTTGCACAGCTGGGAAATGGCTGTACTTTGCTCCCGACCTACAGCTGTTGATATGGTGGCTCTGGGTTGTTGTAGCAGATGAGAAACGGGTGAATGAGCCCTTCTTGTGGATGATGCAGCTCCTTCTTAGTTACAGTTTGTAACTAAACTGAAAACGCTGAAATGATGAGACCATTTCAATAAAGGCAAAAATAACACAGACTGTTTTCTCAACCAGCTGAGAAGCCTAATCGAGTTGGTGGTTTCAGTCCAGTTTCTAGCAGACTACTGTTTGCATCACATAGGTGTTGTTAAACTAGTGCATTTCACTAGACAAAGCCAAGGACTAAAGTGCAGAGGAATTGAACATCCCCATTCCTGTAGAGATGGCGGTGGTAGATTCTGGTCTCACATCACTGTAAATCTGGAATTTCTGAGGTCAGTGGAGTTACTTCAGAAAAACATCAGGGCACCCTCATGACATGATATAATCAAATAGCAAGAGACTGTTGGGGACAGCTTAACATAGCCCGTCATGTTTTCATATCGAGATGTATACATTTCTCATAAAATAGCTCTGCAACTCTACATTAATTTCTAGTGATATAAAAACAGCAGTGTGTAGTGAAAAATCTGTAAATATCTGAGCCATAAGCAGTATTGATTTAAAAAGAACAAATGCTGTCAGGCAAGTGTGATCTTTCATTAACAGAATTACTAAGTTAGGGCAAATCCTGTGAGACAACAGATGTTTGTTCACCTGTCTCTGTCAAGATATAAATTAAGTATTAGAAGCTAAAACAATGGACACTCATTTACATACTCAGTCAATAGAGATGTGAAATAAACGGGTACGCAGCCCATAGAAAATAATAAGCTCTGGGTGGTTATACTGACTGAGTACAGTACAAGCAATGAACCTTGGGGATAGAAGTTCAAGCCAAAGAAGACACACACTTATCTTGCATCAAGCCCTGAAATTCAAAGCAAAAGATACTGATGCCATGCTGTTTATTGCACAGCTGTGAGTGAGCTACAGACAAAAATCTTTCTCCTTCTGGAGTCTGAAGTCAGCCTGTTGTGACAGAGTCAGACCTGAAGGGTATAGGAGAGTGCTGGAAGGCAGGTACATCAGTCTCAGGATGTGCAGGTCTCTGTTCCCCCTATAGCCAAACAAAGCCTACTCCAGGCCAATCAAGACACCTGGGGTCAATTAAGAAGGTTCTAGCAGGCAGCAGGTTAATTAGGAGCACCTGCTGTCAAGTAAGGCCTTAATAAAAACCCCTGCCTCAGGAAGACAGTGTGGGTGTTTGGAGCAGAGAGGAGTTTGGAGACATTGGAGCACAGAGGAGTTTGGAGGCATTGAAGCAGAGAGCAGTTTGGAAGGAGGCCCTGAGGTAAGGGTGAAGTGGAGAGTAAAGAAGCAGGAACTGTTGTGGGGAAGAAGCCCAGGGGAATTGTATTGTGCTTGGTGGTTAAAAGGTCAGCCATCTCAACTGAGATTATTAGGGTCCCTGGGCTGGAGCCCGGAGAAGAGGGCGGGCCCGGGCACCCCCCCCCCCCTGCCTTCCACAATTAGCCACTGAGGCTAGTGAAATCCGCCAAGAAACGCAGGACCCACAAGTACAGGCTTGGAGCTTTGTCACAACTGGTGTCAGAGGTGGGATGTTCGTACGCAGCGTGGCGGAAGAAAGACTTTAAAAAGAAAAAGGGGGAAAAAAAAAAAAAAGTGCCCTGGGGTTTTGAATTCTCTTTGGTGGTTGTCTGCTTTGTGCCACAATGGAGGAGGTGATAAGGGCTCTGGTACAAGCCACGGCAGCCCAGCAGGAGACTACCCGGGTTCAGCAGGAAACAAATCAATTAATAATGAATCAGGCGACCCAAGATCGTGCCCTCTTGCGTGAGGTAATGGATCAGCTAAAGATCCTCACCACCCAGCCCCGAGGGTCTAATGGGATGCAAACCCTAGGGGCCTCTGTTTGTCTGCCAAAGATGACAGCAGAAGATGACATTGAGGCATATCTTCTCGCATTTGAGAGGACTGCTCAGCGGGAGGCATGGCCCCAGGAGCAGTGGGCCAGCATTCTCGCCCCCTTTTTGTGCGGAGAGGCCCAGAAAGCCTACTTTGACTTGCCTGCCACAGATGCCACTGACTATCTCCGGCTGAAGGCAGAAATCCTAGCACGATTAGGGGTAACAGCAGCGGTACGGGCCCAGAGGTTCCATGAGTGGAAATATCAGGAGACCAAACCCCCGAGGTCCCAACTATTTGATCTCATACACCTGGCACGGAAGTGGTTACAGCCCGAGGCATGCAACCCGAATGAGATGTTGGAGACCCTGGTCATCGATCATTATATGCGGGGTCTACCACCAGATCTCCGTAAATGGGTAGGCCAGAATGATCCATCCGCTTACGACGAGATGATCACGCTGGTAGAAAGACGGATGACAGCCAGGGAATTGACCCGACTACCTAAACGAGGCCCCTTCTGGAACAGGCACCCAAACCCAACGCTGGAAGTTTGGGCACCCAGTACCCCAGGAGGTCCTAGGTGGAAGAAAGGGAGGGCTGAAAACCCTGGGGGACCCCAGAAGGAAGGGACCAGTCAGAGGGGGAGGAAGCCGGGGTTCAAATTCCCTAATTCCCATGATAGGGAAACTAGTAGAAATGACTATAGATGCTATGCATGTGGGGAGTGGGGACATATAGCAGCACAGTGTCCCAGCAGGAGGAGACCTAGGCAATGTAACTTTGGGGATTGTGAGGTTCCGTGCTCCCTTCTCCACCTCGTAGGGGTTACATTAGCCCCACATAACTACACCAGACCGGTGAAGATAAATGGGATGGAAACTACAGCACTTGTGGACTCTGGGAGTGCTATTACCCTTGTATCGGGCAAGCTGATAAAAAGAAGGCAGCTGTTACAAGCCAAACGCATAGCAGTGACTTGTGTACATGGGGCTGTAAGTTATTACCCCACTATTCCGGTAGAGATAGCAGTTCAGGGAAACCCCATTGAGGTAACGGTGGGCGTAGTCCCTAACCTCCCATATCCTGTAGTTATTGGGAGGGACTATCCAGGGTTTGATAATTTACTTCCCCCAGCGAGGCTGGAGGAAAGCGGGGACCCTGAGGATAGCAATTTACCACCAGGAGAATGTCAACCCCCGATGTACACGGAAATTTCTGAGGATCTGTTCCCAGCCCCCCAAAGGACCCGGAGGACGAAAAAAGAGAGGAGGGCCGCAAAGGCCTTAGGAACCCGGATCCTGACCCAGGATCAGAAGACTGCTCTAGTCGGCCGACGGACCCGAGCAGCCAGCAGAGAAACTTCCACCCCGGAAAGCGAGCCAGAGGCCACCCCACGTCAGGATGGCAGTGAGCCACTGGGAGAAGCAGAAGCCAGGCCCTGGGAACTTGGGCACGTTAGTTCTGGGAGAGAATCTTTCGGGCGGGACCAAGCAGAGGACCCTAGATACGATAACGCCAGAAAAGAGGTAGCCGAGATAGATGGGACACCCGTGGAGGGGAAAGTCCGGGGTACAGGACCTTACTTTATAGTAAAGAAAGATCTTTTGTACCGTGTGGTGCAAATACAGGAGCAGGAGATCCATCAACTTCTGGTGCCAAGAAAACATCAAAAGGCCATATTGAGCCTTGCCCACAGTCACCTATTTGGAGGACACCTAGGGGTCGAGAAAACCCAGGCACGGATCCTGCGGAGGTTCTTCTGGCCAGGAGTGCACGAAGATGTTCGGCGATGTTGCATCTCTTGTCCAGAATGTCAGTTACATAGTCCTCGTCCGCACTTGCGGGCGCCGTTGATACCTCTTCCAATAATAGAGGTACCTTTTGAACGTATAGCTATGGATCTGGTTGGACCCCTTGAGAAGACAGCTCGGGGACACCAGCATGTGCTTGTTGTACTGGACTATGCAACCCGGTACCCGGAGGCCGTCCCCCTACGCAATACAACCTCCAAGATAATAGCTAAGGAGCTACTACAGATTTTTGCCCGAGTTGGGCTACCCAAGGAGATATTGACTGACCAAGGGACACCTTTTGTGTCCAAATTGATGAAAGATCTTTGTTCATTGCTCCAGGTAAAAGCCCTACGGACCTCCGTATACCACCCACAAACAGATGGCCTTGTGGAGAGGTTCAATAGGACCCTCAAGGCCATGATTAGAAAAGTGGTCAGTCAGGACGGGAAAGATTGGGATACCCTGTTGCCTTACCTCATGTTCGCCATCCGGGAGGTTCCACAAGCCTCAACGGGTTTCTCCCCGTTTGAACTACTGTACGGGCGCCATCCCCGGGGCATACTGGATATAGCCAGAGAAGCTTGGGAAGAAGAGCCAAATCCTGGAAGGAATATAGTCGAGCATGTACTGCAGATGCGAGATCGGATAGCCCGAGTTACGCCCATCGTACGGGAACACTTAGAGAAGGCACAAGAGACCCAACGAACCCATTATAACCACCGAGCAAAGCTTCGACGGTTCCAGCCAGGAGATCGGGTGATGGTTCTGGTACCCACAGCAGAAAGTAAACTATTGGCTCATTGGCAGGGACCCTACGAAGTTATCGAAGCTGTGGGGGAGGTGAACTATAAGGTACGGCAGCCCGGCCGTCGGAAGCCAGAGCAAATTTATCATGTGAATCTTCTAAAACCTTGGCACGATCGAGAGGCATGCTTGGTCACCCAGGAGACCCTTCCCCAGGAGGATGATTCACACGAGCAAGTAAAGATATCTCCAGACCTGACGCCGATCCAAAAGAGGGAGGCAGCCGACATGATCAGTCGCAACCGAGATGTGTTCTCTATAAAACCGGGGCGAACAACTGAAGCCTATCACCATATCCGCACGATCCCAGGAGCCAAGGTAACATTGAGACCCTACCGAATGCCAGAGGCCAAAAGAGGGGAAATCAAGGCTGAAGTAAAGAAAATGTTAGAATTAGGGGTTATTGAAGAATCTCACAGTCAGTGGTCCAGCCCAATTGTTCTGGTCCCTAAACCTGATGGAACTGTGAGATTCTGTAATGACTTTCGCCGACTGAATGAAATATCCCAATTCGATGCGTACCCCATACCACGCATCGATGAACTGGTTGACCGACTGGGTAGTGCCCGATTCTTAACTACACTGGATCTGACAAAAGGTTATTGGCAAGTTCCCCTGACTAAGGAGGCCAAAGAGAAGACAGCGTTCTCCACCCCAGATGGGCTATTTCAGTACACTGTCCTCCCGTTCGGGCTACATGGGGCACCGGCCACATTCCAGCGTCTCATGGATAAACTGTTGCGCCATCATACTAGTTACGCAGCCGCATACCTAGATGATGTCATCATCCATACGCCAGACTGGGGAACCCACTTGGAGAAAGTGGAAGCAGTACTGCGCACCTTAAGGCGAGCTGGCCTCACTGCTAATCCTGCTAAATGTGCCATAGGGCTAGCAGAGGCTAGATACCTGGGATACATTGTAGGAAGGGGCATAGTGAAGCCCCAAACTAATAAGCTAGAGGCAATTCAAAACTGGCCCCGGCCAGTCCGAAAGAAGCAAGTCCGTGCGTTCCTAGGCGTGGTAGGCTATTATCGACGCTTTATTCCCCATTTTGCCACTAGGGCGAGTGCCCTGACTGAGCTCATAAAAGCTCGGGGACCTGAAATGATACGATGGACAGATACAGCAGAGAGAGCATTTACAGATCTGAGGACAGCCCTTTGCAGTGACCCCGTACTTATAGCCCCAGACTTCTCTAAGGAGTTTATCTTGCAGACAGATGCATCCGAAGTAGGACTGGGGGCTGTCCTGTCCCAGATGGTCAGGGAAGAAGAACATCCAATCCTATATCTCAGTAGAAAACTCCTCCCAAGAGAACAGAAGTATGCGGTGGTTGAGAGGGAATGCCTTGCTGTTAAATGGGCCATGGAAACACTGAGATACTATCTGCTAGGAAGAAAATTTACCCTCGTGACTGACCATGCCCCTCTTCAGTGGATGCAGCGGAATAAGGAGAAAAATGCCAGAGTGACTAGATGGTTTTTATCCCTCCAACCTTTCCAGTTCCGCATACAACACAGGGCCGGAAGTCATCATGGCAATGCAGATGGCTTATCACGAGTGCACTGTATGTCGACCCAAGTTGCCCAACCCCTTGGCGTTGAGCAGGGGAGGGGGATATGTGACAGAGTCAGACCTGAAGGGTATAGGAGAGTGCTGGAAGGCAGGTACATCAGTCTCAGGATGTGCAGGTCTCTGTTCCCCCTATAGCCAAACAAAGCCTACTCCAGGCCAATCAAGACACCTGGGGTCAATTAAGAAGGTTCTAGCAGGCAGCAGGTTAATTAGGAGCACCTGCTGTCAAGTAAGGCCTTAATAAAAACCCCTGCCTCAGGAAGACAGTGTGGGTGTTTGGAGCAGAGAGGAGTTTGGAGACATTGGAGCACAGAGGAGTTTGGAGGCATTGAAGCAGAGAGCAGTTTGGAAGGAGGCCCTGAGGTAAGGGTGAAGTGGAGAGTAAAGAAGCAGGAACTGTTGTGGGGAAGAAGCCCAGGGGAATTGTATTGTGCTTGGTGGTTAAAAGGTCAGCCATCTCAACTGAGATTATTAGGGTCCCTGGGCTGGAGCCCGGAGAAGAGGGCGGGCCCGGGCACCCCCCCCCCCTGCCTTCCACAATTAGCCACTGAGGCTAGTGAAATCCGCCAAGAAACGCAGGACCCACAAGTACAGGCTTGGAGCTTTGTCACACTGTTCTTACTGCATAAGATTTAAAACATGACTTCCTGCCCAAAGTACAATGAAGAGAAATCCAATGGCTGAATATTTCCTTTTTCTTTATTACTGATCTCTTCTTCCAGCTGATACTGGTAAGGAAGTAATATGGGGGGCCAAATATCTCATTGCTGGCTATACAAATGATAGCTATATTCTATAGCTGCTACCTGACCATGGAACTACCACTTGAAAATGATACAAATGGAACTGAACTTTGTGAAATCTGATGTATATATTTTTAAGAGTGCCTATTGGGGGGAAAAAACCCACACAGAGGATTATTCTGAGAAGTAAGTTTACTGCTGTATCTCCTCTGTCCCTAATGGAGATGCACACTATTTTCTTATTGGTCTCAAAGGATAGTTTGTCAAATACTCACACTTTATTGATCTTCATTGTGTATTTATTTCTCAGTAATATGTGCTAGGTCTAGTTTGTGAGTTTTTAATTCTAGAAACTGGCAAATCCATAATAAAATACCCAGTCAGCCTGGTCAAATACCAGCCAAGTGGTAACTCTAGTGTACCCCCACCTTCTGTTGACTTAAAAAAAAGGCTCTCTACCTTTGACTCCTCCCACTAAAGCTAGCAAAAAAACCTCCCCCAGTCCTGTCCTTTTTGTGTGATCACTAAACACCTCTTTGTCTCATACCAGAGGACCATAAAACTCAGCCAAGTGCTTCTTTTTATTTAAGAAGAAAATGGAAACAAGCAAATTTTCTCCATCACATGGGCTTTTAGTTAATGCCTCTCAGCTGCTGTCCAGCTTCTCTACCTAGAATCTATACTGATGTGATAAAGGGCCACAGGAGAGACAGGGAACCGCTAGTGGATGTGAACATTTGTACTGAGGAATTGAAGGGATGGAGGCTCCCTGCTTGCCTGCCTGGTGAGGAGGTAAGTGAAATGCTCGGCATTTCTCTGGCTCTTTAAAATCAGATTAAGATAATTAATCATAAAATCCTAGAATATCAGAATTGGAAGGGACCTCAGGAGGTGATCTAGTCCAACCCCCTGCTCAAAGCAAAACCAATCACCAATTAAATCATCCCAGCAATGATTAGCATAACTCTCTCCTCTGTTTTCTGAATAGGAAGGAATTTGAAAAAGGGAGGAGGGAAAGCTGTGATTTTGAAACAATAAATAGAGGAAGGTTTTGCTGGCTGAAGGCACAGCTGAGTGTTACTGTGAGCTCAAAATGTTTTACTTTGGGCCGGAGAAAAACAGTAATGGGAGAAAAGTTACTGCTATAGTGAAAATGTCCTGCCCAGGGATACTGGCCTTGTGTCCACTGCCCTTAATGGAGTTACTCTGGATTTATTTCAGAATATCTGAGAGCAGAATTTGGCCTATATTTTATATCCCATGTTCAAAATTCACCCTCTTAAATAATCTTTCCAGGGTCAAAGAACAGTGGCTATAGTCCAAAATTCAGTTTATCATGAAGATAAGACAAGCACAGTAGGGAAGTTCTCGACTCAAGAGCGAAGAGACTGAAATTCCTTCTCATCCCATGAATCAGAGAGGTAGCCGTGTTAGTCTGGAATTGCAGAAGTGACAAAAGAGTCCTGTGGCACCTTACGCCATTATGTGCCAGCAATGTCCCTCTGCTATGTACATCGGCCAAACTGGACAGTCTCTATGAAAAAGGATAAATGGACACAAATCAGATATCAGGAATGGCAATATACAAAAACCTGTAGGAGAACACTTCAATCTCCCTACAGACACCATTACAGATTTAAAAGTCACCATATTGCAGCAAAAAACCTTCAAGACCAGACTACAAAGAGAAACTGCAGAGCTTCAATTCATTTGCAAATTTGATACAATCAGTTTAGGACTGAATAGGGATTATGAGTGGCTAGCTAACTACAAGAGCAGTTTCTCTTCTCTCACTGTTCACACCTCCAATTCAGCTGCTAGAGGAATACCTCACCCTCCCTGATTAGAGATAACAAGATGGTTCAGCCTCATTGGGCTAACCCTGTTATCTCTAACCTGGTTCTTGCCTACCTATTTATACCTGCCCCTGGATACTTCCACTGCATGCATCCGACGAAGTGGGTATTAACCCACGAAAGCTTATGCTTCAATACTTTAGTTAGTCTTTAAGGTGCCACATGACTCTTTGTCATTTCTCATCCCATGTGGTCCCTGGAAACTCAGGTTAGGGAAGAAATACACAGCATGTGATAGGAGAGGACCCAATTCCATTCTCATTTACTCTCATATACATCCGGAATAACTCCAATTAGTTATTTGAGTTACTCCAAATTTCATTGGGCCAACTTCCCAGACATGAAGAGGAGCTCTGTGTAAGCTTGAAAACTTGTCTCCCCCCAGCAGAAGTTGGTCCAACAAAAGATATTACCTCATCCACCTTGTCTCTTTAATATCCTTGGACCAGCATGGGTTACAACAGCACTTCATACATCAATTAACTATTCACAATCAAATTACCAACCAAGAATTACCCACAGAAATTATCTAGAAAATAATTTTCAATAACAAATTCAAGAAAATTATAAACTCCTTGCAGACATTTTTGTTAGAAAAGGAGGCCACCTGGAATGTCACCTGTCTGTGGCAGTATTGTTCTTATTTACTAATGAAATATTACATGCTAGTCCAGTGTGGATTTTTTCTGAGTTATTTTTAATGACTGTCTTTACCTGAGATGTTTAGACAACTTATATTGGAAAGCTATATTAAGTGCATTTCAATTTTATAGTTTCCTTTGTATATGTGTCTGTTCTGTCAATGACCATTGATACCTACTGATATGGTATTTTCTAAAATATAATTTTAAAGGTTACAGTAGAGTGTTGTTAAGAGAGTCATATGAGATACAATATCTGCTATGGGTTATTTGCTCAACTCTAGCATTAGAACGACCATGCTCACTACTCTCCAGGCAAGCAGAAGTCAGCAGAATACAACCAGAAGAGAGTTACTCTTGGTGAAAATTCTGCACCACTGCAGAATGCAGAATGAATGTCTTGTGCAGAATTTCCTCCCCAGTCCCCCTCTCCCGCCAGAACTGGTGCTGCTGAGCTGCTGGCCACCACTAGGGGCTGCTGAACCCAGCAGAGCCCAACCCACAAATGGAAGGCTTTGCCGGGAGGAGGGGAAGGAGGAAGAGGAGCTGGAGGGTTCCTGGCAAGCCCTGAAGGAAGGAGGCAGTATGCAGGAAATTCAGTACAAGCCCGGGACCTAGAATTATGTTGTTTCTCCCTCTAGGTCCCTGGGCTCTAGGGATAGGGGGTGCAAGTGTCTGGGCTGGGGGGGACCCCATGTGGCTGGTCTAGGGGAGGAAGGAGGTGGGAGTGTCTGGGTGGGGGGACATGGCTGGCTCTGGAAGCAGGGGGTCCAGCAGCTAGGTTCTGGGGGGGATAGGGTGTGTGTGTCTGGGCAGGGCAGGGGGTGCCCCGTAGGTGCTGGCGATCATCCAGTCACATGCAGCAATAACCCTCCCTTTGCTGCTCAAACTAGAGGGAGAGAGGGGAGACAAGGCTGAGCCTGGCCTTGTCTGGCAACATCCTGGGAGCAGCTTTCCTCTCCCGGCAACACATGCCACTGCGCTACCGGCATGGAGACACTGCGGATTATAGATTCGCCAACACTGTATTTCAAAGCACCCCTGCTCCACCCTTCCTCCTATTATTAGCATGATTAGTATTGATAATAATAGTATGCATGCTTACCTACATTTGCCAGGGGTATTTCTGGCTGCATTTTGCAGCACTCAGCAACTTCCAGTCTTGTACAGAGATGAAAAACTAAGGGACGTCCTTTGTAATGAGGGACTGTTGGCACCCCTACCACAGAAGCCAAGGCAAATGTCACGAGATTACATTAGAAACAAATTAAAAGAAGTTTCAGGTTGCGATATCAAGCCCTTAAAAGTGACCTAATGCCAGAATTAAGTAATTTTGGGTGTTGTTTTAAACCTTATGATGAAAGGTGCCAACTCATGGATTTTCCCTCATTCAAAATGGCCACCATCTTCTGTTACTGTCAATGGGGTTGAAGCGAGCAAGATGGTTGCCATTTCCCATCTGTCTGCATATGGAAGAGAGGCTGCCCTCAGTAATGGCTGCCACCTCTCACTGGTTTCAGGGAGGCTGAAGCCCTGCCCACAGGAAAAATGGCTACCACACTATTGTTCAGGGGCTAGCTAGGGCAAGGGGGCTGTGAGAAGCAGCAGGAGATAGCTGGGGAGCAGGAGGTAGGGGAATGGGGGGCAGGGAGCATTGGGGGCTGGAGGCAGGATGAGGGGAAAACAGAGGATAGTGATGGCCATGAGAGATATGGAAGGGATGGTATGGTGGCTCCTGGGAGCAGTAGTGGGTAAATAGCAGCCAGGGGACGGTAATGTTGCAGTGAGGCCAACTCTCATGATTTGATTATGAGTCATGGGATTTTGGAGCCCGCAGAAGGAGCTGTTGCAATGTTGCGGGAAGCTCCTCTGATTCTGTGATTTGCAGAGCTGTGTGGGAGAGGTGAGGGGGATAGACCTGTCTTGTGTTCTTGTGTAGCCCTAAAGCAGAGAGAGGGTCCCGGGGCAGTTTCAGGGGCAGAGTCTAGAAAGTGCTGGTGCTGGGAGCCTGACATAGGAGGGGAGGGAATTGGGAAGTGGCACTGTTGGGTCCCAAGTACAAAAGTCCTGTGGCAGCAGGAGGCAGAGAAGTGTTGCCGCTTGGTCAAGACAGTAATAGGAAGTGGAGGGCAGTTCCCCTATCTCAGGGATGAGGAAAGGGTAAGTGAAATGTCCGTCTGAGCAGCCAGGAAGAGGCCTGTGTTTTTGTGTGTTAAAGGTTGACTGTTCAGCCTGAAAATATCTCTCTCACAGTGGCAGAGGAACAGAGGGGAGGCCAAAAGACCAAACTGAAAGCATATTTGATTTTATATTTTTAAACCAGTTTGTTTGAGCCAATCTCATGACTTTTGATCCATTTGTTTGGCTATATCATAAAAGCATCCCAGATGAATGTCCAGTGCCAGTAAAAGGTGGCCAGTTGGTTCCCTCAACAAAATTGGAATTCCACTGCTTGCATCCGACGAAGTGGGTATTAGCCCACGGAAGCTTATGCTTCAAAACTTTAGTTAGTCTTTAAGGTGCCACAGGACTCTTTGACACTTCTGCTATTCTAGACTAACACGGCTACCTCTCTGATTCTTCCTATATTGTTACCATAGCAACATGTCCTGGTAATGGGGATAAGGTGACCACTGTCCTGGTTTTCCCAGGATTATCCCATATTTGAAGTAGCAGTCCTATGAAATCTGGAAGGGTGCTCTGTCCACTCCTTTTCTGAGGTAACAGTCCCTTGGCACCAAGCAAGATTGGGGCCGCACTGTACAAATATAGAGTAGTAGACATCAATGCCCTGAAGAGTTTGCAATCTAACTAGACAGATGCAGGGTGGGAAAAGAGATATAACACATGAGCAGAGTGAACAATAACATGGCAGCAGACATCCTGCTAGCTCCACAATTTTTTTGTTGTGGGTGGGGGGTTAACTAGGCAGAGTATAAGCTAAATGGGGGGGGGGGGAAGGAAGGGGAAGGAGGTGAGGGGGAGTAGAAGGGGCAGGTTTGGGTGAACTTGTCTTTCAGATCTTGTTTCCATTCCGTTTCACTGTGTTTCTCCTGTTCAAATTCAACAGTTAAATACCATTTTTCCAGTGACTAAAGTTTCTGATTGTTTCAGGTAAACAAACCAAGCAGACAAGCATAGACCACAGAGTGATAATGGCAGAAGGAGAGCTTCCCTCCCTGGAGAATAAGTCAATGAAGAAAGAAAGTTGACGAACACAGAGAAGAAGAAGAAAGGATCCATGTGGAGCTATTTGAAGAAAAAGAAAAGATAACCAGCCAGATGTGTGCAGTATAACACCGACAAGCCCAGTACAGTTTTAAGGTTCTGTAGCATTATAAGCAATTCCTGACCAAGGTGAGTTACAGTCACAAGGTCCAGACCATTTTTTTAACTTCTTAAGTCTGTCAAGGCTTTTGTAAGTGGCTCTCTCCAGAACTGCCTTCTTTTTGTTTCATATCCCTGTTCTTTTGATCTTGGAACTGTTGTCACTTTCCAGTGATGAATATCTACACTTTTGCTTACAGGGAGATTCTGAGGAACCATCTGTTAACAGTCTGAAGCTGACAGATTAAGGATTGCTGTCAGCAAAATTAAACTAAATAAGGGTAGAAGTCATTTTGAACATGAGCTTGATTCTCGTGCACATGTGACACTGGATTTTCTTACCAAATGGCATTCCCACAGCAGATGTACCAAAGAGGTGCAGATGCTCGACATCTTCAGTAGACAACTATGTCTTTGCTTGCTACTCCATGTGTTTTGGCTGGGGTACTGTCATAATAAATGTTGTTACATGAGCCTAACCTGGGAGATCAGAAATGGAGTGTCTGGTATTCAGCCTCAATCCAGTGGTGAGCAGGGATATTAGATTTGAGATCCTTTTCTCCATATTGTCCTCAGTGGGACTAAGAGTGTCTCTAGAAGAGAGTATAGATCTTAAAGACAGAGGTCTTTTAAAGGATCTATCTTTTGCCAAATAACAACCAATGAAAACTGATTATCAAATCTAGCCCAGTTACATCAACTATAACATTGATTATTTACAAACATAATAATGGTCATACTGGGTGAGATCAATGGTCCAACTCCATCTAATCAATGCCAGATGTTTCAGAGTGAGGGAATAGAAGAGAGCAGTTTTGAATGCTCCATCCCATGTCATTCATTCCCAGCTTCTAGCAATCAGAGGTTTGGGAACACCCAGAGCATGGGGTTGTATCCCTGACCATCTTGGCTAATAGTCATATATTTTCCATGAATTTATCTAATTCTTGTTTGAACCCAGTTTACTTTGGCCTTCACAGCATCCACTAGCAATGAGTTCCAAAGATTGACTGTGTTATGTGAAGAAGTACTTCCTCATGTTTGTTTTAAACCTGCTGCCTGTTAATTTTGAGTGACACCTGGTTCTTGTGCTATGGAAAGGAGTAACACTTCCTTATTTACTTTCTCAACACCATTCATGATTTTATAGACCTCTAACATATCCCTCCCTTAATCATCTCTTTTGCAAGCTGAACAGTTCAAGTCTTTTTAATCTCTCCTCAAATGGAAGCTTTTCCATACCCCTGATCATTTTTGTTGCCCTTCTGTGTACTTTTTCCAATTCTAATACATCTCTTTTGAGATGGGGTTACCTGAACTACACACAATATTGAAGGTATGGATGTACCATGCATTTATGTAATGGCATCATGATATGTTCTATTCCATTCTCTATCCCTTTCCTAATGGTTCCTAGCATTCTGTCAATGTTTATGAGTACTGCTGCCCACTGAGCAGATGATTTCAGAGAATTAACCATGATGACTCCAAGGTCTTTTTTTTCAGTGATAATGGTTAATGTAGACCCTATCATTTTGTATATATAGTTGGGACTATGTTTTCCATTGTGCATTACTTTGCATTTATCAACACTGAATTTCATCTGCCATTTTGTTGTCCAGTTCCCAAGTTTTGTGGGATCCCTTTATAACCCTTCGCAATCAGCTTTGGACTTAATTACCTTGAGTAATTTTGTATCATCTGCAAACTTTGCCACCTCACTGTTTACTTCCTTTTTCAGATCATTTATGAATGTGTTGAACAGCACTGGTCCTGATACAGATCCTTGGGGGACCCTAACTGCCTTTCTTACTCTGTTTAGCCATGAGGTTGGTTTTTTGGTCCTCTTACCTTTTTTTTTTTTTTTTTTTTTTTTTTAATTTGGGGTGTGGGGTAGTGTGAGCCTCTATTATGGTGTGTTGAAAAAAATTCCATGCAGCTTGCAGGCATTTCATTCTTGTGACAGTTCCTTTTAATTTCCATTTAACTAGCCTCCTCATTTTTGTGCCATTCCCCTTTTTGAAGTTTAATGCTACTGTGGTGGATTTCTTTGGTATTTTCCTCCTTACAAGAATGTTAAATGTATTACATTATAGTTGCTATTACTGAGCAATTCAGCTATATTCATCTCTTGGACCAGATCCTGTGCTCCACTTAGGACTAAATCAAGAATTACCTCTCCCCTTGTGTGTTCTAGGACTAGATGCTCCAAAAAGCATTAATGGTGTCTAGAACTTTTATCTCTGCTTCCTGTCCTGAGGTGACATGTTCCCAGTCAATATGGGGATTACTGGTGTGTTTTTTTGTAGTCTCTAATCTGCTTGAGCATTTCACAATCACTGTCACCATCCCAATCAGGCGATCAGTAATATCCTACTGCTATGCGCTTATTGTTTAAGCATGGAATTTCTATTGATAGAGATTCTATGGTACTGTTTGATTCATTTAAGATTTTTGCTATATTTGACTCTATGCTTTTTCAATTGTAGTGCCACTTCCCCATCAGACTGACTGACTTTGTCATTCCTATATATTTTATACCCTGGAATTACCATTCCCATTGATTGTCATATTTCCACCAAGTTTCTGTGTTGCTTATTATATCAATATCCTCCTTTAATATCAGGCACTCAAGTTCACCCAGCTGAGTATTTAGACTTTTTGCAGTTGTATTCAAGCACTTATAAAACTAGTCAATATTTAGTTATCTACCTTCAGGAGATGTAATTGAATGGGGCTCTGTTTTGTAGTAAAAGAGGCTAGAAGTGGATAAAGTACAGGTAAGAACTGAAGAGAAATTGAGTATCCCTTTAATAAATCCTCTGCTAAGGGATGTGTCTATCTGGATGGTGTGATCCTTTGGACCTTTTGACTTTCCTTCAGCCCTTAGTTTAAAAGCACCTCTACAACCTTTTTAATATGACATTCTGGCAGTCTGGTTCTGTTTTGCTGTAGCTGGAGCCCATGGGCTGGTCCTCACTACCAGGGGGGATCGACAGCAGATACACAACTTCAGCTCACAGCAGCGGCAGTCGGCGGCGCGCTCCCCCTTCGACTCCAGCTTGTGCCTCCCGGCAAGCTGGAGTTCGGAGTCGACGGGGGCGCTGTGGGCGATTAATTTCTCGCGTCTTCACAAGACGCGAGAAATCGATCGCCAAAAGATCGATCGCTATCCGCCAATCCGGCGGGCAGTGAAGACCAGCCCCATATGATATACTTCTGTTGAAACTGGGTGAGGTGGCTGAAAATAAGTTGCATGGAGTTGTGTAAGCAAGATATGGGTAGCATTGTACCCATCGGAGAAAGCCCCCATAATGCTTTTGCCATATGAACCATTCACATCTTTGGTTTCCCTCCTCTCAGAAAGACAGGCTGCACACACCATTAATTCATCAAGTAACAGAGGACTGAATCATAGGGATCTAGCCAATTCCTTTCAAATTCTTCTAGTAGCATTGTAGCAGGGTGTCTTACCTCTTAAGGCAGCGGTTCTCAAACTTTTTGAGACCGCGACCCCTTTTCCGGCTGCATCGGCGCGGCGCGACCCCTCCAGTCCCCGCCGGGGGCGAGCAGCCGGCTGCGCCCAGTCCCCGCTGGGGGCGGGCTGCCAGCTGCGCCCCGTCCCCGCCACGGGCGGCCGGCTGCGCCCCGGCCCCCCCCCCCCGCCCCACCGCGAGTTGTGGCGTCAGGAGCTTGTGACCCCCCGGGGAGCGCTTGGCAACCCCCCGGGGGGTCGTGACCCCCAGTTTGAGAAACCCTGTCTTAAGGGCTGGAGGGCTTGGGGCTAGCCAACCCTGATTACTAAAGAGGCACACCTGGGTTGGAGTAACAGCTTCTCAGAGCAGCAGAAAGCTGCAATGAAGGGGGGAAGCTCAAGAAACTGCACAGAGAAAGAAAAGCGCCTGCAGGGAAGACCCTGACACCATGGGAGTGTGGAAGGCAGAAGGCTGAGCTGCAGCCAGGTAAAACCTGGGCTGGGCCCAGTTTAAAACTGGTTTGTTTTGGGCTACCAGGGGAGAGACTCCATTGAGTTCTGTTAATGACAGACTTGTTGCTAGGCTGAGTGGAGCTGGTGAAGGGTGAATTAAAAGGGCCCAGGAGAAGATCAGTCCAAGCTCTAGAACAGGGGTGGGCAAACGTTTTGGCCTGAGGGCCACATCGGAGTTCCGAAAGTATGTGGAGGACCGGGTAGGGAAGGCTGTGAGTAGGGTTAGTAAATAAGCTCTTTTTCTCTGGAGCAGGAAACAAGAGAGGTTGTGGTTACAAAGGGTTGTAGAATTGTGGGTGCTCACCAGCTTTTAGGATGTTTTTCCCCTATTTGATTTAACACTAGCATTTTCACAACTTGTTTATAAAACAAATTGAGCTCTCTGCTGAAGAAGAGATGCCTAAAATATTGGAGGACAGCCTCTTGTAAATTTGTCGGTGCTTAAATTGCATTGCAGCGTATAGATGAGAAAGATGGAATTCTTCTTTTACTCTATAATTTTAGATCAGTGGTTCTTTCTGACGATCTTTTAGATGTAAACACTCCCGTTCAGCTACTAATTACAGGAAAAAAAGCTAGCTGTCAGAGAACAATTATACCTTGGAAAGGATTCCAAGCACTACTGAAAATCTGGAGTAATTCCACTGAAGTCAGTGAAGTATACGATCACAATCAAGCCCATTGTGCTTTGTATGTACTTTTTAGGATAAATGCCATGAGGCAATCACTTTTTGGCAGGCAGCCTACTGAACTGTAAATTAATTGTGAGTGCACGGGGCAAAGTAGAGGTAGAGACAACACTTCTTCAAACGTCCCCAGAGCCCTGAAATTCTTGTACCTGTGCCCATGGGTGGTGCGTGAACTGCCGGCTGGGGGAAGCTAGCCCCCAGCCCTGTCCCTTCCCCAACAGGGCCCAGAGCCTCTCTCCCCCCATCACCACGGCCACCAGCCCCCACCCCAGGCTAGCCCTTCCTGCACCAGGAGGGTGGGTGGTACATACCCGCAGCCCTCCTCCAGCCTGGGAGTGCCAGGATGGCAGGTGGTGCAGTCGGAGCCAGCACTGGGGGACTGCAGCTATATGCAGAGCATGAAGCAGGAGGAGGGGCCGGGGGCAGAGTGTGGGCAGGGCCACGCCTGGCTGATTGGAGAGGCGCAGCCTCCCCCAGCCTGTGGCACCTGCCACCCATGCCTGTGCTTATTGCCTGCACTCTGTGATACCCACCTCCTGCTCCATCAGAGGTGATCACAGGAATCTCCAGAGGGACTTTCCTTTCTGACTGACTTAGACACTCTGCTGAGTCACAACCTGCCCCACATCTGAGTTCTCTTTTGCATCAGGTCATTTTATTGGGTTTAATTTTGAAGCCCAAGAAAGAATAAACAACTGGAGATGGGACCAAGCCTAAGCACTGCTGAACTTCGGGGCCACTGGCATCTGGAATTTGACCTTTATAGTTGGTGACAGTGGGCAGAGCAAAAACCCTGGTTCTGAACAGCCTGAACTGTGTTCACTTCTGGGATGTTGTCAGCATCTCAACTTTATTCGTAGATTCCAAGGCCACAAGGGATCACTATGATCATTTAGTCTGACCTGGATAACAGAAGCCATAGAACTCCCCCCAAACCCTTTTAAAATCTTTAGGAAAAACATCCAAACTTGATTTAAAAATTGCCGGTTGTTGGAGAATCCACCATGACCCTTGGTAAATTGTACCAATGGTTAATCTCCCTCATTGTTAAAGTTTTAGGCCTTATTTCCAGTCTGAATTTGTCTTGTTTCAGCTTCTAGCCCAGGAGTGGGCAAACTACGGCCCGCGGGCCACATCCGGCCCGCGACACTGTCCCATCCGGCCCGCGGCGGGGAGAGGGGGGTGGGCTCCGCGTGGCTCCATAAACATGGCTGGGGCCCGCCGCGCGGGGGCGGGTCCAAGTGCCGGGCCACAGCCGCCCAGGGCGCCGGCGCAGTAGCGTAAGCCGGCTGCCTGTGCTCAGCCGCGGGGGGTGAGGGAGGCGGCCCCGCCCGCGCGCCCCACGTGTGCGCAGCCGGCGGGGGACGGGTGACCATGTGTCTTCGCCAGTGTGGCCGCGGGAGCCTCCCGCAGCAGCCCGCGCGCCCAGGCAGCGCCTGAGCCCCGCACCCTGCCGCGCCGCTGAGAGACCCGCCTCCCCCCTTCCCGGCTGCTATGCTGCGGGGCAAGGCGGGCGCCCCGGGAAACTCCAGCCCTCCCCGCCTTGGTCCCGCTCGTCTCCTCCATGAGCACCTCTGCGGCAGCCCCGGTGCGGGGGATGCCCGCCGGGCCCCCTGAGCAGGCAGTGGCGGCTCCTGCCGCGAGCGGGGCCGGGGGGGCTCAGCCGGCACCTGCCCTGCTCTGCTCTCCGAGCCCGGGGCCCCCGGCTGCTGCCTCCGCCGCTGCCGCTCCCGCGGGGGCCCAAGCAGTTGCCTTGAGCCACGCCGTGACTAAGGTTCCCATCAGCCTGGTGCCTGCCGTTTCCCAGCAGTCACGGGTGGTGGCGGCCCCCGTGGGGACCCTGGTGGCTAAAGTGGCCACTGTCACCGCTGCCCAGCAGCCCCCCAAGAACTGTGGCGGGCCTCGGCAGACCGTGGCTCCCAAAGCCCCCCAGACCACTACAATACAACTGCCTGCAAACTTCCAGATCCCACCAGGTGAGTCGCCTGCTTTTCTCTTCTACACCCGCTGAAAAGGCATCGCACTGCTCGGGGACCGCTGCTGTGCTGGGAGAGCTCCCTGCCCTGTCAAACTTCTCTCGGGAGCTGACTACAGTCCTAGTGCAAAGTGCTCCACTTTGAGCCTGAAGTGCTGTTATAGATTCCTCTGCAAGAGCTCAAGTAGGAGGAAAAAATCAGGAACTTTTCTCTCTCTCTGAATTGTTAATTTTGTGAGCGTTCACTGCACGCCCTGAGGCAGGCAGGGGTGGGAAGTAGGAGAGGGTCGGACAGAGGGGTGGGGCCAGGCTGTTTGGGGGAGGCACAGCCTTCCCTACCCGGCCCTCTATATAGTTTCGCAATGCCGATGTGGCCCTCGGGCCAAAAAGTTTGCCCATGCCTGTTCTAGCCGTTGGATCACATTATGTCTTTCTCTGAGAGTTTGAAGAGCCTGTTATTAAATATTTGTTCTTATAAATGGTTATCAAGGCACCCCTTAATCTGTTCTTTGTTAAGCTAACTAGAGTGATCACCTTGAGTCTACCACTATGAGCTCTACTTAGTCCTTTAATTGTTGTCATAGTTCTTCTCTGAACCCTCTTCAATTTATCAACATCCTTCTTGAATTGGGGAAATTGCATTACATTTACAGTGTTACCTTTGTCAACCAAACTTGTAATCGCATGTAAAAAAATCAAGTTAATTTGATCAAGTTAATATGTTTTCTATAAACCCATATTGATTAGCATTAATTATATTATTCACTTCTAATTCTTTATTAATTGAGTACCATATCAGTCACTCATTATCTTGCTAAGGATTGATGTCAGACTGACCGGCCTACAATTACTTGGGCCATCCAGTTTGTCCCTTTTAAATCCTGGTACAGCTTTAGCTTTTCACCAGTCTTCTGGAACTTCCGCAGGGTTCCAAGACTTTTCAAAATCAAATTAACGGTCCAGCCAGTTCTTTAGCCAGTTCTTTATGGCTCAGACACATTTGTAAATATCTAGATGCAAGAGATCAAAGTGATTTCCTATTGCCTTGTTCCCAGAAATCCTGGGCTGTACCTCCATTGTGTATTGCTGCTGGAATGAGGGATGGCATAGCAGGAGTGTCGGCTCAGAGAACCGTGGCATTTCTCTAATTGTCAGGTCACTCTTCCTTTGGTCTTGGTAAGCAGCCTGTTCTTAAGGAAACAATTCATTCCATGATCAGATTTACAGGAACCACCACTGCAGAAAAAGTATCCACAAACTGAGGAATGTACACTGAGTATGTTATGTCCACGCCACTCCTTCTACTGCTCACTGCTTCCCAGACACCTGCTCCTGGGCTGCAACTGCACTGAGCACCTTCTGCAACGGATGTGAACTGGAGACTCCCTTTGCCTATGAAAACCGCAACAGTTGTAATAGGGGGACCAGTTTTTTGGTGGGAATCACAGCTCAAGAAAAAGCACCAGCTTCAACTTGCACCCCCTCGGAAATAAGTGAATCTGAAGTTAAATATTAAACAAAACAGCGAGGGATAACGGGTTTATCGTTATCTCAGATCTGCAAACGGTGATATAAGGATAGGGAGCCGAAGAAGCAAGCAGGATGGAATCCTCCACAAAAATCAATAATGCTGCAGACATTTTGGTCATAGTCCTCTATTTCCTGGTAACCCTGGCAGTAGGAATATGGGTACGTCTGGATTTTTCTTTCTTAATGAAAATGTTGTTTATTGGGTTCTAGGAAAGTTGCTTCATAAATTAAAATGTATAAATTGCCTGCTGCTTTATTGGGGGGTGGATTAAAAGGTGGCAGGATGGAGATTATGTTGGGATTCACTGGGGAAGTAGGGCCTAGTATGAGGTCTGGTTTGGGGGTGAAGAGGATGAGATTGTGGTGAAGGGGAGCATAGATGGGGCTTGGAGTGAGGATGAAGGAGGGATATCTGTATGGATGGAAGAATAGAAGATCTCTGGATGGAGATCAGGATAATGGTGAAGTGCAGTTTTTAGCAGATTAGAGGTGGGGAGCTGGTGAAGAACAGAGTTGGGGTGGAGGTGGGAATGGGACAGTAATGGTGGTTGGGGACAGGGTGCTAAAGAAGAGGCAACCGCAATGGGAATTTGTGATGGCGTGGGAACTGGGGTGAAGTGGTGAGAGGTGGGGTAAATGGGGGATTGCAGGAGGGTTGATTGTGATAGGAAGGTGGGGATGAGTATTGGACTGAGTTGTAAACAGTGTGGATTGGAATCGAGCTAAAGGTGGAGGAGAGATGGTATTGGAGTGGGAGATGGGCATTGCTGCGGGATGGATATGAAATGGACGAGAGCGCAGACAAGGTCTAGACCCAGGAGAATGACCACTTCCCGTCAACAGGATTTCACTGAAGTTAGTCCACAGCAGGCTAATGCAGGATCGATTCACACCCCAGCTGGTTACAAACAAATTATTAGTGTAGACAAGACTTAGAGAAAACACAATTCTTTCACACCTAATGGGTAAAGTAACTGAATGGGTAGAGACTGAAACGTTCCAAGGAAAAAGGCAGATAGTTTTTGTTGTGATGCTGCCTTAGTGGGAAACACTTGTGTGTCACTAGATTAAAAGAGCTGATACCCCTTTCAGGAGTAGTCTGTGCGTTCTAGCTGAGGAGACATCCGAGACTGTCCTTGGGGGAAATGCTGCTAGTCCCTTGAGGAAAGAGCCAGCAATTAACAGAATGAGTCAGGGAAACCTGCCCTTCAGTGACCTGTGCTCTCCCCTGAAATAACCCAGGAGTCCATGCCATAGAACGGAGCAGGCAGCTGCAGGCAAAATCTTCCACACTAGCAGCTTGACAGAGTTTTGAAAAGTGATTAACTTTTGAGGCCGATGAACTAGTTAATGTTTGTTCAGCACTTTGAAGATGTGAAGTACCTGCACCTGTACCTCTGGCTGTGAGTGTTGGATGCCAAGGGTTGGGTTGTACCAGAGAGCCTGTCCATTTATTCACCCTCACCCCCCACAGAGGCCAACCACAATTGAGGTCCCAGACCTTTCATGAGAGCACTGCTTCTTCCTAGTACACTGGGGAGCAAGCAGCCTCAAAGGAGCAGGGAAGAATGGGGAGCAGGACCATGACCCCCCTCCACCTCCATCAGCTCACACTAGCCAGCCAATCTGTCCATTGACTCAGAGGGTGCATGCAGCATGCCCTCCTCTAAGGAGTGTTTTGGCAGGAACACTTCCATTGCATCTTGGGGAGCTCTGGGAGGGAACCAGGCTTGTACCTTAGGTACAATCTGACCTGAAGTATGATTATTGTAATTTATTATTGACTGTAATTCTCTGTAACGTAAACTCCTGAGGCAGAAGAGGGCTGGTAGTTGCATGTCAGGCACTGGAGCATTGAAGTTTCTACTTCTTTTGAATAGTTGCTAAGAAACTTAATATTAAATGTGTCTCTCCAACAATGTTGTCCTTTTCCATTAGACAAATATTGATTCAACTATTGTATGTAGTGAAACACGTCCCTGTTTGTTTTCTTGCTTCTATATTCGGATCAGGGATCGGGCTCACTTTTGCTCACACCCTCTCTGGGCCTGATCCAAAGGATTGGGAATCCCATTGTCTGCAAAGGGTTGTGGATCAGGCCATATGAAAAATGCAAGGGAAACTTCCCATAAAGTCACTCCTGAGAGAGAGAATCTGAGAGTGAGGAGAGTAGTTCTTAACTGGCTACTCTGTGGAAGTGAAGAAAGGCTAACAAGTAAAGTGAGGATACCTTGGTGATCTTATCAGAACAGGAAAAGTTCAATTGCTATGCAGTAGACTCCTTCAGGGAAACTCTGGAGCACAGTAGTATTGAGTAAGAAAGCTAGGTATGTCGTCTCTAGTGCATGAACATAAAACTCACCACATCAGCAGTTTTGTAGCCTGCTCACCTGAAGGAGTGCTCCCATGAGTGACAAGGCTCTTGGTTAGTGGTGCTTTTATTGTATAGTTCATTCAATAATAACATATGTGTGTGTTTAGATTGGGGTTTTGCGGTCTTCCTGTAATGAAAGTTGAAGCAATAAAGCTTGAAATGGTTAATTTATAGATTGATATAAGAATCATTACTCAGTCATTGTCAGATCATATTATTCCCTTCAAAATCTTCCTTCCCTGGCATTTTCTGGGCATGATATGGGTTCCTCTTTCTCATTGATGCCTTGGTTGTTGATGCCATCAGGCATCGTTTGCATGTTAGAGCTGAAATTTTTAACCAGTCATTCTTTTTCCAGGCCATGTTCATATCTAATCGAGGGACAGTGGGAGGATTCTTCCTGGCTGGACGTAAAATGGTGTGGTGGCCGGTGAGTTCGTATTATATGCTGTGTGTGTGGATACGTGTGCTTTTAGTCCCACACATAATGTTTGGCTGCACATCACTTCACCATTTATTGAATGCCGTGTACTTACTATTTTCTATGGACCCTCTTAAGTTTTCCACTGGGGGCCTGACTCATGTGAGGTGCTTGCTGTTAGGTACAAGGTACAGGGAGGAATTGATTTGTAGGTGTGTTTTCTGTGGTGCTGCTGTATTGCCTTCACTGTGATGTCCTTTGCTGTAACCTTGCAAGGAGAGAACCCTGGAATGTTCATAATAAATTAATGATAACAAATCAGAATTTACATTTATAACAACAGTACCAAGCACTTATACAGCATATTTCAGCTGTAGATCCAAAACCGCTTTACAGAGGAGGTTAGTGTCCTTATTCTTGTTTTAAGATGGGGAAAGTTATTCACAGACAGGTGCAGCGACTTGCCTAAGGTCACCCAGCAAGCCTGTAGGAAGGGCTGAGACTAGAACCTAGATCTCTGGAATCAGAGAGGTAGCCGTGTTAGTCTGGATCTGCAGAAGCGACAGTGTGTCCTGTAGCACCTTAAAGACTAACAAAAGTATTGAAGCATAAGCTGTCGTGGGCTAATACCCTGCATCTGACGAAGTGGGTATTAGCCCACGAAAGCTTATGCTTCAATACTTTTGTTAGTCTTTAAGGTGCCACTGGACTCTTTGTCGCTTCTTAAGTCTCCTGAGTTAGTCCAGCGCACTCTCCATAGGTCACAATCTCTCTATTGAATGAGACTTCCTGGCAAAGGAGAAATCTTTCTCGATAAATGTTGTTCTGTGACTGAATGCATCCCTATATTCACACCCGGAACACCGCTTTAATAATCGTTTTCCAAAATATGCCTTGTGAGCTATCATTTGAAAACTAATAATATGCTGGCCAATAATATCAAGATGAAAAGTGTGTAACAATGTTCTATGTAAAGTTATGAACATAGGCTGAAATTATGCCTGAAATGTGTTTACCAGACAAGTCTGGGGAAGGGGTAAACCTATTTCTCAAAGACAAGCTGCTGTCTTTAGCCAGATGTGATCAAAGTTGATTGGCAACCACCAGTCAAGTGGCCAGCATGTTAACAAACAAGGAACCTCTTTCACCACGAGATTCCATGGCTCCATCCTCCACAGCTTGAAGGAACTTTATTTCAACAAAATGCATTTCACGGGGTGACTGGACTATAAAAATGAGGTGCAAAATGCCCCAGGTAGTCTAGCTTTCTTTTCTCCCTATCCGTCTGTCTCTCTTTCCCCCAAGAATACAAAGGAACCAGCCTTTGGACTTTGAGAGAGATCCTGACTTGAACATTTGGTCAGATATGTTGCTGGGAATGTGTGGTAAGGATTTTACTGGAACCGAGTCTCATTTAAGTGTAGCTATTAGAAAGCATTTTATGATTTTTTAATATCTTGTACTTGTGCTCACTTAAATCCTCTCTCTTTGTAGTTAAACTATCTTTTTTAATCAAAACCAATCCTGTGTTGTGTTTAAACTGAATTGTTTGATAATCCAATTCAAGTAGCAAACTGTTGTACATTGACCCCTTATGGGGCAGTGGACTTCTAATATATGACTGTCCAAGAGAGGGCTGGAAAGTGCTTTGGGGAAAATTCGGGACTGGGAGTGTGCTAGGATCACCCTGCAAGTAGTAACCAAGGCTGCTGGAATCTAGAGCGTGACTCGTGTGTAGCTGAAAGGCTGCAGCTATACAAAGACACTCCAAGTGTAATGTGCAGGCTGTTTGGCTGTTTGTGAGTGGCCAGCCATCCACTAACCTTTTCCACATCATTTTTTTCTTGCTACAAATTACTAAAGTATTGGAGCAAAACATGCAAATTTGTTCTCAGATCTGTATTCTAAGATCTGTCCCTATGTATGTACATGTAATTACGGAAAAAGATTTTGGTTTTGGATTGCATTTGTAACTACTGTATGCTGATCTTATGATCCTCTTGTACGGAGTCTTTCCTCTGTCCAAAAGACAAACAGAAGCGGAAGGTAATAGACCCATGTGTTGGCGTTGCTTTGTCCTGAAAGTGGGAATAATGACGGTTATGTTAATTGAAATGTTTTGCTAACTGCATTGTTTTTTGTTTGGTTTTGTATTTTTCTTTAAAAATATAAACAGACAATATAATACTGCCAAGGGCAAAGCTGGGAATGTTACGCTGTGGTGTTGTATTAATTTAGATGGCATGTATGGGCCCAAAGAGTCAATGTGACCCTATAACTGTCCATCTTTATATAGCTTAAACGAGGTTTGGTGTACAGAGACCCCAGGCTGCCTAGTACTCCAGCAAACACACCATTAAACCTATTTTGAACCTATTATTAAAAATACAGGAAAAACCTTTAAAGCATTTGAAATATAAAGTATTAAGTAAGGCTGTCCTTTTAAAAACATCCCTTGTTCCTTTTCCCTTCAGTTGGAGAGAGCTTTTAGAAAGAACCCCCCCTTGTCTGACAGTCTCTTAGATGTCATTAAAGATGGTAATAACTGTCTTTTGGGGTGGGGGAAGACAGGAAGTTAGCTAAGGTGGGCTGGAGTTGTTATTTAAAGTCCAGTCCCATTTTCTAGAAGACAAAACAAGACACAAATGCCCAAAAGTGGGAGAGGAAAGACTAGCAAAGGTAGAAAATACAGTTTTTGTCTTTGGTGTTGACTTTCACTTGCATCCTCGCTGCTGGAAACAAACAGGCACAGTGCACAGCATAGCAACCTCTTCGAGACCTGGCACACTGGTATTAGCATCATGCTGTTTAGGGTACTCGTTTTAGCTGCCTCTTTTGACAGTGGTGAGAAGAGGCATTACTCACCTATCCCAGAAACCACCTGATAACTGCTCCGGACTCTGGAATTTTGCTGCCCTCATGACAAATGTGAGTGGGGTGCAGCAGAGGGAAAGGGGGAGTGTTTTGTTAAAAAGGCTTTTATTTATTGGACTTTCACACCACGAGGTGGAAAACTGAGGCAAAGGTCTATTGCTCAAGATAATGTGGGGCCAGTGCTTACCTTTTTTTTAGCATACTTTTGAGTAATTGTTACTGTGCTTTCCCAGATTAATGCTGTATTTCATCTCCTCTTAATAAAGTTCTTTTTTGTTAGATTCAGTGCTTGCAAGTGGGGAAATATTACCTCCTAGAGGCCCCCAGGGGCAGGTAGTAGGTTGTTTCCCAAGATTTCTGGATGAGGGCTCACGTCAGTTCTGTTTTGTAATGTTAAGAGGGAACTCTTGTTGCTGCTGCCCCCACCTGGCAGAAGGGTGATGAGTTCCCTTTTGTGAATCTCAGTCTTACGAACTTCTTTCTTTCCTTCCATCTGTACATCTTATCAGTTTCTCTTTCTCCCCAGTATTCAACCTGTGGGATCAATACAGGATGTTATAGGTTTTAGAGATTCCAACATTCCTTGTATGCACGTGTGGCACTCACATATACTGCACCCTAGGGTCAGTACCTGTACCTACTATAGCACCTCCCAGAGTCCTGTTCAGTTAACCTGTTGTCCCCTTGATGGACAAGTGCAAAAAGGCTGCGTCTCCCACTGGAGATACAAGCCAGCCATAAGGCTTGTAGATCGTTCGTCCAATGAGAGAGATCTTATTTTCCAGGCAAGGGCATGAATCAGCCTCTTGTCCTTGGAGGAGGTCAGATGTGTGACATCAGCCTTTTGTGCTAGCTGCCCGGACCTCTAACTAAAATCATTGGCTGCTCATTCTGCAATACAGCCCCCACGTTAGTTGGAAATGTTCTGTATGGGTGTAAACCACGCGCTCACCTCAAGTGGAGGGAGTATTAGCATTCACCAGTATCCCCTCTGGCTGAGTTAATATATGATGACCTCCGTGCTTGTAGGGATGATGGCTGCAGTGTTGCATTTTAAGAGGAGAAATCAAGCACTTGGGTCCCATAGTGATGGCAGACAGAAAATCTCAGGCCTGGGTCACAAATGTAGCTCTTGTTTTAGCCAGGGCCTTAGCCCAGGATCTATGACCCATGTCTGCCATTGTCTCTGTTCCAGATTGGTGCTTCTCTGTTTGCCAGTAACATTGGCAGTGGGCATTTTGTGGGCTTGGCAGGCACAGGAGCGGCTGCAGGAATCGCCATTGCAGGATTCGAATGGAACGTAAGTGATACACGTTTAAATAACAATAAAAATATTGGGGGTCACCTTGATCAGGTGAACTCATATCGTCTAAAAATCCAACCCGCTCTAATGCAGTCAGAGCCCTCGCCCAGCAGCACCTGCGTCCCTCAGGGCTGGCGACCGGCAGAACCACCCACCACAAGAACACTTTGTGTCAGTTCCCATTCCCCCAGCCTCTCTCCCCACTCCCACCTGCAGCCCAGTCAATGGGAGAGGAAAAGGCCATTGCTATATTAGGAAACTAGTTTTCCACAGAGAGCTAGCGCTCTCTCTCTCTCTCTCTCTCTCTCTCTCTCTCTCTCTCTCTAGATATAGATGATCTCCTCCACTCTATCCTTGTCCTTTGATTGCTTTTCAAATACTTATAAACAACATCTCCAGATATCTGGGGGAAAGGGCAGCTTTTCTGATCTCATCTGTGTCATTTTTGCTGAGATCTTGCTTTGTAGAAGTGGGATTGGGGGCAAGATGTATTTTGCTTTGCTCCAGGCAGTGAGGAATTTAGGGTTGCCTTCACCCCCTACTTATCCTCTCATTCCCCTCTCACTAAGGGACAACAGTGAAGGAATGCAAAGGCTACCTCCTAATGCACCATGCATGTCTGTTCTCAGTCTGCTGGGGGCAGACCCCTGTCCTATAACCAAACACCTCACTTGATTACAAGTACTACAGCTACTGCTTGGAGTGTGGCAGAAGAACCATAAAGGTTTGGGAAAGGATCTGGGGGAGGGAACTGGGATGAAAGGTAACGTGGTCCCTCTCCTCAGTCAATTTGACCTGTAGCCCTCCATGTATTCAGCAACAAAGCTCATATATGTGTGGCCAGGAGGAGATGCAGGAGTTGTATTTCCCCTTTCAGATCAGATAATCTGAAGGTGCAATTTGCATCACATGTAACTGCTGCCCTGAACAGCACTAGCTTCTCCACCATCAGAATTCCTTTGAGGGGAATTGGGAACACAGCCAGTAGGAGGTCAATTTCTGGCAGCATGTAGTCTGGAGCAGACTGCCGTTTACCTGGTGCTCCAGGAAGATCTGGTCATGAGAGAATTTAATGAGCCAAGAGACGTGGGATCTAGCTCTTTCCCTTGGATCCTCAGCCTCTGGAAAAATAGTGGCTGTGACCATATCCCTGGTTGTTGCACTTCACAAAGGAGGTTATGCAACACAACAAAAGACCATGGGGGTTTGGTGTTTCCCTGTAATCTGGTTTGAATCATCCAGGGAAGCATATGGCCCTTAGATTTTTTTAAAAATAGAAGTGTGCTGGGTATAAAATGAGCCCCATATAGAATGCAGCTTCTTTGTGTAAGGGGAAGGGAGTAGAAGCTCACTGTCACTTTGTATTATTTTCTGATCATGTACATGTACACTCCTGCACACAGAAGCCAGCTAGTTAGCTCATTACAGTACGAACAACACAATGGAACTGATCAACATGCCAATGTACATGGGAAAATGCTGCTAATTCAGCTGTTCTTTCCTTGGTTACAGGCCTTGATAATTGTATTTGCTCTTGGCTGGTTGTTTGTACCCATCTACATCAGGGCTGGGGTAAGTACAAACACGAGGTTATGCCTTTTGTTGTTCCCAGTTGTAATCATTCTGTTTCAGCCTTGGGTTCAAAAAGGGAGGAAAATCACAGCTCCCTTCGCTACTGCAATGCCCTTGTTAGCCACATTTCATAGCTCAACCATTTTCAGGGGGAGGAGAGACCTGAATATCACAGGGACATGACATAAGTTGCTTCTATATGTATTTGAACAAGGAGGTCTCTGTGTCTTTGAGAGCCTGACATGAGCATTTGACAGACTGTCTTTCTGTGCTTCTTGAAGCCATCTGCATTTCTAGCACATTTATCGGTATGGTATCTGGACGGAAGAGCCTCTGCCTCCTATGGTAGTTGTCTTTTGCTCATAGTGTGAATTCTTCTCCCTCTCCCTCTGCAGGTGGTGACGATGCCAGAATATCTCAAGAAGCGCTTTGGTGGCCGACGGATTCAGATGTATCTGTCAGTCCTTTCTCTGCTCCTCTATATTTTCACCAAGATCTCGGTGAGTTAAGCTTTTCCAATTCCTCTGTTTTAAAGTGACGTTCCTATCCTATTTTATGCTCCCATGAAAGCTCTCTATATGTGTGGTTCACTTCTCTCATTTGTTGCCTGGACTCTATTTAGGTAGGTAAAAATCTGTTTCCATGTTGGCACTCTTCTGTCTAGCAGTGTTAACCATCAATCAGCTGTACAGCTCTCGGTGTGTCTGTGCCTATTGGAATATACTAGGGGACTCTTTCTCTAGATGGTAGTTATGATTTAGGTTTCTTTTTCCAGGATTTTGTTTCCACGTGTGCTCCCCAGGCTGTGGGACCCTGCAGTTCCAAGCTAGCCTGAGGGTTAGGGGACCCTGCAGCAGCCTAGCCCCGGTGCCTCCCCACAGTGTAGACCTGGCCTGACAGTGTGAGAATGAGAGCAAAAGACCATCTCTTTTAGATTACACTGGACTATTATCACGCTCAGCTACTATGCACAGAGCAAAGAGTAACCTTCCATGGCAATTGCAGGAAAACAAGACTCAGGTCTGTCGGACCTGTGGACTTGGATGGAGATTTAATGGGTTCAAAAAGGGAGGAAAATCACAGCTCCCTTCGCTACTGCAATGCCCTTGTTAGCCACATTTCATAGCTCAAACTGATCCACAGACAGGCTCTTCCCTCCTTCCTCTCCTTGTACCTTCCTACTCCTTTATTTTCTAACCTCATCTCTCTTCTCCCCACCTTCCTTCCTCTCTGTTCTCCCTTTTCCTTCATTAGTACTAACAGGTTGCATGTTCAGCTGAGGATACAGATGGAAGGATGTGTGGGAAAAAGTGGGAACAAAAAACCCATTCCTTCAAAGCCCAAGGCCCCTTTTCTCCCACTAGAGCCAAAGAGAGTTACTCATACCCTGCAGCAGGCAAATTTGGCCCAGGCATCGGAATGGGAGACCTTAGAAAGAAGGCTCTAAAACAAAATGCTGAAAATGGGGTGAGGTGAATGTTCCTGGGTAAGAAGCAGCAATAGTTGCCCTTGGACGACTGCCCTGATCAGCTGCAGGCCCTCCCCCACCATCCTCTGGAGCGATTGGTCAGCTACAGGGTCTGCCAGCTACCCAGCTGGCAGGCAGCGAGGACTCCCTGCAGTTATCCAGCCATGGCGGGCAGAAGGGGGACCCTGCAAGTGCCCAACTACAATGGGCGATAGGGACTTCTGCCATGGATGGGCAGCTGCGGGGTCCCTCCACCAGGGCGGGGGCTGGGAGCTGCAGGAGTTCCCAGCCAGCCTGGGGGCAGAAAATGTCACGGAAGATAATGGAAGTTACGGATTCCGTGACTTCGTTACCTCCATGGCACAATCGTAGCCTTACCCATCAAGTGAAAATATGGTTGAGTGTGACCTAGTTTCATGATGTATTTTAAGGTTGTTTTTTATGCCTGTGATTGTCTAATGAAGTTGTAACTGAAATGAAAAGAAAGGGCTTATACAATGGAAATGTCTGAGGAGACATGATTCACCTTGCGGGTGCATAACCACAATGTGATATTAACCTATGATTGGACAATGTATAAGACAGTCCAAACCGCAAAGGACAAAATGAAATGACTGGTTAAAAACATGTTGTTAAGCAGGTTAAAATGGAAATGTAGGGTATAATGACATATGAAATTTGTCTGGGTTTACTGCGGCCAGCAGAGGACTTTAAAAGTGCCTACAGAGTGGTTGAAGAATAGCTCGCCACAGCATATGAAGGCACTCTGGTTGATCCTGAGAAGTGTAAACCAGAACAAGAGGGTCCACAAGAATAGCTTTTAAAAGGGCAAATGGCAGCAGCTGGTCTTGGGGGTTACCCCTCTGCACCTCCTTATCCGGGCTTGCCTGAAGAGGATGACTGGGAAAGTTATCACCTGGAATATGATGGCTCATGATTACACAACTTTTGGGAAAGCCCTAAGTTAGCGTTGTTTGTGGCAGCTTGTGGAGGTAAGAAAAAGAAGGGACAGAAAACAGGTTCTCTGGGAGGAAGGCTAATATTGGAGCTGTTACCTGATATCACCTGAAGACCTGAAGCAGCAGGGTCTTGTCAGGGAATTTGGATAACAATCCAGAGAAGGAGGAAAGTTCAGATGGAGAGGGAAATGCACCTAATGTCCCTTGGCCAATATAGAAGCATAATCTTTATATAGACATAATCTTTATGAAGACATAAATCTTTATAAAGATTATAGCATAATCTTTATAGACGATCATACTGGAATATGAACTCAGGTGATTTCGGGAGGGTTAAGATAGCAGGCAGGGTTGTATCATCTTAATCAGGGAGATTTTAATTAATGTGTTACAAATGACTGATGATAAAGATGCCTAGAATGCTCTCCCCAAAGACTATAGATTAGAGAGAATGTTGTTTGACAACCCAGTGAATATTCTCCATCCAGGACTAACTGGAATAACATCCATAGTCAATATTAATCCGTCTCTGGGAGAGCATCCCTTGAACTACCATGAGTGTTTATTCTCTGTGTGAGAATTAAATAGGGTGGTTCATAATTGGCAGATCGACACCCCATATGCAAATCTTTTTAAATTAATAATTCTGTTTTGGCAATTAAGAATATGGGGGAGTTGGAAGCTTCCAAGGGGGCTGGCTTTTGATGAAGTTCTCACTTTAATCAAAGCACATCAGGGCATTGTGGCTGCCAAGGCTGAAGCTGAAATAAAGTGCAAGGTCACAATGACAACCCGTGCAGTTCATATTTGTATCTCTGCAGTATCTTGTATCCAGGGTGTCTGTTTTACATGGGATTGTTGGGGTGTTGCCCGGTGTGCAATGTTCTGTGTTCCACGGTTCAATGTTCCATGGCTTCTCTACTGCAGGGGTCCCCTTCCTTTTTTGGGCAGAGTTCCTCCCCTGTGTGATGCACTAGCAATGGGCTCCCCTTTTTCCATGTCCCCTTGCAGAATTGCTTCCATCTCTCCTTTTTCTTGCCCATTTTCTGCCTCCTTTTCTATTTTGTTTCTATTCTGTGTATTTTTTTTGCCTCCCCCCCCCCACACACATCTTGCTCTGTGGCTTTGTTCCACCGCTCCCTAGGAAACTCCATGCTGCCAGGGTTGACTCCACGGGGTTCCCATAAGCAAGATGAATTCTGCAGAAGCAGAGTAGAGAAGCTTAACTCAGTCGGCTGCTGCATCAGCCTACAGCTCGGTGTGAACTGTTGCCATGGTAGCATTCAGGGAGCTGAAAACCACTAGCGCTTCTCCCATTTCTGTCACCAGTGCAGCTGTACCCAGGATACAGAAGGTGGGCAGTTTTAAGAAAATCATCTAGTGTAGGCAAGGCATTGGTGACCAGTACTTACTTACAGTAACTGATTAAATTAAGACTAGATATCTGGGGAAACAAGTACCTGGATGCTTCCCAATAATTTGAAGGAATTTAAAACCTGAGTCTATGAAGGCATTGCAAGTGTTCCTAGGGATTCTTCAGCTGTAATGGAAGTTGTAAAAGAACATTCACGTCATTAATAGTTTTGCCTAGTGGTTCCTGAATGAGGTGTGCATAGCTTTGGAGGAATTTTTTTCACGTGGAGAAGGTTTAGTACATTCGGCGGTATGATAACATTTTAATGGTATCCATAACAAGGAACCATTAGCAGTAAATAATGTAACTAGGAGGTAGAAGAGGTGAACTCGGAAGGTGATTCAGAAACTCCAAGAAGTTTATGTATTGCTCGGGATGTTAAATAATTAACTACCATATCTTAAGCATTCCCTAAACTGTCATCTTTCCTTTTATCAGGCAGATATGTTCTCTGGAGCTATATTTATTCAAATGGCCATGGGACTAAATCTTTATTTGGCCATAATCATCCTGCTGGGTGTTACTGGTCTTTATACTATCACAGGTGAGTTTGTGGAACAGATTGATTAATTAAAAACAAGTTAAAAGGGGATCCAGAAAGGTGGAGTGGGGAGTAAATGGGAAGAAGGGAGAGGTGTATGTAAGTGTGAGAGAGATGGAGGGAGCTAGAAGGGGACAAGGAGAGGTGATTCCTAAGGCATTAGCTGAGGGGCTCACAAATGTTTCTGGCCTTTTTTTGCCTCTAGGGGGCCTTGCTGCTGTGATTTACACAGACACCTTACAGACCATCATCATGCTGGTGGGATCCTTTGTTCTCACAGGATTTGGTAAGTAAATCTGATGAATGACAGCTGGAATGATCAGCTACAGCCCCCAGTGTCTTGTGGAAATGGATCCAGCATTGTGGAGTCCTGACAGGTTAGCAGCTGAGGCACTCCAATTGCTTCATGTATTTGCTGGGGAAAGGGGAGAGCCGCCTTGCTAAGCCCTCCTGTCATCCTGACCATTGCACCTTCAACACATCCAGGATTGCATAATATTAAAGATTCTGAGTCTGTGGTCCATGGACCTCTGGTGCTCAGTGGGAAGCTGGTTGGTCATATGGTATGGCTGCTAAATTGCAGGAAGAAACCTCAAATCCATTAAATATTTATGCAAGTTCTGTAGTTACCATAGGAATGACCTTGAGAGTAGCAGAGGAGGTGGGCCATGTGATTGTGAATAGGAGGCTGGGTGTTCACAAGATCACATATCTATATATATAAAAGTCAAATGGTGTATGCGTGTATGTACGTGCACTTACTCCTTCCACACCGTTTGAGCTAGAGACTTGAAATTTGGTACAGTTATAGGTCTTAGGGTCCTAATCAGGGTAAGAGTCGAAAATTTTTCAAATCTCACCTCTGACGCCCCCCAGGGGTGAAATTATTTAAAAGCCAATCACATTAGCTGGGCAGCTGCTGTTCTCTGTGACATAGTTATGATGTCATAATACCCCCTCCAACGGACCCTGCATTCGCTCAGCTCTCTGCCCCCTCCAACGGACCCCGCACTCGCTCAGCTCTCTGCCCCCTCCCCCCTCCAACGGACCCCGCACTCGCTCAGCTCTCTGCCCCCTCCCCACCTCCGACGGACCCGAGTTGGGTTTGGTTGGAGGGTAAGTGAGGTGGGGGTGTCGGGTTTGGTCCGGGGGTGAGGTGGGGGTGTCGGGTTTGGTCCGGGGGGGTAAGTGAGCCAGGGGTGTTGGGTTTGGTCTGGGGGGGTGGGAAGGTGTCGGGGGGGGGGTGAGGGGTGGGTGTTGGGGTTGGTCAGGGGGTGTTGGGTTTGGTGGTGGGGTAAGGTGGGGGTGTTGGGTTTGTTTGGGGGGGTGAGGAGGGGGGTCGGGGTTGGTCGAGGGGTAAGTGAGGTGTGGGTGTCGGGTTTGTTTGTGGTGGTAGGTAGGGGTGTCGGGTTTGGTTGGGGGGGAAAGTGAGGTGGGTGTGTCAGGTTTGGTCTATGGGGGGTGAGGTGTGGGTGTTGGTCAGGGGGTTTTGGTAGGGGGGTGACGGGGTGTTGGGTTTGGGTGGGGGGGTGAAAATGTGAGTCGGGGTTGGTCGAGGGGTAAGTGAGGTGGGGTGTCGGGTTTGGTCGGGGGGGTGAGGTGGGGGTGTCAGGTTTGCTCTCTGCCCCCTCCAACAGACCCCGCACTCGCTCAGCTCTCTGCCCCCTCCCCACCTCCGACGGACCCGAGCAACGCCGGGTATTTTCGCTAGTAGGTACTAAAATGCAGTCCACCTGTGAAACAGAACCCTAGTGTTTAGGGGTTAGCCTACATAATTTATCAAGAGGTGGGGAGCTTTGTGAGGCTGTAATTTCCTCTCCCTTGCCTTGTAGCTTCTTACTGCTTGGTCTTCCTCTGTGTAAGCTTTTCTCTGAAATGAAGTTGTCCCCCTGCTTCACAATAAACATTTCGGATTGACTTCATCTGGAGGACTCTGCCTCTGGTCCTCACCTGGGTCAGGCAGCCTGGAGATATTATACCTCCATTATACTTCCTGGCAAGGTGTAAGTAGGCATCCAGGGCATGGGAAGGACCGTGGAGTATAAAGGAGTCTTTAGAAGGAAAGCCACTGTAGCACCTTGCTCTTGGCTGTTTGTCGCACATACTTTGATGTCTTCTGACAGTGTTGATCTCTGTTGGGCAGGTTTGTCATACTGATAGCATGGAGTGTTCTCCTGGGACTCTTCCACTCCAGCAGGAATTTCAAGCATCTTTACGTTGTTTTTCAGCATTTGCCAAAGTAGGAGGATATGTTGCCTTTAAGGAGAAATATATGAATGCAATTCCAAGCAACACCTCATATGGAAACATTACCATTGACCCAACATGTTACACCCCCCGAGAAGATTCTTTCCACATCTTCCGAGACCCGATCACGGGAGATCTGCCATGGCCGGGCCTTACTTTTGGCTTGAGCATCCTCGCTTTGTGGTACTGGTGCACAGATCAGGTAATGTAAAGGCAACAACTGGAAAATTCAGAGCATTCGAAAATCTGCAGTGTAGCTGGGCTCATCTCTCTCCCACCCCACTCCCTGGACCTTTATCTCCTTAGGGGAAGGTGATTTTTCTCGATAGCTTTTAAACGCTCAGTCCTTTCTATGTTAAGTCAATGGGGCGGAGAGGGGGGTGTTCCTTTACTACCTCTTCATGCCATGCTGAGTATATGCTCTATGTGTGATGCTTTTCTTCCTTTCTTGTGACCTGTTAAATGAACACTGAGGATCTAGTTTTCAAATGTGGGCATGTTAATAGGACATCAACATAAATATAATGACCGTTATCAATCCTGCTATAGGCCTGGCTTCCTGTCCAGCTGTACTGGGTGTATGTTGCATAAACAGTGCTGGGCAGATGATCTGTGTATGTCATTTCTCCCGTGCCAGGCTGGGGGATTGTCCATCTGTTTCCTTTCCTTCATCTCTTGAGGTCAGTGGTCCTTCCAGTCTCCAAAAATGATCAAACTGGTATGTTTCAGAAGGAGACATGTACATTACCGTACATGTTTACTGTACATTGCCGGTTGCTCTTTTTACTGTACATTGTGTAATTGTGCAGTATGTACATGTAATTGTATTGCATACCATATATGAGTTGGGGGAAATTCTTCCAGCCCCTAACTGGTGATCAGATTGAAAGCCTTTATAATTTGTATCCTAGCTAGTGTAACTGTGTCTGCTGCTCTTATTCATTTAAATGTCTAATCCTTTTTGAATCTTCCTAAGTTACTTGATTCAATAATATCCTGTGGCAGGGAGTCTGACAGGTTAAACATACACTAGACAAAAGTGTTTTCTTTTATCCACTTAAATTTGTTCTAAGGCCTTCAAGTGCCCTTTTGTTTTTATAATTATGGGAAAGGGCAAATTGGAACACAGTTCAGAGTCTCATTTTGCCTTGGTATGCCCGGGATCGTGAGTGGGCGACAAAGCTGGAGTCATTCACATCTGCTGTCTCATTGACAGGTTATTGTTCAACGATGTCTCTCAGCCAAGAACATGTCCCATGTGAAGGCCGGCTGTGTCCTGTGTGGATACCTGAAGCTGCTGCCCATGTTTGTGATGGTGATGCCTGGGATGATCAGTCGGATTTTGTACACAGGTAAGACCTAGTACTGTAGCCCCCTCATTCTCTTCTCACTCCTCTTTCAGTCCCACTCAGTTTTCTCTTCACTGTTTCCCCCTTCCCTGCTCCTTCAGCCCCTCTTCTCACTCAGCCCCCCCAAAATATCCACACACCAGCTAGTCCCACAGAATAGGAAGCTAGTGCTCTTTCTCCATCCGTGGCTCAGAGCTCCACTGTCCCTGGTGCAGAACAGAAGTCGCAAAGTCTGTCTCTCTCCTGCCCTCTTTGTTGGAAGCATTCCTATCCTACCTGAGTGGGTGAGAAAAACTCCTGTCTGTGACTGATGTTTTGCCAGGGCAGAGGAAGTGTGCCTGGATCCCAGAGAGGAGTGTTCCCAGCTCATGGAAATGCCTGTGATTTGCATGCTGCCTGAGCTCAGTGTGAGCGCAGTGCCAGTTGTTCTTTCCCTTCACACTGAGCTGTGTGTACAACAACAAAGGAGAGCAGGTGACTGAGCAGGAGAGGGCCTTTCAGAGCACACGCTAACTTTGTCCTGGCCCCTGAGCCCCAAGTTTATAGTCCTCACATGATTCAGTTCTGGCCTCCTCTGCAGCTCTGTGGATGCAGTTTTGGTGGCTTGACCTCAGCACCATCATTATTCCCTGGCTAGCAAAGAGATGATTCAGGAATGGAATTCCTTCCCACAGCTGCGGAGCCAAGAGTGATACCAGGCAAATAAATCCAGTGGTTTAGCATGGAGATGGGTTTGGGAAGTTCTCTTGATTTTTGGGTAACTTGCTGCTCTGACCCCAGGTAACCCTGTCTTGTTATCTGTTTCTCAGATATGGTGGCTTGTGTCGTGCCTTCAATATGCGAGGAATACTGTGGCACCAAAGTTGGCTGTTCAAACGTTGCTTATCCAAAAATGGTGGTGGACCTTATGCCGAATGGTAAGATGCTGGGTGTGGAATGGCAGATTAATAGAAGGGGGGTGTCCTGAGGGAGAGATTCCCAGAGCTGGAATTCGGCTACCAGAACTAGGGACCTGCATTCTTGTTTAGTCTGATTTGACATCATCAAAGTGCTACCGCACTTTCTTGAGTTATCAGGGCTCAGCTATCGTAGGCCCTAGATCATTCCAATATACACAGTATATCCCTATACATGCCATGCGTTAGGTCATAGATGCCAGATAGTTATTTGCAAACATGAGCCAATAAGATGCTGCCAGCATTAGCCTTGTGAAAGGGGTAAATCTGGCCTACAGTTGCCAGCTACTAAGAAGCTGCCTCTGCCAGAACCTCTGTGTCGAGTGATGTACTTGCAGTTCCTCTGCTAACTTCACTGGGCTGGGAAGAAAAGGTACAGCCCTCCTGTGCACAGCTATTGATACATTATAAGGCCTATTCAGTTTTGCAGAACATTGCACCTCTGGAGGGAAATAAGCAAACATACAGGGAAAAATGAGAAACTTCTGTAGACAAGTGGAGGCCTTCATGTTATGCCCATGGTTTCCAAATGGACCACTAAGAAGGGAGGGATTTGTGCAAACTTAGGACACAGCCAGGAGGGCTGCTTCACAGCTGTCTGCATTAGGATAAGCTACTTGAGGGAGGCTGCTTGTGTAGAACTCAGCCTGAGGTCTGTTTCCCTCACTTCTCATTGGCAACAGTCTCTCACTTGGAAAAGTAGCATCATTCCTGGAAGAGCAGCTGGGAGCCGAGCCCCATACACATGGGCCTCTGCTTTTCCCTGGCCTATGAGTTTAGCAGATTTTCCAAGGGTATTAACAGGGAAGGTTTGAGAACTCAGTGCGTGCTGAGAAGATTGCCCCTCCTTGGGGAGAGACTGCTAGACAGTGATGCTGGCAGGTTTGGCCGTAGACCACTAAAGGAGATATGGGCTGAAGAAGTAGCCTGCTAGACAGAAGGCAAAGGGAAAGATGGCCAGGAAAACATGAGAGTAGAAAGATCTGTACAGAGACGGGACAGATAGCACCTCAAGTTAAGTGCAATAAAAGGCAGCAGGGCTTTGTGGAGGGTGTAGGACGTGTAATGCCAAGGTGCAAAGCTTGGCTTCCAATGAGATCCAAAGCAGCCTCGACCTAGGGCTGGTCCCCACTGGGGGGGAGGGGGGATCGACTGCAGATACGCAACTTCAGGTACGTGAATCATGTAGCTGACGTTTGCGTATCTGCAGCTGACTTACCTTCCGTCCTCACAGCGGCGGCAGTTGGCAGCGTGCTCCCCCATTGACTCCAGCTTGCGCCTCCCGGCAAGCTGGAGTTCCAGAGTCGACGGGGGTGTCGCAGGCGATTGATTTCTCGCATCTTCACAAGACACGAGAAATCGATTGCCAGAAGATCGATCGCTACACGCCGATCTGGCGGGTAATGAAGACCAGCCCCTAGAAACTGAAGCAGCAGCTGCCACCCATCAGCAACTCAGTGGGAACCAACCATTTCTCTCAGATGGAGGAAATGATCATCCATTGCCTCTGAGCCTCATTTGTGAGCTAGGGGCCATTGACTTTAAGATCTACATCTACAGTAATTTTTTAAAATTTACCCTGGCGTAACTGCAAGCCGATTTTGGATCAGGGACTGCAATTGAGATAACTGACATTTCCCTATTAGGTAGACCTCTGATTATCAGTGTCTGGGTTTCTTATGGTTTCTCTTGTGTATGGATTAGTTTTTCTATGCTCCTTGTGGAGTCATCTCTTGCAAGTTGTATGAAATGCTGGCATCTTCCCTTGAGTATCATCCTGCTGTTTGACCATGTATCCGTCTAGGGGTATTCCTGGGCAGTGTTCTTTCTCTCCCACTGACCCAGAGTCGAATCAGGGAGTATGAATGATAAGAGTTTGTTTCTGGGAGTGTCTTAGACCCCTGACATTACAAACAAGAGTCTCCTATCTGAGTAAATTCACACAGACATTATCCATCTCCTAACAGCCCAGCCTGGGTATTATGCAGTATTGTAAATATTGCACTTCCTGATCAGAAAGCACCATTCTGCTTATGTCCCAGTGGGTACCAGGAAGTTGTCATAAGCTGGGCATAGTTCATTTACAGTAAACCCTCGATTTAACGGACTTCGGATGCAACAGACAAAATTTCTGAGCAAGTCTGATGCATTCCTGATCCATTTCTGGTGGGCTGGCTGACGGCTCCCACCCGGGTCCAGGCAGCGGGCGGGCTGCGGAGCTGTCGCCCCGACCCTGTGGCGGGCGGGCTGCTGCTCCGACAGCTCATTTTTTTTTATTATTAAATAACGGACTTTTTGATTTAACAGACACCCCCTCACCCGAATTAGTCCGTTAAATGGAGGTTTTACTGTACTAACAGAGAGCTGGGTTGGGGAGCTCAGACCATGCACTCAAAGAGATGTCACTTTTGGAGCTTTCCCAGTGACTGACCATCCCCAGCTCACGTGATCTCTCTCTCTGTGTTTCAGGTTTGCGAGGTCTGATGCTGTCAGTCATGTTGGCCTCTCTCATGAGCTCCCTGACTTCCATTTTTAATAGCGCTAGCACTCTGTTCACCATGGACATCTACACCAAAATACGATCCCGGGCTTCTGAGAAAGAGCTCATGCTGGCTGGAAGGTAAGTGTTACTGTGCCCCTTCCCAGCATTAGGAACTTAATGAAATATTGGAGCCATCACAAACTGCACCCTTCAAAGTTCACTTTTAAGTGCCTTGATGAACAACCTTTCACTGAATGCACGTGGTGCAGCAGTGACCTCTTGTGGCCTGATAATTTAATCCCATGTGTGAGTTTCTGAATATTTTGTGAGGTGCTTTCCAGCCATGTTTCTTATTTAAAGATTAATCTGAGGTGTCTATTCCCTACAGATATTCCAGGGGATTTATTTAAAGTTCATTCCAAGATGCCAGTTAGACAAAGCTGCGGCGTCAGTAATATTCACAAGCTGTGCTGCAGATTTCTCTTTTATTCATCTCTCTCTGCTGGTTTATTGATTGCTGGGTTTATCTGTGACTTATTGATTTATTGTTTTGAGAGCAGAGTTCTCATTCTGAGTTGACTGAGAGCTGATGGATCGGGTGAGATTCCATTGCCGGTTGCTCTTTTTCCCCAGTGCTGATGGCTGATTACTGTTGTTTTTGCTCATGTTTTAAAGCTGGTTGAATAACACAATGAATTGTTAAATTGTTGATTGGTTCATTGTGATTTCTGATTGATGTTTATAAATAACTGGCTAACGGGTTTTTTTATTGGCTGTATTTGCAGGTTGTTTATCTTAGCTTTAATTGGTATCAGCATTGCTTGGATTCCTGTAGTGCAGTCAGCTCAGAGCGGGCAGCTCTTTGATTATATACAGTCTGTCACCAGCTACCTGGGGCCACCCATTGCTGCTGTCTTCCTGCTTGCTATCTTCTGTAAGAGGGTCAATGAGGAGGTGAGTCCAGGCCTAGGAGAAGAGCTCTGTGAGCAAAAGTTGACAAAAGACATTGATCTGTGCACTGGGACAAGGGCCCTTCCTTAGTTTCAGTGCTTTTGATTCTCAATTTCTTTGAGGCTATTCCCACTACACCCAGTGCCTCAGGTTACAAAGCAGAGTGCTGGAGGGGCTATTAGCTCAGTTCAGGAATCCTCATACTCCCCTTCCACCACATATATGTAAATGTGCATGGACTTTATTGGCTCCTAGACAGCTGTGAAGCTGGAACCACCTACTGTTTCACTGTGACTTGTGCTGAAGGGACGATTTCTGGGAAACACTGCTTTAATGCAACCTTGTAGGTTCTCTGTGGGATCTATAGGCTTCAACAAGGAAGGGGAAAGTCTTGTGGTTAAGCTGCTGGACTGCAACTCATGAGATCTGGGTTTCATTCCCAGCTGTGCCATGCCACAGATTCCCTGCGAGGACTTAGGCAGGTCACTGGTGGCTTGAATTTCAGCGGTGTTGATCACTCAAAACAATTCCTTCAGATGTCAGTGGGAACTGTGTGCCCAGCACCTCTGAAAATTACGCCAATAATAGCTCTCTAGCTCCATTTCCCCACTTGTAATACTGAGGATCATACTTCCCCATGGTCCCCAGGAGGATAAATTCATTAATGTTTGTGAGGGCCACAGATGCAATTGTGAGGAAGCCATTCTCCAGACTTCAAAAACAGCTTGAATGTGAGCTGTGTTTAAGGACAGGGGATTTTACTCTCTTCACAGTTGTTAAAGACAGAAAGGACCTTTTATGATCATCTAGTCTGCATAACACAGGTCAAAAAACATCACCCAAGACCTGGGGCAGGGCATACTTATGAGTCTTATTGGCATATGTCAAGATGGGAGAAGATGGTTATTTATCTGTATTGTGACTGTTGTTGTTCAAGATGTGGGTGTACATATATTACACTCAGGTGTGCACGTGTCCAGTGCACCAAAGCTGGAGAACTTTGCCTACCAGCGCTAGGTTTGGCAGCGCTGCCCCATCCCCCATCAGTTTCTTCACACAGGACGTCAACAGTAGAAACTTTGATAGGGAGAGGACAGAAGGTGGGTCATGCAGTCCCTCTGCCCATTGTAGGAGATCCGCTTCTCGCCCACTTTAGAACACAGGCAGGAGACTCCTCTGCAGCTTCCAACAGTGTCCTTTATTTATACAGTGCAAACCCCACCACCAATATATACAGCTCTATGCAGTTTAGCTGAGCCCCAGCCCTCAGCCTGGCTGGGTTCAGGAAGCAGTCAGCTCTTGCAGGCTCCTAGCCTCAGCTCTACTTCCCCGCTCTATGTCCCTGCACTTCTCTCTATCTCCTTCTCTCTCTCTCCACCACTACACCACCACCCTGGGCTTCCTCCCTGCCAGGCTCTTATCCCCTGGGGAGGCTACCAGGTGCAGCCCATGTGGCCCTAATTAGCCCAGGGCTGCATTCTGCTAGATAATCAGCTTCCCTAGCTTAGGGAAGCTGCTAGCAAAGGCTTTTGCTTTTCTTAAAGGGGCGGCAGGGCTGGCTCAGGCCCACCCTGCCACACCATCTTGAAGAGCAAGTTACCATACAGATAAGTAACTATATTTACAACAAATGGTTGTAGACGTGTACTCCACTCATGTGACTCACAAGCTGTACTCATAGCAGGTTGAATGTGCTGACTCATTAAAGTATGAGTGCAGGATTGCCTCTCCAAATTTCATCAGATTTAGATGCAAGGGATAATTGCATAACACTTGGTAAAAGTATGTACAGAAGACCAGATAGCAACCTTGCAAATGTCCAATATTGAAACATCACTGATCAATGCTATTGATATCACTTGGGCCCTCGTCGAATGAACCCACAGTCATTATGGTCTCGGCTATTTCATATGCAGATGGAATGCAAGAAGTTATCCATGGAAACTGTTTGCCCAGAAATTGCCTGTTCCTTCATTAAAAGTGCATCGGAGATAAACAGATGAAGCAATGCCCGAATAGGCTTAGTACAGTTCATGTAGAATGTCAGCCATTGCCTTGTATCCAACATCTGAAGGCACTGTTCATCTGTGTTGGAGTGTGGTTTAGGAAAACATCAGTAAATAAACCATTTGGTTAAGATTAAACTACAAAACCACTTTCTAGAAAATGTTTGGCTGTGGCCATAAAGCTACTTTATCATCGAAAAACTGGGTGTACTGGGTCTCTGCCATTCAGGTCTGCAGCTTGCATACTCTTGTAGATCTCATAGCTACAGGGAAGGCTGTCTTCTCATACTAGAGGGACAGAGAACAGAGGTTTCAGCTGACACCCATACGGGCAGCCAAGACACTATGAAGTTCCCACAAGGGAACTGGCTTTTTCTCAGGCAAGTGAAGATGAATGATTCCCATTTGAAGTCTTACCACCATGGGGTTTCGAGGAAGCTGACTTTACTTGGATGGGTGGATGAAGTGCCAAAATTTCTGCCAAGTGAACTCTTAATGAGCTGAGGAAGAGACCAGGAGACTGAAGATGTAATGGGTTCTCCAAAATGCCCTGCATACCAACCAGCATTGGCTGAATTCCCCAAGCAAGTGCCCAAACTGAAAAATGTTTATTAAGGCGACTTATTTGGTTAAATGGAGAGGGCTTCCTGCCGTTAAGCAGCACCCGATGAACCGCTTCTGAACATCATTCCTCCTCCTCCTCCTCCTCCTCCACCTCATCTAGCCATGTAGCATGTGTGCTGTGAGGTGTAGAAACTTCTTGTTCTGAGCATAAGCCCTGGATTTTCAATTGCTCTTAGATGTAAGTGAGTGGCTGTGGGAATGATGCTCTCCCAGATGCAGAACTGCCAATACTTTACTGCCTCTTGACACAGCAGATTGGAGTGACAAGTGGTGTGTGGATCCTTTCTGAGCATAGGCTTACCACACCTATCACACGGCTTGAACCGCTGGGGCCGCGGCATGGCCCGGCGAGGGTGGAAAACTTAGCGGGGGAGAACCCCCAACTTTAACTAAGAAACTTGCTAACGACTATAATGACGATTAACAACTCTGTACAGAAACAACCATTAGGAAAGCACTTGCTAAAGCAAGAGACAGGTTGCTCCAATGACTGTCACTGGCGGTAAGAAGGAACTGAGCAGGCGGCAGCTTGGCAAGGGCTATATACACCGCTATGAAGGCACCACTCCAGGGGTCTCCACAGCCGACCCGACGGGTACCGCTAGGGTAAAACCTTCCAGTGATCATGCACGTGGCATGTGCACACACCTATTGGAATGGACATGAGCAAGCACTCGAAGAAGAAGAGCTAGATGCAGTAAGTTCCCAGAGGAACTGAGGTAAACAGTGTGAGGTAAATCACCACGCAGAATGCGCCGACTCGAGGTGTGGGCAGTGAGGAGGAACTGAGGAGGGTAGGGGCAGTGCTGCCCTTAAATAGACGGGGAAGGGGCTAGAGCCTGAGAACCACCTCTATGGGTGCTGCTAGGCAAAGTTTTCCAGCTTTGGTGTGCTGGGTGCGCACCCCTCGGAGAGGAATACCCCTCGGAGAGGAATACCCCTCGGAGAGGAATACACATCTGCAGCCACATGAAGAAGAATCTTCTCTTCTAATGTCTTTGTGTAAATCCCATGGAATTCTTGAGAATTTCTTTTTAAAACAAGTTGTACAGTGCTGCTGTTCTTTTTTAGACGCCTTGCCAGTAACCCAGCACTCAAGAGCAAACCTTCAATAAGAAAGTAGCGAGTACAGCCTGTGTATAATTTCAAGGAGGGAGGCAGGGCTCACAGTTCTGAGATACAGTTTTATACAGAAAAAACAAGAATTATTTTTAAAATCAGGAAAAGCATTTGGCCTTTTCAAAAGCTTTTGGAGAGTCTCCTGATGTCCTAGCTCAGTACATGTTAATAACTGGTTTGGTTCTAGCCAGTAAGAAGGCTCATGTTCTCTCAATTCTTAAACCACTTGTTGCTGTGGGTTGCTCACATGTCCAATGGCAACATTACATATTTCATTGATATCAACAGGTTAAAAGAGGTGATGTATTTCTATATCCTCAGCAGCTCTTTCTGATAATTCTGCGGGTCACTTTCTTTTGCAGGGTGCTTTCTGGGGCTTGTTCGTTGGGCTGGTCGTTGGACTGTCTCGAATGATTGCAGAGTTTGCCTATGGTCCTGGAAGCTGTGTAAACCCCAACAACTGTCCAAAGATTATTTGTGGAGTTCATTACCTGTACTTTGCTATCATCCTTTTTGGGATCTCCGCCATTGTCATCCTGGGTGTCTCACTGATAACTAAACCCATTCCTGATGTACATGTGAGTATCATTGCCTCTCTTGCTCTTCTGTTCCCACTCCTGCTTCCTGAGATATGAAAAAACCCATCACTTTACAAGTATTAATAAGTATATTCAACCTTAGAATTTGGACTATGCAAATCGTATAGGATCCTCCCAGCTAATTGGGTTCAGAGTGAAATTTTACATCTTCCCCAAATTATTCTTGGTCCAGATGTCTCTGGAAATGCATCACCCTCTGGTAGATAAATCAGGGATGGGCAAACTCTTTGGCCCCAGGGCCCCCTGACTGATCTCGTCAGAACTCACAACCCATCCAACCCTCCTAGCTCCCTACTCCCCGACTGCCCCGGCCCCTATTCACACCCCTACCCCCTGACAGACCCTGGGACTCCCACACCTATCCCCCGGTTCCCTGTCCCCTGAGCACCACCACTCTCCACTCCATCCAGCCACCCTCTGTTCCCTGTCCTCTGACTGCCCTCAGAACCCCCTGTCCCTTATCCAACCCCCTTACCATGCTGCTCAGAGCAGCAGGAATTTGCAACCACTCTGCCATGCTGCCTGGCAGGAACAGTGGGCCAGAGCGCTGGTAGCATGATGAGCTGAGACTGCAGAGGAGGGGGACAGCAGGGGAGAGGCCAGGTGCTATCCACTCCTGATGGGAGCTCAAGGGCCGGGCAGGACAGTCCTGCAGGCCGGATGTGGCCCATTGGCTGTAGTTTGCTCACTTCTGAGATAAACAATGTTCTGGAGATTGTTCTGTAATCAGAAGCACCTTGAAGACATTATATTGTATAAAATGTGGAATAATTTTTTAATTTGACCTCTAAGGCCTGGTCTACACTGCGGGGGAGGGGTCGACCCAAGATACGCAACTTGAAGTCGGCGCATCTTAGGCCAACTTACCTGCTGTCCTCACAGCGGCAGCGGGCTCCTCTGTCGACTCCGCCTTGTGTCTTTTGGCGAGCTGGAGTTCCGGAGTCAACAGGAGTGCCGCTGGGGATCGATTTATCGCGTCTTGATGAGACGCCATAAATCGCTCGCCAACAGATCACTACCCGCTGATCTGGTGGGTAGTGAAGACATACCCTAAGAGCCACAAACAGAAGGTGGTTCATTTTCTGTGGTGTAGCAATATTTCAGGAATGAAGCTCTTAAGGAAGGGAAACTGGAATAGTCTTCTACAGTATCTCCCTACTCTTATGAGATCCCTAATAATCCCTTCATATTACTTAGCAAACGTTCATGATCCCCAAATCCTTTATCAATCTCAATGTGCTGGTTTCACTATTCTAAGGCTGCAGCTTTGTAAGCTCATTTTGTTTAATGGCAGCTCTATGGCTTGTGCTGGACTCTGCGGAACAGCAAGGAGAAGCGTATTGATCTGGATGCAGATGAGAGGATTGAGGGACTTGAGAGTAAAGAGGATGAATCAGGTGATTTCTGAATAGAATTCTGTTAAGATCTGTAGAAGCCATCAATGTATTTGAGGTCCATAACTTCATTCCTGAAGAAACTATGAAGTGCCTTATACTCCCTTGAAAACAGATGCTGAAGGGCTAGTATGCACAGAGCAGATTTTTCACCACCCTTGGTCTGTTGGGTCTGATGTAGCGTAGGAGTGAAATGAATGACATGACGGAAGTCTAGTTCCATGTTGATTTTTGTGCGTAGCACAAAATACTTTGTGTAATTAGATGAGAGGCTTGGGGCTAGAACAAAGGGGGTGGCGCTGGTCGGGGTGCTGGCAGAGTTGTGGAAAAGGACCGAATGAAGATGCATTTGGAAGTGGTGGGTAGGGGGTTAGGTTTTGGAACAGCAAAGGCGGTGAACAGCAGGGTGAAGATGTTTTCCCAGAATTGCACTGAGGAAACTTGCACAAAACTCTGCCCGGCTCCAGGCTCGGATACCAAGCATCACTAAATCCAGCCGTTTCATAAAAAGAGAAAAAATACAAAAACCGCTGAACAAGTAGAGAGAAACCTGCACTGTGACCTGCTTCTGAGTCTCAGGGCTGTTGTCTCTAGACTACTGTGTACCATGTAAGCAGGGCAAAAAGTTGCCTTAAATGAGCCAGAAATCGCTGGTAGAGAATTGCTTCTGGCCAGGGTTCTCTTTTCCAGCAGAAAGTTGGAGCTGCCTCCTGTGCAGCTACCCTCCCTAACCTTCCCCCGTGTGAGAGACAGAGGGAGCGTGTTGGAGGGAAGGCAGGTTGAGGACGGAAAGCCCCTGCTGCAAATGGCAGTGTAGTGGGAGAGGGCCGGGGCTGAAGATCTTGCCCATTACTCCGTACCCAACACTTTTCAGTCCCATCACAAATCCTGTATATTGAAGTATGTGTAATGTGCTTGAATCAGCTTAGTGATTTTTAGCATTTGTGAGCTACCAGTGTGTTCAGCTATCTCACTGCTGACTGGGAACACACTGTTCTTCTTTGAGTAGATGCAGGCCCATATTCCACTTAGGATGTATGCTCGCCCAGTGAACCGGAGCAGGCATCTCTCCGAAGAAACAGAGGAGCTGTTTGTTCCCTGTCAACTGTACCGAGGAAAACGTTGCATAAGATCAGTTTAGAGAGCTCCAGGTCTTGGGGTGACTATTCCGCCTCCCCCAGGAAAAACATGGACCAGCATGGGGTTGATGCTGGCATGGTACAGCCTTTACCTACAGTGCCATCCCTTACCTGGCACTGAGTAGGGAGGTCAGAAACCCTGTACTGTTGACTCTGGTTCCAGCCCCCGGGTGTCTGTTTAGCTCAGTATCAATGAGGGAGATGCTGGTGCCAACTGTTTCCACATCGACAGCATACCAGGCAGCTACAGACTTCTGCTTTTCTGTCCCAACCTCTCCTTTGGTCCAGGGTTGGGGGTTGTCATCTCTTGCCCTATTGATCGAACAAGCCACTGACCGCTTGGGTCTGTTTGCACTGCACCCCAGTGTTCCCCTTCCACATGTTCTAGAAGCCAGGCTGGTACTGGGATTGCTACAGGGCACCTCAGTACTGGGAAACTCCTCAGACCGCTACAGTTGGCTCTGCAAATGCTTCTGTGATGGCGTCACTGCCCTTGACATCTGTGTCATAGGACACCCCAATATCACTGCTTAATTGGGGACCGACAGCCACTTATTGGAGATTTGCAGGGCTGCTATGTGGTCATAGATACATATGCTCATGAACCATTCTGCCATAACTGCATCTTGCAGGGCGGATGCAGGCTGTGGTAGAGTGGTCCTGCAGTCCTCGTTTAGGCAATCTCGGAGCCCTGCTTCCTGGAGGGGGTACTGCTTGTTAGTCACCTAAGTGGAATACGTGTCTGCATCTACTTGAAGAAGAATTGGTTACTTGCTGCTTCAAGATGTGATGCAGACGCTTATTCCATGACCTGCCCTCTGTCCCTTTTGTATCAGAATCTCGTTTCCAGGCCTTTGGTGTGAGAGAACTCAGGGTGGGCCGGGGTGGCACTGCCTCGTTTATTTGGGGAGGGGCTATGACACATGGTATAAGCACCACCCCTCTACAGGTACTTTAAAGCAAATCTCTCCAGCTCTGGTGCACTGAGTCATGCATATACCTAGCTGCATCAGACCTCGAAGAACCATAGATCCAGTAACTAATGATTTCTTAGTGAACTGGAAATCACAGGGGCTTGTAGCATACAAAATAATTGACTGCAATGCTATTTGGTGGTTATGAATCATTCACTTCACAGGTCTGCTGTGGAATTACAACATTCGTCCTAGAGAGCTTTGGAATCATTAAGACCACAAATTCGGGGCTGTTATTTCAATTACAAGGGTCTCTAAAGAATGCTTCATATTACTGAGACCTTGTTTTAATGCCAGTCTTATAGATCCACACACATCATGTTTCTTGCCCTTTGTGCTATTCTCTCTCTTGCAGAAGAAGGTGATGAAGGACAAGGGTTCTTGAAGAAGGCCTATATCTGGTTCTGTGGTTTCGATCAGAAAAAAGGGCCCAAACTAAGCAAAGAGGAGCAGGAAGCGTTGGAGAAGAAACTGACTGACATTTCCGAGGTGCCGTTCTGGAGAAGTGTTGTGAACATCAATGGGATCATTCTGTTGGCGGTGGCTGTATTCTGTCATGCCTTCTTTGCATAAACCCAGCCTTATGCTCCAGAGTTTTTATGAAGGTCTAACTCAAGTTCATTTTCCTTTTGAATTTGAACTGTATTCTTCAAAAGATAAACACTACACTACACTACACTACACTACACTACACTACACTACACTACACTACACTACACTACACTACACTACACGTATAAGACTAGTAAGTTGAGATTGAATTCATTACATTGATTTATTCATTGTTATTTTTAGAAGTTGGGGCATAGAAATCAAACTAGTTTCATCTTTTTCCTCACTTTCCCTAAAGTGATCCCAGGTTTTTTTTAGTTCAGCTATATGGAGGGTTGTGCTATAGATTCAGGATGAATGAATCCTTTCAAAATATAGGCTGCCTTATGTAAATTCCCTATGCATGACATTTTATTGATGTATTCCTGTGATACTATAGCTATTTTTTTTTCAATAGAATTTTTCTGTCTCTAGTCTCTGTTCCATATGTTATGCTGTTTTCCAGTGGACTTTTTCCTCTCTACTCTTTATTCAGTCTGTCTCCTAAGTGGAATATGAACCCTGGTAGCTTCTGAGTTTAACGTTTGTATTTGTGCTGTTTGAGTCAGTTTGAAATTAGGCAAAACAAGTCTGGCTGGCCCTAAGAAGAGTTGAGTTTAAGCCCGACTCTTCAAGATTAGCTATAAAATGCTAATTTAGTTTTAATATGAATTTATCCTGCATTTAGTTTTAATATGAATTTATCCTTTAATGTGAAAGCTCTATTTATAAAAAATATATTCTTGTTGATTTTGATTCCCCAGCATGATATGTCAAAGTTAGCATCCATTTACATTTACTGTAGACCTCCATTTTATTACGAAGACACTAGTATACTCTTAATTCCCTTTGGTGGATTGACCACCTGCTAATTCTTTATTATGGGTGAATGTTCTAAGCATCAGAACACTGGCCTTGTGTCTTGCTTCCAAGTACACAAAGACATTACTGTATTTTTCCTGCCAAATTATGAATCTTCCTTTTCTGACAATTTTGCTATGAAGTTTCATTCATGCCGTGAGTAAGACTGTTACACTACAGTTTTCCCAAGGAAAACAGTCTCTGCTCTGGCACCATCTAGACCATTCCCGTTGTCTTCACCTTATCTGGGAGTGTGAGACAGTGATGAGGCAGTGACCCTGGTTTGAGTCTCAGAGACCAATATGGTGACACAATGTGTGATACTGCAAGTCCAGGTTGAAAAGTGAAAGTAGATAGAACTTCTTAAATTCCCAGTTGGCAAAGCTAATCTGTATCACAATCCTTTGTTGCCTTATGTACTACAGCTTCCTACACAGCGAGGTGTAACATGCATCTCGTCTGCCTGCAGTATTGTACAGCATTGTGAACTGTGCTACAACATGTAACAGGCAAGCCAATGTGGTCTTTCTGTAAATCCCTTTAACAGTCATCGCAGTGCGCTGTTGTCTCATAGTCTGTTGCTGCTTCAGAGGAGTGCATAACAGAATGTACTGTCCTCTTGCAGCTGCAATATGATCTTCACTATAATTCAGTCTCCCTGCAGTATCCTGACATGTGCTGCATAGTGCCAGATCAAATCAGTATAATCTAAATCCTAATGCAAACTGTCTTCTTGTAATGAATACAGCAGCAGGGAGCATCTTAAGTCATCACTCTATTGTGCTATGGAATTCATTATATTTCACTAACTGAAGGTTTGTATGTATTAAAAATTTTCTAATGTGTCTGGGGTCCACAGAGTCAAGAGTTCGTTGTATAAGACAATGGAAAATGTAAAAAATAAAAACATTCTCTTTGATCAAATGCTGAAATCAGATCTCCTCCGTCCTGAGCACTTGCAAACCTGAGAGTCCAGTGCCCGTGTGTAGTGGTGTGGTCATCCTCTCCAGCCCTGAAAGGTTTGAAACAGCCCTGCTGAGGGTTGTGGCTGGAGAAAGCAAGGGAGCAAAGGCTAATTGGGAAGGTGGCCACAGCTGTGGCCAGCCCAGTCAGGCCACAGCTGGCCTCTATAAAAAGGCTGTGAGCAGGAGCTCAGGAGGTCTCTCTCCAGTCTTGGAGGGAGCAGGGCCTGGCTGCCTGCAGAAAGGGTACAGGGAGTGAAACAGGGCTGGGGAGGTCCAGGCTGGCAACTCCCCAAGCTGCAGGGCTTCATCCAAGGCCCACTGAGGTACTGGGTTGCAAGGAAAGGCAGCAGGCCAAAACCCCCTTGCCTATGATGACTGGCTGTTACACTGCATCTGCCCCAGGGAATGGGGGCTCGTTGCTGACTGGCAGTAGCCACAGACTGAAGCAAGGTGGGGATAATGGGTTGGGGGTTCCCAGGAAGGGGAGACCCAGGCAGAGTGTGGGGTATTGCCAGGGCATAACACGAGGTAAAAGGGCACTGAGATCTGGGAGGGACACGGAGACCAGCGGACAGCGAGACACCAGCCTGCAGAGGGCACTCCGAGGGCTAGTGAGCTAATTCCCAGATGGCCAGCAGGAGGCACTGCAGGGGTGAGTCATTGCACCACTACACCATATCTAGGGGTCTACAGCTGTTCATATGGTGGGTTGGGTTGCTGTAGCAGATGAGAAACTAGTGAATGAGCCCTTCTTGTGGATGATGCAGCTCCTTCTTAGCAACAGTTTGTAACTATCCTGAAAACACTCAGATGAGACCATTTGGATAAAGGCAGAAATAATACAGCTGGATCTCCCAGTCAAGCTGAGCAGCCTGTACCATGACACCCTTCTTGGGCAATCTTGATAGTCCGGGTCTGTCCTGCTTGTATGTTTCATTTCTCCACCCAGGCTGAGTAATGAAGCTTTTTGAAAATATACACTGACAAACATTTGAAACACACGTGAAGTGACATGCCTTGGGCCCAGACTTGACAACTGGAGCTGGCAGAGTCCAGGGTTCACAACCGTAGACAAAGCTGACTTCATCTTAGGGTAATTTGTCTTGCCCTATAGGAGTTCTTATAAAAGCTGCCTGTGAAACTGTGGTACTGTATGCCTCAGTGGATTGGTGATGGGACATGGAGCCTTTCAACTCTAGGTCACCAGGTCAACTCAATCTTCAGTTGGTAAGTGCTACTATCTGATGTCAGTTTCATGGGTTTTATTAATCGAGTTGGTGGTTTCAGTTCAGACTACTGTTTGCATCATATAGGTGTTGTTAAACTAGTGCATTTCACTAGACAAAGCCAAGGACTAAAGTGCAGAGGAATCAAACATCCCCATTCCTGTAGAGATGGCAGTGGTAGATTCTGGTCTCACATCACTGTAAATCTGGAATTTCTGAGGTCAGTGGAGTTACTTCAGAAAAACATCAGGGCACCCTGATGACATGATATAATCAAATAGCAAGAGACTGTTGGGGACAGCTTAACATAGCCCGTCATGTTTTCATATCGAGATGTATACATTTCTCATAAAATAGCTCCGCAAATCCACATTAATTTCTAGTGATATAAAGGAAGCACTGTGTAGTGAAAAATCTGTAAATATCTAGGCTAAGCACTTTGAGCCATAAGCAGTATTGATTTATAAAGAACAAATGCTGTCAGGCAAGTGTGATCTTTCATTAATAGAATTACTAAGTTAGGGCAAATCCGGTGAGGTGCTGATTACCCTCATTTCAACCCTATTCTCATTTTATTTTCTGCATCCTTGTAACTGCAGTATCTGAGCACTTCCCAAACATTAGTGATATACTTGAGAATGTGCTGTGTGAAGTAGGGAAGTATTATACGATCCTCATTTTATGGATGCACAGAGAAGCAAAATCACTTGGGAAGTCTGTGGCTTAGTTGGAAGTTGGAAGTCCCAGTCCTGTGCCTTAGCCTCCAAGACCATGGGGTGTATAGAGCACTCAGCACTGCACAGGACTGGGATTTTAAGGCACCAAGTGAATGTAGTTGCTGTGACACATTCAGATTTAATGAAGTGTCTAACTCTTCACAGACTGACTCAAATTTTATTCCATGTGTTAGAAACTGACTGGAGGTCCATGCACAAGGGTAATGACAAATGGGATTGGGGTGATGATTATGCATTGAGTGTCTCAGTGTTGGGCTCTGCCTAATGATGGAAAGCTGGGGTAAATGATGTATTGGAACACTGGTCATTTTCTTTGCCGATACTTTGAATTTGATTCAAATACGGGAAGGAGGTGCAAATCTGCTGCATGGGAGAAGAAGGGTTAAGAGGTACAGTAAGGGTCTGAGTAGGTAATGGGATAATGGAGTCAACTAGAGAGGCTGCGGACAAGGTTTTTGTCAAATGCAGTGTAGACTGTCCAGCTGTTTTCTTTGTGTTCTGCGTGAGACACAAACAACTGTAATAGAAGCTAACTAGAGCAGCAGGGAAAGGGAGCTGCATTTATAGAGCTCTGATTCTGCTTAACTTAAAATAACATACCACTAACGTAGACGGAACAACAGAGGACAACAGATCACTAGGAATTATGATGAATACCAACAGCCAGGCACAGTTTTCAACAGGGCTTCATGCCATTGTTCAGTGAAATGTGTATAGAGCACCAATTCCAGTGCAATTCTGGGATGTAAACTCTTTGGGTGCACCTATGTTCTCTCCAGTGACTTCAGTGCAAGAGACTTTTATCATCCTTATAGTGACCCATGCTCAGAGAGACTGGGATAGAGCATCTGAGTTTTCCCTGAAGTCACCACTCCCACTCCATTCCCTCTAGTGTGAGACACGCAGGTAGACACTTCTTACGCTGTTCTCTGGATTGACTGTTACTGGAAGAATCACAAACTGGAGTAAATGTAACCTCACACAGGCAGAATGTGTACCTGTCCTCTACAGAACTCAGTAGAGTTCGGAACTCCCTCACAGCCTGTCCTTGTGTTAGAAGAGGCTGAAACTCTCAAGTAACTGAGAGTTGATAGTCAAAATTGCCTTTATAACAGACCAGTGTAATAGCTATGGAAATCTTTCATTAATGGAAACAACTAGGCAAGGCAATAGAGGGAGAAGTCCCCAGAAGCTGTTGGCCTTGCTAGCATGGGTATGAGGTTCAGATTTTTAGTGTACTGGTTTGGCATGTGGGTACGACAAACCATTCTCCTTTTTTACAGATATTGTAGTAATTAACAGAGAACCAAAACCAAAGGTCCTCAGTTAGTTTTTATTCTGTCCTTAGACAAAATGCCAACTGATGTTTTTCCATTTTGACATATGTCTGATCCTACAACTCTTCACACAAAATGATGGGAGGAAAATTTTCCTTTGGAGCACCAAAAAATAGACTTAAAAGCTTCCATTTCCCAAAGCTTCTACAACGTACATTGGTGTTTAATGGCTTTCGATTCCTGCCCCTTGATCAGCATATTTTAACAGTGACTGGAAGCACAGTGACACCAGCACATCAGAACACATGGTAAGGCATATCCATGAGCAGACCCAGCCGAAGGGTTCTCATCCTTCCAGAAAATAAGAGTGAGAAAAACAATATCAATCTTTGTGCCTCCAGGATGAGATTCCCCCACATGGATAGGGAAGCACGAGACCTATACAGGGGTGATTTCCACTCCCAGTGAGCACAGTTACCCTCCTGCACCACTTCATCTGTCATTCTCATAATCAGAAAACCTTTATTCACTGACAGTGATGGCTGGCTAAACTGAGAACGTGATCTCTGCATGTGTAAGTGAGCTCATCTAATTGATCTATGACCATATTAATTATAGCTGGGTCTTAATCACTGTTGGCATCAAGCTAAAAAGACAAATAGATTATTATCGATGTACGAGTTTGTCTACATGCTGCTGGCGTCACAATGTAGAACAACACTGTTCGGGGAGCATAAAAACATAGTGCTAAAAACAAGGACTTGCTGTATCCAACACATTTCCTCAGAAACACCAGGCTTAATTACAGGGTATGAGGATGCCAGCTCCTGACATGTTAATTTAAGTATTTACAATATGCATGAGGCAATTCAAAGGGATTTTTAGCATTTGTGAGTGACTAAGTCTTTTGCAATTATATCACTTGGTATAGTCAATTGAAAAACGGTGGCATCAACTGAAAAGAACAAGGAGTCTAAGGCTTACAGTAACTAAATGTGGGGACTATTCAGTGGTCTTTAATTAGTCAGTGAATGTACCTACCGTCAATTAGCCACATTTTGCTGATGCAGCTGTTGTGTCGCTAACCCTCAGACTTTTTTTACATAAGTGTCAAGTCCACAATTTAGGGGCTGTTAACTCAAATGTAGATGTGTTGTAAAGGCACTTCAGAGTGCTCTGATACTGTTTTGGGACTCAGTCTACCACCCGTTGAACTCAATGGGAGTCTTTTCATTGGCTTCGGTGAAAACTGGGTCAAGTCCTTAATTGAAAGTGTTTGGATTCTACACATGCATCACATTTTAGGACTTTGCATGTTCCTCTATTGTGCTCTCTCATTAATTTAACACAGATGTACCTGACAAAGACCAGGGATGTTTCACGACGGAACTGGTTCTTGCTTAAACCAGAATATAAGTCCAAAATTGAACAAGGAAGAGAAGAAAGCTATGCAGAGAAACTTGACCAACACTTTTGGCTGCCCATCTGGAGACAGGTAAGTAGTGTCACTGTGGCCATCTCCAATGAGATGATGACAAAAAGCTCAACCAAATTGAATATTAACACAATCAAACGACCTCTAAGTTATTCCTGCCTCTAGGCTTCCCAATGCATCCACCCTGTTGTCTCTGTTCCTATTAGAATGTTAGTTTTTCAGGACTGGGTCGGTCTTATTTTGCGTCGCTGCCAAAAGAGCACATTGTTGGCATTTACCAATTGAAAAGTAACAAATAAGAGTAATTCAGCACGCTTGTATTTTGCTATGGCTATTTTCCACCTACAGAACAGTGTTGCTATTATGGCCTAAATAGCTCTAGGATTGTTGTCTTGAGATTGCACTGTGTTCTTCAAAAGAGAAATCTTAAATTTGTTAATTATATAGAGAGCAGGGGGGTGCGAGGATGGGCCATTATCAGCAGGAGAAAAAAAACCTTTTGTAGTGAAAATGTAGTGGATCTATCCAAATTAAACAGCCTCTTAGAACTGGTATGGTAATTTACAACTTTTTTTTGCTTGCTGTGTGTATAAATGCATCTTACTTCTGTTTGTTTCATTCTATGCATCCCATGAAGTGGGCTATGGCCCACGAAAGCGTATGCTGAAATAAACTGGTTAATCCCAAGATTGGATGCCCTACTGCTGGGTGAAGTTCCCACTTGTGATCCGTGCAGAAATGCCTGCTGAGGCTGTTTGTCCATAAATTCTTTAGCCCTGGGATGTGTACAGCTGAGAGGGTGATGCGATGCACCAGTTCCAAAGGTGGATTATGTCTTCGGACAAAGCAGAAAATCTCCCTCCTCCCCCACTTATTTATATAGTAGATGGTGGTCATGTCGACTGACCTGACATGGACAAGTATGCACAGAATGATGGTGTGACAGGTTATACCCCACCACCTGATGTACTGACGTACCACTGAGCCTGCCTGTTCTACCAGCCTGGGCTCCTTTACACCGTCCCGCTAAACCAGGCCCTCAAGCCTCATCCAGCGCACACGCAGGTAGGGACACACCCAGCTGCAGAAAGACACAGACATGGAAATCAGCACTGCATGGGAAAACTCAGCTAGGGAACTGCTCAGCACTCAAGTGGACTCTCCTCTGGAGTATAAACCCAAAATTGTATCATCTTGTGCTGCACAGAGAACTGTACAGTGTAATAAGCTCATAAAATTCGTGCCCTCCCTCAGTGTGGAGGAAGATATGCACAGCCTTTTATTCCCCCCGTCCCTGGTTATGATTCCACAACCTGGTTTCAGAGAAAATAAAACTAGTTTATTAACTACCAAAAATAGATTTCAAGTGATGATAAGGGTTAGCAAACAGATCAAAGCAGAGTACCCAGCAAATGAAACAAACACGCAAGCTAAGCTTAATACTAAAGAAACTGGTTACAAGTAGTAATTTCTCACCGTAAATGTTGTTTTAGACAGATTGCAGAGGTTCTTTCAGGCACGCTGCTCTTGCTTGCAGCTTAAAGCTCCAGGTATTTCTTTCACAGGCCAGACACCTTTCCAGCCGGGGCTCAGCTTTTCCTCCACCCCCCTTTGTCTTTGTTTCTTAGATGTTCACAGCACTCATCCTGGGTGGGGATTCAGTGAAGAATGAACACTCATCATGTCATTCCCCTGCCTTAAATAGGTTTTACATGTGGCGGGAATCCTTTGTTTTCCAATGTGGTCCCTCCACCCCAGTGGAAAAATACTAGTATTCTATCATGGAGTCCAGTACCAGGTGACGTAATCACATGACCCTGTAATGTCAAAGCAGACATTAGTCAAAGGCTGTTTGCACCATCCCAGGGAGGTGTGAGATTAGCCTCTTCAAAAATCTATTGTTCTTCCTCCTGGACCATTGACTGGTCCCCAGCTAGTCAGGCAGACTGTCTTGGTGGGTGTTCCCAGGTGCAAATACTTTTGTAGTACAGATGTATAGACAATACTCCTAACTTTAGATACAAAAATGATACATGCATACAAATAGGATAATCCTATTCAGTAATCGTAACCTTTCAAATGATATCACAAGACTCATCTTTCATAAAATAAATCTTAGCTATGCTATAATCAGATCATAACGATATTTCTATGAAGACTATGGGGTAGAGTGTCACAGATGCGCAGGAATGTCTTGCATGCTTTGAGAACTGCTCGAAGCCTAAGTAGGTTGCTACATAGTCTGGATTCCTGTGGGGACCAGGAGCCTCAGGCTGTCTGACCATCGAGATGCCTCCCTACTAGCATGGGTGTATCTGTAATAAGAGTCTTTGTAGGGGGTATGGGAACAAGAGGGACCCTCACATATACTGTCTCTTTCTTCTCCCACCCTGTGAGCAATGTCAGTATGTCTTGAGGAAGAGAAAGCTTCTTGTTTAGGGAGTTCCTGCTTGGGGCATAGACTTTCCATAACCAGATACAAAGACACCACAGATGGAGGAGCGACACAGGAGAATGCCATCATGTGGCCTAACAGAATCAAGCAGACCAGGCCATAGGAGGAGGGCTGAGATGAAGCTGGCTGATGAGATCCTTCATGACTAGGAATCAGTCCAGAGGTAAGTAGGCCCTTTCTGTGACTAAAGTTCAGGTCTGCTCTAACGAACTGTGTGGTTTTCATGGGTGTTAATATGGACTTGGGGGTTACCAGATAGAAAATGTGAAAACTTGGGACAGAGGGTGGGGGGATAATAGGAGCCTATATTTGGGGGGGGGGGGGGGGGAGGGATAGCTTAGTGGTTTGAGGATTGGCCTGCTAAACCCAGGGTTGTGAGTTCAATCCTTGAGGGGGCCATTTAGGGATATGGGGCAAAAATGGGGATTGGTCCTGCTTTGAGCAGGGGGGTTGGACTAGATGATCTCCTGAGGTCCCTTCCAACTCTGAGATTCTATGATTCTATATAAGAAAACACCAAAAAATTGGGACTGTCCCTATAAAATCAGGATGTCTGGTCACCCTAGTGGGCTTGGGCTGACTTGGTTCTGTAACTGTGTGTATTACCAGGGAATTGGGTTAAGGAGGGAAAACAAAAATTCCACTCCCTTAGGGGGGAAAGAAGTAATGTTTCTCAGCCTGCTTTGGGGCTGGGCTTGGATGCAGATGTGTACCAGACTACTCGGGGAGATTCCATGATAGCCTCATTAATCACGAGTGCCATTTTAAAAAGAGCTGTAGCCTGAAATATGTCTAGGAGCTTAAGGGTTGTGTTCTGGATCTCCTCCAGAGCTGTGTGGAGAATGCTGAAATTCTCCTGAGAAGGTCTGCTAGTGGTTACAATCATCTGGATGTGAGAGAGAGACTGGTGGTGCTGCCTTGTCTGAAGAGCAGGTGGTGCTGGTTGGTCCTCCTCCATCAGCTGCTCTCATGGAGATTACTACTTTGCCTTGCGGGAGGGGAAGGGGTGTCAGGATCCTCATGCTCAGGTGCCTGGAAGCATGGATCCCAGGAGCTCCATTAAAGTCAGTGTGATGGATCATAGTGGAAGAAAGGTGATCTCCATGCTCGGTACCATTGGTTCCTGGTCCAGAATTACTGTTGACAAGGCAGGGAGGTGGAGCTGATCTGGAAGTCCTGTCTGTCGGCTAGCTGAAGGGAGTGACATTACTGACTCACATTTGTCCAATAGGTCTCCACATGTTTCATCACTGGGGATGGGGGTATTATGGGATCTGTTTCTGTCAGAGATGGATAGGAAAGAGATTGTGGCTGAGACTCCAGTTCCCAGCAAGGCCGTAGTACTGGCAAATGTTGCATCAATGGAGTGGGGATCTCCCACAACAGTGTTGGTTCCACAAAAACTGTGGACTCTGGAGCTGCATAGATACACTCTCCTGGAGGACGTGGCTATTGAGGACCCACATGGGGTGAACTGCCGAGTGTCCTGTGATTTGTCAGGACTGTCGATGCCCAATTAGAGATGGAAAGTCTGAGCATGGACGATACCATTGGAGCCGGGGGAGAATGGTCCCTCCTGTCCTTCTGAGGCATGGACATCATTGATGGTCTGTCCATGCACAGTGTCAGGGCACTGTGAGTGCCCGTTACTGTTGCAGGGTTTTTTTTCCCTATAGGGGGTCCATGAAGTTCGGTTTAAAATTTAAATCGCCCTCCACCAAATTTCAAGACTGTTTGAATCTTGGGGTTTGATTTGGCTCATAATAGGATGGGTCTAGCTGCAAAATTTGAGTAGGATCTGGATTGTGATACTCCTCCCTCCAAAAGTGTGAAGTGAGTTTGGTTCTGGAGGATTGATTCTGGACCAATCTGTGTTGTTTGTACTGAAAAGTTGGGCATTATCAGCTAAATAATGTCCAGTTAGATGTACCTATGTAACCTGCTCTCCTCCCCCTCTTCAGAAAATGTACTGAACTATCAAAAAAGGATTAGGCTTCATCAAAGAACATCATGGAGATCCTGGAAGGCATGGAGCCTTCAGAAGATATATAGAGCCATGGTGGATGGTGGTCTCCACTCAAGAGATGTCGCAGAAAAATCACCTGGAGAAGCATAAGCAATCAAAGAGCTCCAGGGTTGGGCAGTCCCTGTAGAAGATGCTAGGGGATTATGAAGGTGTGACTTCTCTTTCAGGAAATGTTAGGGTGCTCCAAGATAGGTAGATTCCGTTTGGTTTATGCCAAGGAGCTCAATGAGAGGGCATGAGGGGTTGGTCTCCTTTACAAAATGCTACTGAGCTCTGGGGAAAATGAACCAAAGTTCTAGAATGCTCATGTCCAATTTGAGGAATGGCAACATTGCATTCCATTCCGTTTAGTGCTTTGTCGAAGGACAGAGAAGGTACAGAGTGGGATGTAACCCCCAGTTATAGTACCTTCACTCATCACAGGTAAAAGACAGTTGCACAGAATGGCCATACTGGAGCAATAAAGTAAATATTTCAAGGACTCACTGTTCCCTATTCTAACCCCAAGACCGTACTCTTCCCTATAGATTTCTACATACAGAAATAATGAGGAGCAGTTGTAGGTGAAGTAAAACTCTTCATATGCTACACCAGGTAGGGATTTAATACAGAACATTTGAGAAAAAGTCTGTCACACAATGTGCAGGGGTTTTGCTGCTATTTTATTGCTCCATGATGCCCTGGCTTTAAGGTTTCCACTCGATGACTTTGATGGCAATTTTTGCTGCTCTCCTTACAGCCTCACTGGAGTCATTCAACTGCCCTTGAAAGAGTTCCACGTGGTTCAGTAGTGTCTTGCGCCCCTCGGGTGCCTCAGACAGTATGGTCAGGGTTTTGATTGCATTCAAGCGTACTTTGCTGGTTTCATCATCGACCAGCTTCAATAAAGGTGGAATGGCCTCTGCACTAAGGGCTGCATATTTCCCTGAGAAAGAAATAATTGGACTTATAATTTGTTATTGAATATAATCAAATAGCCACTTAACAAGCAGTAGTTAATAAACAACCACGACCACGCACTAGAAAGGGATCTAGTCCTATCTCCGGCTTTGGTTCTAGATTTTGAACACTGCAGTGTTTGTGCTGACAGCTGTGGGTTTTGGTTCAGCCACAGGTGCCTGGAAGCATGGATCCCAGGAGCTCCATTAAAGTCAATGTGATGGAAGAAAGGTGATCCCCGGTCCAGAATTACTGTTGACAAGGCAAGGAGGTGGAGTTGATCTGGAAGTCATGTCAGGACCACAATAAACCTCCATTTTTTATTCTTAAGAGGGCGGTCCCACTACTTTAGTTAACTGAACCTAGATTTTGTATTTATCTTGGAAAGTTATGAAATAAAACTGTCAGCTGATCAAATGGCACTAGTCTGATACCTGAATGAAGAATGCTCTGCTTTACAGGAAGTATCCCCAGCAGGAGTTGCTTCTCTCACCTTGGGTCGTAATGGTGGCATACATCAGTGCTCCTGCTGCATTGGCTCGGACCTCAGGATCTGAATCCTCCAACAGGCTGACCAGCACTGGGATAACTTCTTCATTCCACACTACATTTTTTCCTTCCAGAGGGACACTGAGGAACAGAGAAGGTTAATGTGCTTTCTTGAGCCTCTGTCAACAATCAGTACAACTGACTACAGCAGGCGTGGGCCAGCGTTTTGGCCCGAGGGCCGTATTGGGGTTGCAGAATTGTACGGAGGGCTGGGTAGGGAAGTCTGTGCCTCCCCAAACAGCCTGGCTCTCACCCCCTATCCGACCCCTTTCCACTTCCCACTCCAACTGCCCCCCATTGGAATTCCCAACCCATCCAACCCGCCCTGCTCCCTGTCCCCTGACTGCTCCCCAGGACTCCCTGCCCCTTATCCAACCCCCTGGCTCCAGCCTCCTTACCATGCTGCTCAGAGCAGCGTGTCGGAGCCAGCCACGCTGCCCCACAGGAGCTCACAGCCCCGCCCCCTTACCATGCCACTCAGAGCATCAGGAACTCAGGTCCTGCCAGAGCCAGCCACGCCTCTGTTGTGCCGCCCAGGACCGGCAGGCCACAGGGCTGACGGCATGGCGCACTGAGGCTGCGGGGGAATGGGACAGTGGAGGGAGGAGGTCAGCGGGGGAGGGGCTAGGATCTCAGGGGCCGGGCAGGACAGTCCCGCCAGCCAGATGTGGCCCACAGGCCGTAGTTTGCCCACCCCTGGGCTACAGCCTCCTACTATTTCCCCTCTTCATTTCATGACAAGAATGCTGATGCAGAATTCTCTTCTGTTCTGTTTGGAACCAGATTATTCTGAAATGTTAGAGGGCACTTTAAACATCCATGCTGACAGGGGATAGGTCAGTTTTTGGCAGAGTGGGTACTGTTGGAACTATATGCTCAATGCATAGGAAAGATAGGCAGTATGAAGAGACCACCCTGGTTTAACCAGGAATGATCTGAAACTCAAAAAAGAGTCTGATAAAGTGAAAATTGAGTCAAATTACGAAGAATGAATATAAACAAATTACACAAATATGTAGGGACAAAATTAGGAAGGCTAAGGCACAAAAAAAGAAAAACTAAGGACACGCAATGGGGTGCAGGAACAGTAATAGAAAATGTGGAAATGACAGAAGTGTTAAATGACTTTTTTGTTTGTTATCACCAAAACGGTTGGCAATGATTGGACATCTAACATACTAAATGCCTGTGAACATGAGTAGGTAGCCTAGAATATACAAGAAGCTGAATGAAGAGATATCTGGCCGATTAGCAATTATCTTTGAAAAGTCACAGAAGATGGGAAAGATTCCAGAAGACTTGAAAAGGGCAACTATAGTGCCAATCTATAAAAAGGGAAATAAGGACAACCCGGGGAATTACAGACTAGTCATCTTAACTTCTGTATCCAGAAAGATAATGGAGCAAATAATTAAGCAATCAATTTGTAAATATTTAGAAGATAATAAAGTGATAAGTAATAGTCAGCAAGGATTTGTCAAGAACAAATCGTGTCAAACCAACCCGATAGCTTTCTTTGACAGGGTAACAAGCCTTGTGGACGGGGGGAAGCAGTAGACGTGGTATATCTTGATGTTAGTGAAGTTTTTAATACTGCCTCGCATGACCTTCCCATAAACAAGCTAGGGAAATGCAATCTAGATGGCGCTACTATAAGATGGATGCATAAGTGGTTGGAAAACTGCTCCCAGAGAGTGGTTCACAGTCAAGCTAGAAGAGCATATCAAGTGGGGTCCTGCAAGGATCAGTTCTGGATCCAGTTCTGTTCAGTATCTTCATCAGTGATTTAGAGAATGGCATAGACTGGGGGGGGGGGGGGAGGGGAAGGGGAAGAGTGCCATCTACTGAATTGCCAAACCAGAGCAGCTAAGTCCAAGTACACAGGTAGCCTGATGTTATTTTTGCAGTATGAGACATGACAAGTTTTAAGTGTAAGGTGATACAATTGCAAACTAATGCACGTGACTCACAGTTGACAGATATTGTCTTGTCTATGTGCATGTGCATAGTCCTTTCTTTCCCTTACCATATTCCCAAAAGGGCACGGGTAGCTTTGCTCCTGATGGCCACCGATGGATGAGTGAGCTTTTCCTTCAGAATGGGAACAGCGCCTGTTGCTAGAGCTTCAAAAGCCTCTACACATAGGCAACCAGAGAGCGTATCCAGTATCAACTCTTGGATTTCGTCCAGCTCAGTTTTCAGTTTAAGAACAAGCGAAGAAATCAAATTGCTTTCCGCTATGCCAACAGCACCTGCAGGCAGAGACAGAAAGGAAACGTGGACTGAAAGTGCTAAGGCATTTAATGCTTCCATCAACATTTTGCAATTTACTACCATGATTAAAATGTACCCAGGTATTTCTGTCCCCACAATAGTGCAGTGGTGAGAGAGATGGAGACTGTTGTAACTGTGGGTACCATACCAGCACTCCTCCAACATTTCCCCAGGATTTATTTGGCAAATTTCACCTCTATTTGCAAACTGTAAGCAGTTTATAGTTTTTTCAAATGTATTCTCTTGCAGAGTCATTCCCTTCAACCTTATTCTGTCCAGCATCATTTGCTAAGAGAGGCAACAAATTATCTACTGCCACAGCTCATGCCTGTTCCTACAATGATTTCAACCCAGATGAGGCTCAAGTTACAGTTGCTCTGATGTTCCCAATATCTGCAAATGCAATATTTGTCCCTATAATAACTCCTGCTGAGAGATTACAGGAGTGGAATAGCTGTGTGCTCCCTTACACCATTCCTTGCAATAATTTATACTGGGAGAAATGGGGGACTTTGTGCTTCCCAGCACTTCACTATTTCCTAGAAAGAACAATCTTGCTGGGCTACAGCATAGCTGTGATCTGCCCAGCAAGCCAATTTTCTGCGAGGGCTGACTCTTAAGTGTTCCATTTCTTAAACATACTAGCCAACATTGAAACAGCATTGCCAGGGAAAAGTAGAAAGCAGAAGAGAACACACTGTCCACCAGTAACGATGTGGAAACAAAATCCTCAGTGTCTGGTTGCTAAGACAATTCTTTGGTTGCTAAGAGAAAAGTGGCTCTATTTGAAGTGATTCATATGGAATTGGACAAGGAAGTTCAGTGTCTAAGAAGCAACAAGGCTACTTACAAGCAATCTCCTTAGTCAGGGATAAAGGGATCTTTCCCCCAAGTACAGATGGAAAAGGATTGCAATGACCTTTTGATAGCCTATGGGAAAAATTCCCTGAGTTTACAGTCAAGCCTAAGAATATGGCTTGATTATTGATGAATAGAACAGAATAACCTCTACTCTGCTTCTGAGGTTTTGCTGACATTGAGTAATTTCATATGTCATTAGCTTGCTGTCATTAGCTTCTCCTAATGCAGAAGAAACTGTGACAGTATGCTGGTAAAGCTTTTGCTACATTTGGAAGCCAGTTGCTGTAAGAGTACAAAAACCATCAAGTTGGAAAATAATGAAAATTGGAATCACAAAAATGATGTTGAAGGCTACAATAAGTGATGTTTTAAGCTGGGAACTGTGTATTGTGAAAGGACAGTGATGTGGGGAGAGCATATCTTCTGTAATGCTATAGATCAGTGTGACTGCACTGGGGAGTCATGTTACCAAGGCATGATCTTGTAAATAAGCATGATTTCCATTTTCCTTTCTGTAATCAATTTTCTCTTTCTTTTTCAGCCATGCTCCATCCCATTTGTGTTGCTCTGATGGAACAAAAGGGATGATTGGCTTCTCTAATGGGCCAGCTAGAGATTCTCCTCATGAAGGAATAAGATCTGTATCGCTGACTCTCACTGACTTTTGGCTCCTTTGCCATAGAGATGTGTTGGGCGGGGGCTGGAGAACTGTCGGGATATAGCAGGAAGTCCCTAGAGAACTGATCCTCCGGGAATCACTGATAGCAGCCTAAATTATAACCTGGGGGCAGATTTACCCATATTCCCACCACCGGTCTGATCCCAAGAATCTGCCTCCACATGTTTTGAAGGTCTTTTGAAGAAAGTTGTGTAGTGAGAGAAACTTTCAAAAACCGGCCTGTAAAACTGCTCCCATAGTTGTTCATGAGAAAGTCCTCCCCACAAGCCCACTGGCACATGAGACTCGGATACTCAAAAACTTCCTAGTATTTGCAAATGTAGGTCTGCCATGCAAATAACTGTATGTGCAAAATTGGGGGTTTCAATGTCAGAGGAGGATTTGACCTGAAAGCAGATGGTTCCTGCAGCCTACTTCCTGTAGGGCTGGTGAGATAGCTACTCTGCGATATTTTCAAACACAAAGCACATTTGAACAACTTGACCTTAATGTAATTTCATTCTGCCCTGATAAGATGACATGCTGAATGTAATATGTAAAAATAAATTAAAATAGTGAGAAACAGAAGTTAAGGTCTACATTCCTCCTGCTTCTAGGCGCCATGTGTAGTTTTCAGCCACAGCCATACTGCTGTTCCTCAAGCAAGGGTCACAACGTAGGCATCAACATTTCATAAGACAAACATGATGTTCATATAGCACACTCAGCTCTGATCTAAGCCAAGACAAGCAATCGTTCGCTTTCATTTTCCTTCTGTCTGTTACTTTTCTCTTAACTCTTTTCCTCTCATGCCTGTTTTCTGTTCATGTTTGTCCATTCATCAACTCTTCTTAATTCCTTTCTGCCAAATATGTGCCATGCATCTTTCTGCCTTGTGCTATCCCATCATCGTTTCTGTCTTTCTTCTTGCATGCTAGCCTAGCATTCTTGCCATCTCCAATACCATTTCTCTACCTGCAATCATACATGTGTCTTTCACTGCATAACAAAATTAATGGCCCATGTCTCTGTGTTTGCATCCTTCACCTCTTGTCTCTTCATGTGGCATTGAGCTATTTGACTGTTTGCTCCATTTTCATTGGCCTTTGAGTTTTTCTGCCAGTTAATGTTTATTGATCTTCTTTGACTCAGTCATCTTGAATCAACTGCATTTTTTCCTCTACATGTATTACATTGGTGGAGACCCTTGCTATTGAGGCTCTGAGTGCAAAATATGTGTCACTCCCAGCCATCTTGTCTCCTTCTGTTACAGTGAGTAGGTTGGGCTTGTACAGAGCATCTTACATAGAAATACTTCATTTCACCTATTTAATTGAGCCTACTTTTGTGCAAGCACTTTGGCTCTTTTCACTGCTAACATTCTTCTACTGTGTCAGGTGTTCTGTGATGGGGGTTCAGGCTCTGCTCCAAGACCGAGCAGATTGACAAGACTACTGCCATGATGGGAAAATACTAAAGAAACCGACACAGTTAAGAATACGATCCAGAAAGATGGGCTGCTTCACCATCCCAAAGGCTTCACTGAGGTCAGGCGATGCTAGTGTCAGCAGGAAAGAGACTGGTTTACGGAAGACTGAAAAATCCAGACTGATTTTTTTTTCTTAAGGGACCAAGTTATATCAATAAAGATCAGGGGACTAGGGAAGTGAGGAGAAATATCAGTGAACATGTGTAGAGGTGATGCTTGCAAATTAGAGCAATCTTAAAGTGAAAGAAGTGAATTCCTTACACCTGACTGTACAAACAATGGATGGGGAGGGTGAGCTGGGAGCGCCTGCAATTCTATGCTGCTGACAAATGCAGTGGCATCCCATTGAAATACTGGCACTTCAAAGGTGACTTACTTGGTGCAGCAGTCTCTCTCTCTCTGCCTTTTGATTCACTGCACTAGAAGGGACAAGGGAAGCAGCCTTTGAACTAGGTACGGGGTCCTAGCCTAAGAAGTTTGGTCAGTAAGACTGCTGAAAGCATGTGGTGAGAAAAAATTGCTTTGAATTTAATATAATTGTTAGGCACCAGTTGTTTAATTTTTATTTTTCTTGTAACTATTTTTTACTTTTATGCCTTATTACTTGTACTCACTCGAAATATCTCTCTATAGTTAATAAACTTGTTCTATTGTTATAACTAATCCAGTGTGTTTAAACGGAAATGTTTGGGAAACTCCATTTGGGGTAACAAAGTGTATGTGCATTATTTCTGGTAAAGAAATGCAGACTTTATATGAAATTATATTGTTCAGCAGCGGTCTGGGCAATGCCAGGCATACATTTCTGGGGGGGAAATCTAAGACTGTGAGTGTGTTGGAAACACCCTGCAGCATAACCAAGCTGGTAAGAGCCAGGGTGCGGCTGGCTGGCTGCAGCACACGCACTCATGGCTGGGAGCGACTTCCAGGCTGGAGGCTGTTTGACAGCAGTCCAGACTGGAGGTTACAGCAGCAGTGGATTGTAAAAGGCACCGCAGGGTTGACACAAGCCACTCATTAGTTTGGATTGTACCTTGGGCAAGTCACAGGGACATGTAAGACTATGTGAAAGATGTGCTACAAAATGTAACTTTCTGTCATTGCAATTGCATAGTTAACTTCAGTATTGATCCATTTTCTCCTGAAAAAAACAGTTACTCACCTTTCGTAACAGTTGTTCTTTGAGATGTGTTGCTCATGTCCATTCCAACATGTGTGTGCGCAACGCATATATAGTTGACATAAGGGCGCCACTCTAGGGGTCGCCCCTGCCGACCCTACGGGTACCGCTAGGGAAAATCTTCTGGGACCGTGCATGCGCGGTGCGCACACACATTGGAATGCACATGAGCAATCACTCGAAGAAGAACTTGCATTTTTCCCTTGGGCCACTTTTTCCTCTTATTTCCACACTCATCTTCTCCCACTCATAGCCCTCTGGCTAGTCCCATCCTCTCCTTTCCTGTCATTAAAAAAAAAAATAGACTCAAAGTGGAGTTGACATTTTATTGTCTTCTCTCAATCAGGCTATAGGACACAGTGTTAAATTTGCAGGGGACATAATAAACCCTTACAAATAACAGTATTTTTAATTCTCTAAGCAATTACACTACATTACTGATTACAAATGTCATTTTTTAAATGAAAACTACTTTTAAAATGTCCTTTTTAACGAGAAGCAAACATTGGAATAGATCTGGTTAGTAAATATTGTACAGTGTGGAACACTGTAGTTAAGTTAAAGAAATTGGCTTTATCTCAGTGCAGATTTCTATATTACATGTCGTTTGTTAACATGAGGCATTGAGTTGAGATTTCTAGATATTTACTTGCAGTCCTCAATAGCGCATCTCATTGTAGTGAAGGACAGAAAACTCAAAGAGGAAACAGAACCGGATCTGATACAACTTGTAAACTGCAATAGTCAGCACAGCAGTCATGTCCTGCACATAGTAGCTGAGAAAGTTCAACATGGAAGGCCACTAGCTGCTGGAAGCATAAAAATGCATCTGTAATAAATCTCAAACTTAGCAGCATCTCTCTTTTGTGTCATGGAAAGTCAGTAAGCCTTATCCATAATTGCAACATCATGTTTATGACATCACCAGCATTCTAGATTAGGAGTGATCTATTTTTAGAGAAGTTGTATGTTAGCAGCATAGATTAAATGCATGCAAGTAGCTCAGTGCTTCTCCAGTATTTCCTTTCTGCAGGCCAATTTGTAAAGGAGCGTTCCACTCTGTGCTCCTCCCATCACAACACCCTGATCCACCACTGTGTGGTTTTCAAAATGTTTCTTTCATTGGACCACTGGAAAGAATTGACCATTGATCACAGTTTGAAAGTCCCATAGTAGCTAATGTAATTTTAAGATTGAGAATACCGGGCCCTCCACTCTTCCCCCCCAAAATATGGCAATGAATAGATAAAAGATAGCAGTGTTCTTAAACTAGACTAAAATTTCCTTCCAAGGCGTTTGGAGCAGTGGATAGGCCCACCAAAAGTGAAGAAGAGACCATCTGTGTGCACCACTTCCAACATCTAGGTAACTATGATCAATCTTCTTACTGAAAAGAGAGACTCTATAGACATCCCTTGAAATGTCAAACTAATTCTCTTTTAAATGAAGATCCAAATCTGTGCTCTGTTTACAGTAAAGTTGTCTTAGGAAGAAAGTCAGTGTCTCCAAGAATACTCAGAGAACAAAAATAATCTTTTGTCTGAACGTTTTCAGCCAGGAAAAGGTGTTTCCACATTAAAAAATAGATCCTGGATTACATTTTTACATGGTAATTACACACTAGATCATATGAATGATCCATCAAATTCAGCATCCTATCACCAACAGTGGCCAGTACCAGATGCTTCAGGGAAGGGCACAAAAAACCCCCTCTGTTGTGAAAAATTATGGAACATTTGTTTCTTCCCAGCCCTGTCAGTTAGTGCTTGGCTTATGGCCTGAAGCATGAGCATTTTATCTTTTATGATACAGATTTTCATTCTATCTCATTTAACTCTGAATGTTCACCATCCATATAAATGTCTAATCTCTTCTCCTAAAATCTTAGCTTCAACTGTATATATTGGATGATCATAAATTAGGAAACATCTTGTAGTATATGCAAAATAATTTAATTTATTTTTTTAGACGACAATGTTGTTTGGGCTTCTTGTCTGGTATAATTCACTTACTAATTTCAATGTGATCTCACATGTTCATGAACTCCTTCCACCGTGAAGAGCTTTCTAAAAACAAGATGAAGGCAGGAAACGATCTGATATTTGTATTGCTTGCTCTGAAGATCTCAGTTCAAATGATATACAGTGAATTGAAGCATTCAGATGATAACTAATCCTCAATATCTGTGCTCCAACCATGTGCTACAATCAAGTTTCAGATGTGACAGATTACAAACCCCTCAGTTGCTCCTCTGAGCAGTAAGGGAGATGTACAAATATAGAGTAAGAGCAAAGTGACTCATAAAACACCCTGCCATAAAAGACTCTGATGACATCATTGCTTCCACAAACACCTGGCATGATTTATTTAAGTTGTTTACAGAAAGGAAAGATAATTCAATGCGTATAACAAAGCGAACATGTTCTTAAGAGAATTTGGATTGATTCAGGTCTCTTCAGTTAATATTGGATTTTATACCTGCCTGAATACTTGCGCATGTAGATCGAGGGCCAAGACAATCATTAACTGTTACTACAATAGGCCTTTACCAGATCCAATCATTTATCAAACTGCTGCTCTGCATTTTCCATTGACTGAGTCCATGATCTAGCTCTGAGTTTAGCTGCACTGTTTTTTCATTATTTGTTCTAACTGTTTTCTTGTTCTAAACATGGTTTGATATTGCATATAGGATATTCTCATTTAAACCATTCACCTTATTATATTTATGAAAAGTCCTAAAACTGACTTCTGCATATAGACCGTGACTTTTCACTTCTCTGACAATAAGGCCAAGAAGTAGAGACTGCCTCAGCACCCTAAACAATCATTTTAAGCTCTGGTTTAAGGCTGGACAGCCCAGTATTTAAAAAGAGAAAAAATCATTAATTCAATTGCAGCCAAGGGATCCACCAATACAAATAAAATACTCATCTATATTTGTGATACACAGGTTCTATAGCTATATACATGTATTATATTTTCAATCACAGTTGTGCCTAGAGGATTCCAATGAGATCATAGTTTCATTGTGCGAAGCACTGTACAAATGCATAAGAGTCCGTCTCGGCTTCAACAAGATTACAGGCTAAATGAAGAAGACAGACAAGGGAAGGGAAATATAAGTATAGAGAGGTAGAGGTCAGTGGAAGGTTATGGAAATGATCCCAGGTCTCTTGATGCACAGCCTGCTGCTCTATCCACTAGACTACACTGCCCCCCCTCTCTCATTTATATGGCATTATAAGTACACAAAGATGGTATAACTATTCATTTTAATCTACAATCTACACTTACAGCTAGAGATGGCATTTTGGCTTTATATCTCCATTTTCAGACAACTTTCTTAAAACACTACCTTTGGAAATAATGTGGGGTTTTTTTTAAATTAAGTTTCATAAAAGTGTAGAGCAGTTTGAGTTATCCGAGTATCGGGAAAGCATGGTTTATAAATGTTAATTGTTTATAAATAATTTAATTATAACAAGAGATAGTGAAACATTTTGGATAAAATATGAACTGACTCTCACCATTCTTTGTCCAAACAAAACATGAATTTCTAAAGTTTGAAAAGATTTTTCTATCTTAAATTCTGCCCTAACTGTATTTTTGTCAGAGAAAAGAGCTTGTCATGCTGTTGACAGATGGTGGATTTACAAAAGGCCATGTGCTGCTGGACTCATCCAAGCTGAGTACTACTTCACTCTATGAGTACTCCCAGTTACTTCAGTGGGGCTACTTGACGGATAAGGAACTACTCTGCATGAATAAGAGATTTAAAATATAGTCAAAAGAAAGGCAGTTTTATAAGTGAAAATTTGTCTTTGACACAGGAGACAATGCAAACTATTTAAGGCAAGTATGTCCCTTTTTCTTTATGTTCTGTTGCTAATTCCACAAAAGCAGAGATTTAGGAATCCCCTTACAGGGTAACTTAGCTTTTTGACTGGCTTGTGAAATCTTTTGGTGGACCTGAGGATCGCTTTGTGGAAGTCTGAGATATCTGTTGACATTTCTACCACAAAGCATCAGACATGACTCCTTGTGATGGGGTGTATCTGCCCCACACTAGAGAGGAAGGGGTTAAGGCGGTATTTTGGCAGTGGCAGCCACGCCCTTTTGTCCCTGCTGGGCATGCTCCAACTGCTGCTACAGTATAAAAAGGAGCAGCCCAGCTCAGTCAGGGCTGGCTGCAGAGGATGGAAGACACACTTCACCACCTCCATGGGAGCAGGCGACACTGAGACTCAGACAGGCACCCATATACCTGTAGACACCCCAGGAAGATTGCAGTTGGTGAGAGTAGTGCCACCTGAAGAGCCCAGGGACTCTGAAGACACCCAGACTTCTACTACAGAAATCATGGTAGGAAGTAACCCAGGAGGGATTCAGGGCTGGCCTTCAGGAAAATGGCACCCTGAGCGAACTTGCAATTTGGTGCTCCCCCCCCCCCCATTTCCCCTGACCTCCATGGGCTCCCCACCCTCCCTTTGCCCCCTCCTGCCCAGCATGGTTCAAGACTCCCATGCTCCTCGGCCTCTGCATTCAAATAATGGCGGTGCTGGGGTGGGCTCACAGGGTGGGGATGGAGCTGCATGTGCAGCACCCTCCCACCAGTGCTGCCCCAGGCCTGGCAGATACCCGAGAGCCCAGAGAAGAGGCGGGGCAGCGCCGAGGGGGATCCTACTGTCCGTGGCACGTGGCAGCCAGAAACCCCCAGGCCTGCCACCAAGCCTCCCCCTCCACCCTTGATCGCACCACCAAGTGGTGTGAGCCTCTGGTGGAGGGGAGGTGGGGTCAGTGTGGAGCTGCAGTGACTGAGGGCTCCTCTCCACCCTAGTCACAGCTGGAGCCCTCAGCTGGCTGGCTGGCTGAGAGAATCAAGGGAGTTGGGGGAGAAGGCAGCCCTGGGCCTGTTGGCCGAGAGGGACAGGGGGTGGTGCTAGGCCGGGGAGGGGTGGAGGACAGGAACCAGCGCCACCCATCAAACCTCCACTATTGACTCTGGCCATTGGGTCACACTTCCCTGCAGTTGAGGGGAGTCCAATCTCTGAGGCTAAGGGCAGCCATATTGATTCAATTGCAGAGCTACTATGCCCTTACCCCCTCACCCCACCTCCCCACAAGTGACAGGGCGTACTTGCTCCATGACACGCCTCAATAAATTGTTTTTCCTGGCAATCTCTCTCCCCCTCCAAGTATTTTCAGTTCTAGGTGCTTCTAAGAACAGCTGTTTCCTACTGAAATTGTTTCCAGTGGTTTCTGCCTATGGCTGTGTGACTTTTTCATAATAAAAGACCAAGTCAGGTTAAATTCTGGGGATTTCCTGTAGCCTCAGTGCATACTGGGTGTATCTCAGACTTTGGGTCAATGAGAACCAATGACAGAGATCAAATGAGAAGGGGCCAGATTGCTTAACCTCCTGAGGTCCTTTCCCGAAGAGGAAGGAAAGGTAGACAATTCAGATGCCCTGTAAAGCTCTGGAATGAGAGATTATGCCAGCCAGCCCTCCCTTTCACATATTAGGCAAGGATGAAGTAAAAAATACTCACTCTCCATAAGTAGATATCAAAAGACAACCTGGGGAGCAGGCTGAGGTTGGGGGAGACAGCGGCTCCGGAAAAAAAGGTGGTGAAATTCCCTGATTTTGCATGAAACCAAGGAATTTCACTCCTTCAGTCCAGATTCACTTAGAACCTAGGGAAAACTGGAAACTCCATGTGAAATTTGGGAGACATAAATGTTTGAGTGAACCATGTTTGTTTTGAATCACTATCGTTCTCCAAAACAAAGCAGGTGGGTATTGCATATTCTAGAGCCGTCTTTCTGCCTTTCAAGCGAGGCTCTCTGTTGTGATAAGGGGCCTAGTTCTCTACTTCCCTGTTCTTTGTGTGCAGGGCAGTAGAGACGTAGAAAGGATGCAAAGTGGGAATAAAACAGTCTTTCTGATGTGGCAGCATTTGCTATCCGTTTTGATTACACAAGGTGAAGTCAATAAAGAATCAGGCTCACAGACTGTCATATTTGTGCAAGCTGTACCAAAAAAATTCAACCGGTGCCTGTTCCCTAGACAATGTGCATGAAATAGATAAAGAGCGCTGAACCACAGCTCATCCTCCTCCCCATCTCTTACCTTACAGCAGCTAATGCACTCCATGCAGTAGTGTCTAGAGATCAGCATGCAGAACAGAGCTCTACTATGAGCAGCTCTCCCTTCGGGATTCATTTCCAGTCACTCGGTTCCAGTTTTGGGAAGATTATACTGTACTTTAGTAGATTTGCATAACGTGGTGTGACTGGACACAGTCAATTTACAAATAATGTGGAACAATCCCAGGAGACTAGGTGGGGGAGAAAAAGCCTGTTGTTTTTGTAGCGTTTCCTCCAAATTCTTCTGTTTGATCAAGTTCATTCCTCCCATGGAAGAAGCAGAGTGTGTGACCCTTGAGCCCCACTAATCTCAGGAAATTGCCAGAGGCACAATGCCAGCCTTCACACTGGCTTCAAGCCACTCTTCCTCCTATCTGACTCATATACAGCACTGTCCCAGTTTAGTGGCCTGCCAGGGAATCCCCCACAGAACCTTTAGTGCAACGCCCCTACCCAAGAGGTTCCAGAGACAGCTGCCTGTGGGGGATTCCCTGGCAGGCCACTAAACTGGGACAGGATCATGTGTATTCAAAGCCCAAGGACCCCCAGTTCCTGTACAGTTTGCTTTTGTTTTGTATTAATATAGCCCAAGGGGCTGGGGAAGGAAATAAAACTCACAAATTATATCTTTTGTAAAGACAGCCCCTTAACCCTACAGATGCTGCTCAGTGCATGCAGAGGAATACAAAGACTTCCCTGGTGGATGACACCCTTTGAGAAAGGCCAGGGTACTACACCCCATTTTATAATTGGGAAAACAAAGTCACAGCACAGGGGCCAGACTTGCTCAAGATGAGACTGTAAGTCAGTGGCAGAGTTGGGAATTGACCCCTCAGCAATTGTGAATGTCAGCCCCATTGCTCTAACCACAAAACCTCACTTGGTAACAGACCCCAAGAGTCCTCCTTAGTTGTACATAAAGAACATTTGGGGTAAAGGCTGACTTCTGACCCCCTTCCATAAAGAAGTGGGTATCCACACCTGAAAGGCTCATTATGATAAGATCTGGGTGAACAATCAAGCTGTGTTTATCACTGTAGGCAGTGTGGCCCACATCTTCAAAGGTATTCGTGTATCTAATTACTTTTAAAATCAATGGGAGCAGGGCCGGCTCTACCATTTCTGCACTGTCGCCCGGACTGTCCGAGCAAAAAAAAACACCTGCTTCCGCCCAGACTGCACTGCCCCAGCAATGGACGGAATGCCGCCCCTTACCAAGGGCCGCCCCAGGCATGTGCTTGCTCTGCTGGTGCCTGGAGCTGGCCCTGAATGGGAGTTAGCAACACCTGAATCCTTTTAAGGATTTGGGCCTGTTGGTTAGACCACTATACTGCAACTCGAGACCTGGGATCTAGTCACAGCTCTGCCGCTGAGTTGCTGAGTGACCATGAGCAAGTCATGGCATCACCCTGTGCCTCGGTTTCCCCATCTGTAAAATGGGAATAATGATACTGACCTCCTTTGTACAGTAATTTGAGATCTACTAATGAAAAGTGCTATGCAAGAGCTACATATTATTTTATTATAAAATCTTATTTGGATAAATGGGAATATTCTTTTAGAAAAGAATTTTCTAAGCATATGCTAAACTCCCCATCATAATTGTCTTATCACCATTTAGGGAAAGAAGCGGTTGTTTCTCTCAGTAAGAGCTGTAGCCTTAATAGTTCTCTGTTGTAAGGGCCCAGTCTGATGATGCTGGAAAGACCTGATTACTCCCATTAAATTCAATAGAAGCAGGTTTGTGTCCAAAGGTTGAAAAAACTGATTTTCCATTTGAAAACATTATAAATCAGAAAATTTCAAAACTGCTGTAAGGTACAGTCATTGAGCCGTAAAATTCCACCTCTCTTGGGGGTGTCTTTGCTACTGGACTTCAGTGTTTTTCAGTGGCATTCGCCCTGCAAGGAAGGAACGCTTTTTAAAGCCACAGAACAGCAAGTTTTATCATTTTAATATAAATATTTTCTGGTTATTTTTACAGTTGGCTTTACAACAATTAAATTAACACCCCGACACATGCACTTTTTTTGGATCCCTAGGAAAGCTATGTAATCAATATGGAGAGAAAAATCCTCCAAGCATCTAGAGGATAACTGAACCAGGAGCACCCAGAAATGTGGATTTAATGCTTTAACAAGGCTCCTATGGCCAGATCTGCTAAACTAGCAGATGGTACATCTACCAGAAGCCACTGATCCCTTTTCTATACTACAGCTCCCATGGTGCCAACACCAGGGCAGCTGAACAATTAAAAACAGGTGGTTGGTTTTTTTAGTAATTTTAGTAAAAAGAATACAATGCTAGCAGAATTCCTATTAGTCTTCTAACCTTTCAAGATTAAAAATAAAAAGGACCTCCTATTTAATCTGCCTTAAAGTATTAGACTTAGAGCCTGCAAAAATACACATTATTAACTTAAAGCACAAGAAATCCCATTGACTTCATTGGACTACTCATATGTTTAAAGTTAAGCACATGCAAAGGTCTTTGCAGAATTGGGGCCTTAACTGGGAAGGGCAAACAAACAATACCTGAATTATAAGCGATTCCAGGAACTGTGTCCTCTTAAAAGGACACAATCCACTGTAAAGCCACACTTCTTTCTGGAGCTCTTAAAATGTATTGTTGTAAGCAACTCCTAAAGCTACACTAGCAGAAAGATTAGAAGGAAAATATTTTTTTATAATCAGTTTGTTTGCTTGTGTATACTTGGCAGCAGATTGTGTTGTTTGTTTCACTGGTTTCTGTGTATAGTCAGTTCCCCCTGTGGTTTGCGTGGGTCTTTGAAAAGTGTTTTCTCTCCTTTTCTTGCTATGTAAAAATGGGTATCAAATCACAAAAAATGGACTGGTGTAACTCCTGAAACTTACTCCTTTTCTAAAACTGATACGTTTGAGCTGATAGTGCTTGTTGCTCTACTATCTTGCACTTTATGTAGTAATAATAACAACACCGAACACTTATATAGTGGTTTTCATCCATAAATCTCAAAATACTGATCTACACTGGGGGGGGGGGGGGGATTGATCTAAGATACACAACTTCAGCTACGAGAATAACGTAGCTGAAATCGATGTACTTAGATCCACTTACCGTGGTATCTTCACAACAGTGAGTCGACAGCTGCCACTTCCACGTTGACTCTGCCTGCACCTCTCGCAGCGGTGGAGTACAGGCGTCAACGGGAGAGTGCTTGGAGATCGATCACTACCCGCCGATCTGGCAGATAGTGACATACCCTTGATGTTTGTATAAAGTTGGTATAAAGTTCTACCAAATCAGATGTCAGCATGTGCACATGTGGTGATGTTGTACGCCCACTTGGCACTTAGTACAGTCATTTACACATGTGCAAACTATGTGCAGGGTAGTGAAGAATCAGGCTCTGAGACACTCTAGTGAAGTATATAACTGAACTTTCTTGATCAAGTCTGTATTGCATTGATATCTGCACTGGCTAAGCCACCAAGGTGTGTGCCAAAATGCATTGGATTCAGAGTAAAGGGATATAACAAATATGGATATAACAAATATGAAGAAAATCTCCTGCATAGTAAGAACTGATCTGCAGATGCACTCAGTTCAGAAGAATAACTTTCTCAAAAACATATCTTGTTTATGGGACACCTGATTCTTAGATTTTTCTAGTCTTTCAAGATACAAAAATAGAAAAGATATCCCATTTAGCCTATGGTAATATTAGCAGTACCAAATGGGACATCGAGGTTTAAATCCTCAAAAGTGCCTTTCACCATCAAACCTGGCAGGGAGACTAGGGTTATGTCCATACTAGAGCTAGGGGTGTGATTCTCTTGCTCCTGTACACAGCTCTTCTCCAGCTAGTGTGAGTATAAATAGCAGCGAAGCCACAGTAGCATGGGTATTGGCAGTGTAAATGTGAGCAGGGGACTGACACCTCCCCCGCCCCATTCCCCCCCCCCCCCCCCCCTGCTCATAGTGCAGACATGCCCCAAGGGCTTAATCTGCAAAGCTCCCATTTACTTTCATGATGCTGATACCCCCTTCAAGAAAGTGCATTCATGATTTCTTTCCTCTTGAAGTCACTGGTATCAAAGAAGCTGTATTCTTGAAAGTTATAAATATCAGAATCCAGTCATCTGTATCTGATGCTATTTCAAATAACTCCACCTGAGAAAAATTAAAAATAAGAATACAGCTAACTTGTAATCTTCTCTAAATATTCTGTTCAATTCCTTATGTGCTAAAAAGTGAATCACAGGCCTTTCTATGTACATTTAACCCAGATCTAAAATTACTAGTTAAATAGAGGGTGCTAGATAGAAAGTTGAATGAAAGGAAAGAAAAGGGAAATTGAGGGATACTTCTGGTCTTTTAATTGCTTTTTTCTACAAAAACTGTGTGTATATTTTGATATTGTTGTTCACATATAATAAATGTCAGTAAAATAAATTGGGGAAAAAACCCTATTGGACTTGGCAGCTGCTTCTAACATATTCCTATTTGATGAGAATTTACATTGAAACTAAACATGTATGAATGCTGTATAACTTCAAGAGTTTTAATTGGTCTGAGAAACAAACCTATCCCTCCCCAAAATGCCAGTAAACAAGCAAGGATTCAACTTTGGTGAGTGAGTGGCAATGTAAAGATAACCAAACACTTGGGCAAGCATGGATCCAGCTATAATGTACATTGGGCATTTTACAAGAAAATGATTTGATGACATCTTGCTAGATAAACATTATCTCCTTCAGACTGACATAAAAATTCTGATTGACAATATGGGTAAAATCCTGTCCTGCCCTACAGAGAGACATTAGGGGAAGAAAGGGTCCAGACACATCATCCTAACCAGACTACTCTCTCAAACAATTATTCATCAAGAGTCACCTCACAAAGTGACATTTATGGAACTCTTAAGAAGGCAGCAGCATAGAATTATCCAACAATTTCAAGATGTGAAAACTATACATATTATTTTTCAATACGTGCTGTGGATTTTGGAGGGGATATAATCAGAACAATAGTATTGAAATCTACTAACAATAAAGGGCTTTTCTGGTTATCAAAGATTTACTTTGGCATTTAATTTCCTGTGAGAGTCATTTGCCAGCCTCACAGGCTCATCTGCCGTATATTTTCCTTACAATTATTGTGGGAGCTGGAGTGCCAGTGTTGTAATCAATTCAAAAAAGAAATGCCATACTGAAGACTTGCTGTTTACAGCAATATGTGGAGACTTCTTGTCTGCAGGAGGATGTGGAGTTGAAATAGAGGGAAAGATATGCTTGTGTGATAATGGCCCATCCAAATTAAACAGCCTCTTAGAATTTTTCTGCTTTCTGTGTATATAAATGCATCTTACTTCTGTGTGTTTCATTCTATGTATCCGATGAAGTGGACTATAAGGTGCCACAAGTATTCCTCATTTTCTTTACGGATACAAACTAACACGGCTGCTAATCTTAAACCTATAGGGATACTGAAACCCTTTTTGTCTGTATTGGATGAGTTTGTATTGAAACATGGGTTTTGTCTGTACCGCTGATCAAGAAGATTTGAAGTGTCTCCATGGTGTTGCACTGCCACAAAAAAACTAAATATTGTGTCACCAAAGAGCTGTCACACCACTGATTTGCCTCATTCTCTGAACAGCTTCACTTCTAAAATTCATTATCTATGTATTGGAGTTGTTTTTCTAATGTAAAGTACTACTCTGAAGGTACAGTAGAATATAATGTCAGCTTCTTTTTTAACTACAGTACATGTTCTTTATGGAACATCAGATTAACTTGCAAAACTTATGATTCTTTTATCCACATACTGTCCTTTCGCATATATGGAAACTTCTGTGATTATATTCCTTTAGCAGTATAGTTGACATGGCCTTGTGTACAATGAGAAGGAAAGGGAATAGTGAAAATTAAAAGCAAAATATTATTTCTAGTAGGATTTCAAAACTTGTCATTGTCTCTTGATGCATATGCATCTTAGAATGTATTTGCATATTTAGAATTTCTAGCAACAGTCTCTCAGAACACTTGGTGGGTCTACAATTAAAATTTTTGCTGGTATAATAACGTTGGTTGGGGTTTGAATGTTTTTGATATTTTCATGCCAGTAAAAGCTCTAATGTAAATGCAATTATACAGGCAAGAATGTGCTTTTGAGAGTATAGCTTATTTTGTTTGGTGAATTGTGATAAGCTTTACTGGCAAAAGCACATCTTTGCTAGCATAAACTGTGGCTACACTAAGAGGGTTTGCTGGTATCGCTGTACTGGCAAACCTTTTCTAATGTAGACAGTGCCTAAGAAGAAAATGCCTAAAGCTTGGCGGGGTGGGGGGGATATGTGTGTGTGTGTGGGGGGGAGAGAATCTCTCTTTTTTACTCTCAGGGTAAGGTTACACTATAGAATTGTAGCATGTTTGTTTATAGCGCGTCCCATTTAGCGCAATAGGTATTGCGCTAGAGCCTGTGCACATTAGATTCTTCAGCGCTACAGCATGGACACATTTCCGGCGCTTCTGGCGGCACAGGGAGTGGTGAATTATGGGCAGGTATCCCAGCATTCAGCTGGGTGCAACGTGCTTTGCAAAGGAGGGGGTGAGGGGGAACGGGGAACGTGTACGCAGGGAGACAAGTTCAGGCTGTCAGTGACTTTTCCTTAGAGGAAACTGACAGGCTCTGCATTGAAGTCACACAGCTTGGTCCATCAGCATTTCCAGTGGTTATTTGCTGTGAGTTTTAAGAGAGAAACTGAAAAGGTACTTCCGCATTCTTCCTCCCGTTTTCAAAACAACACTTAGACGTCATTTGCCTTAAATGATTGCCTTACATGGCTCGGAGGCGTGCCAGAGATCCCTTACAGCGTAATGAGTGATTCATGGGTGGTCACATTCGCACCGTTGCGCTATAGCGCTAGCGCAAAAAGCCTTATCACTCTCGGAGAGGAGGTTTACAAGTTGCGCTGTAAAGGGAGACTTATTGCGCAAAATGTCCCTTGCCAGTGTGTAAGGTTAGAGAATTATAGCGCTCCTGGAGGGTTTTAGCGCTATAAAGCGCCAGTCTAACCATGCCCTCAGATTCAATGCTGGGCTTTTATTTGTGTGTTGGATGTGAGAGCATGCATTTAGACTGTATCTGAAAACTCAACCAGTGCTGCAGCTCAACCAGCAATAACAGTGGAAGTGGTAATGTAGACAAGACTCAAGTGCTTTTACTATCTGGTAGTCTAGCCCTATTTGTTGGTGGTTGTTGTTGTTTTTTTAAACTCACTCAAGGCCAATCTACACGACATCTTCCACCATTGCTCCCTTTGGTGGAGATGCCCAAGTGATGAAATATGGCTAAGAAATGGCCTTTGACAATCAGGACAGGAGGATCACACATTTTTAGAGGCTACTAATATATGGTTTGAGAAGTTTCTGATCAGCTTGAAAGAATTAAAAGGAAAAAGTCATCAATAAACAAGGGAAATAATAAGTAAGATAAGGTAGGCATTAACGTGGTAATGGACTGCTTTAATTCACAGGTAAATTGAAGCTTGTAAAATTGGACACTGACTGTGCAACAGTCAGCCAAGTCTATAGCTGTGAAAGGGACAACGAATGAGAAAATGTTGAAGGCAAAAGGAAAAACAAAGAGAAGAAAATATGTGCAAAGTAGAGAGGGAGGGAGAAGGAAAAACTGCAACAGAAACACAAAAATAAACATATGCCTCAATAAACTGAATTGTATTTTTCTGCCTCAAGAGAAGTGTTGTTTTAAAATGTATGTAGATGGTGGTTAGTACAACAGCATCACTGCTTTAGAAAACAGTAACGTATTTTAAAAAACAATCAACACTACTCTAGACTGGGACAGACATGAAGGAAATCGGTACAACTGCAGAAAAAATGGGAGAGTAAAATGACTGTGTGTATAGGCAGAGTATGCAGTGCATGTGTATTACATAATGTGTGTGTAATATAGAAGTGAAGCCAAGAAAACCATTCAGCAACATACGAGGAGCCCTAGCTAGGTGACAGGGAAAGAGCAAGAGAAAACGAAGCGCTGCAGTGAGCATGGTGCCAGCACTCCCTTTCCCCTCCCAAGCAGCAGCACAGTTCCTGCTCTTATTGGAGAGCACGTGTGACAATCTAGGCTCTGTCTCCCAAGCTAGCCAATCCCTAAGTACAGTGCCTCTGCAAGTTAGCAAGCGCCTCAGCCCCAGACAGCTGTGCTCTACAGTGTGGTCCTCCTTTCAGTGTAAAGATAGCTGTACCCCCACCTTCTGTTGACTTGGAAACAAGCTCTCTACCTCTGACTCCTCCCACTACAGCCAACCAAAAACTCCCCCTGCGCTGTCTTCTCTGGGCGATCACTAAACACCTCCCTGTCTCACACCCGGGGACCACGGGACACAGTCAAGTGCTGCTTTTTATTATTTTTTTAAAGGAAGAAAATGGGAAAAAAAGCAATTTTTCTGCCTCACATGGGCTTTTGGTCTAATGTCTCTGCAGCTGCTGTCCAGCTTCTCCCTGTGAAGCCTAGATACTGATGTGAAAAAGGGCCACAGAAGAGACAGGGAACCGCTAGTGGATGTGAACATTTGTACTGATGAATTGAAGGGGTGGAGGCTCCCTGCTTGCCTGGCCGTGAGGAGGTAAGTGAAATGCTCGGCATTTCTCTGGCTCTTTAGAATCAGATTAAGGATTAGCATAACTCTCTCCTCTCCTTTCTGAATAGGAAGGAATTTGAAAAAGGGAGGAGGGAAAGCTGTGATTTTGAAACAATAGAGGAAGGTTTTGCTGGCTGAAGGCACAGCTGAATGTCACTGTGAACTAGAAATGTTTTACTGTGTGCAGGAGAAAAATAGTAAGGGGAGGAAGGCTGCTGATACAGGGAAAATGACCTTCCCAAGGGATACTGGCCTTGTGTCAGCTGCTGGTTCAACCTGCTGTCTTTTTCGCAGAATAAAGTCATCATCTTCCTTACTAACCTGGATTTTAATCCACAAATATCCAATACTCGAGCCATACTAAGGTCTATTATGTTCAGCTAATATTTCAGAAAGGTAATTAACCAGATTGTCCGTGCTGGAAGCCATCCTTCCTCTCTTCATCCCCCTGAACAAGGCCACTTCATCCTAGAGGGATGCAGATAGCATCACATTAATTAGAAAAGGCACCTAGCTGTTGGATTCTTAGGATAGCTTCTCCCTAGGAATGGTACATCTTGCTAAATCCTAAGCATGCCTGTCTCCGCGGAGCAGCTCTGTAGAGCTGGGGCGCATTATCTCATTGTGTGTTCATGCATGTGAAGGCGTGGAGAGTTTTTTTTATATTAATCTGTACCTGTGCACGGTTCCCATCTGCAGTTCTGAACCACGAGTTTTTAAATGTGTGCATCTACATTTTTAACACGTTATTCAAACATGGAAAGATACTCCAGGAATCTACAGCCTTGCATACCTGCAGGGAAAGACATGCCAGTTTTGTTTCTGGTAATAGAATTCTTCTGTTTGTGGTCATGGCTTTATACAAACTGTTTAATAGGTGCTTTTGCAGTATTTATTCTGAGGGCCACTGGTCTATCTTGAGTACATTTTGCCTCTGCAAGATTTGTCAAAAATTCAGTGCTTTTCACTCAGCATTCATTGATATGCTGTTCATATGATATTCACTGACACTCCTGTCCCCACAATCTGTTCTTCACATTGACTCCATAATTCGCGCCATTGTGGGTCACACCCTTAGGGTGACAGACGAAAATCAATTTCACTGTAAAGGTTATAGCAGTAGGTCAGTTGGAAAACTCTGCCAATGTGAATACTTATGTGTTAACAAGAAGTAAAAACTAGTTTGTGTATTGTTGTTTCTTAAGGAAGATTTTTTTTTAACTTATGAATTTAGGTATTTTATATCCAAGTGATAGCTAAAATCCTCTGTTTTGTGTAGGTGTATTGACTTTTCTTTAGTAGTGCATATATCTGGTAAGAGAAGGGATATTTTCAGATTTCTGCAAGAGACAATGCTTCATGCAATTAACATGGCTCACTACTGACTGATTCGGTTGGGAAACTGTCACCCAAAAGGAACTGATCTCTGCCCTTGGATGGAGGACACTATAACAGGATGGGCCTAAATACAAGGAAGGAGGGTTTGCTTTCTACAAGAGAGCAGGGGATGTGTACAATCAAGTAGAGGAGCTCTTGGGTGTGCAGCCCATTTAAAATTAAAGCCTTTGACATCCCCCAGTACCAATGCACTGGATCTTGGGGTTTTTGCAGAAGAGTCCCTATTCTGTGTGTATATGCATGTATGTATGGAGGGGAAACCAAACAACTTCACTGGAAGCTGGGAAGACCTCTCTCATATCTGAGAGGTGGACCTTAAAAAAAAAAAGAATCTACTTTTACATATTACCTAAAGAATGCTTCAGAGCACCCCAGTTTGTGGAGTATGTTCTTGCTTCAGTGATGAACTGAACGAGACTCTTCTGAAGTAATTAATATAGAGTCAGAGAAAATATGCTTCTAGTACAGTAGGGATTTCATCTACAGGACTTGGGTTTGAATTTAGCCATGACAAAAGTGTTTAAAAATGACTTTCAGGTGGCTCTGAAATGGAAGTGTACCTTGTTTCAGGTCAGTTTACATGTGAATGGTTTTCTTCTACTAACAGTAAAAAGTTAAAATCGATTAACAATTATAGACAGAACCAGAAGATGGAACCTGGCCCTCCATCTTACGGCGTGTGTGTTGGGGGTAGAGTAGGAGTGATAATGATATTAGGTGTGTGGGAAAACTCAAGAGACAAATACAAGGGATCAGATCCTCAACTGGTGTAAGTCAGCACAGCTCCCTTGACTTCAGTGGAGCTATGTGAATTTACACCAGCTGAGAATATGGCCAACAGAATGAATTCCCCTCTACCTTCAGCAGATAATGATCTCACCATGTACAGATTGAAGTGCAATGATGAAGCTGTATGGAGAAATCTAATCAGATTTAAACAAAGTGATAAGAATCCTTGGTCGAAATTTTACTCTGGCGTTACTGGCGTAAATAGCAGTAACACCACTGACTTCTAAAGGGCTTCTCCAGATCGACAGCAGGGTCAGTGAGAGCATAATTTGGCCCACACTCTCTGCTTAAAGATCTGAACCTGCTCTCAGAAGAGTTAAACTTTTGTCACTGATTTTAATAGGAGCAGAACAGACTCAATATGAATGAGCACAGATCCACTATGTTTACTAATCAATTTCTTCTAAACCCTCTAGGAACAATAATGCTGAACAATTTAGTGGCAGATTTTAACAAGGTCACTGGCACAAATGCAAATTCCATAACTCTATACAACATCATCAACTCTAATATGTAACCTATCAAAGATCAGAAATTGCAGTGTAGTTGCTGTGAAATATGCAGTGTTATTGCTAAATAATTAGCCTTCCATAAACACTGTAAAGGTTGACACTACCCACTTGCACCAGTAACAGCATGATAAAATGACAATTAACACATTTTTGTAAGAATAAAGTCAGAGATAAGTTTATTTTAAACTGTATATTTCCTGACAGTATGGCATATTCAATAACTCTTTTTAGACCAGATTACTTCAGATTCAAATCTGTACTAACACCACATTCCGTAACAAGGAAGATCCTAGCTAGTGGGATGAGTTGTCCTGTATTGAAATATATAGGACCTAATGTTGCTGTCTGTAACACCAGTGAAAATCCAATGTAAATCCGTTACCCTTAACAGAGTTACTCTGCATTTACTTCAGGATATCTGAGAGCAAATTTTGGCCTATACTTTATAATCCATATTCAAAATTCACATTATCAAATAATCTTTCCAGAGTCAAAGAACAGTGACTAAGAAGTCCAAATTTCAGCTATCATAAAGTTGAGATGACTCCAGTGGGGAAACCCTGGACTCAATGAGCAAAGAGTCTGAGATTCCTTCTCATTCCACATGGTCTCTGGAAACTCAGTCTAGGATAGAGTTACACAGCCTATGATATGAGAGGACCAGATTCTGCTCTTGTTTACTCTGGTGTACATCTGGAATAACCCCAATTAGTTATTTGAGTTACTCCAAACTTACACCAAGGTAACTGAAAGCAGAATTTAGCCCCTAAAAAAAATACAATGAAAGAACTCAGCTTTCTCAATTGTCATTTTTGGTTAAGGCTGAAGATCATTGGTGAAGTAGGGTGGGAAAGTGCTGTCTGTTAATCTTGGCCATAATTTTCCACTTTCCTTAGACTTTAAACACCTCCCACCATAGAATAATTTTTAAAATCACAGCCTACAAAATTAATGGCATAATTTCAGAAGGGAATAATCTTCTAAGACATCACTACAAGTTATAAAAATTAGATGATTATTTTCAGTGGCTCAGCAGAAACTTAAATCTCTCTACAGTCCCATATCAAGTGGACATAGATTATTCATATTATTAAACTTTCAAAATATATTTAACAGTGTACAATACAGTTCTACAAACATTACTGCTCAATCCTGCCCCTCTTTCTCCAGGACCTCAAACCCATTCCATCCCATGGATTATTTCCTCCTGGACTCCTAGCTCACATGCAAAATAGCAAAGACTGAGGAAGAAGAGAGAGAAGCCATTTCTAGAGATAGTCTTGCTGTGATTAGAGCCAGCCAAATTGTTAAGGATCATATTAGCCAACAGAGAAACACTGAAGGGCAAATGTTCAGAACTGGTCTTAAATTCTAAACATTTATTTTTGAACATGCAACTAAGTGTGCTCACCAAAATACAGGCATGTTTGTTTTCTCTGCATGGCTGAAATGGTGGATCAACTAATTACTGTATTTTCATTTCAAAAATAGGTATACAACACTGAGGACAGTTTCAGGTTGGCTGAAAATATGCCTCTACATATCAGGGACAATCTCAATTTGTCATTCCAGGCATTAACCATGATGGAGGTTGCTGAACATGATTATGTTTTGATGGTCAAATAAGAATACTTGTAATCAGAAAATGAATAGCTATTTCTGACATCACTAAACAGACCTGACCATGTCCATGTGACAGGTACCCTGAACTAGCTAGTATGAGGCGTGGGTGGGTTTGCAGCAGGTCTATAGAACAGCACAAGGCATGTGGCTCACCTCTAGCTGAATTCAATCTCATCTGCACTATAATGTTTAATTAACATTGTAACTAGTTAGTGATATAATTGCTTCTCAACATGATTTATATTCACACACAGCTAATGCACAGTAACTACCCATATCAGCTAATCATGGTCATTAGTGGCTTAGGTCGGCACATAATTTTTTTCCCCTGTAACTAAATCCGAACAATGCTATTGTATTATGTAAGTGGGATTCTCTAACCAGCCCTGAATAAACAAGTTAGTCCTTTCCCCTAGTTCGCTGAGCAATGTTCGAGAGTCAGTTCCTCACGTGTTACTGGTGCTGCTCTGTGTGCATCTCCTCTAGGATTTCAATTCTCTGTTGACGTAATGTGAAATAACTGCTTGCATTTTCCAAAAATCCACTGACACAAACAGGCATCATTATAGGTGTTGATAAACAAATACACTTGACATAGTTGTGTTGTAAAAAACCAACACAACCATGATTATTGTAACCAGGTCAGATGAGAGTGTGACAGTCTGGTTACAAAAACAAAGCTGCCCTTTATAGCACTGATAGAGCCTTATTTTTCAGAATGGGTGTTTGTCTGTGAATACTCAAGGTTTAGCTGAGAGAACCTCTAGCACACAGACATATAATTTATGTTATGTTGTTAAAATAAATAAACAAAAACCCCAAACCACAACCTTTTCTCCCTTTGACACTTGATTAAGGCATAAAATGAAAATTATCAGACTACATTAATAAAATGATTTTAACACCCATAATACATTTAGAAATATCACTTTATTCCATATATGTCTTGGTGTTTTAAAAACAAAAAGAGAACAAAGTTAGTTCAGTGGCTAAACGTCCACTATGATTGTGCTAGGATAGAAGAAGGCTTATGAAACCAGAATTCTATAAAAATAAAATTAAGAACTCCTCCATATAACTAAAGACACCAGACTCTGTAAATCAAATAATGCAGATAACATTACTAGCAGCCCTCTAACTCAACTCTGCAGCAAGTGGTGAATAGCACTGAGTGAATAATTTATAAGTGTTATGCAATGCCTACAAAACTAAAGCAGTCCACATCACCTTAGTGACTTCCTAGTCCTACACGAAATCTTCATTGGGCCATGGCTGCTCTCTTATTGAATTTTTTTCCCAGCATTACTTTCTGTGGCTGGCTGGCCCTTTAAATTTGGCAGAGCCAAGCACCTGAGGTGCTATAGTAGCCATTTTGTAACTGTAACTTTCTCTCTTCCTGCTGGTAAGTGCCTATTATGTTTTTTCCCCCTTTCTTAATACACAGGAAACAGTACATTCTCCTAGTCATTAGAGTTTCTTGAGTACATTTTGATGCTTTTTCAAGTATTCACAGCAGATCAGTTTGTTTTAATTTGTTATTCAATGACTTTTACAATGATGTTTAAAATTCTAAGCCTAATCTTCTTTAGATTTGAGCTATTGGTTGATCATGGTATTATTTCTCCTCCTAGACTGGTTTCTTGCTGCAAGTGCTCACCAAAAGAAAACTTTAAATTTGCTTTACTGAGTGTTTGTGTGTGTGCTTAAAACCTTGCTTCCTACAAGCACAAGTGTTAATACAATATTGTAACAATGGTTCCTGAGAGGAAAAAACAAAAGCATTGTGAAGATAGTTTATGTGAACTTTTAAAAAAAAAATATTAACAAATATTCTTGGGACACTGTCAGTATTCTCGTGATGCTGGTGATTAGCAATAGTTTAAAAGGTTAAGAGGCTTCAGGTTGAAGTGCACTGCTCTTTTATGTCAGCACAATATCCCTTACTACTATATGTCTACCCAATATAGAGATGTATTTTAAAAATTGTTTCACACCCAATAATTCAAATTCCAACATCAAAAAGAAGTGTGATTGCAAATTACAATCCTCCATCACCCAACGAGGACTGTGAATGTGCTGCAACCCTGAATAGTCTAACCTGATGGCAACCTAAGTTAGAACATTCATACTGATAAATTGCACAGCTACTTGTAACTGCATTGCACATTTTGTTCTTCTGGTAACTCAGCAACTGCCTGATCCTGCAAGACACTCAGGAACCTGAGCACTAATTCATTAAATTGAGGCAGCTCAGAATTTCATAGAAAGTGGTCGGTACCATGCAAACATCTGGTTCCAAGTGACTAGCATATTCATTATCCCCCAATATGTAATTTTTTGGTTCTGCTACAGCCTTCCTGCATCTCTCTGCTAGTGCTAAGGGGCATAAAGCAAGCTTAATTGGGTACCTGAGCATTCCCCTGGTATGTGGGGGCATCCCCAGCTGTTGTAAAGCTGGCCTAGCAACTCTGGACCACCTCCCACTTTTGCAGTCAGGGGAAACTCTGAATGGCCAGAGTTACCAGAATAGCCTCTTGGGGGCATAGACTAAGATTGCTCTGAATTAAACTGGGGGCTGAACCAACTGGCAGATGGCTCCAGAATCCAAGATCCACAAAGGTGATGTAAACCCACCATTGGCCATCTAGGATCTTGCACTTAGCACAGTTTAGTTGGTCACAAGAATGGGGTCCAACATGCATTTTTAACTTTTTCACTTGCCCTAGGTACCTGCATAGAAATTATTTCAAAAATACACATTTAGTCAACCCATACCAAGCAGAGACATCTTAAAATCAATCTATCCAAATAACATGATCCATCATCTGTTTCCTCAGGCAGAAGTCTGAGTAAAGAGTGGACTTTTCATGGTGATCTGAAGCTCTACAGAGTTGAGCTTTGCCATACCATGAGGGGAAAGTGAATTCCAAAGGCAAAGGTCATCCATCGAAAATAAACTGCCTCCTATTATCAGACATTCAAAGGTAGCCACAGTTATCGACAGCTCATCAGTTCAGTGATACATAGGAAGCACAAGGAAAAATAGCTTTGTTTCAGGTATTTAGGAATCAAACCATATAGGGCTTTAAAGGTCCATGCTGAATTGTAAAATAGGGAGTCAATGCAATCTTTAGATCATTGGGCTAACACTGTGAAGAAAGCAAGTAGCCATGTCCTCCAAAAGTAGGCTGACCATACGTCCCGTTTTGAACGGGACAGTCCCGTTTTTTACATATTTTCCGACTGTCCCGTCTTTTTAGTATAAATATCACATTTGTCCAGTTTTTGCTTTTTGCTAAAAAAAAACTGAACGTGGCTTATTTCAGGGACCCACGGCCGGGTCCCGCCTCCTCCCACCCCCTCCCACAGCCCTTCAGTCCCTTCCCCTCACGGCCTCGGGCCCCCCTCCCCGGCCTGCTCCCCCGTCCCCTCCGCCGCCGCAGAGCCCGCGCGGCGCGATTGGCTGGGCCGCCTCCACGTGAGGCGGAGTGGAGCTGCTGGCCGGGCAGGGGCTGCCTGGTGCCTCGCTCCCCCCGCCCCCCCCCATGTGGAGGAAACACGACGTGCGGCCCAATGAGGGGGCGGTTCGGGAGGCGCGGGGATTGCCAAGCTCAGGGAGCCAGGGGGCGAGGCCGGCAGCAGAGGCGGGCACCGAGCGGAGCCAGCGCAAGCCCGGGAGGGGAGGAGGCGCCGCCGCCCCGGGCCCCATGGAGCTGCAGAACATCGTCACCAACACCGTGCTGCTCAAGGCGCACGAAGGTGTGTGTGGGGGGAGTATGGGGTGGGGAGCCATGGCTGTGTGTGAGGGGGGCAGGGGGAAAGAGGGGTGTGTAGGGGCCGTGGGTGGAAGTGGGGGGCACAGGGTTGTGTGTGAAGGGAGGTACTGGGGCTGCATGTGAAGAGGGGCACAGGGGAAGTGGGGGGGGAATAGGGGCTGCTTGTGAAGGGGGTGGTAGGTGGTGGGCACGAGACTGTGTGTAAAGGGGGTAATGGAGGAGTGGGGGGCATGGAATGGGGGGCACAGGGTTGTGTGTGAAGGAGGGTTCTGGGGAGGTCCAGGGCTGTGAGTGAAGGGGGTGGGAGGGAAGTGGGGGGCACAGGGTTGTCTGTGAAGGGAGGTATTGGGGAGTCCAGGGCTGGATGTGAAGAGGGGCAGGGGGTGGATAGGGGAGATGGCAGGTGGGTAGGGGTACCATGGTTAACCCCCTCCCTGAACACATGGATGTGGGGGTTGGGCCAAGCCTCAGAGCCCATTCGGGGCGTCAGTCTTGAAGGCACAGCTAAGGCCTGGGCAGGTGGCTGTGGCATGTGTGGGCGATGCGGTGGGGTTGGTGAGAAGCCATGTTTCTGCTGCAGGAGATGTAGGAAGAGGACTTGGTCAGTCAGAAGGGTTACTGATAGTGGAGGCGTTCGGGGGCCTGGCCGGAGGAGGAAGGCAGAGTGGCTGGCCTGGGGGAAGCTCTTGTTGCACAAGCTTCTGCCTGTGAGATGCTACGCAGGAAACTGAGCCATAGCCACAAGCTGATGTGGTTGGGGGAGGCAGATGGGGGTCATTTGAGGTGTCTGAAGAGAATCATGGAGTGTGAGAAGTTTTATGATAAGGTATTGAAAGACCGAAATTTGCTGTGTAAGATTACTTCATCGGAGAAATATTCATGGTACGATTGTGGTGAAATACAGTCCCCCTTTACGTCTACCTAAATTTTTGTATGAGTTCTGTCACTGAAGAATAATTGTTAGCTCAAGTCAATATGTTCATGTAATAAAACTTTTTTTATCATCTTACTTTTTCATGAATACAGAATATTACATAACCCCGTCCCGTTTTTGCTATCTCAATGTCCCGTTTTTGTCTCAAGGAAATATGGTCAGCCTATCCACAAGTTGTATCTTCTGAGGACTCTTCAAAGATGCAAAAGGCCTATGTAGAATGCATTACAGTAACCTTGCCTGAAGAACATAAAAGGGGCCAGGATAATTTTTACAAGAATCGTATCAGAAAGAAAAGGTAACATCTGTTGCAACAAAAGCACATTTTAAAAAGCAAGTTGGCCACCATAGTGAGCTGGAACTCCAGACTCTTTAAGCTGTGCACCTTCCATTGACACAGGGTGGGAGAACCCCTCAGCCATTGCGTAATCATGGTTTTCCCTAAAAAACTCTATGAATAATTCCCAGAACAAACAGCATCATCTCTATCTTTGGAAAGAGCCTCAGATGACTGACTTGGAACCTGATACTGAGAAAACAGACATGGAACTCACCTGGTTTCAATTCAAAAGGGAAGCATTCTAGTACTACAGCCTAAATCACCTTAGCAACCCCCCAACAGTCGCACACACTTGCTGGGGAGGAAGGACTGACTAGAATTGTACATAAGTACCCAGAAACCACATGCAAGATGGATGAGCAATTACCCTCTGTCACCCTCTAAGATCTCTCTGAAAGCAAGAACTAATCAAGTATAAACCCCTCCATAGTTAAGTAAAACCTTTTGATCATTAGTATCAAAGGCTGCTAACATCTACAGGAATCACCATGAAAACCTTATCTTCCACCTTGATCTTCAATATAACCAGTGAAGTCTTCATACCATACTTAGGCTGAAAGTATGACTGAAAGTTGAAAGAGATCTAAGGAGCTCCAATGTTTCCAGAATTGCCTCACCACCACATTCTCAAAAAGCTTGCACCAGCAGAATAAGCTAGTGATGAGAGCGGGGGTGTGGGGGTGTAGTTAGCCCAGTTGTCAGAATCAAAAAAATATTTCTTGAGGAGGACTTAGACTGGTTATGAAAAAGTTGGCAATACCTCCCCATTTATTATTGTATTGTATTGGTGCACAGGTCTGTGTATTGGTGCACAGGTCTAACATGCAGGGAGTAGCCTGAAGCTCTCTCACCATATCCAAAAGAGTGTGTTTTTCCTAGCGTTATTCCCGCACTATGGCAGGGTCCGCTTAGACTGGACACAACTAGTGATACGACTGGGGTATACTCCAACCGATGCGTCGTTCCATCTGTCATTGGAGGCATTTTATACCTACTGCCAGGTGTTAAGCCTACAGCACCTGGTATTCCCAGGAGGTCTCCCATCCAAGTACTAGCCAGGCCCGACCCTGCTTAGTTTCCGAGATCAGATGGGATCGGGCGTGTTCAGGGTGGTTTAGCCGTATTATACCATATCCAAAACAGTGAGCAAAAGTAATCCAAACAGGACCAGAGATTATATAGCATTTGTCCCCTACAGATTTAGATCTCTGGACAATGAAGAAGTCAGTCCTGTCCAGATCAGATTTATTTCATTTGCAAAGATGATAACTCCTGAGGATGGTATAACTTGTGTTTTCCTCATATGAAACTGAGATTAAGGAGGAGCACAAAGGCTTCATTTGCCTTGATAAAAAATGTTCTTGAGTTATGTCATCCTCCTGGTCTGTGTAGCCAAGGAAAAATAAGAATATGCTCCTCATAAATAATATTTTTGAGAAGCTACATCCAGAAACCAATCTTTATGATCTATAAGATCTGGAGCGTCGGCTAATAGGCCTAAAGGATACAGAGTTCCACCAAAGGCACCACATCTTAAAAGGGCATTGGAATAGCAAGGGAAGTATTGAGCAAATACTTCAATCTTTTCTACAATTTTTTTTTTCTGGAATAAAACCCTGAACCTTCTTTGACTGTGTTTGAACCTTTTATATTTGCTTTCCATAAGTATTTTAGAACACAAGGGTTTTTTGGGGAGGGGGGTTGGTGGGAGAGAAGAGGAAAGGGTAAGGTCACAAAACCTGAATTTTAAAATAGTAAAAAATATTAATGAATATATGGATATATGTCCAATCAAAGCTAATCAATACAGTTCTAATTCTGAATATTAAATCTCTTTGAATAAACTATTCACAATCAAGCTACTAACCAAGAATTATTCACAGAAGTAATCTGGAAAATAAAGAGATTTGTAATAAAAAATAGATTCAAGAAAATTATAAACTGCTTTCAGACATTTTTGTTTTAAAAAAAGGGGGGAGGAGGTCAGCTGGAATGTTGTCAGTATGTGGCAGTACTGTTCTTATTTACCAATGAAAAAATATATGCTAATTCAGTGTGGATTTTATCTTGGTTCTTTTTTAATGACACTCCTTATCTGAGAAGTTTAGATGACTTATACTAGACAGTTATATTAAGAGCATTTCAATCATTTTATGCTTCTGTTCTTTCAATCACCATTAATACCTACTGATATAGTAGTTTTTAAAATATATTTCATTTAAAAAAGGCTAAGTGTAGTTCAGTGCTCCTTAGTTATGAGATTCATACCCGATACAATTATCTGCTATGGATTATTTGCTCAACTTTAGCATTGGAACTACCAAGCTTGCAACTCTTCATGAAAGCAGAGATCATCAGAAAACAACTGGAAGAGTACAAAGCCGTTTCATGACAAGATGGATTAAAAGGAGAACTCAGAAAATGAGATGCAGATAGGATTCATTCCTAAGACTTTGTGCCTCTTTATTTAAAAATAATAATAATCTTGAGAGACTTTAAACCGGACAGTGAGATACCTCCTGCTACCAATGTAAAATTTTTTGGAGTGATGACAGCCAAATTGTATTTTTACTTAAGGCACTAGTTTACAGTAGATAAGGGCTTGATTACACTGGCACTTTATAGCACTATAAAGCCTCCAGGAGCTCTATAACCCACTACCTTTCCAGACTGGCGAGGCACGTAGAGCGCTATAAATCCACAGTTATACCGGTCCTGGTAATCCTCCCTTCCCTGAGGATTAACAGCTCTAGCATATTCAGTTCTCCATATTATCTCCAGTGTGAATGCATATTAACAATAAAATGCTTTGAGTGATCTCTGGAGATGCCTCTAAGTCATTTAAGGCAATTGACGTCTCTTCCCTTTGTTTTGAACTTGGCTGGAGAAATGAGGAAATAGGTTTTCAGAGTTTCTCTCTTAACTTGGCAAATAATGCAAATGTTTATGGAGTGGGCCTGTGTGAAAGAGAAGACTAGCAGGCTTTGTATTTCAAAGGAAATTTGCTGATACACTTTCAGCACACCGAAAATCCACTCGCTCTCTCCATCTGCATACACACCACACGTTCCCCCTCACCCCCCTCATTTGAAAAGCACATTATATCCAGCTGAATGCTGGAATAGCTGCCCATAATGCACCACTCCCCATGCCGCTGCAAGTGCCGCAAATGTAGCCACGCTATACCGCTGGTGGGTTTCAGTGTGGACATGCTATAGCGCTATCCCTATAACTGTATATGAGGGGAGGTATAACCAAAACTGCAATAAAGCTGTAAGTGTAACCAAGCCCTAAGGCCAGTCCTGAAAGAGACCAAGATTTTACTTCCTGACTTCAGGCCTGATCCTGAGTGGTTCTGAGCATATGTAACTCCACTTATTTCAGAGGCAGTTACAGGTGCTCAGTATTTTTCAGGATGGAGGCGTTATCCTAATAAATTCTCCTTATGCAAATCCTGTATGTGCCGTAGGTGGAGTTTCTTTCTAGTAAATGTCAAAGTGAAAAAAGTGAGTGTGCGCATATCTGGAGTTCTACTGCCTATGATAATGATATCCCACCTTCTTAGCTGGAGTCTGAACATATTTCAGAAAGGTCAAGGGGCCACAATGAATACTTCTAGGCAAATTTGCTCTGCTATTCCACTATCTCTGTGCAACTCACATGGCATAAAGGAAGCAGAAACCACTCGAGGCTTTCACCGGTGTAATGGAGTCCTCAGTAGGTATAGAACTAGCACAGATAACTCCTACTCTTCCCTCCCTGCACTTCTTGGTGCAGGGGGCAAGTTGGGAGCAGAGGGGGGGGGGGGGGGAAGAGTGGCTGGCATGTGCAGTGCCCAGCTATTCCCAGTTGACAGGTGCTCTCAAGAGGACTGTACTAGCTAGCACAAGCTGAAGCAGACCTGAGGTTACTCTAAACTGGGTTAGGGGTAAAGAATGAGACAGCTATAAACTGTTACTGATTCTCAGCTCCCTCCTCCTTTTCTCTCCTGGGCTGTACTGGATGGCTAAATGGGGGAGTAGCTATACTTCGCCACGCACTTCCCTAGACTCAGCAGGATAAGAGCTTGACTGCATCAACCTCTCTTTGGAGCTCCCACAGCCTGGCAAGAAGCAGCAATGGAGCAGCATGAGTTACTCTTCCCTTTAAATTTAGAAAAATTGGAACAATCCTTTTCCCTTAGTAAAATGGACAGTCAGACAGTTTTACCCCATACATGATCTTTTTCAGTTAATCTAGTGTTTTACAAAGGTGATGGCCTGACAGCCCTCTGGAATGAAGTCCTCTGCTTTTCCACAGAACAGGTCTCATAGTACAGGCAGCAGCTGGATAAAATTACCCCCACACTGTCCCATCAGCATAATGTGCCTCAGCCTCTGAGAAACCAACTCTAGAAATTAGATGATAGATCAATGTCCATGCCCAGCCAATCCCTGATTTCTCTGCTGAGACTGCTAACTAGGATACTAGTTAGCACCAACTGTGATAGTGATTTCTGTGATGTGTGGATATTTTTCCCATGGGAAGTGGATTTAGATTACCAGTCTGAGTGTACTTGTTGAAGTACCCTCGTGTATCAAAAGATGTTGAGGGTATTTTTTTTAATGGATTATATCTCAAAAAACTTTTTATGATTTATTTTATATTTTTATGCACCTGAGGCTTGAAAAGCTTTTTCTCTGGATCAAGGGTTGCAGATTGCTGAATGTGTTCTTACAGCGTTGAAATGGGACCTGTGTATGTGCGTGTGTGTGTGTAAAAACAAAGTAATGTCAAGGCAACCAATAAAAACTGGACAGCTTCCTGAGTATTAAGGTTGGAAAACAGCCTGGGGTTCTTCAAGAGATTAGAGAAACAGGGTGAGGGTTAGCACAGTAATTGTTTGGCTGCCTGAAATATATACCTGCTGATGCTACAGCATTCTGCAAGGTTTTAAGGTTGTCAGTATTTCAGGAGCCCAGGAGAGAAGCAGAAAATTAGACAAGGCATAGACTGCAGCTGTAAGCTATTGTGCTTCATACCTCGTGTGGCCTCTCCCTTGAGTCACATTTTAGAGTATACTCTGAGTTATGGTTAGCCCCTTGGGTTTTAGCTTTGGGCTGCAGCCTACTGCTTCTTCCACTTTCTCCATTTCCCCCAATGAGTATAAAATCATTGCCTAATTTGAATCATTAAGGCAGAACTTAAGTGATCCACAGCTCCTTTCAAAGACAGCATTCAGATGATTGTTTCTATATGCAGACTAGGGGCCAAATTTAGCCCTTGTTAAATAGCAACTTCAGTTTGGTCCTAGGAATTCATCAGTGATAGCAGCTGATCTTGCTCCTCTTCTTGAAATCTTTCCCTCTTTTGGTTTCTGCGACTCTCCTCTCCTGGTTCTCCTCTTCCTTCTCTAAGTGCTCCTTCAGCATATATTTCAGAGGTTCTCCTCATCCCCCCCACCCTCCAACTTTCTGTGGGGGTTCAGAAGGGCTGTGTCCTTAGTTCCCTTTATACCTTATTTCTGGGTAATCTCATTTTCCAACATAAATTCAACAACCATCTCTACGCTGATGACTCATATCTACTGTACTCTGGGTCTGTCTCCTTCTGTCTAAACTAAAGTGTCTGCCTGTTTCTGACATCATCTCATGCATGTCCAGCTGTCAGATCAAGCTCCTAGTTAGGGAGCTCTTAATCTTTCCTCCCAAATCCCCTCATTCCCTTTTTCAATCACTGAGGTACAATACCAACATCTTGCCTGTCACTCAGGCCAATAACCTGGATGTCATCTTCAACTCCGTTCTCTCAAGGTCCTCATATCCAGGCTATGTCTAAATCTTGCAGATTCTTTTTGCATAATACCTCTAGGATATGGCCTTTCCGATCCATCCATACAATTAAAATGCTCATCCAGGCTCTCATCATTTCACACAAGCTGCTTGTCTTCCCTTTCAAGTCTCTTCGCAGCCAATCCCAACCTACCTATCATCTGTCAGTCAGTCGCGAAATCTCACTTCTTTATCTGGTTGGCCAGTGATACCAGCCTCCATCTTTCACTTGTTAAATTTTCAAATAAGCACTTTTGTGCTTTATCACGTGCTTGGGAGGAGCTCCCAATAAACACCCACAAAACTACTTCATTATCCTTCAAGTCCCTGCTCAGCATTCTCATTTGCTGTGACGTCTACCAAAAACGTGACAATGTTAGACTGGTGGTTTGCTGATACTACTGCCTAACTCATAGACTTTAAGGTCAGAAGGGACCATTATGATCATCTAGTCTGACCTCCTGCACAACGCAGGCCACAGAATCTCATCCACCCACTCCTGCACTCACCTATGTCTGAGCTATTGAAGTTCACCAATAATAGTTTAAAGACTTCAAGGTGCAGAGAATCCTCCAGCAAGTGACCTGTGCCCCACGCTGCAGAGGAATGTGAAAAACCTCCACGGCCTCTGCCAATCTGCCCTGGAGAAAAATTCCTTCCCGGCCCCAAATATGGCAGTCAGCTGAACCCTGAGCATGTGGGCAAGACTCACCAGCCAGACACCCAGGAAAGAATTCTCTGTTGTAACTCAGATTCCATCCCATCCAACATCCATCACAGGCCACCAGGCCCATCTACCATGAATGACCAATATGGTGTTGCTGATTCCTTGTACTCCGCCATCTGTCTCTATCTTTTCTCTTGTCTTCTACTTAGATTTATAAGATCTTTGGGGCAAGGCCCATCTTTTTGTTCTCTCTTTGTAAAGTGCCTACCACAATGGGGTGCTGGTCTATGATCAGAGCTCATAGGAACTATGGTAATACACATCATAAATAATAAGGAAACTCTAACCAAAGAAGTCATAGCCTGCTGCGGGGTGAAACTTCTATTCCTTTGAGGCTGATAAAGCACTGTGGGTGTCATATTGACATGGCACTGTTTTTTTTTCATTGTTTTGGTCCATCTTTAACTGAATATGATGTTTGTACATCCCTAAGGCAACTTCCATGTGTGTGGTTTGTATGATTCCTTGTCTATCAGCCAGGCCACTCTGCACCTCTATTAGATATCTATTGTAATATTCTTGTCTCTTTTCATTCTCTATGAAAGGATAAAAGTCATATCTAGAGCAACTGCAGATAGATTTTGGTCTTAGTTATAGCATTATGAAGCAAAGTAACTCTAACCAAAGCCAATGGTGTTTATCTGGATTTACATCAATGCATCTGAGAGCAGTTTGTTTGGCCTGTTTTGGCCTGTTTTGTCTCCGTTCAGGAAGCAACTGGGATTACGTGCTTGCTCTGTTGATTGTGTGAAAATGTGTTAGTGTGTTTGTCTAGAGTTACTAAACAGGGCAGGAATTACACCATTCCAGTACAAGAGCTCCTGCTGAGACATTGGGGGAGTGAAGTGTAAATGCTTCTGTCATGAGTGTGAAGTGCCTTGGAGTGCTGTTTTACCTGTTAGGGGTTAACTGAACAGGAGAGAAGGGTGACATCAGAGTACACTACCTGGAGAAAAACCAGGAAGTTAGTTAGTCCGTCCGGGGCTTTTGGGTTGACTCAACCTCTTTTCCAGCTATGGAAACTCATCTCCTCCTTTTTCTTCATATATTCATAAGTTAGAGGAATAGTAAGTAGACTTATTGATTACATAAGCTTTTTACCTGATTTGAAGTGTCACTGACCTCCTCAGAGTGAGAAATCTTGAGAGAGGGGTTAGAGCTAGAAAATTAAGTATCTGTGAAGTTTGGATTAGTTGTATGCTTTGTTCTTTTCTATATTAAACTTTTTATACCTATAAGAATTGTCTGTAGTTCCATTTTAAAGTGATCTGAGCTTTGAATCTGGCAGGCTCACAGCCAGTGAGCCTTGGACTATGTTCTCTTTCCCCTAGGCTAAAAAAAGGGAGTGGGGTGGAGCAGTGTCTGAGTGTCCCGATCCCTCAGGAAGAGGGAGGGAGTGTTACTCTTGGATTGTTCATGTGCCCCCTCCAGGGTCTTGGAGATTCACATGAATGGTGGCAGCTTGGTCACAATCCCCAACTGGTAGAGTGTGGGTTTTGGGGGGAAAGGATTTAACTTAGGCTGGGAAATAAGCTTACAGTTAAGTGGTCATAGAAGAGACACCCCTTTTTTACCCTAGAGTTTAGAGTGGGGGAAGGAAGATTGTCTCTTCACAGCTTCATAGCCAGTACTCATCACCATTTCCCAAAGCAGTTCCTGCTAGAAGAGTCTAAGGGCTGGTCTTCACTGGGGGTGGGGGGGATCGGCTGTAGATACGCAACTTCAGCTATGTTAATAATGTAGCTGAAGTCGGCGTATCTACAGCCGACTTACCTGCCGTCCTCACAGCAGCGGTGGTCGGCGGCGCGCTCCCCCGTCGACTCCAGCTTGCGTCTCTTGAGGAGCTGGAGTTCCGGAGTCAACAGGGGCACCGCTAGCGATTGATTTATCGTGTCTTGATGAGACGTGATAAATTGACTGCCAAAACATAGATCCCTCCCTGCCGTAGTGAAGACAAGCCCTAAGATTGGAGTAGCTAAAAGCTCAGTGCAGCTAGCAGTTCTACCTCAGGCCCTAAAATGGTCCAGATTTTGATCTCCGTTCTTCTGCCATAAATCTAAAGAAACTCCATTAACTAAAAATTGTAATCTGGTCTCATGAAAGTAGGCCTGGAATTAATATGGAATGCTTCTTGTGCGTGTTCGTAGAATTGAATGAAAAATTATTGAATGAAACCTGATCTAAAAAAGTTAGTCTATTTCAGGCTTGCACAACATGCGGCCCGGGGACCACATGTGGCCCGCACAGGCTCATTGTGAGGCCGGGGGGGGGGGCCACACCAAGTGGTGGGGTGGGGGAAAGTGGTTGGGGGCGGGGCTTTTCGTCCCAGAGTTGGTTTTTTTTGCAGTAATATGGCCCTCGCTGCTTTTCGAGTTGTGCAGGCCTGGTCTATTTGGAGTGGGAAGTTCCTTCTATGTTGTTTATTCTCTCAGGTTTTAGGTTAGGGCCACACACTGAATTTTAGCTGTGGTCACCACTGACAGCTATTATTTATATTTTGATAGTGCCTAAACTATGTTAGGTGTTTCCCAAACACAGATCCAGTCCCTGACCCTATGAATATAAACAGATTAGTAAAATCTCACTTCAGGAAACCTGTCACTCAGGTCATGATATGATCTAGACATAAACCAAGCAACAGCAACTCACTGAACCATTCCACCATTAAAAATCCTGTATTTTTAAATTACCGATCAAAAGTTTTTAAAAGGGGAGGTAGAGTTCTGAGTGCTTACATGTCCAGCTCTCTTTTCATGCACTGTTACCACAAAGGTGTGCACAAACTTGTCTAAGTCCCCAATTTGCAGAGACATTTATTGTAGTGTTGGAACAGTTACAGTAAATGTATGAACCAATATGCATGCACATGTGCACACCATACACCTGGGCCTGGGCCTCCTAAAAACTTTGTTCAACATATGCCTCATACTCACTCCAGTATTGCCCTTCCAGTCTCCCTTCTTTCTCCTGCCTGCATGTCCCCATCTGGCAACTTTATTGACTTGAGCCCAGGTTTTAGGCCACAGATCTGTGAATTTCTGTAATAATAATTACAATTAGAAAAAAGCAAAAAGGAAATTAAGGAGGGCCCTCCCAGCCATCCCTGTCAAAATAAAAGTAAGAAGCAGCTGCTATTGAGATGGTCAAGCACAAAACATGGGACCACCACCCTTTCTCTCCCAGCAGTCTCCTGCCTCATTCGCTACACACTTTCCAGCTTCTTCTGCAAAGGAGGCAGGAATTGCATAGACAACAGCCTCTTTTACTAATTCATCCCCACAACAGCTACATGCTGTGCACTGAATGAGGCAAGGATCCTATGGGAAAAATAGTCTGTGATCCTATAATGAAAGGTTGTATCATAATACCTATGCACAACTTTGAGTGCTTGACTTTTCAGCAGTAATGTTTTTAATTTCAATGTATGTGTAGTTTGCTAGCTTTTAAAAAAAAAGCAAACTGAAAAAACAAATTCCATCATGTGTCTTCATAGTGACACCCACGTGGTTAACCAGCAGAGTTGGAACTACACAGACCTATCACTTGAGCTAAATGAGTAAGTGATAGCAGGTTGCCATCCTTCATGTAGACCAGCACTAGAGGGAGATGAGACACAGAGTCTCACTGGGTTTCACAGATATTTGCTGACAGCAGAGGAATGGTGACATTCAAGAATCATGGGTTCCATTCTAGGCTCTGGAGGGGGAGTGGAATCTCGTGGGCACACTCTTCTGCCTGATCTTCCTAGCTCTGACCATTTCTACCCTGTCTCCTCCAATCAGTCCCTGTTCCAATCCTATCTTTTTTGCCACTCCATCCTCATTGCCCCAGTCCCAGTCTTCACACCTCAGGATTCTCATCCCAATCTCCTTGTTCATCCAGTGCTAATCTCTCCCTCTGGGCTTGCCATCTGACCACCAGTTTCCTTGGCTCAGCAGTCCCTCCCCCCTCACCCCCCCGTTTCTCATCTCTCTATCCTCCACCTCATCAGTTTCCAGTCTCCCTCCCTGGGCTTCTCATCCAATCTTAGTCAGTCCCCCAATCCTCTTCCTTATTCCATATTTCAGTCTCTTTGCCCAGCCAGTCCCAGTCTCTCCTTTCCCTCAGTTCCTCAATTGATCTCAGAGTATTCACCCCTCCCCTGCCAACTGGTTCCGTCATCCTGTTTCCCACACCAGCAATCTCAGTTCGTCTTCCCAGCCTCCTTACCCAACCAGTCCCAGTTTCTCTTCTTTCCTGCAACTCCATCTCACTGAACTCCTTGTCCCAATCTACCCCTTTCCCACCTCCTTGAATAGGTTTTGTATCTTCTGCATTTAAATCAGATGTATTCCTCCTTCATGCTGCCCAGGTGCCAGCAAGTGTGTCACTGAGAGCACAGGAGAGAATGGGTCCTTGTTCTCACTTTTAGTGCCTTGCTGTTCCTCAATCCAGAGCAGCAATTCCTGGGAAGGTTTTTGCTGAGCGCCTGAAGCCTTGGGTAGGGGCATGTTCAGTGGCTTTGGGGGAATGGCACATGAGCGAGCAAGTCACACACAGGTTCTGAGATGCTTTTTTGAATTGCCACATAGGCAATCTGGTCAGCACTAGGCACAGAGAGAAGCTAGAGCATGCTCAAAGAAGACAGAATCTTTGGAGATTTTAGCAGCTAAAAGAAGTACAGTAGACTCTCGATTATCCAGGATTGGGTTAACCAGGATGTGGATGAACCAGGATGTCAAAAATAAAATACGCGTAACTCGCAGGGCCAGCTCTGGCTTTGTTGCCACCCCAAGCACACACAAATAAAACCCCACCAGGTCGCTGGGCAGCCAGTGAACCAACACCCCCTCCCCCTGGTGCAGGGTGGCTGGTGAACCAACCCCCCCACCCCCATATTTCCTATGGATGGTGATTATCCGGGATTTTATTAACCAGAATTATTTTTTTCCCTATCATCCTGGATAATCGAGAGTCTACTGTAGTCTCTAATGAGCATGTACAAACCATAATTTTTAAGTATCAAAGGGGTAGCTTTGTTAGTCTGGATCTGCAAAAGCTAATGCCCACTTCATTGAATGGGTATTAGCCCATGAAAGCTTATGCTCCAATACGTCTGTTAGTCTATAAGGTTCCACGGGACTCTTTGTTGCTTTTGCATAATTTTTAAAAGGCTTATATCTTAAACTTTCATATTTCATGAGAATGGTGAAAGGCACACCCCATCACAAAGGTCACTACCTGCCAAATGTCAAGTTCCTGCTTCAGAACATTTAGGTGCTAGCGGATTTCAAAGAAAAACTCCCAAGAAGTTTTTTAACATAGGCAAAACAAGTACTTCTCTCTAGCCTCATTCTCAGAAACTGCTCAACTGTTTTGACTGAAATTTTCCAAAAAATTCAGCCAGAGCCAGATAGATGGAAAATTTCAGTCCAAATGGTTGAAGTTTAAAATGGTTATAACTAACTGAAGAAAGGACTTATAATCATAACTGTTGAGCAACCTTAATAAGCTAGGCTATCAGCCCTGCCTCTCAGTCTCTCCCCCTTCCCACCCATAGCCCTCGTCTCTTCCTGGCTTTGGCACTCCCTGTCGTCGTCCTCCCCCCCCCCCCCCAATCCTTGATCCTCATCTGATCTCTCTATCCCCCACCTCACCCTCCCACCCCACCCCTTGCTCCCAGTTCCAGTCTCCCTCCCTCGTCTTCTCATCAGTCTCAGAATGTACAAAATGGAATCTAGGAATTTCCGTCAATCCCAAAGCCTGTTCCTAACTCCATGTTCCAGTCTCCGATTTTCATTAACTGAACAATAAACAGCCTTGTTTGGGTTTTTTTTTCCTTCTAGTTTTTCTTCAGCTTTTTTTCTTCTTCATTTTCTGTTAGAATTTGAGAAGTTGGAAGAATGTTGGCAGAAGGAGTTGAGGACTTTCTAACACAATGTTGCACAAATTATTTTATTATTTTTCTTGTGATAGGAATCTTTTTAGCTCAGAATAAATGAAATATTGTGTAGAATCTAGACTAGATGAGTGGCTATTCACGTTCTCACTAGCCACCTCATCTGATCCACAGTTCTGGATTTATTTCACTCATCATCAGAATAATTTCCTCAACATGGTGTTTACTCCAAGCTATACTCTCACTTTCTGAAGTCTTCTCTCTGACATTGCCTAATTCCTTCAATAGAATTCACTCCTCCACATCCTTCATGCTCGTCCCCACTTGTGCTTCTTCACGTTCCTCCTAGATGGTGCTTCCCACTCCCTGACAGCTGGCCGGGGGGGTCAGGCTGCAGATGACAGGGGTTGTCATAGAATCATAGGACTGGAAGGAACTTGAGAGGTCATCTAGTTCCATCCCCTGCACTCATAGTGGCACTAAATATTATCTAGACCATTCCTGGCAGGTGTTTGTCTAACCATGTGAAAACAAACAGTGTGGAAGGAGAAGCAGACAAGAAATCAGGGCCTTTGATCGGTTACGAGGAGAAGAGCAGCTCAGAGGTTTCTTCTGCTGGCACGCAGCCATGGAACATCAGCCAAGATAGCAGTTTCCAGGGGTGGGTTTTGAAAACCTGAGACTATTCTAGACACATCAGGACTGTTGGCCACTATGGCTAATGTTGCTGTATAAACGTTGGTCCTTACACTAGCTTTTAGGCTGGTGTAACTCCATTGACTTTTATGCTCCTACTGACAAACATTCAATGCATTGACTATGGCATACTTAATTCCTGGTCCTGTGGAGTACTGAATACCCTCAATTCCCACTGAAGTCAATGAAGTAACTTTGATTGTACCCTCCATTTGTTTAAGTTTAATGCAACATTAATGGTAGACTTTTCTATAAGTGTGAAGTCTATAACACAGTGTACTTTGTTGCCTACACTGCATGCTACTAGTACCACACCACATCTTCTCTAACTTGATCCAGAGAGAAGCTATCACTGATATTATTGCTCCTCCTTCTTACATCCTTCACTTGCTGCTTCTCTAGATAAGGTTTTTTGGATAGGTACTATTTTCAACTAGGGCATTAACACGGCAAAGTTGTTATTGCAACAAGAGATGCTACTTGTTTGAGTCCTGTTGAAGAAATTGATTGTTTTTAAATAGCCAGTTCAGAGGAGGGTGCGTGGAATAGCCCTCCATCGCTAGGAAGCCTCAGACAAGTCTAGGGATGGAACAGTTTCCTGCTTCCACAGAGGAGGGAGGCCACAGCTGCAGAACTTCACGGTAGACAAACAGAGACAGGATGCCAGTGCTAGACATGTTAGCAATAGTAATGACTGCTCTGATAACTGACTCAAGAAGCATGAATAGAGTACCATGCTAGCATTAGATATTTCCACTCTCTTAAATAGGGTTTGGTATATTCTAACATGAAAGTCAGTGCAAAATGTGTCCGAACATCTGTATAATAAAATAATAATTGCATTTACTTATAATGTGCATTCCCCACCCCCAACTAATGAACTTTTATGGTGTTAATTCTATTAAGTGGATCCTTGTCTCAGAACCCAGAGACATGGTAATCTTATTTTGTGATAAAAGAGCTAGTTCTTTTAATCATGCTAAAATTACTAATGTAACATCCGATTTCTGTCCAGTCCGAATACCTCAACTGTCAGTGGAAGACAGAGACATAAGTTTAGACATCAGCTAGCGTAATATTCTTTCGGCCAACATATATAAAGAATCCTGGCATGGTGTAGGGAGATGGCAGTCCTTTATATGGCCCTATCTAATTCCACGAAAGGAAATGAAAAGACTTCCATTGATACCCTTAATGAGTATAAAAAAAACACAACCCAAATCTGATTTAAAAACCCAAGGTTTATTAATTTTTCATTAAAGGCCAGATTAAGTTTATTCCAAGAGAAAAGTAAAACTGGTGAAAGTGTTCACCTCTGCCCCAGCAGTGTGAGCTTGGGCAACAGATGCAGCCCAGCTAGCTCAGTGCCATTGAACCTTAAATACGTGAGGGCAACAGTTGTTGGATTCTCAATAAAATGAGACTGCAGAACAGACAAAGGAAGGATCAGATCCAGAATTTGAATCCTCACATATATACAAATATTACAAGAAATGCAGGCATCAGCATTATTCATGTAAACAACTACTATGGAGAGATTGCGCCCACATGCAGATTTATTTAGCAGCCAAGTTATTCTCACTACAATGACTGGATATGCACACTGTTGTTAACGTTGCAGTATGTATAATATGCTACTGGGTGAGTGTGTTATGTACTAGTGTATTTATTTAGCCAGACATCCATTTTTCCCTAAACAAGTTCAACTTTGTGCTTGCATCTGTAACTCTACAGCAGGGCATCTTTTACAATATGGAAAAATTTCAGTTATCGGTTTATTATTGGAGAAAAGCCCATATGTAAATTTGGTTCACTTTACTTGATTTACAGGTTGCGCACTGAGGGTGCTGAACTAGTATTATTTACAACATAAATAGTATTGTTGTCTTTGTTTTCTTTCGCCATGATTGGATTTCCTTACTGTAATAATCTATCTACTCAGCATTTATATTAGTGCCTTGTAAAACAGTAAAGCAGTGATATCACTTCATTTTGTTTCTATTTAATACACAGGAGGTTAGCCACTATAGTAATGGACTAATTAAACATTAATTAGATACAAATAAAATTTAAAAACTAACAATTTACATAAAAATCCATCGCTGTCAAGTTTGTTTTCATAAACACATTGTTTTGTATGTATTGAAGATCTTTCCTACAATTATGAGGAAACGTCTCGTCTTCTATGCTAAACATCCTAATAGATGAGCATGTACTGCATTTGCTCGCATATGCAAGCCCATGGTATAAATGAATAATTGATGGTTCATATGGTGAAAGAGTGTAAGAAGAAATGCTTTACATAATCTGTAAACTCTTGTAAAACAATTAGTTTCCTGAATGTGGCTCTTTTTTCATGCCTCTGTTCACCAAGCAGAGAGTTGCTGAAAAAGTTTCCAGACATTGCCACCTGCCTAGTGCCAGCAGGACTGTCACTAGTGTGCATTGATTGACTGAGGACTACTAGTGGCATTGTGTGACTGAACAAGTTGCTGAGGTAGTCTGATCTCAAGAATGTTGTCCTTTATTATTTAGGTTTCTCATACCATACATTCAATACTCCTGGGCTAATTTGAAAGGAAACTACCATTTCAAAATAAAGAATAGATTTAACCCAACCATGCGACTTTATATATCATTTAGCATTTTACAGAACCATCCATCTTGTATTTAAATTTATTATTGCTTTATTATTGGGAAAGTTACATACTTACACATTTTTACAATATTTTTAATAAGCTTGAAATACATTTTTGCCATAAGATGTAGATATGGTAATCTTTGCAGGACTTTCATAAGATGTGCATTAACCTGTGTTTCAAAGAAATGAGCTAGAGTACAGAAGCCTCCTATTATAGAAAGTGCTCTTTGTCCTCTGACTCAGGTGATCTTGCCACACCTAGAGCCGTAAATTGTTACTCGTGTTACTTGTGCAAGCAGTGGCACAAGTGCACTATCCAGGGAGTTCCCCTAACAAGAAGATTTCTCTGCTGGTGATTTACATGCAAATTACAGCCTCTTTACATCACCTGAATGTTGCAAAGGGGCCATAAACGTCTGGAAATCTGGCTCTGCCAGCATTTGTGGAGTAGAACGGGATGGCACATGCTATTTAATGTATACCTAGAATATTTCCCAGACAGGTTTACAATACACATTTCCACTTAAATGAACATTTGAATTCCAAACTAAAATTCCAAATACTATCTCATTTTTAATTCAGCCTGAATATTCCTATCACAATTGCTGTATCATGCAATCTAGTGAAAAAAGCGATTAGTGGGATGATGTAAAACACACATCTTCAACACAGCTTTAATTACCATGCTAGATGATGACAATCTGAATTAGAAGTAGAACTTGAATGACTAATTCACAATATTTTTTTCCAATGGCTTTACCCTCTTCATTCAGTGGTCAGAAAATTCACATGATTCTGTTCCCTTGTTGGATGGGTACAAAAGTACTTCTGGTACAAAAACTAGCTTGTAGGAAGTTGATTCATTTCTGCAACAATCAGGCCAGGCACATGACTTTGAAATTTACTGTTCCTGAACTTTCATGCCAGAAAAACTTGACCTCGCAAATGCTGACAGAAAGCAACCAAAGAGGACGTGAACAGGGTTAAAGGAAATTCATAGCAAACATTCACAGAAAAAGTATTTGTGCAGCTTGAATTACCAGGTTAGTTGTGAATGTTCTAGATATGTCAGACTCCTTTTTAATCTTGTTGAACATAAAAAATTACTCAAATAAGAGTGTTAGGGCAGATGAGGAGGACTTTAACTGTGGTTTGCTATAAGGAGGAAAATTAATGTAAATGAAGCAGCTCCTAATATACTACTCATCTTGGCTGCACAGAAAAATAGATGTGAGTATCTAAAACAGAACAAGGAAACAGGCAATTAAGTTAAAAGTTTGGAAATTCAAAACTGATCAAATGAAGTATTTTTTACATAACATATAAACAAATTGTGGAACTCTCTGCTACAGGAAGTTGATGCCAATAACTTAAGGTTCCTAAAGGGATTGTATATTTACATTGTATCCAGATTTCATAACTACTGGTAACAAATTTTGGAAAGGATATTAAGCCTTCTGGGCTTAATCCAGTTTCTGAGTATTAGAAATCAGAATGAGAGACCTAATGTGTGCAACAGATTATTTTACATCTGTCTACTGCAGGACTGTTCACCTTCCTCTGGTACTGGCCACTTCCAGAGACAAGATGCTAGATGACAGCAGCCCACTGGTCTGATCCAGTATAGTAATTTATATGTTGCTACAACAAACATAGATGGGGGGGGGGGGCGGGGAGTCTGTGCATATAGTATCTGAAATGGCAACGCCATTAGCAGGGAGCATAAGAAAGAAAAAACTCTTTAAGTTAAGGCAATATGGTTAATAAATAATAGAAACCTCCATTAATGGGACTCTACAGAAAAAGTGGAACAAATCCTGTCTCCAGGTATGCCAGAGTATTTATGCTCAGAGTCAGGTTACTGGAGCTAACTCCAGATTTAAACCAATATTAAAGAGCAGAATTTGGCCATATTTTTAATGATGTCACATCACTCTTCCACTCTGGCCAGAAGGTCACTGATTCATATGGCCAAACAGATTTCATACCTCAAATGCAGCACTAGGACAAAGCTATTTCTGTGAAGAAAGTACAACTCCACATTTTAGTGGAGAGTTTTCATTAGTGTTTGGCTATCCCATGGTGAGCAAGGTTACGGTAATTACCACTCTATCATATACTGCATCATGTTTTCATTTTATGCTGATACATTACTTGTACTTTATGGCTTCATTATGTGCCAAGTGAATACCCAAGAGACAAGGGAAGTAGTAAAGAAAAACAAGGTAAATACCGACAGCGGATATTGGCAGTCTTTTTTCAGCAGGCTTGATAGAGTGCAGTTAGTGATGCAGAGTACAATTTGGTCTTCTGCTAGTGTCTTTGTGTATAGTATGTATTTTAAATTCTTCACCACAACAGGCCTTAAAATGAATTATCTGGAATGATTTCACCTTCATTAGATTCAGCCAAAAAGCCTTTATTATTTTAAAATGTGTGGTATACACTTGGAATATTTCAACAAGTAAAGTCTCTTTACTTTATGAAGCCTGTATAACATACAAATTTTAAGTCCTGAATGCACTTGAGGTTTACATGATGTTCCTATATGTTCTGTTCATGCTCCCATTTTTTTTTTAAACCATGGAGAAGTGCCACTTGGGGGAAAAGGAAACGGTACATGACAAAGGCAGCTTCATTCTGAAACTGGTTAATGAAGGGACGGGCAGTAGTAAAATTATCTAGCACATCTAAAGGTAGGAATTGGCATGTATGAGCTAGAGTGCTTACATTAAATGAAAGGCAGAGAGAGGTCAGGAATTTAAACAGCAACAGGAAAATGTGATGTGATGATATGAAAAGGTATAGCCAATGTTATGGAAACCCTCGTTAGAATAGGTGTACAAGCAGCTGTTTCAAAAATGTACATGTTAACAATAGCGGTTGGGAATCCGAAACAGTGACAGTCAGGAATGAAGGGGACTTTAAAGCAGTCTGTTCGGTCCAATTCTACAACTTTTTTTGTGAATTTTCTGTAGTGAGAATGCCAACGTTGGCTATAGAGGAGTAGATTGGTTTTACTTGCAGAGCAAATTGTTGTAGGTAATAGTCTGAAACGCTTCTCAATACAGCTCTGCTGTTAATGCCAACTCTTGATCCAGAGGGATGCCTCTGACATTTTCTGGGGGCCATGCTTTTTTCAGTATCTACAGTGGTTCAGTCTTAAGTCTTCCTTAAATCAGGAGTTGTGAAGTGCCATTGAAAGTGGGGGAGATACTTTCTTCCCTTCCCCCTGCCTGGCTCTTTCCTTCCTTCCTTCCATCTCTGGCACCCTTATCAGCAACCTGACCCACCTAGCCCATGAGCACCTACCCCCACTCCTCCCAAGAGCTTTAGTCCCCTGTCCCATTCAGTCCCAGGATCCCTTCTTCCCCCACCCTGCCTCTTACCCCTCTCTACTGGCAAACTTTGCCCTCAGGTGACAGGTCTGTCCTGCTTCCCACCTGCTCCTTGATGCTGAGGGGAGCTGCTGTAGTTTTGGCAGCTGGCAGATGAGGGCCTGGTGTGTGGCACACCGCACAAGGAATGGGACCCAGATGTGGTACCCCCCCAGCCATAACATGCGTGGCCACTGGTTACAAGATTGCTGCATGTTTGACCACACATTCAGCAAAAAAATCCCAAAACAAAACCAATTTAAAAAAAGATAAATTACATCTCTCAACTGGCAACTGTCACAAAAGTAGAAAAACCAGCAAGGCAAGTTGAAAACCAGCCAAGAGGGAACCCTAATTTCAATGTACCTGCTTCAATGGTTGGACCATACCCCAAGAGGCCCCCACAGTTCTGCAGTCTATGCTTTAAATCCATACCTGACTCAGACTCTGGTTAAGAATAAAAACCACAGTCCACAAATAATAAACTTGGGAAAAAAGTAGTAGAGGCCTCAACTCTCCCTCAAAGCCTACACACCAATTAAGAGCATGGAAAGGCTGAGCAAAGAGAGGGCACAGTTGCTGTTTATGGACTTTGGCCACCCTTAAATAAACCCTTTAACTGCATGTTGGAGGAGTTAACAATGATTTTTGCTGCTATTGGGTTTGCATTTCTTTATGCTTCAGCCCTTTTGGTATGATTTCATATAGATGTCGTAGAACCTGTGCTGTGAATCAAGATTTTGCAGTACATGAACCTGCATAACGTCAAGGCACTGCTGCATAACTGCAGGCCCCAGGGATTCACAATAATGGAGGTTAAGGCCCCCAGTGCAGACACAATCTATACCTATATACCTAAGGGCTCAGCACAGAGCAAGAGATATCTGCAACATGCTTCAAGTTTGTCAAGTGACGACAAGCGCATGACGGAAACTAAAATTAAGATACACATGTTGCTCAGAGTCCGTTGTTATAAAGGTTTAAAGTAAATATAGCCCTAGAATAGCAGGGTGTGCTGCTAAGCAGAGGAGGTGAGATCACCAAACTTGTTACATCGCCTCACTGAGGGATGAAATCCTAGAAATAACAGTTCATCCTCCCACCATTTAGGGATGAGTGTTCCAAGGAAAGGAAAAGGGTTGTTTCCCATTTACACATAAAGTATTATGAAATAAAATCTGTACTCAGTTGCCTCTATTTAATACCGATGCAACCTCTGTCAACTGGAAGTTGACTTCATTGGCAGGTTGCATGGGTATAAATGAAGGCAATTTGCTCCCTGATACTGTATCTCAATTTAGATTGTTTTGGTACTAGTTAAAATTATCCTCTGCAATAGTTACCCTCTGCTGCAATGACACCTGCTTGGGAGGGTAAATCTCATTAAGTCCCTTGCTGATGAATTCTGTCAACAAAACTAAACTGTGCAAATAGCAAATTTCACAGGGCCATTCAAAGAAATACTGTAGCACCTCATAAAAGAACTGCTACTCTGATCAAAAGTGTTTTTTTTTTAAATTAAAGATTGGCTTTAAAAAGTCATAAGTGTAGACCAGATTGTGCCCCTGACTAAAGTAGTCATATGGCAGTAAGACATCAATCTACTGCACAGCTGTGCAGTTGATCCTCAAATCATGGCTCCAGTGTGGCAGAGGGAGAGTAGGAGCTGGGAACCTGGCACTTTCCTCCCAAGCCAATGGATGAAGAGTAGGCGGAGCTTTGACTCCACCCTCACCATCCAAAGTGCTAGCCAGCTGAACTGGCAAGAGCAGAGAGAAGGTAAGCTTCATGCTATAGTATAAAGGTAAATTACTTCTCTCCAGGACCATGGGGACACAGGGAAGGACAGTGACTGAGTCACAGTCTGTTTTCAGGGCTCACACAAAGGTTGAATGTAGTGCATAGGAACTAGAAATGGAAAAGCCCTGTTAGACCAAGTTCACCCCCCCTGGTAGGCTGAATTGTCCCCTTTAATGCATTTTCTAGTGCCTGGTCCTGTCTAGATTGAAAGGCCAGGAGATTCATTCAGGATAATATTTTCAAAAGCACCTGAGTTCCATTTTCAAGAATGCCTCAGGCTCTTAGGACTCTGTCTCACTGAAAAACAATGACACTTGATCTCCTAAGTCACTTTTAAAAATGGAACTTGGGCTTTTACATTTTTTTTACCCTCAGTCTACTTTCCAGAGTATCACAACTACCAGCCTATGGAGGTCAGTAAGAACTCCATGAATTGTCATACTTTTCCCTTTCTCATAGAAGGATCATAGAAGATATTTTTTACATATTTGGTGTACCAAAACATTCACCTTGTATATTATTGGCACCCTAGTTTTACTATGATAAAATTGGAAGCAGGGGAGTTGAAATAGAATGATCTGTTTGACTAGTATATCGCTGTATCAATGAAGCTGCGCACCGGCATTATACTCTACATAATATTGTTGTCTAAGGGGAAGAAAGAATGCTAATGTTTCTGTACCAGGGGACACACTTGAGTCCTCCTGCTGCTGCATATGGTACTGTAGACCTTTCCCTGCTGCTGGCACCCTGTAAGTTATCAGCCTCTCTTGGAGAGTCTTCAGTGGCTCACCCATTAGACGTGGTGTCACAATCAAAAATGAATCCCTTCCAGGGTAGCAAAGCAGTCAATAAACTGTGCGCCCTCACCAGGGTCATCAGTCCTGGTTCTGGACCCTGCACTCAAGCTTCTAAACAAGCCTTCTCCAAGCTTAGGCCACTTCATCAGTGGCTGGTAGGGAAACCCAGGCCTGCCCACTACTCCAGTTTCCAACTCAGGGACCCTATAAAGAACAGTCACATACTGTTTCTTTCATTTACTTACAGCTATTTCCGTTGGCCTTTTCCGACCTGGCCCTTTAGCCCTAAGTTGAGGGGTGAAGATAAAGTTCTCATGTCCTCTCTCTCTCCCAGGTTGAGCAAATGCGATCAGTCAAGCTCCTATGGCCAAAGAAGAGCACCTTCCCTTGCCCAGACTCTAATCCTAGCCAGGAGTTGACTTGCTAAATCCCTTTAGCTAGTTTTATCTGAGTCTGCCAGGCTCTGATTGGCTGCTTCTGTTCTGCCTCTGTAGGCAGACCTGCAGGGCCCACTTTCACAGCTCTTTCCCTGAGGTGGGGTGTAGTCGGAGTGCGAGGCTGGTACACCTTGTCACAGTTTCCTACAAAGATCAATAATTGTGCCTCTTCAGATAAAACCTTTCACAAAACCCTCATGCAAATCTAATCCCCACCTTTCATTTCATCATTGATTTACAAAAATGTTCAGTGCAAACAAAATGGATAGAAAAGATGAAAGAAGAATCAGGAGGACAAGTGTACACACATTTGAATGCCAGACAACAATATAAATGCGGGAGGGGGAAAGTAGCTGTGAATCTCCCTCATGCACTCTACTTTGGGAAACCGGTCAGAACAGGGCTGTTCAGGAAAAGGGCTGCCATCAGCTCTTGCTGAGAGAGAATTGGGACAGAGAGCTCAGCACTGTTTGTTTTCACGTGGATTTGAGTAATAAAAACACAGAAGGCTGGAGAGAAGGGGATTTGATTTAGGGTACACATTTTCTAAAGTCTCCAGACTCAAGCTGTCCCTAAATTTCTGCAGTATTTAAAAGATTTGTATTGCTTTTCTTTACACATTTTCCATTGGGATTGTATTTGGGGTAATGCAATGTTCAGAAGCGTCAGAAGCAGAGAAAATGTGACTGTTCTGCAGAAGGGAAACAAAGTCCCCCAGTTGTATTAATTTATTTTCTCTCGCTGTTCGACAGGTGGAGAGCCCAGATTCACAGATCTGAACTGGGATCAGCCTAAAGGAGTAGGGGGGAGAAACAAAACAAATACAACAAACCCGTACCAGACCTTCGGCTGTAACTAGCAGCATCACCACAGCAACCAGAAAATACAATTAAAAGACAACTGGGGCTAAAGCGGAGCATATGAAGGTGCAGCTCCTTACCTTTGGACAGAAGAGAGCAAAATAATTATGCAGAAGAGAAAAGAATATTTGACTGATCCAGCCACACTATGGAATAGGGAAGTGTCCTTTCATTAACAGGAATGTGCCACTGTTTATTCACAGGAAAGGGGAGTGCCATGAGATCTACTGAGGAGACTATCTGTCTGTGGTTGCATTTCTACATTTGTTTGCACCCCTGCTGGGACTGAACTAGTTGGTACAGGCCTATTGGTCCATCAGGTATTGGATAGTGATTTTTTCCCCACAGGGTGCACCTGGCACGAGAATTGAAAGATATTGCAGCTCTTGCTCAGAGACGAAGAGAGAGAGGATCTCCAGTTCTCCTCTTCTGTTACTGTCTGCTGTACCATGGGATGTAGGCAAAGTTCTGAGGAAAAAGAGGCAGCGCGGCGGTCCCGGAGGATTGACCGCCACCTGCGCTCTGAGAGTCAGCGACAGCGACGTGAGATCAAGCTTCTACTCCTGGGTACAAGTAACTCTGGCAAGAGTACTATTGTCAAGCAAATGAAAATCATTCACAGTGGTGGCTTTAACTTGGAGGCTTGCAAGGAATACAAACCTTTGATTATCTATAATGCCATTGATTCCCTCACACGCATCATTCGTGCTCTAGCTACCCTTAAGATAGAGTTCCACAATCCTGACAGGGCCTATGATGCTGTGCAGCTTTTTGCCCTGACAGGCCCAGCTGAAAGCAAAGGCGAGATTACTCCTGAGCTTCTGGGAGTCATGAAACGGCTCTGGGCAGACCCCGGTGTGCAGGAGTGCTTCTGCCGATCCAATGAGTACCACCTAGAAGATAATGCTGCATATTATTTGAATGACCTAGAAAGGATTGCAGCACTGGACTACATCCCAACAGTGGAAGATATTCTGCGTTCTCGGGACATGACCACAGGGATTGTGGAAAATAAATTTACCTTCAAAGAGCTGACTTTCAAAATGGTGGATGTGGGTGGACAGAGGTCTGAGCGCAAAAAATGGATCCACTGCTTTGAAGGGGTTACAGCAATAATTTTCTGCGTGGAGCTGAGTGGATATGACTTGAAGCTGTATGAGGATAACCAGACGGTGAGTACTTTTGGGTTTCTTCTGTGTTTTGGCTTATTATTATTTGCAGTTCAGTAGTGTCTAGAGGCCTAAGCCCCACTGTCCTACACAGGTAACAAAAAAACCACCTTCCCACAAGAGCATACATGGAATCTAGTAGAATTTTTCTGCACTCTCATGGTGGAAACTATGTTTCCTAGCAGCATGTAGCCTTTCTCCATTGGCTTTGTTTCTTCAGTGCTATCAATAGAAAACAATAGGACTTCCTCATGTGGTACAATAGGGCAAAATGAGTTTGTTTCTAAGATAGAAGCTTTGGACCCATTGGGCTCAGCGTTACTCCAAAAGTCAGTAAATATCTGGGAGAAGTGGCTTCCTTTTTAAAAGGGACACAGTCAACTAGAAAATCACATTTCAGTTGGGAAATACTGTACATACTACAGTGACAAATAACACTTAAAATTAGTATAATTGAAAAGTTAGCAAAAATTATTTTTCAATCTATTTTATGCATGTGATACCATTTTGGGTATAGTCAGTTTTGATTTCCCCTGTAGCCTCAGTTTTCTTCTTGCTTATAAAGATCAGCATGAGCAGAAAAAGCCTTAAAAACGTTTAAAAGAAACGTTTTATAAAAAGACATAATTTTAAGGGGTGCTATCAGAAACTAGGATATTTTTAAATTAGTCAGTTTCCAAACAATCAAGTTGACAGTGAGTGTCCCTTGTCATTAGAAGTCTATTTATGTCTACTTTTGTTATGCAGTCAGCCTACCTATTGCCCAATAAATAATATTAATCTTGAATTCTCCTTGTAATACTAATACTAGTATTCGATGTGCTTAGCACACAGATACTGTAACTATGGAAATAGTTGTATGTGTGAGTGTGTGTATGTATGTGTTTGCTTTCACTTTCAGACGGTTTAACTTGACCTTTTTAGGTACTATTTGGACTTTTTACATATATTTTTTATATTGAAACCCCATAATGGACATGATGCTTAAGAAAAAATCAGATGTGTTGGTAGAAATATGTCACAATTCCTACAGCTCCCTACTTGCCGATATTTCAGTTTAAAAACAACTGACCATCAGAGGAACTAAAATCAACCTCCAGAAAATCACTGTCTGGAGACAACTAATTTACTGTTTATCCAAAGGTGGATCAGTGTCCTATCATGTCCCTCAGACATCTTCAGTTGTTTCATTTGGTGGAACTTTCCTGCTGCAAGGTAGCCTCTGGAGCACCCCAGAATGCTGCATGCATTGTCCTTTCACAATAGAAACTGTACTTCAGTGAAGAGGGATCAAAAGAATGTGTTTCGTATACAATATTTAGAATCTAACTGTGATGGTTTTGTACATTCTCAGTGCTTGTATTACAGTAAGTCACTTAAGAAATCCTTTCTAGCACTCTAATGATCTGTTTTTGGCAGACTTTTATAGAATCTGCTCTTTACGGAAATACTCCACTAATCAAATTAATTGTCATAGCTAGTTGGCATTTTATTTTTTTCTTCTGTATGTAGTGTGCTTGTTATGTCTGAGTTTTGCTAGAGAATATCCTGGTTAGAATTCATAATAATGTGCATTCTATGTATCTGCTCATACATACATAAATGGGATCAAATCCAGGCCCTATGTGAATTCATGATGTGAAGCTACTAACAGCTGTTTGATGTTGCTGGGCTTCCTGGATGCCTAAATGAACTCTGCGTGCCTGGGACACCACAATTAAGTGGCAAGTAGCACCTAGTAAACCCATCCCCTTCCCATGGCTGGAGACTAGGATTTGGTCCCATGGCTACGATATATACCAGCCAGGTGCTGGGAAATAAAATTGAAAGGGGAAGGGTCTCCTTAACATCCCAGAAAGGTCAGGGAGCTAAATTTCTCCTTCAATACATAACATCCTCACTAAATGAATGAATCTTGCGGTGTACTCTGACTACTAACTCAGAAACAGATCTTTAAACCTGGAGAGACAATGTATTCTTCTGGTGGAAGATGCCTTTCCTTCTAAATTTATGGGGGGAAGAGGATAGCTTTCATGGGCTCTGTGGGGTGAAGTGGAAGTGTTAGGCACCAGATAGGATTTCTTGCAGGGTGTGGAACTACTTTTCATGTGCTTCCCACTCCCCTAAAGAGCTCCGTGCCTGTAGAGTGGAACCCCACAGACTTTCCCTACCTTACCGCTTTGCGTTGGGCCCAATCGACCTCAGCATTGATCAGTCAGGTAGTGTGCTAAGATTTGTGGCAGTCAAGGGCTATCATGCTTAATGATGCATGACACGTAGTCAAGGTCTCTATGGTTGGGAATTCCTGGAATAACTGCAGCAAGGTTTTTTAAAATCTGTAACACCTTCATGAAAATTGTGTATGTTGAATGTAGGACATCATATTCATTAGGTCACTGAATGAAGGCAAGTTGATGACAGTACTTCAAACTATTTGTGACTTGTCTGTCTGACCTATTTCAGTTATTTACCTGGTGCCACTCCAGACAGCCCTTTTATTTAACAAAAAACAAACAAGACTTGTGCACCAGCACTTTTTAAGAACCTTATTTCAATTCTTTGGTGGAAAGCCACTCGACTAAGCAAACAAGATTGTAATGGAAGGTCTGGCAGTAGGATAACATTGCTCTCCTTTTGGGTGTGGTCAAAGTGTTAGATTATAGGGCTGTTTGTTTTGCTTAATCCAGTTTCTTGTGGATGTTCCTCCCATTAAATGTAGCTAAAGCAGGGGTTCCCAAACTTGTTCCATGGCTTGGCCAGGATAAGTCCCTGGCTGGTTGTAAGATGTTTTGTTTACCCAAGTGGCCATAGGTTAACTGAATAAAAGGAAATTATGTAATTCCAAAATTTGAGACCATTTTATGCAGAAGTGTTTTTGCCCACAACAGTAATCTGTAATACAAAAACAGGATCTGACTGCAAAACTCACACAAATATTTCACCAGAAATAAAGGCATTTTCCCCTGCATTTTACTCAGATTCTCAAATAAATGGAGGAACAGCCAAATACAAATAGCAAGCCCTCGATGAGATTAAATTGTTTTACGTAAATCTCCACATCCCCAACTTTTCTGACTGGTTTCAAAGAAAAACTTCCTTTGGTTTCAACCTGTGAAACAAAATCTGTGCTAGAAAAAGACTTTGGCTTGGACGAAAAAACCTGCTGATGAAAAGCCTCCAGGTAATGTCCTCTCATTGAACTCCCCAAATTACGCTATTAGAAATGCAGTCATAATCCAAATTGCTCACTGGTAGATTGTCTTCCTATGACTCCATCTCAAATAAGACCAACAAAAACTCTTGTGAAAATGGAACCAGCTGCTCTCAGTTCTTTTAACTCCACGGTGTCAACATTGCCACAGTTCCAAATGATTTGCCAGGTTTATTCATGCTATTAAGAATCAGGAGGGATCTTGTGATCACTTTTGCTGTAATGTGAAATTTACATTTTTACATTTAAGTTTGTATTGCAGATTTTCTCCAGATTGCCATGGCAGTTCTGGTGTGTGGAAAAATTCAAATGTAGGCAGCTACTGAATGTACAGTAATCTCACAGATAAGCGGTAGCAACTGTGGACCCAAATCCTTTTATATCATGTCTCTTTAGTAGCAGAATGGCAAGTCATCTTTCTCTGTTCATCATCATTATATTTTGCTATTGTCATGTGGTTTCTGGGCTAGTAATACTTCCCAAGTATTTTTGTGGCTGTCTACCTTCCCGACCTTCATTATGTGATTCCCATTGGGAAGTGTTAGAGGAGTTTGGTTTTCCTGGCAACAAGTAAGTGTAGTGGGAAGTAGAGCCCACATTGGTGTCCATAGAAACGGCCTGCCTGGCAAGATGCTGTTGGTCTATAGAGGGAGTTGAATTTATAAAGTAACGCACTTGTTATGTAAAGATGGAGAAAATGCACAATACATTTTAGCTCACAATTAAACAATGTTTTGTTATAGTCTGTATACCGGTGTATTTATACATTGCTGTTTCATTGTAATGACAACTCAAACAGCTAGGCAGATAGATTTAGGTATCATAAAGTTGATCCATCCTTTCTATACTGGCCAGAACAATCATGTCTGGCAGAGTGTCATTGTGTGTGGTGCTATACTAGCCCAGAGAAACAGTAATTCTAAGTGGCGAAACAAGCTGATATCAGCATTAGTTCTGACAACTATTTGCAAGGAGGCAAAACCTTCATTGGATAGCATGTCCAAATTGACTACAGGATGGTTCAGTCAGTGAAAGCTGGACATCTGTTTCTAGAGTTAGCTTCCATTCTTTTCTGGGGGGTTTTGAGTGCTCACATATAATATTTGGATACCCAGGTTAGGTGCCAAAACTATAAAATAGGTTCCCGACCTCTGGTACATTTATTAGTACATATACAATGCTTACTTTGACTGTTTCTGCAGTTTTCAACAATGAAACACAGCAAGTCCATAGAGCATTCTAATGTTACCTTTTCTGAGGGGAAAATGTCATGTACTGCCCTCCATGGCATGGAATTATCTTAAAATAACTCAACTGTGAAGATCTGTTTAAAAATGTCTGTGAAAATTAACATGAAAGATTGATATTTTGTTGTCTGCTGGTTATGATCTACTTCTCCCATTCATAAGAATCCCCTATAGTCATTGTTTAGTGAAACCATGGCATCTAACCATGCTCTTCAAGAGAAATGTATATGGCATTGCCTTGCTAATATCTCTTTCGATTGTTTAGCCTTTTCAAGCGTTGTCTTGCAGTGACGCTGTTGCAAGCACACTAACAGCAAATTTCACTGACCAATACTGTAATTGTCTTGTGTCCTTTAGGATAGTAATCTTAGAGGAACTTTGATGCTGCAAGAAAGTTGCCAAATATACCTGACTAAAAATATAAAACCACTTATCCATCAGACATCTTCATACTTCTTCCTAGATTATTTGCTAACAGAAAAGTTTGTTGTGTTGTCCCCGCCAATCTTCTCTTCCTTGATCCTGAAGCCCTCATACTGAATTTGTTACATCATAATAACTTTTATGCCACAACTTGTAATGTCATAAACGTAGGCTTTTTGACTTCACTACAGGATGATGCAGGAAGAGAAGCTGGGATGTGAAGAAAAAATTCCTAATGAACACATCAGGCCAGATTCTGCAGTTAAACTAGTGATGGTTCACATTAAATGTCAGATGAAAGTTGGTTATAAAACTGGATGTAAGTAAATAGGAGTAACTTGCATCGATGAGGCATTCAGTAGATATGAAGGGAGTATAACTTACACAAAGAATGCAGAAGTTTTGGTATTGGCAGTTCAAAAGGATGAAGTAAGAAAAGCAACAAACTAGAAGGTGTAAAATAAAGCTAATCCCCCATTTTATCATCAACTACCTTTAACCACTAACTTCCATGAAAGTGCTACCATTTGCAGATCAAAGCTCTAATCCTTATTTCACTCTGAAGTAACTCGGGAGTAACCAGAATGAATCAGAAAGTGGAGGAGAAAGTGAGAAACCGGCCCGAAGTCCAAAACTGGCCCATCTTCAGTGTGGTCTTTACTAAAAGTCAAATTCTGAGGCCTTTATATAGGCATATATAGACTTCAGTGAGGAATTCAGATATCTATAGACTTCAGTAAGGAATTTGGCTGAATATGACCTGGGTAGGAACCAAATAAGGTGCTCGAGATTTGACCTTCTGTTTAAAATTCTCATATGTGTTAGGCTTCGAGACATTTGACTACAGCTGAAGTGAAGTTAATTAAGGTGGAGTCAGCTACTGAGGTTCCAGTTGCTGCACTTTTACAGTATGGAGATACACAGCTGGAGCTAGTGCCATCCAGAAGTTCAAATCCATCAAGCTTAAAACCCACTTGAGATCCAGCAATAGTCTAGGGTAGTCTAGTAATTGAATTTCTAGTTGTAGTGTGTTCAGCTTCCTTTGGAACTTTCCATTCTACCTTTACCATTACACCTCTCTCTCGCTGCCTACAGTGATCCCAGATTATCACGTAAAAAACAATTTCTCCCCTAAATATCTAGATATTAGTCAAGATCACATGCTCTTTGCAAAGAGAGACCAACTCTTTGTAAACACTTCTTCTAGTCAGTGTCTGAATTATCCCTTTCTTGTTCTAACACAAATTGATCTAGCCAATCCCCTAGTATTTTATAGGCTATTTACCTCTTTTTCACATGCCCTGTAGTGATCTTGCAGTCTATTCACCTCAGTTGCATTTTATGCTGTGTCCTATACTGATATGACTGATCAGTGTCTTACATATTCCTCTTTGGTCTATTCTTTGCAGACCTTCCTCTTGACACTGGCCAGTATTTTTCCTACAGTAACAGATGTCTGTATCTGACAAACAATGACCTGTCCTTGAAGAAAGAGAAATATTGTCCTTAATTCTTTCTTTTTATTTCCACAGCCATTAGGAAAGGTATCTCTTAATAAGAGACTAGAGGTTCATTGGCTTCTCAGAATTCTTCAGACTCTTCATGCTTTACTAGTAAGATTTTAAACTTAAAAACAAATAGCCAGAGAAAGAAGATAATATAATTCAAAAAATTATTGTAGACTGCATTGGATTCTAGAATTTAAAAACACTCAGAATAAAAATGTCTGAGACATGAGAGAGTGGAGTTCAAGTCCATTTGATTTGTACAGAGCACTTCAACAGGAAGAATAATCTCCTTCTAGGAGCCCTCTTAATGCTCTTCTACCAGCTGATGTTTCTTGGCAGTATTATTTAGAAATGGACTCAAGTCATAAAACACTCATCCAGATCCAGATTTCCAACACCCCTAAATTCCAGGATGCTTAGGTGATGATGAATTGGTTTGGTCTATGATGAAAAGACATGGGTAATTTGGAAAATTCATATCCATCGTGAGCCCAAAGGAGCAAGTGCTAGAGTCCCCTTGCCATTTTATGCAATCCCCCGCTGCTGCAGAATCCCCCAGACAGTGAGCCTAATACAGCAAAACCCAAGGAGCAATCAATTCCATCAAGGGAAAGCTAAATCTTGAACCTTGTAAATTGGACCTGGGTGATATGAGTCCTATTAAGGTCAACACTAACTCAGAGACTGGGACATGGGGTATCTGTCTTATTTTGGTGTCAGTCTCAGATGAATAGAGTTTAGGAGAGTACTGGCACTTTGTTTTCTCCGATTCGAACCTTGTGTAATTGGGAGCAGAATTAGGTGCTGATTCTCTAGCATTTCCATCTTTAATTTAATATTGGTTTTGGTCAAGGTCTTATTTATAAGAAGCAGTATCAGCATTTCTACTGCTAACAAGTTTCAGTGTGATGTATACATTTCATTGTGGCCCTTGCCCCTGACATATGGTCTGTTTTATTGAATTCTTCACGTGTGTTGTTTTTTTTTGTTTGTTTGTTTTTTGATCTTCCATGGAAAAGACAGTTTGTACTCTGTCCAGCTTTTTGGTGTGTATTTGCTAAGAAGTCTTATTTGTGAGGCAAATGGGGAAGGCACTGCTATATTATTCAAAGATGGAATCTGGACTGCATGTGAGACAGAAGTACTGATTTTGAAAAATTATCCTTTATCCATCTTGGTTCTTCCTTTGGGTGTAATTGTGTTTTCCCCCAAACACTCTCTGATTGCAGGATTTCAAAAAGATGCTAAAAAATTAACAGGGTGTCCCAGATACATAGATGTCTTCATTCCATTTCTGGAAAACTGAACTGTACTGCTTTATGCACACAAAGATCATTTTTCTGAATTCTGAGCAGGCTTGGAAGACCATGTTAAATAGAGTTGGCTGGAAAACATGAATTCTGTTTTGTGACAAATTTAAGTGTGTCGAACCTTGTTTTAGTTCTGCATTTAATGAAATCTGAGTCGTCCTGAAATTTTTCTTAGAAAAGAGTGCCCCCATTTCCACTAAGCCCGTCCAAAATAAATAAATAAAAGGAAATTTGGTTAGCTCAGCATGACTTGTTCTTGACAAATCCATGCTGGCAATTCCTTACAACACTATTATTAAGGTTAAGATTTTGTCATGGTTATTTTTAATAAAAGTCATGGACAGATTGCAGGCAATAAACAAAAATTCACAGAAGCCCCTGAGGGCTGCTGGGGGATGGGCAGGACTGACAGCTCCAGCCCCTGCTGAAGCCATGGGCAGTTGCAGGGCCCCTGCTGGCCTGGGGCACATGATTGAAGCTGAAGCCAAAGAAGTCAGGGAAGTCTCTTAAAGTCACAGAATCCATGGCCTCCGTGATGAAATTGTATCTTTAACTATTATCCTCTAGGTGCTTACAAACTGATTGTTTAATAATTTGTTCCATTATCTTTCCAGATATCAAAGTTGGGCTGACTGGTCTATAAATCCCCAGGTCCGATCTGTTCCCCTTTTTAAAGCCATATACTGTATTTTGCCCTTCTCCAGTCCTCTGGTACCTCACCCATTCTCCATTAGCTCTCAGAAGTAATGGCTAGCAATTCCTATTTCATCAGGAACTGCTGACTTAACTATACCTAACATATCTAAATATTCTTTAACCTGTTCTTTCCAATTTTGGCTTGTAGTTTTCCCTTGTTAATATTAATTTTCTTGAGTATCTAATCACGATTAATCTTTTTGGTGAAGACTGAAGCAAAATATGCATTAAACACCTCAGCCACCTTCATATCATCAGTTATTAGCTCTCCTTCCCCACTACATAGAGGATCTACACTTTTCTTCATCTCTCTCTCTCCTAATTATTTAAAGAATCCCTTCTTATAGCCTTTTATGTCCCTTGCTAGGTGTAACACATTTTGTACTTTAATCTTTCTGATTTTGTCCCTACATGCTTGTATTATTCTTTTGTATTCCTCATTACCAATTCATCCATGTTTTCACTTTTTGTATGATTCCTTTTTTTCATTCAAGTCGCTAATGAGTTCCTGATTGTAGGGAGAATAATAAGAGGCCATTATAGCTATCTTTCCTTCACATCAGGATAATTTTCAGTTGTGGCTTTAATATAGCTTTCTTGATAAATTGCCAGCTTTCTTGAACTCCTTTATCTCTTAGATTTTCTTCCCATGGGACCTTACCTATGGGATCTCTGTTAATGTCTGCTTTTCTGGACGTCCATTGTCCCTTTGCTGCTGCTCTCATTTTCCCTTTCCTTCGAATCATGAAATAATTTTCACCCAAATTGTTTGCCATCTTCAGATTGGCAATCAGTTCCTCCTAGTTCGTCAGAATCAAATCTCCAGGGGTGGTCCCCTCATTATTTCTTTCACTTTCTGAAACAAAAAGCTGTTCTCAATGCATTCAATAACTTGGAAAATTTGTGTTTTACTGTATTATTTTTTCTTCAGATGTTTGGGTAGTTACATTCCTCAGTATTATTGTGTCTTGTGTTTTGGATATTTCCATAATGCTGCAGTAAAAACCTAGACTGCAGTAGGTCTTGTGCAGAATGAAAGTGTTTTGGCACATGATGCTTCTATTTGGCACAAGGTCCTTCTATTTCCTAGTAACAATTACCTCTGAAAACCTTCTCTGCCATGCAGCACAAGATACAGTTTGAACAAGAATCACATTTGTTTTCTCTCAGGATTTTTTTTTAAATTGATTAAGCAGAGAATTTTTAAAATAATTTTTTTAAAGAATATGTACCAGAGGCTTGTTTGCTTTTTTGGATGCTTCAGCTTTTGAGAGTACAGGATATTAAAGAGCCTTTTAGACATGCAGCTCTTTTCCCACAATACTAATAATAGCTCTCAAGACTGAAGGGAAATTGTGAGTACACAGGATACAGAACCTTATTAGTACTTGCTAGTATCAATGAAAAAAACCAAATTGCCAAATACTTCTTCAGGAGAAACATCCTTCCATCAAACTTGACATCTTGGGAATCTCAGGAAAGCAGCAGTTTAAACTGTTTAGATACTCTCACTTTTATGTAGTACTAGCGAAAATACCCGGCGTTGCTCGGGTCCATCGGAGGTGGGGAGGGGGCAGAGAGCTGAGCGAGTGCGTGGTCCGTTGTAGGGGGGAGGGGGAAGAGAGCAAACCTGACACCCCAACCTCACCCCCCCGACCAAATCCGACACCCCCACCTCACTTACCCCTCGACCAACCCCGACTCACATTTTCACCCCCCCACCCAAACCCAACACCCCCACATCACCCCCCTACCAACCCCAACACCCCTTGACCAACACCCACACCTCACCCACCGTAGACCAAACCTGACACACCCACCTCACTTTCCCCTCCAACCAAACCCGACACCCCTACCTACCACCACAAACAAACCCGACACCCACACCTCACTTACCCCTCGACCAACCCCGACCCCCCCTCCTCACCTCCCCAAGCAAACCCAACACCCCCACCTTACCCCCCCACCAACCCCAACACCCCCTGACCAACCCCAACACCCACCCCTCAACCACCCAGACACCTTCCCACCCCCCCAGACCAAACCCAACACCCCTGGCTCACTTACCCCCCGACCAAACCCGACACCCCCACCTCACCCCCGACCAAACCCGAAACCCCCACCTCACTTACCCTCTGACCAAACCCAACTCGGGTCCGTCGGAGGTGGGGAGGGGCAGAGAGCTGAGCGAGTGTGGGGTCCGTTGGAGGGGGGAAGGGGTAGAGAGAAGTGAGGGCTAGAAAAGCTCTAAGCCCTGGTCAGTAAGGAGGCAGGCCAGGAGGAGGACAGGGGGCTGCTCTGTCTCCTTGTGGAGGGCAAAGTGCCCCAGGGCCCTGGAGACTCTAGATCCAGGACAGGGAAGGTAACTGTTGGGGGACAAGGGAAGCACTTTGCTGGCACTGAAACGGCACTGTAAATAAAGGACACCTAGAAAACACCAAAAGGGGGTGTGGAAAACTTTATTATTAGAAGAGCCAGAACACAGGACACAGGGGAAGCCAGAGCGCCCTGTGTGGACCCTGTGACAGACCTTTTAAAAGTACAGATAAAGAATGGTTTCTGCGTCTTATCCCTCCAAGTTGCTTATTAAAATTCAATATACTGTTTGAATCATACATATAAACAATGTTTCTCTGAAACATGAAGCAACTGTACTCCTGTGAGTCAGTTTGTCCTTGTGAGATTTATCCCTGTAAGGGATTGCTCTCTATATCCAAATCCCTAAAGATATTTTAGAACTAGGAGGTGAGTCAAGTAATTCATGTTGAGCCAATTGAATTGGAGTTTCATTCACCTAGGCCAGGTCTATGCTGGAGCAGGGGGAGGGAGTTGACCTAAGATATGCAACTTCAACTACGCAAATAGTATAGCTGAAGTCAATATATCTTAGGTCGACTTACCTGGGCATCCTCACGGTGGCGAGTCGACCACTAACGCTCCCCCATCAACTCTGCTTCTGCCTCTCTCAGCAGTGGAGTTCCAGAATCGACGGGGAGCGTGCTTGGGGATTGATTTATTGCATCTACACTAGACGTGATAGATCGATCCCCGATAGATCGATCACTGCCCACTGATCCAGCAGGTAGTGTAGACGTACCCCTAGAGTTGCTCAACCATGATGACGTTGTGTAAACAGTGAAGTGGCAAAGTTTGCAGATGATAGTAAACTGCTCAAGATAGTTAAGATCAAAGCAGACTGTGAAGAACTTCAAAAAGATCTCACAAAACTAAGTAATTGGGCAATAAAATGGCAAATGAAATTTAATGAGGATAAATGTAAAGTAATGCATACTGGAAAAAATAACCCCAACTATACATACAACATGATGGGGGCTAATTTAGCTACAACTAATCAACTAATTTAGCTACAACTAATCAGGAAAAAGATCTTGGAGTCATCATGGATAGTTCTCTAAAGACATCAGCAATAGTCAAAAAAGCAAACAGGATGTTAGGAATCATTAAAAAGGGATACTAATAAGATGGAGAATATCTTATTGACCTTATATAAATCAATGGTGCACCCATATCTTGAATACTGTATACAGATGTGGTCTCCTCATCTCAAAGAAGATATACTGGCATTAGAAAAAGTTCAGAGAAGGGCAACTAAAATGATTAGGGGTTTGGAACAGGTCCCATGTGAGGAGAGATTAAAGAGGCTAGGAGTTTTCAGCTTGGAAAAGAGGAGACTAAGGGGGGATATGATAGAGGTATATAAAATTGAGTGGTGTGGAGAAAGTGAATAAGGAAAAGTTATTTTCTTGTTCCCATAATATAAGAACTAGGGGCCACCAAATGAAATTAATGGGCAGCAGGTTTAAAACAAATAAAAGGAAGTTCTTCACACAGCGCACAGTCAACCTGTGGAACTCCTTGCCTGAGGAGGTTGTGAAAGCTAGAACTTATAGCAGGGTTTAAAAGAGAACTGGATAAATTAATGGAGATTAAGTCCATTAATGGCTATTAGCCAGGATGGGTAAGGAATGGTGTCCCCTAGACTCTGTTGTTAGAGGGTGGTGATGGATGGCAGGAAAGAGATCACTTGATCATTACCTGTTAGGTTCACTCACTCCAAGGCACCTGGCATTGGACACTGGACTGGAAGGACCTTTGATCTCACCCAGTATGGTCATTCTTATGTTCAGCTGCTGAGGGAGGAAAGCAGGTCGTGTCACTTCTCCTGGCTGCTACTTGCAGCAGCACTAGTGGGCTTTGTAGGCTATTATGAAGGTCAAGGAGGAATGGGCTTGAGAATCAGTAGGATGGAGAAGGTAGTTCAAAAACGAAAATGAGATTGAATCCAAAGATTCTGTTCCTCCCCCCCAAACCTTCATAAATATATTCTTAAATATCAAGAGAATACAGAAAAATACTGGACAAGTATTTTTCTTGTTAGAGAAAATATTTTTGTCAAATTTGCCTCCAGTATGACAAGAACTTAACTTATTTCTTTTTGTTTTCATATATATAACTATGCATTGGATCCTGCAAGTCAGCAGCTGTATTTACTGAACAAAAGTAGTTAAGGAAAAATCAAGAGAAGGCAGTCTGACATTACAGACATTGAATATCCAGAGTTTGGGGAGCATGAGAACAGCAGGAATCAGGTTTTTAGACTCTTACAGCAATTGCAACATTTGTCATAAAACAATAGAGAATATTACAGAGTGCTATGTACATGTAGCAAACATACAGGCAAGCTGGAAAACTCACTGAAGTAACTACCAAATTCTCAAAAATAATAAAGCTAATTTCAGTGTATAAGGAAATTTATGGGGAAACAGCTATTTTATGCACCAGTAAAACTATCACTTTCCATCCAATAGTATCAAGTATCTTAGCAGGATGATGAGATGCTGTTCCTATAGAAAATCTAATTTTGCAAACCAAAGAATTGATTAATAAACTCACTCTTCTGGGGGCTTCCAAAAACATGCCCAGAAAACTTAAGAGCACTCCCATTTACAGTACTGTACATGCAGGAACACATACTTTTGCCCACAGACATCTATGCCTGTAAAATGAATAACTGCATTTAATGTACTAATTGACACTCCTATATGCAGGAGTTTGCATCCACATACAGATGTATAGTCAAATTTTACAGAATATTTCTTGATGTTTCCTTTGACTATAAAATGTAAATAGTTTGGATAAAACACTAAATCACAACAGCACATTTTCAAAAAAAATGCCTATATCCCTGCTTGATGCATTTGTGGTTCCTAATAATGAGTACTTTTCTGGACATAGACTAATCAACTTAAAGCCAGTGTCATTGTCCAGCTACTAATTCAAAAAGGATAGTCAAGAATCAGAGAGGTAGCTGTGTTAGTCTGGAATAGCGAAAGTACCAAAGAGTCCTGTAGCACTTTAAAGACTAACTAAAGTATTGAAGCATAAGCTTTCGTGGGCTAATACCCACTTCGTCGGATGCAACAGTGGGTATTAGCCCACGAAAGCTTATGCTTCAATACTTTAGTTAGTCTTTAAGGTGCCACAGGACTCTTTGTTACAAAAGGGATAGTATATTTCATCCATAATTAAGTTACAGAGAGTGGTGATTTTATTCACCACTTGTTCCAGTAGAACAGACAGCATGTCTGGGGGAATCACGCAGTTCAGGAACCAACCAAGACACCTCTCCAGCTCAATGCAGCATACCAGCTCTGCACTCCCATTGGCTGGAAACTGGCCAATGAGAGCTGGAGGGTGGTGCCTGCAGGCAAGAGCTGGCCCCCACACCTAGGACTCAGACCAGGTGCAGCGCAGTGTGAGACAGGACTTTTAACGGCCCGGCGGTGCTGACCAGAGCTGCCAGGGTCCCTTTTCAATCGGATGTTCTGGTTGAAAACTGGACACCTGGTCACTCTAAAGTAGAACAGCAGGAAAACAACTTTCAGTGGCACAGTCCATCATACAATATGCAGAGTTGAAAATAAACTTTTAAAAACCACGTGGCTCAATTGGTCCATTATTGACCAATGTGGTTAGTTTACTGAGTACATTAGCTCTTTCAGCAGTCAATATCAGCACACATTAATTTAAAAAAATCTATAGTCCAAACACAAAATATTTTTATACTTAGAGAAAACAGAAATTATGAGTATGGCTCAGGGACCATTTTAGTGTTATAAGGTTAGATTTTCAAATATAGTTTGCCTCAACTTAATTTGGTTAAATTTAGTTAAATAGCTCTTTAAATATACAGTTAATTTTCATCCAGGGAATAGCCTGTATTTAGATGTGTTTTGGAGGAATGTAATAAAGTGTGAAAAAATAAGAATTGGGACATTTAATAAGAATATGATTTTTTTCCTTCTTTTTTAAAGTAAAATTTGGACAAAAGTTGGCTAAAGATCTGCTCACAGCCATCTGAGAATCAGATCTAGATCTTTGGAAAACCTATTATGTGCCTGATCTAAAAAAAGAAAGCTATATAAATATTTTTGAAGAACAAAAACCTATTTTAAAGCTTCTCCGTTTCTTTCCTAACTGCAGCACTTCCTTATTACCATATATATATGCACTGCCTCACAAACCCTTACATTTAGCAGTTAATATCATTTTTATAATTATTTATACACTTGACATTCTCTAATGACCACCTCATCACTATATAGAAACACAAAGAGGCCAATTCAGCAGGTCATAAAATAAGATACTGCTGAACTGGCAACAAATGCCAAAGAGGTGCTGGAAATATGGAAGGAGCATTTTGACAAAGAGCTGAAACCTGAGTTCATCAGGTGCAAGCATTCTAGACATGCTAGATGAACAGGGCAGCTTGCAATGCAGAATGGATATCAACACTGAACCGCCATCAAAATAAGAAACAGAAATAGCAGTAAAGCAGTTAAAAATGGGAAGCTGCAGGAATATACAGTATAACAGTATAACAGCTGGGCTGCTGAAAGCTGGTGAGATAAGTGCTATGAAATCATTAGGAAAAATACATAAGAAGGTATGGGAGGTACTGGATGAATGGATAACGGAATTAGTTCTACCCATCCCAGGGGTATAAGCTTATTATCAGTACTGGGAAAAATCATGATGAAAGTAATTGTCAATAGGTTTAGGCCAGTTTTAAAGGAAATAGCAGGAGATGAACAGTGTAGCTTCAGACCAGATCAAAGCTGCATTGATCTATTAACACTCTTGACAATTGATGGGGGAAAAAAGCAAGATTGAGAATTAAAGATGATTGTTGTTTTCATTAACTTCGCAAAGGTACCTGATTTGGTTTGGAGGGATGCATTATGGAAAGTAGTAAAATCATATGGCATTCCAGATAGGGTAACTGCAATTATAAAATTTATGCATGAAGACTCCTGTAGTGCCATCAGAATTGATGGAAAATTAAGCAACTAGTTCAAGTCAGATTTTTGTGTAAGGACATGGGGCATGGAATCATCATAACTTTTCAATATGTTAAGAATGATGTACTTGTTGGAGGGCAGGACACTGTTGATCTACAGTTAAGCTCCTTATCTTATGTAGGTGACACTGTACAACTGGTTGATATGTTTGAATTAATGAAAATTGTATAGTCAATGTGGATTTACAATAAATGCCAAGAACACAAAATGGAAAAGTTGGAAAAGGGACAACAGATAGTTTTGAAGTCATAGAACAAATAACATCTTAGGTGTACCTGGGAAATTGGTCAGTGCCAATGGTTCCATCAAGGATAACATTAAAAGATTGTCCTTTAGCTAAAAGTAGTGCATAGAAGTTGATGAAATTATGGATTGGTAAAAACACTTTGGTACTAAACTGAACATTTATCAAACCAGTGTTCTAACAATATTATTCTATCGTCTTGATTAAATGAAACTGACTTCATAAGGCTGGAGGCAGTAGAAATGTTTAAAATGTATTCCTATGTAGTATCATTTGTTAAGTTTATTAACATGCTACATACTCCCTTTTCTATCATTAACAATGGAGAAAAGGAACAACAGAAGGTAGGAGAATGGACAGCACCAGTACTAATGAAATTAACAGTCAGGTAGACAAAACTGTCAGCAAAATGTCTGTATTTAATCTTGCAAGGAATCTGGGAGAAGCCAGGTAGACACAACTAAGAAGTCTGAACACCAATGCAAGGAGCCTGGGTAACTACTGGTGCAGGAAGTTAAATCAGATATTACAGAGATAATGGAAACATGGTGGAATACTAGTCATGACTGGAATATAGGTACTGAAAGGTATGTAGGGAAGTATCATTGTATATTAATGATAAGGTAGACTGTAAAGAAGTTAGAAGTGATAGAATAGATAAAACTGAATCTGTTTGGGTCAAAATCACTTTGGGAAAGAATGGTAAGAAGCTCTACTGGAATAGTGCTTTTGGTCTGCTACAGACTGCCAAGGCTCTGATTTGGATATGGATAGACCTCTTTAATATTTTTAATGAAATAAATGCTATTGGGAATTGTGTGATGATGGGAGGGTTTTGTTTATCAGATATAGATTGGAGGACAAGTGCTACTAAAAATGGCAGGGCCCAGATATTTCTGGATGTGATAGTGACAGATTTCTTCACCTAACAGTCAGTGAACTAATGAGAGGTGATGCCATTTTAGATTTAGTATTGGGAAGTAGCAGGACTTCACAGAACACCTGTTTGTAGAGGACAATCTTGATTTGAGTTATCACGAGTTAATTCAGTTTAAATGTAAAGATAAACACAAATAGATCTGCAACTAGGGTCCTTGTTTTCAAAGTGCAAACTTTTAAAGTTTAAAGCTGAAGTGAGAACTGCCAAAAGCCAAACAGACCTGGACCTCGCAAAGGAAATTAAAACCAGTAGTAAAAAGTTTATTAGCCATATAAATAAAAAGAAAATAAAGAATGAAAAAGTCAGCTGGGATTCCAGTGATCGGAACCTTCATGAAACAGTACCCTGATAATATCAGCCGTGGATTCTGTGGACCTAGCAGTGTTGACTCCTTTTTACAGTACTGCCTTTTCAGTACCAACTGTAATCCCAGTAGTGTGAGTTCTCATAGCAGTAGAGCAGAGAGAGATGCTGGAAATTTTACAATTGACTTTGATGTGAGTAGAACCAGGTCCTGTATTAATTCCCTGTACTTTGCTGCCCTGAAATGTAGTACTTTTTACTTCTGTGTTCATTGCAGACATTCTGTATGTGGGGAAGTAGTTAATCGTGTTTGGTTTTATCTTCCTTATTAATCTTTCATATTCCTTCATTAATAAGTAAATTATTGGCAACTTTTAGTTTGGAGCTTTTACTTTCTGATTCACAAAGTTAATTTCTGTGTCTGTGTAACTGAGGAGCCAATGTGATAATATGTTTGTATTTATTAGTCAAAAGATATCGAAGTAATTATCCCTTGTAGTTCCAGTTTGGTCATTTGTTATTCTTGCTCTCCTTCAGTCTTGGTAATCTGTATAAGATGACCATTACCTGTTTCTTCTTTTTCATTCTTTGTAACCTTATGAAAATAATTTTACCATCACACTCTTTGCTGATGGATTATAGCTCTCTGGGATTATAAATACATTTGAAATAAATATCACTCGTCTCCAACCTCCTACTTCCTTAATATCTATCCTTCAAAGATTATACCCATTTATAATTGATATTCCACTTTTCCAGTTGTGAAAATCATCACATCAGGTTTCACTAATGTCTTCTATATCATTCACTACATCATCACATAATTGCTTTGGATGCTCCTAGCGTTTGTGTATAGAATTTAAGAAAAATATCTCATTCATTCAAATAAGAGCTCTTTTGGTGGTTTACAAATTCATATGAACTGGACAACATGAGAAAGTTCAGGCGAAACGCAAACTGAAATTATACGTGTTTGTCCAGCTGTAATAGCCATTTCTCCCTGGTATTGCTGCTCTTGTCTAACAAGAAGCTCTAGATGACAGAGAAACTCTATCATAGTAACTGGTCTCTGAAAAAATATAGAACAGGGATAATACATTTTATACAACATAGGTCAAATCAATTTGCTTGTTCACTGTTTCAGGAGAACGGATGCTGCCTTCAGTTAGCAGAACTGTGTGAGTTGTCAGCCATCCTGTTCCACTTCCCCGACACCCTCTTCCCACCTACCCATCCATCCATAAGGAACAACATAAAATGAGGTTGTAAAATGATGCCTTCAGGGACTTTTCTACTTTGAGCTCTCTGTACCGCCCCGTCCCTCTGTATTGCTTGATTTGTAGCTGAACAGAGTTTACATCTAAAAATGGAACTAATTTGCTTCTTTAAAACAGATTACCAGTAAAAAGTCACTCAATAACTTACTATAGCAGCCCTGTTAGGGACTTCTGCATGACATTTTTAAAAGAAAAAACAGGTATAACCTAAGAAAATCTTTTAAGGATTATTTCACTTGATTAGAGCTATACAATTCAGTTTAATTTACCATCTTTTCTAATTCTCTTTTATCACTAATCATTATGCATTTATTCAGCATGAAAGTTCAAGACATCATGCATATTGTTAAAAACCTCATTTCACTGTCATTTGAGACACATCACCATATTATCGTACCAAAAATGGAGTCTGTTATCAGAAGCACTCTAATGTCATAAGGTATGGATGGATGAATCTAAGATAGACTCATCAAGAAAAACTCAACAGAACACTCATAAGAAATCATGTCAGACACAGACCAGTTTTGCTCATCAAAAAACATGAAAGCCAGTTTCAGTCAGGAAAATTGTTTTAATAACTGTGGTGCTGAATTAATCTCTTATCTATAACATCAGGACTATGAGATTCTAATTACTATCAAAGCTGGATGAACCAAACTGTAGCAATTAGACGATGCCTTATGCAGAGGTACTCTACTAAACATTTGAAGACTTGCCAAACAAGAGTGAAGATACAGATCTGGAGTGAAATCCTAGTCCACTGAAATCAATAGAAACTTTGCCATTGACTTCAGGAGGGTCAGGAGTTCATCCCTGCGGTGGATTTCTAACACTGTTTTACTGGACCATGATAATAAAATAATCCAAGTTTTTAAAACTTTGCTAACCACTGTGATAGCTGAGCACCATACACATTTAAAAACATTTAAAATGTTATTTTCCCCATCTTTGCATAATTTTTTAAAAAGTAATTTATTTATTGTGGCAAAGCTAAGTCAAATAAATTCATTTTGGATTTTGTGCTGAAGGTAATAAGATCCATGGACATTCTGGTGTGTTCAAGAGTAAGTTTCACTGCTATAAGACAGCTGCCAAGAGATTTCTGTTCCCTGTACTCTTGAGTCTCTCCCTTGTAGCTGACAATCCAGTTTCAGAGAAACATAGTTGTTGATCAGTGCTGATTTTGGTGATGATAATCTTTCAAATAAAGGTTTTGATGGGAAGCTCCTTTCATCCAGGGTTTTACTGAAAAATACTGATTCAAGCTAAAACAGAAATCTTTATAGTAATTATATTCCTCCCTTCCAGCATCACCAAGAATCTTTTCTGCTTACAAGAAACTGAAAAATCCAGTGAATGCTCATAATCATTGATTCTGAAAGCAGCCTCACAAATGCCTTTTTTAACATCTACCTCACTATTACACAAACTGCCTCCTAAAGTATTTACTAAATCCTAGTCATTCATTTTTCAAAGACTTTCTGTCTCTCTGTTATGTTCTTGTTTGGAAGTGGACCTAGATGCTCTTCGTATAATGTTGCAATGCTTTTCAAAAGCCACAGAAATGGGGTACAAAACACCCTCAAAAGACCATAGCATGATAGGGAACCAAGCCTACAAAGATCAGACTAGTAGAAATAATGTTGATAATTCACTGTCTGCTTAAAATATTCAACAGATTTCATTATCTTGCACAAAACCAAACTATCTTTAGAACAATGATACTTTTAATCTTTGTAGTTTTTTGTGACATTTTGCTGTTATGTAATTCTTTCCATGAAACACCTAGCACCCGTTTCAGGTGCTGAGTAGAAATTATGCTATTTCTCAACAATTTAACTGCACAGTAACAAGTGGTATATTCTGAAAATATTTTGGCTGCCCGTTGCTAACATTTTAAGTGAGCTTTGGTGGTAGATACTACTCTTAAATTAGAAGAATTTAAAAATTATTCAACTTGTATTATGGCTAAATACGTTTTGGTGGAAGTGAGAAAGAAAAGTATGCTGGGAACTGTGATACTCTTCAGTTACAGGGAGAGCAGTACCTTTGATCCCATTGCAGTCCCCCTCAAGTACATCCCTCTCACAATCTTTGCTTCCTTCAATCCTCTCAAGAATAAAACCCTCAGTTCAACCACTCTTAGATTGGCTTTCTTGATGACAGTCCCCGTGTTTACCAGCCGTGATAATTCAAGAGACCCATCTTTACTTGGCACCTACAAGAAATTTCCCTCAGGAAGCCTCCCACCAGCAGCAGATTGAAGTAGTGCAGAACAGCTTCTTCAAAACACTCATTGTACTTTTATCCAAAGGGACATAACAATCAGAGAAAAGTGTTTAAAAAAACCCAAAAGGCCTACACACCTGGGTTTTATCTACAGCTTATAATTTCCCTCAAAGCTTAAGCAAGCCTTGTTACCTCATCCCATCCCATGAGGCTGTGTCTATCTGCGCTCTGTGAACATCCCCCTGATGACTGAACTTTCCTCCTTTCCTTCATTGAGAGAGATTTTTAACTGTTTAATGTCCTTTTGATCTTAGGCTCTCAGTCTTGGCAAACCAACTGCGTAACTTTTGGCTGGTACCTAGAAATAGTGTCTTCCCAAGAAATGGCCCAGCCATTGTTCTCTTAACTCCGGTGAAGTTGTTTACCCAGAGGTCTCTAATCTCTGACCACTTTTTAAACTCCGTCATGTTCTTCCTAACAGTGCTTTTTTATTTAAATTTATAGAATCACACAAATGTAGGGCTGGAAGGGACCTTGAGATGTCTTCTAATCCAACCCACTGTGCTGAGGCAGGATCAAGTATATCTAGACCAGGGTTTCCCAAACTGGGGGTCACGACCCCCCGAGAGGTTGCCGAGCGCTCCCCGGGGGGTCGCAAGCTCCTGCCACCGCAACTTGCGGCGACTGGGGCTGGGCCCCGGTCCCCCGTCCCCGCCGCGGGAGAGCTGCCAGGTGTGCCCCGGTCCCCCGGGTTTTTTTTTTTTTTTCTTGTAATTCGGCGGCTTTTCGGCGGAGGGGGTCGCGCCGCGGGATCACAAAAAGGGGTCGCAGTCCCAACTAGTTTGAGAACCGCTGATCTAGACCATCCTTGACAGATATTTATCTGTTATTAAAAACCTCCCAAGATGGGGATTCCACAACCTTCCTTGGAAGCTTATTCCAGTTCTTGATTATCTGTATAGTTAGAAAGTTTTTCCTAGTATTTAACTTAAATCTCCTTTACTGCCAATTAAGCCCATAATTATAATTATAATATTTGTGGATGACACGAAGCTGGGCAAGGTTGCAAGCACTTTGGAGGACAGGATTAGAATTCAAGAGGACCTTGACAAATTGGAGTATTGGTCTAAAATTAACAAGATGAAATTCAATAAAGACAAGTGCAAAGTATCTCGCTTAGGAAGGAAAAATCAAATGTACAGCTACAAAATGTGGAATAACTGGCTATACTACTGAAAAATACACTGGTCATTTCATTCATGAGAACAGCTTAAGTCTGACAGCAAGGGTGTTATTAGTCAGTGTTTCTCAATGACCGTTCTGTATACTGGCAGCTGGTCCCTGAGATTTCCCTGACACAGTTTAGGAAGGCAGCAAGACCGTCTCTGGTATCTAAAGGTTGAGAAACATTGCTATAAATCAAGAGGGCAATTATAAATTACCAAAACAACAAACAAAAAACACACACAAACAAAAAACCCACATGCATCCTGAAACAAATTATTTGGGTTGAAATATAACTATTACTTTTTAGATTTGGGGAAATACATGACATTTTTAATGGATTTTAATTTGAAGTACAGGGTAATGTAATGTACTTGATAATTCTGACTTTTGCATTGTATGTCTGAAAGTGACTAAGTTACCCCATCACGTGTGCTATGCTTTCATACTCCTAAACATTTTAAGACTTTTTAAAGATTACCTCAGTCTCTTAGAAAATTTAAGAAAAATGAAAATTCTACATTGTAAATATTTTATCAGTGAGGTTTAATACATTGCCTGCTTTTACTCTTTAATCTTCCTAATTTTTTACGGTCAGATACTTTACAAAATCTAGATATTACACCTACTATGTTCCCTTCTCCCACAAAGGCCCTTATACTGTCTATGCAGTGTTCATTACAGGGGTGGGACCTAATTTTGTAATTAATAAACCTGTTTTCTAAGTTACATGTTCATTTATAGTATTCAAGATTGATGCTCAGCATTCAGTTCTGTCAAAACTGGATAAATTCAATAAAATAATTACACTGGGTAGAAGAGTCCTGAACAACAACAACAAAATAGATCACAGTCTCAATACATTGCCTGTTTCAAATTGCATCAGGTTAAAGATGTGTTTAAGGTTTTAAGGCTGATATTATAACATTTATTTTACTAAAAGAGTTTAAAAGAATAAAACTACTTTTGTTTGCTTTAGGGATCCCAAACTTTTAATTTAATTTGGATCTAGTATCAGATATATATATTTTGCAATAAGCAAAACAAACATTACATTTCTAAATAGGACTCCTGTGGGATTTTTTAATTTTAATTAAACACTTTGGAGTCCTGGGGCTTTTTTGGTGGGAGGTAGAGGGGGTACTTGTTTGCCTTTTTCCTTTCAAGGGAAGCATAATTTTATCAAAATATTTTTAAAATAACGTAATTTAAAGTTATGATTAAACTGTTATTAAACAATGTTATTAAAAGATTTTGGCCAAGGATAGGTGTTGCTTTGCTTACAAGAATATCAGCATGAGTTTAGGAAGATATTACAAAATTAAAACAATTAACTCTCACATTAACTGACAACATATTTAGTATTGTGAAAACATTTCCTTTTTTCCTGGAAATAGAAAATGAAAATATTGACGTTAAAAATTGTTCTGTCCTTTAAAAAAAATAAGGCTTTTATCATTTACTGTAAATTGTTGTTTAACACCAATTTTAGTGGGGAAAGGATTACACTCCAATATGGAAATTAAATGTTCTAAATTACATTTAAATAATACAGATAAAGATGAAGAAAGAAATATAAGAAAGAAAAAAAAAATTAGGCTTTGCGTGTCCGTGTATTGCAGCTTAACACTGGAAAGTACCCAGTCCTATCAGTAGGTGATAATGCTTTCTTAGCCAAAAGGCCAAATCCTGCCTTGACAGGGTTGCAAAAGAGAACTGGGACACTAAGGGTATGTCTTCACTACCTGCCAAATCGGTGGGCAGTGATCAATCTATCGGGGATTGATTTATCTACTATGGACGTGAGAAATCGATCCCCGAGCACACTCCCCGTCGACTCTGGAACTCCACTTCTGCAAGAGGCAGAAGCTGAGTCGAGGAGGAGGTGGCAGCGGTTGACTTGCCGCCGTGTGGACAGTCGGGTAAGTTGCCCTAAGATACACTGACTTCAACTATGCTATTCGCGTAGCCAAAGTTGCGTATCTTAGCAAGACCTCCCTCCTGCCCCTCCCCAGTGGAGCCCAGGCCTAAAAGAAGATCCAGGAATCCTGGCCACAGCAGGATGCCATAGCGTGGACCTAAAAGACTGTGCCAGGTGCACTTTACTACTGCTCTGAAAAGATGAAGTGCGTACCTCTCAGCATGTGCTGACAATCCCAATATCTATGATAGTGGGCAGGAAAATTGACGTGTCCCTTGTTTGACACACCCTCTTGGAGCAGAGGGCCGATATGGTTTACTTACCATGGTCTTATTTTAACTGCTATGAAGAAATATATTTTTGAGTGTCAATGTGAGAGAAGGGGAGAAATTCCTATTGTGTCTTTGCTATCTGCTTTTGTACTAAACTCATTCCCCTACTGTACAAGAATAGCATTGAGCAGATTCTAATTAGAGATGTAAATACCATTAAAAAAATTAATGATTTAAACGGTTAAAAATATTTTGTTTAAACAGCTAACCAATTAAAGGGCTGGATGGCCAGTGCCGATGGGGTTGATGGGCTGGCCAGCACAGGACTGCTGGGGCCAGCTGGCCTAGGGGTTAACAGTTAAGGCGGGTTAACTGCTAAGACTAATGCTTACCAGTTAAGTGGTTAACATTTTACATCCCTAATTCCAATTCAATATATGAATCTTACTATATAATATACTAGCAAAAATACCCGGCGTTGCTCGGGTCTGTCGGAGGTGGGGAGGGGGCAGAGAGCTGAGCGAGTGCGGGGTCCATTGGAGGGGGGAGGGGCAGAGAGCTGAGCGAGTGTGGGGTTCGTTGGAGGGGGGAGGGGGCAGAGAGCTGAGCGACTGTGGGGTCCGTTGGAGGGGTATTATGACATCATAACTATGTCACAGAGAACAGCAGCTGCCCAGCTAATGTTAGTGGCCTTTAAAGAATTTCACCCCTGGGAGGCGTCAGAGGTGAGATTTGAAAAATTTTCGATTCTTACCCTGATTAGGACCCTAAGACCTATAACTGTACCAAATTTCAAGTCTCTAGCTCAAACGGTGTGGAAGGAGTAAGTGCACGTACATACAAGCATACACGCATACACCATTTGACTTTTATATATATAGATAGTAATATAACTATTTTGTGCACTACTCATATTACAACACTACAGTTTGTAAACAGCCACCAACTGATGTAGAATGAAGTGTATAACCACAATATTACCCTAAATTATGTCAAAGGCTGGAGAGCCCTCCTTTATCCTAGCAATAAAGTCTAGGTGTTAATCCAGCATTGTTTCAAGGGCAGGTGATAAGCAAGGATTTGGCTGTGGGTTGTGGCTGGAGAACTTCTGCTTGCTTCGTGGTGGGGCCGTATCATATATTTAGCAATGGAATGCTACATATTATGAGGATGGATTTCACTCTCAGAGGGTTAAGGTGAAGTAGAAAATCAAAAAGGCAACTCCCCTGACTCAAAAAACAACAACAAAAACCTCAGAAACACATCAAACAGACCTACTGCAGGCTACTTCAGTGGCAAATTTTAATATTGATTTCTGAATGAAACAACAAAATACAAGAATTATGTTTATTTCTAGGCTTATTTTAAAATAGGATAATTGGTAAGTGTATCTCTATACAATGTTAAAAGAGAACATGTTGCAAAGTAATGGGGAAAAGGACCTAAATTGTAGTGTACAGGGTGAAATAATTATCCAGACTGTTTCAATGAGATTTAAAAATTCAGTTGTGTTTAAATTATATTTTCACCTTCAGCTTGTTACCTTGTTTAAACAGCTCTTGCTGTTTTAAGATGCAGCTACGATTGGAGCTATTACTACCCTGAGTGTAATTACACCTTGTGTATGCTAGCAGAGGAAGGAGAGAAACTGTAGGCGACTGAATACTCACACTTCCAAACTGTGCGGTCACAACACAAGCTGTATTCTTCAGCAACTATTCTGTATCAGCCTACACCTGTCATAGTTCATTCAGGAGGCAGGCCAGTTATTTTTAAAAAGACAAAACAAAGCCCCCAAAATTAGAAGAGTAGGACGCAGACCTCTTGACAATATCCTCCTGAAATTATCTGCTATGTTGGTTAATCATCAATGTTCAATTACAAGAGTGGGTCAGCTATCCATCCAGAGTTTCAGCCTGATTTTTGATTTCAGTTGCAGCTTGATTCACAATCATTGTACAAGCAGTTCTTTAATAAAAAGGTTAAAATGATAATTAGATGAAATTATTAGGTGAGTAATGGGAGGGAAAAGGGAGTGATAGAGGTGATGGAACTAACAAACAGGTTACTCACTAATAACTGATCCTTTGAGAACATTCCTCTGCTGCTGTGCTCTGGGAAACGTTTAGAAAAGCAGTGCCCATAAGGACGAGATGAATGTTCTCTTGTAGCACCAAGCAATTGGGGTTGAGATTGTAGGAGGTCATATTTGACCTAGCTAACTCAAATCTTTCTTCAAAACTCCACAGTGTTTAAGATAGTACAACTCCAAGAAAAAAGCAAAGGTGGGTAGGTAGTGTGAAGAAGCAGGGGAAGCTTTCAAGGAATCAGTTCCCGATAAGCAATCAGTCTTTCCTCTTTGACGTGGCTTCTGCATACTCCCATCCTTGGGAGCCTAACAAGTAGTGCAGCCCCTAGGAAAAGAGGCTAAGTTCTGATTAAATGAAAACTGCAGAACAGCCTTCACAAAGTGAGCTTCAGATGTAGATGCCAAGCGAAGAGAGTAGAATTTGTAAGTAGTTATGTGAATCAAACTGTGTGGCAACCCTATCGATTTCTACACTGGAAACATTATGGAGACTGGCCATCAATGCAATCTTATCACTAATTTAGTGTGCATGTCCTTTTGGGCCTGAAGTGTAAAGGCCTGGCATGATGAACAACAATCTAGTAAATAGCCTTCCTCAAGGCACATCAGGGAGCAAGTATTTTCATCCAACTCCAGGAAGACCAAGGGACAAGAAAACACAGCTTAAACCTGGTCTTTCTCCTAGTCTTTTCAATCAGACATCTCATAACCAAGGTGGAGTTAGTCTGAGAATCTAGATTGTGCAATGCTGCAAAAACTACTTAAAATTTCCTAACTAAATTGTTTAAAATATCTTGAAAGTAGAAAAACAAATTGATTGGGGTTTTTTTTTTGCTTAAAAATCAAGAAAAAGCTCCTTGGACTTGGAGTGAAGGTCCCTGCAGCAATTGCTAGTTATGGAAAGAAAGGAAATCACTCCATGGCTTCTTGTAAACCTCATTACTGAACCGAAGTGCCATGAGGGGACATTCATAAATGTCAAATTGCTTTTCTAGAAGGTTCCTAAAGTCCATCAACAGCAGAGAGCACATCTCTGGGAGGAAGAAATCATGATCTGATAGAATTCAAGATTCTATGGAAAGGCAGATTTCAACCAAATCAGAGACATAGTAGCCAAGGTCTCCGTTTGGAAGAAAAGGAGTTGAAGGGGGCTGGCAGTTCCAACAAGATGTAATACTAGAGGCTCAACACCAAGCTATTCTGATGCAGAGGAAAGATGAGAAGAGCCACAGGAGGCCATTGTGGCTGGACAAGGAGCTTTTTAGCTATCTAAAAACCAAAAGAGATACATACAGGACCATTGGAAGGAGGAGAATGTAACTAAGGAAGTATACATGGGACTAGCGTGAGTGTGTACGGACAAAATCAGGAAAGTCAAAGAAGAACATTTCTTGCCAGCTGAAACTCAGAGACAACAAGAACGGATTCTTCAAATGTGTCAGACAAAAAAGAAAGATCAAGGACACTGTGGGTCCGCTGCTCAATGGAGAATGTGAGCTGGTAACAGTAGACGATAGGAAGGCAGAGCTTCTCAATTCCGGCTTTGTTTCAGTCTTCTTACAAAAAATAACATGCGACTGGAAGACTAGTGAATTTACCATAGACAACAAAGAGGAAGGGAATGCAGATTGGGATAAGTAAAGAATACATCAGAGATCTTCTGACTGATTTGAATGAATTCAAATCAGCGGGGCCAGATGCTATTCATCCAAGGATAATAAAGGAATTAGCAAATGAAAACTTGGAGCAACTGGCAATAATATTTACAAACTCATGGATGACAGAAAAGGTCCCTGAAGTCTGGAGAAGGGCTAATGTAGTGTCCATAGTTAAAAGGAGGGAAAAGGAGGAGCCGGGAAACTATAGACCAGTCAGCTTGACTTTGATACCTGGGAAGATACTAGAGCAATGCATAATTGCTCAATTTGAAAATACCTGGAGGATGAAGGGGTAATCACTAGCAGCCAGCATAGATTTACCAAGAACAAAGCATGCCAAACCAGCTTGATTTCCATTTTTAACAGGTTACCTGATTTGGTGGATAGGGGAAATGTGGTGGACGTGATATACCTGGACTTCAGCAAGGCTTTTGACACAGTCCCATGTGACATTTGGATAAGTAAGATGGAGAAATATGGGCCCAACAGAACTACCATTAAGTGGATACATAATTGGTTAAACAGCTGCAAACAAAGAGTTAACGATTAATGGAATGCTATCTGATTGGAAGGCGGTTTCAAGTGGGGTTCAATAGGGATCTGTTCTGGGTTCAGTGTTTATATCTTTATTAATGACCTGGATATAAGTTTAGAGATGATACTGAGCTAGGTTGAGGATGACACAAAGCCGGGGGGGTTGCAGTATTTTGAAGGATAGAGCTAAAATTCAGAGGGAACTTGATAAACTGGGCTAGAGACAGCAAAATGAAATTCAACAAAGACAAATGTAAAGTGCTACACTTAGAGAAGAAAAACAGAATGTGGCATGGCTGGGAATGATCTGGGAGTTGTAGTGAATCACAACCTTAAGACAAGTTAGCAATGTGATGCTGCTGCAAAAAAAAGCAAATGCAATTTTAGGTTACATTAACAGAGGCTTAGCATGCAAGTCACGGGAGGTGATAGTACCTGGCACTGGTTAGACCTCAGCTGGAGTACTGTGTCCAGTTTTGGTCACCAATGTGTAGAAAGATGTAGAGAAACTTGAAAGGATTCAGAGGTGAACGACAGAGATGATGGAATGTAAGTCCATAGGAGCAAAGGCTGAAGGAACTGGGTATGTTTTGTTTGGAAAACAGGAGATTAAGGGGGGTATATGATAGTGGTCTTCAGATACTTGAAAGGCTGCCATAAAAAGATGGAGAAATGTTCTTTTTTTTCCCTACAAAAAAAGCAGTCAGTTCAAACTACAGCATAGCAGATTTAGATTAAATCTCAGAAAAAAATTCCTAACTATAAGAAGAGTAGGACAATGGAATAGACTGCCTCCGGAAGTTGTGGAAGCTTCTTCACTGGAGATTTTCAAAAGGAGGCTGGATAGCAATCTGTCTTCAATGGTTTAGGCACAACAAATCCTGCATCTTGGCCAGAGGTTAGACTAGAAGATCCTTGTGGTCCCTCCTAACGGGGCTTTGGAGCGGACCCCAGAGCTGGAGCGTGGAGCAGTGGAGCTTCAGGTTTTTGCCTGGAGTGGAGCTGGAGCACAGCTCCAAAGCCCTGCCTCCTAACCCTTTGATTCTGTGATCTCAGAAATCTTAATAAAGCAGAGGCAACCTGGAAAAAGAGCTAAAATATCATCTGTGCCCAAGACCTCCACCTTCTGAGTACAAGGAACATTTGAGGCTTTGTTCTGCAATAACAAATTACCGTGAAAACCTACTGAAGTTCTTGCTTGCTAAAATCTGTGATTAGATAAATCCTGATTGTTGTAAAACTGTGATAACATCTGTTCATTTAAATATTCTTTATGTACTAACTTCTGCCAAAAATTTACACATTCTGCATATCAAACTGTGAGATTTAATTTTTTTATTCCACCATGCATTAAAAATGGCTGAGGTACCAGGAAACAATCAGCATCAAGATCATTTTTGCTCGGAGCCCAGTACACTCAGATGTTTGTATTAGTCTTTTGCTGTTTGATCTGGAAAGAATTCAGAGGTTTTAGTGCACATAGACAGCAACGATGCAGGAAGAGTGAAACCAGAGGTTCTGCACCACCTATTACAGGACCCTGTAATAAAGTAATCAGTAAGGTCTGTCAGAAATTCCATCCATGGCACAAGTTAGGAATATGATGAAATTGGGCAGAAGTAGATCAGTGTATATGACTAAGCCAATACTGCAAGAGAAGAGTTTTATATTCCTAGGAAACCATGGCTTCCTCTTGGTCAGGAGAAATGTTTTCACTACGTATGGGTTTTAGTAGAATAAAATGGACTTGCAGATATGTTTAGAAAGTGTGTTTCAATTAGAGGTAGACGACGGAATACATTAATCAGGCAGATGAATGACAGAGTACATACGTGACCTGAAAGTTAACAGGAGGTTACAGAAACCAATGACAGAAACTCATCTGGCAATTGTTATGCAGAAACAGTGACCATGTCAGCCAGGTTGAGGTATTTAAAAAGGTGTTAAAACATTTTACAGTACAGTAAACCCTCGATTTAACGGACCTCGATTTAACGGACTTCGGATGCAACGGACAAAATTTCTGAGCAAGTCTGATGCATCCGAAATCCATTTCTTGGGGGCTGGCTGCCGGCTCCCGGCTGCCGCCCGGGTCCAGGCAACGGGCGGGCGGGCTGGCTGCCGGCTCCCGCCTGCGGGCGGGCTGGCTGCCGGGTCCTGGCTGCCGCCCGGGTCCCAGCAACCGGGACCCGGGCGGGCTGGCTGACAGCTCCCAGCTGCCGCCCGGGTCCCGGCAGTGGGCGGGCTGTGGAGCTGCCGCCCCGACCCTGTGGAGGGCGGGCTGCTGCTCCGACAGCTTGTGGTTTTTTTATTATTATTAAATAACGGACTTTTTGATTTAATGGACACCCCCTTGCCCGAATTAGTCCGTTAAATGGAGGTTTTACTGTATTCAGATACTCATTATCTGTTCAATTGTGAGTCTCAGACCTGTATGTCTGCTTCTATTGTTTTCATTACCTCAGTTGGGGGTTATGTACTCCATAGTATAACAGGCCCATATGCAAGCACCCCTACATTCCACAGCAATGTTAATTTATTCTATCTTCATGACATATCTTTGTTCCCATTCCTCCCACCCCTATGAAAATGCATTTAAGGCTCATAATTTAAACTATTAATTGAGATAAGAACATAAGAACATAAGAACGGCCATACTGGGTCAGACCAAAGGTCCATCTAGCCCAGCATCCTGTCTACCGACAGTGGCCAATGCCAGATGCCCCGGAGTGAGTGAACCTGACAGGTATGATCGAGCGATCTCTCTCCTGCCATCCATCACCCCCCTCTGACAGACAGAGGCTAGGGACACCATTCATTACCCATCCCGGCTAATAGCCATTTATGGACTTAGCCTCCATGAATTTATCCAGCTCTCTTTTAAACCCTGTTATAGTCCTAGCCTTCACAGCCTCCTCAGGTAAGGAGTTCCACAGGTTGACTGTGCGCTGTGTGAAGAAGAACTTCCTTTTATTTGTTTTAAACCTGCTGCACGCCAATTTCATTGAGTGGCCCCTAGTTCTTCTATTTTGGGAACAAGTAAATAACTTTTCCTTATTTACTTCCTCCACACCACTCATAATTTTATATACCTCTATCATATCCCCCCTTAGTCTCCTCTTTTCCAAGCTAAAAAGTCCTAGCCTCTTTAATCTCTCTTCATATGGGACCCGTTCCAAACCCCTAATCATTTTAGTTGCCCTTCTCTGAACCTTTTCTAGTGCCAGTATATCCTTTTTGAGATGAGGGGACCACATTTGTACGCAGTATTCAAGATGTGGGCGCACCATGGATTTGTATAAGGGCAATAAGATATTCTCCGACTTATTCTCTATCCCTTTTTTAATGATTCCTAACATCCTGTTTGCTTTTTTGACTGCCGCTGCACACTGCGTGGATGCCTTCAGAGAACTATCCACAATGACTCCCAGGTCTTTTTCCTGATTGGTTGTAGCTAAATTAGCCCCCATCATATTGTATGTATAGTTGGGGTTATTTTTTCCAATGTGCATTACTTTACATTTATCCACATTAAATTTCATTTGCCATTTTGTTGCCCAATCACTTAGTTTAGTGAGATCTTTTTGAAGTTCTTCAAAAAAATAGTCACTGATTATTTTCAGTAACAAGTAAATATCTGAGCACCTCCTACATACTTATGGATTTATCCTCACAATACTCTTCTGAAGTAGCAAGTATTATCATGTTCATTTAATAGATGGAAGAGTACAACACAAAGAGGTTAAGTAATTGGCCCAAGATCATACCAGAAGTCTGTAGCAGAGCCAAGAACTGAACCAGAATTTTTTCAGTTCTAGCCCAGACCTTAGCAACAAAATGATTTCACCTTCCTCATTTGACCAGGCTGCTTTTGAACAAATATTTGCTATGTAGTTTTTATTGCCGAAATCCTTATTCCGCAGGCTATAACTATAACAGCAAATCTGTCCAGTTATTAACTTAGTATGAAGAATTAGGGATGCAAGGTGATGTACATTATACATGTGCATACTAAAAGTTACATTCTCAGTACCACCACAAATTATGGGCCTGGTTTTCAGAAGTGCTGAGCACCCACACATTTTATTCAAGTCAATGGGCACTATGAGTGCGTGGCATCTTTGAAAATCTGGCTGTAAATATCTTGATAAAATAAGCTGAATATGTAAAGTTTGAACATAGAATACATGATATAGTTATAGCAGAAGCGAACCCTGGTTATCTGAAGCTCTTGAGAACACTGAGGGGGTCAGATAATCCAAGAAGCAGTGGCTGGGTTCAAATAATCAGGAAGTATTATGACCTTGAGTACAGACTTCACAGCCAGGAAGACTGGCACTGATATCTGAGTAGTGATACAGCACAATGAGTTATATAGTAGAAACATGAAGGGTAGAAGAGGAGGATGTGTATTATACATAGAGAATACCATTTAATTATCTGTTAGCAATGAAGCGAAGTTAGGCAATAGCAGAACTACTATTAGTGGGAAGAAAGGGGTCAACTGTCTGAGGGTAATTCTGTTAAAAGATTTCTCTGAGTGGGAATCCTCTAGCTGAAACAATGGGCTGAAATTAGAAGTGCTACTAAGGTGCCAGAAGAATGCATGAATGCTTTTTATTATTATTATTATTATTATTATTATTTATTATTATTATTGTGGGCCAAATATACAGTGAAAAGATTTTTTTCTCGAGAGGGTAAATAACATTTGGAACCTCTCCCCAGGGGAGATGGGGCAAGACACACCTATGGTCTTGACCACAGAGGGTGGGCCTAAGGAGGGTCAGGTGATAGCTTAATGGATACTTGGTCCTTATAAAAGAGTGCTGAGAGAGATCAGTCTGCCAGTTGGAACTACAAGGAATGAGTAGACTCCTGTGGAAGTACCCGAGCCAGGGTCAGCAGGGGAACCAGCCTATACTAGGGCAGTGTTGGAACCACAGGGAGCAGGCAGGCTCCTGTGGAAGACCCTGACCCAGGGTCTACAGGGGAAAGGTTACTTCAGGGCAATTAGCCTGGGCCAGCACTCTGGCCCACAGCAGAGAAAGAGCCTCTCAAAGATAGCCCAAAAAGGAGGATGGAATAGGGTGAAAGGTTGGGTTGGAGAGAAGCCCCAAAAGGCAGAAGGAACTGTTTTGTATTTTGGGATTTTTTAGTTTGGACTTCTTGGTTTGTGACTTGGTCGGAGAGTTAAAAGACATCTCCAGAACTGTGGAGAGCCATGGAAACCCACCTCAGAGAGGGAGATTGAGGCAAGGAGTGGCTGCAATGCAACACTTGACCATCAAGGGGCCCTATTGGGCAACCAGGCCCTATGACAGCCAGATAGGAGTCATCTTAGTAGGATTCAAGAAAAACTGGACAACTGTGGTATATCAAAGGATATTAGGGCCTTAAATATGGTGATTTATGTTTATATGCATATTAAAATTGAGAAAACATTTCCTTCGGACATATTGGAAGTTACTTGTGTAATATTTTTCTTGTGGGGCATCAAAAGTGGGTCCTTTGTTGGGATCAGGTGGGTATTTCAAACTTGATAAACTTCCTGCTGTTTAAGACATAGGTTTTAGTAGACCCATTCTTCCTGGTTTCCTCTTCTACAGTAGTGCTCTACCCATAGGGCAGCTACAGCTGAACTCTACTTGGAAACCCAACACCAAGTTCTCCCATTCCAGGACTACGGCAAGGGCTGGTTAAATCCTTTGCTCTAGTTCAAGTAGAAAATAGATTAAGCTGAAATTTTCCATGGTTGCCAGGTAAATTTACAGTGAAGAGTGAAACATGCAATATGTCTTCCCACATGTAGGTACACGGTGCTCCCTTAAACTATTTTTTTAGAATCCTATTGTGACTTAGAGAGACAGAGAAACAGGTGAGAAGTAGGTTTAGTGCCCAACTGAGGACCTGACAAATAAGTAGTCTATGACTATTCATTTCTATTAAGAAATACACAAAACAAGGAGCCTTATGTCTTTTTCCCCCCCAAAAGTTCTCAATAACTAGACAAAGAAATAGAACTGCTGATTGTTATAAGATGTGGGAGGACACATTTCATGCTATTATATAACATGAAGCCAGATTTTTTTGCCCTCTAATTTCATTTGCACTTTCTTGGTAAAATCTGGGAGGTCCAGAATCTTCCTGAAGGCAGACTGATGGGATTTGAATTTTGAGTTTGCTGAAACATGGAGACATTTCTGCAGTTCTTGCCCAGCTCTACTTAAGCTCTATCCGGTGGCAGATGATATTTGTAAATATTCCCAGTCAAATTAAATCCAAGAAATGGGGTGAATTTATTCACAGGGTATAAGAGCTTCTGATAAAAACTGTATTTCACCATTCACTTCCTTTTGACAAAAGCAGCTGGCCTTAATCACATTTCAAACCCTTGAGAATACATCTTTCAGACTTCTTGTACATTACCTAGTCTTCTCTTACAGTGCTCTCATTGCAAAACCCTTTCCCACCATTTTATTAGCAATGCTAGTACAAGTTTCTTTTAAGGCTTTGCAGCAATCAGTGTTATATAAAGTAAGAGAAGCAAAGTTTTGAGCATTTAGGAGGAAAATCAGGACATTAAACATGGGATTAAAAAGATAATGTTTTCTGACATTGGATTGGTATTCACAGAAATTACTCAGATACTCATTACATTTCTAAATTACAGCATAAAGAGATTCAAAACAGTTCAGGAACCATCAGAGGAGAATAAGTGTAAACTGGAGATGGACATGTCTGCTAACCCATCACTTTTAGGCCAGATGGAAGCCAAAGGTCTATTTTTCATACTAGGATACCTAATTTTGGCATCAAAATCCCAAAGTTAGGCAACAAAATATCTATTTTATATACTGACTATTGGGTTAGTAGCAATAGAATGGCAATTAATGATCGGGGGGAAAATCTGACTTGCAGTAAAGCTTTTTTATGGCTGCAGTTTCAGAACAGTTGTTTATACAAAGTTTATTGAGACTATTGATACTGCAACTTCGTGCTGGAAAGACCACTGACTCTGAGGATGTTGCGAGAAATCCTGAAACCCGACTGGTTCCAGTTGAGTGAGGGATTTACAAACTAGGAACTATTAAGAAGCCGGTAAATGTCTCTTAAAGATTACAGACTGTCCCCCCAAACTTGAATTGATTTAATGACCTAGACATTTACATTTTTTCCAGTGGAAAGCCTTGAATATTGATGATGTGTTTTTTTTATGTAACTAGTGTCCACAATTACACACAAGATACAAGCCTTAGGAAGTCTTTAGCTGACGCGGTATGCATTTCAATATGCAAAGAGAAACAAGTGAGTGCAGTCAAGGCTACTATAAAGGGAGAGGTTTTTCCTATAAATAGGGCAGTTTTTATTTTGTTTTAGAACTGTGATATATTAGCTGCTAGGAACATTATGAATTTCTAACTCTAGAAGCAAAGTAGTACAAGGGTGAGCAAACTTTTTGGCCCAAGGGCCATGTCTGGGCTGCAAAATTGTATGAAGGGCTGGGTAGGGAAGGCTGTGCCTCCTGAAACATCCTGGCCCTAGCTCCCTATCGGACCTCCTCCCACTTCCATCCCCCCAACCGTCCCCCTCAGAAACACCAACCCATCTAACCCCCCTTCTCCTTGTCCCCTGACCGCCCCTCCAGAGACCCCCACCCCAACCACCCCTGCAGGACCCCACCCCCTATCTAAGGCCCCCTGCTCCTTGTTCCCTGACTGCCCCCTCCCAAGACCCCACCACCCTAACTGCCCCCCCAGGACCTCACCCCTTACCTAACCCCCCCCCCGCTCCCTGTCCCCTGACTGCCCAGACCCCTATCCACCCCCACCCCCTGACAGACCCCCGGGACTCCCACACCTATCCTACCTCCCCGTTCCCTGATTGCCCCCCAGAACCTCCGCCCCATACAACCGCCGCTGCTCCCTGTCCCCTGACTGCCCCCAGGAACCCGCTGCCCCTTATAACTCCCCCTCACCTTCTTACCCACTCAGAGTAGCATGCCATGCCATGCCACTCAGAGTAGCATGTCTGGCAGCCGCATGGCCTGGCCGGAGCCAGACACGCTGCCCTGCAGGAGTGTGCAGCCCCGGTACCTAGAGTGCAGGCAGTGGCGGAGGGACAGCAGGGTAAGGCTGGGGCTAGCCTCCCCGGCCAGGAGCTCAGGAGCTGGGCAGGATGGTGCAATGGGCTGTAGTTTGCCCACCCCTGTAATAGTAGGATAGTTATGTAAGATTTTGTAGTAAAACGTTGTGACCATTAGTGTAGTATTTATTCGTTTTGCTGCATGTCTAAAATCATCCCCACTCCCTTGAGAGATATTAGTAATTTTAATGGGAGAAAGTTGGTGGTGATTTCTTTATTGTTCTAGGATATCTTCTATTTCAGGCATTACAGATCTCATTAGCAGAGTAACCAGGCATTTTCCCCCACCCGCCATGAAACTCCTCCTTTTCTCTACAGGGTATGTGCACATGGGCATGTGAACATTTACATATAGCAAGCAGTTTTATTCTTGACGCTATGTGTCTGCCTCAGCAGTACAGCATCTGCCATATAAATCATCTTTTTATCTCTTTCTCCCGCTCTGTGAATATTTTAACACCAAGAATATACGCACACTTCTCTGCTATTTCCATGGAAACCTGAAGAGGAAGTCAGTCAGAATGACTGCTTTCGAATGCACAGGATAGAAAAAAAAGCATCTTGCTCTCTCCCCCTACAAGGATAAATTCAGGAGTCACTGGGACAAATTAATCACTGGCATAACTCTATGAACTTCAATTTAGTTACAGTAGGAATGAATTTGGCACACTGGAGGAAATGAGCGCTTTGAACATTTGTCAACATCTGTAAAAACAAAGATGGAAAAAGAAAGGCAGAAAAACAAACAGCTTTGTTCTAATGATTCAGTAGATATCTATTCTATTTTTAGAAGACAGTGAGATGGACAAGTGACAAACAGCCAGGCAAATTACTAAATTCACTTCAAGATTGCAGTAGCTAGTGATCTGTTTAGTAGTACCCTTTATTCCTCTGGTCCGACTCTTTCTCTGAATGTCTCTTTCTTCAATCAATGAGCCATTAATTAAGAACTCCTTCACCAGAAGGCTCTCATTTAGCAGAGTCAGCACTAAGAAAGATATTGTTGAAAAAGACCCTGATGGGCTACAAAGACTATTGCATTATTACTTAAAGTGGGTGTAGGATGACCATAAGGCAAGTGTGAAAAATTGGGACGGGGTGGGGATAATAGAAGTCTATATAAGAAAGAGCCCCCGAAATAGGGACTGTCTCTAAAACCAGGACATCTGGTCACCTTAAGTGGGTGAACCTCAGAAGGTTTGGAATTAGTTCAGTTTGGATATTCATCCCAAAGATTGGAAGAGATTATCTGCCTTTTTGGAGGGTTCTCTTCCATATCTCCTTCCATATCACCCTACTCCCCTCCCCACTTCAACAGTCTCTCTTTCTTTATGACCAATATTTATCTCATGATTTTATCTTTGATTTTGTTATAGTACTGCTTTCCACCATCACAAGCAATAAGGTGATTTTCCAAAGGAATCCCATGGTAATCTTTTTACTACCTTGAGGCATCTAGAGTGGCCCATTGCCTTCTCTCCACCGCAAGGTGCAGCAGCAGTATGGCTCAATTAGCCTGGCAGAGTCCAGCAGCTTTGTTGGACTCTCTTGCTGCCCACTTACAGCTGTATCAAAATTTTGTGTGATCTGGGACTACCAGTGAGGCATATTCTAAGACAAAATATAATATTACAATGATTTGATTCAGATATAGTATATTCAGAAATGCACAGGATCCCATATATTCCAGTAATTTTAGGGGGGAAAGAATCAGAATATCATACTCAAGAGTTGTCTATATTACGAATATCCTTTCCAGATCAAACAAAGAAAAGAACAAAAATTGAGGCCAAAGGGTTTAGGGACACACCTTTTTTAGTTTGAGACAGAAAAAAAAAGTCATTTTGTTGTTAGACATATGGAAATATATTTTCCTAGTGTGGGGCAGAAGGAATTATTTGAGGAAGGGATTTGAACTAATTCCCCAGTGTTAGAGAGAAGAGCAGAGTACATTTTAGGGATTAGAGATAGTATAAAAATTACTTATTTCCAATGTTTGAGAGGGGAAACTCCAGAAATTTAAAAGAATAGTGTAGAGAGTGTCCCTTCCCAATGTGAGGAAGAAAATACTCTGAAGGTTAGAGATATGAAGCCAAAATACCACGGCACAGGAAAAAAACATAGGGATTAGAAGTATGAAAACAGCCTCTTTCCAGTTTGGAATAAAAGGGAATTTAAGAGCGAAGACACTGATTCCTCTCCGTGTGGCATAGATGTGATCTATGTATTCAGTACTGTTTCTATTTTTGTAAAGTTGTCAATGCTCCCAGGAATTTGGGGAGCTAGAATTTATCCCTTAAGAGGTGCTTCATGCAATGAGGACTGCTAGTAAATGTAGCCATGTATCAAAGCTGCCCTACCAGAAACATCATTTCCAATATCTGTTCACTGGAGGTGAGGCAGTGATGCTGCAAAAATATTCTAAGGGCACTTCCTGAAGAATAGTAATTCTAGGTCTGGTCTACATTAGAAAGCTTTATCTGCAAAGTTGTCAGTTAGTGTGAAAAAAAACAACCACCACCATGCCCATAACCAACATACATATGCTGGCAAGAAACCTAATGTAAATCCAGTTATACTAGCCAAAAAATTTTTTTTTAAAAATCGCATTATCTTCATCTGATCAGAGGACTGTTTAAGCTATACTGGCAAAATAAGTTTATCAGCATAAGCTGCATCTCCACTAGGAGGGGTTTGCCAGTATAGCTCTACTAGTTTACCCGCAAACTCTTTTCAGTATAGATGTGGCCTAAAAGTATTAATAACATGTTAACTTGGTAGACCTAACAGATGCTCCCAGGAAGACACACTAGGAGTAGTGAGAGAGGATGAAAAGACAAATGAAATACAATGAAATGTGACATATAGCAGTAACAACAGAGTTAAGATTAACAATGCGGTTCACTGCAGAGTGAAACCAGGGCCGGCACAAGGTATTGTTCCGCCCTACGCGGCAAGCTTAGAGGGGGGCGCTGGCGTCCACAGTCCTAGTGTCTGATGAATTGCCGCTGACGGGCAACTTGTTGAGCTGCCGCCGAATTCTCAGTGGCAATATGGCAGCAGTTCAACGCGCATTTCAGCGGCAATTCGGCGGACACTAGTATCCCTGACAGCCCGTTGAGCTACTGCCGAATTGCCACTGAGGGGGACAAAAAGCCGCCCTTCAAATTCTGGTGCTGTAGGCAACCGTCTAGGTCGCCTAATGGGTAGCGCCAGCCCTGAGTGAAACAAATCAGTCTTTTGAGTCTTTTCTATGGCAGTTCACAAATATCTAATACTCAGTCTAGCTTCAAATACGCGGCAGGTGGGATGTATTTATAATCTCTTGACAAAACTCATAAAACCGAGGAGAACATAGGATTACTTAATAAATTTCAAACTTTATGCCTACAAAAAAGGTCCTGATCCTGCAAACAGATGTCTGTAACTGCACACATGAAAATAGTTCCTTTGAGCTCAACTGCACTTCTTATGTGCATAATACTATGCGTGTGCATCAGTGTTTGCAATATCCGGGCTTTATCCTGTATTTACACAGCCTAGAGCTAATTAGCTAAATTACTTTTCCACAGATCAATAAATCTTGAAAGGTTATAGGGGAAAAGTAGTTGGCCAACTTTTTGTCATTAATTAAAAAAAATATAAATGTATAACTAGCTTTAATAATGTGGCAGATCCTAAATTCTATAGCAGCTTTAGGAAAATCAGCCACTTCAACCCTTGTTGTTTGATACTGCCATAGTTTGGAGAAAAGCTAATCTCTTAAATAAGAAAAATAAAACAGCACCTAAAAAAGTCAGTCTGCTTTTTTGAATGGTTCCTCAAATTGCAACCATTTTTTTGAAGTGTTCTACTCGGAAAATTAATTACTATGTAAATACCATACACGCAAATTAAAAATCCTCTAAACTCCATTCAACATCAGCCATCTTCATTCTATAACCGCTGTTACTGAACTTGTGTAAAAGATGACCATTACATTGTACCTAAAAGTGACAAGACACCACCTGACTCAATGCTGAAAAACAAAGCTGCAGTATACCAGTATTTCACCCTTACTAAAAATATGCAGGCTTGACTCATCAGGGCCGGTAATTTTAGACATCTCAGGGACCTATGTTGAGGCTGATTGTTGAGAAACCCTGAGGTAAAAAAAATAATCCTGCATGACTCAGTAATACAATAATCTTTTTTCACTCTCTTGTTTTCATTAGCCAGGGGCAGGAAGAGCTCTAGTGAGACAACCAGTGGGAATAGTCATAGAAGAATCAAGCAGGAGTAACACAGGTGTTGTACATCTAGGAGATTATATGAATGTCACAAAAGGCATACAAATAAAAATATATACTCAAAAGAAACACCCAGAAGGTTTAAGTTATTCTTCCTCTCTAATAAAACTTGCAGATTTGTTGAATTTTTTAAAAACTTATGAGGATTTATCATATTTGGTAAAATAAATACATAAATAACTTTGTACCTGCAATGCAGGCAGTAAATGCTGTTGGTGTTTAATTTTTACTGACATTGCATGCTGGCTGGGATGTGACCTTTGAAATTTGGTCTGTGAGTGGTGTGAGCAATCAGTGGTCACAGGCAAGTAAGCCAAGGAAGCCAGCAGTAAAGGCTTCTTCCTTTTTTCAGTGTCTGAAGATGGGGCCCTCAGTGGTTCCTTCCCAATGGAACTCCTCTCAGGAGCTTTTTGGCAAATCTGAATGGGGCACTCAATTTCTGGGGCCACTGTGATCACGAGACAGGCTCCGTAGTAACTTTTATGCAAAGAAAGAACCTCCCCATTCCAGTAACTTCAGGCTAAGAAAATGCACAGATCCATAGATATTCCTCATCAATCATTCAGCAGATCCGTAGGTATTTTGAGACATTTGAGGTTATGGTCAGGCTAGCAGAATTATCTCCACTACCCTAAAAAGTCATGACTGAAAAATAATTCCAAAAATGCTAAGCTAGCAAAGAGTTGAAACTAAATTTATAGGAAACACCAGTGATACATTTTTTCTGCCATGCTCAGAGAGGGACAGGACTGGTATTGGACAGGTTGGAGGGGAAGGGGAGAAGGAATCGTCTTGTGAGAACTGAGCAGAAGAGTCATTTCTAGAACACATTCTCCTCCAGAGCCTGGAATGGAATCCTAGACTCCTGAATTTCACTATTCCTCTCCTCTCAGCCATCTATGAAATCCTCTGGCAAAGTGTCTTATCCTTTCTAGTGCTGGTCCATATAGAGGATGACAACTAATTAATGCTATCAGTTACTCTATTAGCTCCAGTAGCAGAGGTCTGTGCAGTGGATCTAAAGGTTCCAAACTTGCTGATAAAACATGATGGAATTTGTTGTTTTCCAATATGGATTTTTTTTTAAATTACACACCAAAACTATATAAAAGGAAATTAAGTTGCAAAATCAAGCACTCAAAAGTTAGGAAATGCCAAAATTAAGGTTTAATGTGTAGTCAACTGAGTTATAATTCAGTATAATAACTGAATGCCTTTTAGTAGTGTATTAAAATGACTAACATCTGTCAGGTGTGGTTCATTCTTTCTTTACCTCTTCCCCAGGGGAAAATTGTGTGTACAGTGTAGTGTTTTAGTTTGGTTTTGTGTTGGAGTTTGTTTTAAATGTACCTGATATAGTGTACATATTAGAAAAGGCAAGTTTGATGAAGTACGCCTTACATTGGAGTGCAAGTTTTGTGATGGTTCTAAGTTTCTGTGGGAGTTTTTTCTTGGGTGCTGGACCAAGACTTTGGAACACTCTGTCTCCTGCACAGCTCAGCTTTACTGTTATGGTAGAAAATTCCATTGTGCCTGAAAAGCAGAGCTATCAATCACTGTCTTCATCATAGAGCTTTAGGTGACCTTTTAAATATGCTGATTCCCGACCACTGAGCATCTTGAAATAAAGTACCAACACTTTGAATTAGACTTAATATTATATAGCAGGGATAGTCAATAAGTGGCGTGTGGGTCAAATATGGACCACCAGACACTTTTGAATGGACCCCAAAATCTTGTTATTTACTTGCTGTTATCATTACTGTTATTTTTGTTATTATTTTCTCTGGGATCTGGACCTTGGCTATACCTTGACAAAGAAATCTGGACCTTGAAAAAAATAACTATCCTGTTCTGTAGGAAGCCAGTGTAAAGAGCAAAGCGCAGATCTGATTTGCTCACAATAGCCCATGTTTCTGAGATGTGCTGCAGAGTACTCTACTAGTTGGACTTTCCTACAGGCTGATGGTTTTATGCCCAGATATATTACTTTGCTGTAGTCCGCACAGGAGGTGATAAAGGTATGTATAATTGAGGCCAGGTCCACCAGCAAGCTGGAGATGGCAGAAAGGGTTAGTGTCAATAAGGAATCTAGGAGCACTCCTAAACTACGGACCAAAGGAGATTGCACCATGGCTGCAAACCCTTCAAAGTGCTTTCCTCTGCCTGCCAGCATAACCTCTTGTCTTGCCTGAGTTCAGCTTCAACCAGCTGTTATTCATCCATGAACTAGTTTTGTCCAGCACTGGGCTATCTTTGTGTTAGTTGTATGGTACTAGTGAAAGATAGGTAGATTAGCATATTGTTGACTTCTAATTCCATGTCATTTTACCAGTTCATCTAGTGGCTGCATGTAGATGTTGGATAGGACTGGAGAAAGAACTGATCTTTGTGGGACTTCACAAAGTGAGGGCTCTAGCAGCAGAGATGCAGTTTCACATCTCTACTCTTGGGATGCATCCCTCCAGGAAGGACTTAAACCATTTTATTGCATTCCCCTGGACCATTACTACCTCTCTGAAAGGAGAACATTATCTCATGATCAACAGTGTCAAATGCTGCAGTGAGGTCCAGAAAGATGAGATTGGATGTCAGTCTACCCACCATACACTCACAGTAGGAGATCAACCATCAGTACTACTAGAACTGTCTCCATACCAAGAGATGGCCTAAATTCAGGTTGTTCCAGGTCTAGGATATTAACTTAAATTAGATGAGCTTGTGTGGCAACTTTCTTTATAAGATAGCTCAGGAATGGAAATGTTGATACTATGCAGTAGGTTGATACATCAGTATTTCCACTCACATCCCTCTACACGCTGTTAGTATATCTGTGATGACTGACTTTGATCTGGGGTCTTTGTAATAAAAGACCTGTTCTTGAAAGATGCTGAGAACCCCCAATTCCTACTTAATTATTTACAAAGCTGAAAAGGGTTAGATTGTTGGCCTTGATCTGGCACAAAGGGTATGAAAAACTGGTGTCCATTTTTAGGGACCATTCTTGCTAGCTATTTGGCTGTTCTAAAATATGTCTGGGCCAAACTAGTCTCTGGCCAGCCCCAGCATTTGGGAGTAGTAGGATAGATGCCTTAGAATACAGCGGCTTCAAAAATATCATTTTTCCCACAAAAAACTTCAATGAAAGTGAAGAAAAAATGCTGATTTTTGTCTAAATTTTCAGTGGAATATTTTGACTTTTCATAAAAAATGTTGGTTTCAAAAATTAAAGATTATGCAGACGTTTCTACAAAATATTTTAATTTAATCAAAAACTAACTTTCCATTGAAAAAAGTGTCTAAAATATTTTTATTTTCTTTTTTTGTAATGTGCTTACAGCATGTAGTATAATTAATTCAAATGAAAATGGAGACCTTGAGAAACCAGGATAAGTCCTAAGGTTCAGAATGTTGTTCACTAGTGTGAACATCTGTGCAAATCTTGAGTAACACCAGTGGCATCAGTGGCGTGACTCCTAATTTATACTGGTATTACCATAAGCAAAATTTTAAACTTTGGCCTTTTTTCCCCTTTTACTGATTGTACCTCCCAGCTACCCCACAGATTCAAAAGTGGGACAGACAGCAAGAGTATAGCTGATGATTGCATCTCTACAACAAGCCAGGGAGAAGAGAGGCAGTTTTCCAGGATCCACCATCCCCCCCCCTCCACCCCCGCCCCCATCTTTTTACTCTTCTCCCCATACCCTCAAAGAACACCAATGCAATCCTCCCTTAAGCTGAAAAGGACTGGATGTGATTCAAATAGCACTGTTGGTTTTTAAATGGGAAGTCAACCAGAATAGACGACTGGCGCCTCCCGATAGTGGGGAGGCACAAGCTAAAGGGGAGGACACATGACCACCCGAGGTGACCCCTCCCGTCCTGCGCCCAGCCTAGGACTGCAGTGCTCTCTCTGCTCCATGTTACATGCCGGGGTGGCGCTCTCAGTTCTTCTCTCCCTGTGCCTCTCCCTCACACATTTGGTCAGGGAGAGCAGCTGAATGGACCAAGGGAGAGGCGCAGGGAGAGAAGGACAGAGTCTTTTTCCCTCCCCACCCCCAGCAGGCTAATCTGGGGAGCACTTGATCCCCCCCGTCCCCTGCACATCCTCTCTACACATCACCTCCGCTTAAGAGTAAAGCAAGTTGATTTCTCTCACCAGGAGCTAAACAGGTTGCTTCTGTAGTGGTCAAAATCCCTGCCAGTCTGAGGGCAAAGGATCAAGCTCAAACCCAGACTTGGGCCCTCCATAGTATGCTGCGGCTACCAGGTCATCACCCTGTGGGAAATTCTGCCATTAGAAAAAGTCCTTTAACAGCTTTTCATGCAGTAGTCTTTTTGCTCTGATCCTGTTTCGGTGACTTCAGTCATTGACCTATCTGCCTTGCAGTCTCCATATGCCTTCTAGTTAGTGGGAAGAAACTTCAAGATCATCATGATGGCAAGAGATACCTTAGAATAATAGGTAGAAGATCTGAAATTACTGCTCTTGGTCCTCAAATGTGGTACTTTTACCATGTATCATAGATGGGATAAAGGGAGAAGACAGCCATTGTTCCTGTAAGAACTTGAATTGAACCAAGCTCTGCAAGCATTCTGCTTAAAATATCTTCAAAGATGTGATAAAAGGTGATGGCAGCCAGTCCTCCCACAAGAACTGCAGCTGCATAAAGCTCTGAGAACACTCTTATCATGATGTCACACAACAGCAAAAAATAGCCTTAGCGTTTTTTTCCACAGTGAACATATGCAGTGAAAGAGCAAAGTGACAGCTTAATCATTTACCTTGCTTTTGTTCTAGAATAGGCTTTTTCACTGTACTTTACTGTGATACTACTGAAGAGAAGGAACAGTGGTAACCTTTGTTCCAGTTACAACTGGTTCAGCCTCAATGATCCAGTTAAAACTTTCCTTCAGGGTCTCCAAATCCCAGCAAGAGGCAACTCTTCTCTCAACATCCCTTTCTGACTGGTGTTCAGAGCTTTGGATGTGTGCCAGTAGCTGCAAGGTCAGCACAGGAATTCCAAGGTCTGATGCTCAGCTTCTTGGGGAACACAATTTACTGTTTCAAATGACTGTGAAGATTTAAAAACAAATGAACTATGGACATTTTTTTGTAAATGGAAATGTCCACAGTAAGCTTCAGAATATAGCAACATATAACTCAGAAGCTTCAGTTAGTGCAGAATGCTGTGGCTCACTTCTTGAATAAGATACGCCATTTTGAATGAATAACACACCAAAGATCCTTCATCTGCAGTGGCTAAGTATTAATTTTTCTGGGGGAAAAGATGTTGTTATAATTGATAAAGCCCTAAATCAAGTAAGAGTCCTAATCATCTGAATTTGATCCGAGTATGGTAAACTGAAAACCTTGATCTGGGAGATCATCTCTTTCCTTGTGTTCTATACTATCAGGGTTGACTCCTCTCACTGTTGGTTCACATTTTAAATGTTCCCTAGTCACAGACAGGGTATTCTCAATAGAGGCACCACATCTTTGCAACTTGTTCCTTCCAACTGTTCTTCAGAGGGTAAGTTGCAGATTCAGTCATCAGCTTACTATCTAGCCACCTGGGCAGTGGTTCTCAAACTGGGGTTACAGGGGGTTCTCGGGGAAAAAAATTCCTAATGGAGGACAGAGCTGTCCATAGAGATCCCAGGCAGCATGGGGCCAACAGCGTTGGGGACTTCCAGGAGCGAAAGAATAAATGGACACAAAAGAATAAATGGACGCAAATCTGACATCAGGCATCATAACATTCAAAAATCAGTAGGAGAACACTTCAGTCTCCCTGGTGACTCTATAACAGATCTGTTTTAAAACGGTGGCAAATTTGCGGCACTATATTGATGGGTCCCGCGCTTTCTCTTCTTGTGGGGGGTTCAGGGAGCCTATTTCTTGCCCCTGAACAGGGTATTAACTGTCCCACTAGTATCCTAGAGGGGAGAAGTGGAGAGGGAGGGACCTGGGCCCGCCCTCTACTCCGGGTCCCAGCCCAGGGGCCCTGAGGATAGCGGTAAACCACTTGGACTAGCTATTCCTTCCCCTGGGGTACTTCCCTCTCCTACCCTTCAGCTTGTGGGGGCTTCCTGCCCTCTCTCTGCACAAGCCAGGTGTTCCTTTACCTAGGGTCTGGGTCTTTCTTAGCTCACCACAGCACGTCTCCAAACTCTGCTCTGTTTTCTTCCAATCTGCTCACCGCTCCAACTCCTTCCAAACTCCCTCAACCTGTCTGATTGAAGCAGGGGGGGTTTATCATGTGACTGGCTTCAGGGGCTTTAATTGACTTCAGGTGCCTTAATTGGCTCCAGGTGCTCCAACCACTTCTAGCAAACTTGCTTCCCTCTAACACTCTCCTGCTGGCCATGCTGTATCACAAAACAGAAAAACTTCAAAAACAGACTCCAATGAGAAGATGCTGAACTGGAATTAATTTGCAAATTGGACACTGTCAAATTAGGGTTAAACAGAGACTAGGAATGGCTGGGTCCTTACACTAATTGAATCGATGTTAAGTATCCTCACACCGTCTTATCAATAATCTGATATTAACCATCTTGATTATCACTACAAAAGTTTTTTTTCTCCTGCTGTTACTAGCCAGTCTAAATTAAATAGCCTCTTAGAATTGGTATGACAACTTCCACCTTTACATATTCTCTCTCTCTCTCTCTCTCTCTCTCTCTCTCTCTCTCTCTCTCTCTCTCTCTCTCTCTCTCTCTCTCTCTCTCTCTCTCTCTCTCTCTCTCTCTCTCTCTCTCTCTCTCTCTCTCTCTCTCTCTCTCACCTACTGTGTGTTCCAGTCTATGCATCCGATGAAGTGGGCTATAGTCTACGAAAGCTTATCCTGAAATAAATTTGTTAGTTTCTCAGATGCCACAGGTATTCCTGTTCTTATTACAGAGCTGATGTCTGTGCAACCATAGATGACACCTTTGGATGTAGAGTCCTTGGGCCAGTGCCAGGACAGTGGCAATAGGCGCTCTGTAGATCTACCTCAATAAGTCCAACTGGACTTAATTTTGTGGTACTGCTAGGCATAGCATAGACTGGGCATTCTTCAAAGTAACACACTTTACAAGGTAGGATCAAAATCTCCCTTTTTCCATTTTCTGACAGTTGTATGTAGGAAAAGAGAGTAACAGAGGATTTGTTTTGTATGGGCATTTTCCATGACTTGCTACTCTGTCTTTTGAAGAATCAGAGAGGTAGCCGTGTTAGTCTGGAATAGCAGAGGTAACAGAGTCCTGTGGCACCTTAAAGACTAACTAAAGTATTGAAGCATAAGCTTTCGTGGGCTAATACCCACTTCGTCGGATGCAAGCAGTGGAAGTGTCCAGGGGCAGGTATAGATAAGAACCGGGTAGGAGGTAACAAGGTTAGTCCAATCAGCCTGAACCAGCTTGTTATCTCAAATCAGGGAGGGTGAGGTATTCCTCTAGCAGCTGAATTGGAGGTGTGAACTTGGAGAGAGGAGAAGCTGTTTTTGTAATTAGCAAGCCATTCAAGATCTTTGTTCAATCCCAGACTGATTGTGTCAAATTTGCAAATGAATTGCAGCTCTGCAGTTTCTCTTTGCAGTCTGGTCTTGAAGTTTTTTTGCTGTAATATGTAATACACACTCAGCCCCGGCAGAATAGTCTGTCCTATCTTGAGGACTCTCATTCTGTCCCACCACCCACACAAACATGATACAATTCTGCAGTGATCTGGAAGCCTACTTTCGCCGTCTCCGACTCAAAGAATACTTTCAAGACAACATGGAACAGCACACTGATACACAGACACCATCCCACCAGCAGCACAAGAAGAAGAACTCCACATGGACTCCTCCTGAGGGTCGAAATGACAGTCTGGACCTATACATAGAATGCTTCCGCCGACGTGCACAGGCAGAAATTGTGGAAAAACAACATCACCTGCCTCACAACCTAAGTCGTGCAGAACGCAATGCTACCCACAGCCTCAGAAACAACCCTGACATCATAATCAAAGAGGCTGATAAAGGAGGTGCTGTTGTCATCATGGACAGGTCAGACTACCAAAAGGAGGCTACCAGACAATTCTCCAATACCAATTTCTACAGGCCACTTCCCTCCGATCCCACTGAGGAATATACTAAGAAACTGCACCATCTACTCAGGACTCTCCCTGCACTAACACAGGAACAAATTAACATACCCTTAGAGCCCCGACCAGGGTTATTCTATCTACTACCCAAGATCCACAAACCTGGAAATCCTGGATGCCCCATCATCTCGGGCATTGGTACTCTCACTGAAGGACTGTCTGGATATGTGGACTCTCTTCTCAGACCCTATGCCACCAGCACTCCCAGTTATCTCCGTGATACCACCCACTTCCTGAGAAAACTACAATGCATTGATGACCTTCCAGAAAACACCATCCTAGCCACCATGGATGTAAAGGGTCTCTACACAAACATCCCACACAAAGATGGAATACAAGCTGTCCGGAATAGTATCCCCAATGATGCCACAGCACAGGTGGTTGCTGAGCTCTGTGACTTTATCCTCACACACAATTATTTCAAATTTGGTGACAATATATACCTCCAGACCAGTGGCACTGCCATGGGCACCCGCATGGCCCCACAGTATGCCAACATTTTTATGGCTGACCTGGAACAACGCTTCCTCAACTCTCGTCCACTCACGCCCCTTCTCTATCTATGCTACATTGATGACATCTTCATCATCTGGACCCATGGGAAAGAAACTGGAAGAATTCCACCATGCTTTCAACAGCTTCCACCCCACCATCCACCTCAGTCTGGACCAGTCCACACAGGAAGTCCACTTCCTAGACACCACGGTGCAAATTAATGACGGCCACATCAACACCACCCTGTACCGAAATCCTACCGACAGCTATGCCTACCTTCATGCCACCAGCTTCCATTGGGGACATACCACACGATCCATTGTCTACAGCCAAGAACTGAGGTACAATTGTATTTGCTCCAACCCCTCAGACGGAGACCAACACCTACAAGATCTTCACCAAGCTTTCTCAAAACTACAATACCCGCACAAGGAAATAAGGACACAGATTAACAGAGCCAGATGTGTACCCAGAAGCTTGCTGCTGCAAGACAAGCCCAAGAAAGAAAACAACAGAACACCACTGGCCATCACCTACAGTCCTCAGTTAAAACCTCTCCAACGCATCATCAGTGATCTACAACCCATCCTGGACAATAATCCCTCACTTTCATAGGCCCTGGGAGGCAGGCCAGTCCTGGCCCACAGACAACCTGCCAACCTGAAGCAGATTCTCACCAGCAACAACACACCACGCCATAACTCCAACTCAGAAACCAATCCATGCAACAAACCTCGATGCCAACTCTGCCCACATATGTACACCAGCAACACCATCACAGGACCTAACCAGATCAGCCACACCATCACTGGTTCATTCACCTGCACATCTACCAATGTCATATATGCCATTATATGCCACCAATGTCCCTCTGCTATGTACATCGGCCAAACTGGACAGTCCCTACGAAAAAGGATAAATGGACACAAATCAGATATCAGGAATGGCAATATACAAAAACCTGTAGAACACTTCAACCTGCCTGGACACACAATTACAGATTTAAAAATCACCATATTATAGCAAAAAAACTTCAAGACCAGACTGCAAAGAGAAACTGCAGAGCTGCAATTCATTTGCAAATTTGACACAATCAGTCTGGGATTGAACAAAGATCTTGAATGGCTTGCTAATTACAAAAACAGCTTCTCCTCTCTCCGAGTTCACACCTCCAATTCAGCTGCTAGAGGAATACCTCACCCTCCCTGATTTGAGATAACAAGCTGGTTCAGGCTGATTGGACTAACCTTGTTACCTCTTACCTGGTTCTTGCCTACTTCTCTATATCTGCCCCTGGACACTTCCACTGCTTGCATCCGACGAAGTGGGTATTAGCCCACGAAGCTTATGCTTCAATACTTTAGTCTTTAAGGTACGACAGGACTCTTTGTTACCTCTGTCTTTTGAAGATTATTTGAAAATTTTTGGCTCAGCCGGCCTTACGCTCAGCTAGCTGTATGCATTGTTGTCGCCCTGATGGTCCCAGGATGTTAGAGAGACAAAATGAGTGAGGTAATATCTTTTATTGAACTAGCTTATGTTGGTGAGAGTAAGAAGTTCAGCTTGTCCCTTTCACCAACAGAAACTGGTCCAACTGAAGATATTAACTCACTCACTCACCTACATGACATTTCTCTGGCTGTAAAGTAAGAAATTTTGAACATTGCATTGGATTAATTGCAGAATTTCAGGAAATGCTGTAGGCACCAGTGAGCATTTTTCCCCTGGTTCCAGGGAAAGTGAAAAACCAGAAGGGAGGGAAAGGAGAACACCCAGAGCTTTTGCTATCTGTTTAGAAACAATCACACTTCAAGTCCTCTGCAATTTTGTCTACAATTCAAAGAACTGGTTGATAACACCAATTAACATCTTCCAGCATAACAATACACCTGCTCATTGTTCCAATAGAGTTTAACATGCTGACGCCCTAATGAAATAATAGTGGTGGGGAAAAGGTAGGCAGACACAGCCTCTGGCTGGGAGGGGTGGGGATTGGGAAACGCTGGATATAGGAACATTCGGGTGCGGGGGGGAGGGGCGGGACATAAAACCCTCTGGCTGGTCATATGGCATGTCAGCTTCTGTCCATTGACAGAAGGACTAGATGATGTAGCCCTGGCAGAGGTACACTAATTAGGGCTTGTCTTCACTACCAGAGAGATCAACACTGCTGCAGTCTATGCAGCAGGTGTGGATTTTGAGGGTCTAGTGAAGACCCGCTACATTGATGGCAGAGTGCTCTTCCGCCAAATCTGGTATTCCAGCTCATCGAGGAGAGTAAGATAAGTCGACGGGAGAGCATCTCACATCACAGCACGGCAATGAAGACACCACAGTAAGATGACCTAAGCGACGTCAACTCCAGTTACGTTATTCTTATAGCTGAGTAGCATAACTTAGGTAGACTTACCCTGGTTGTGTAGACAAGGCCTAAGTGACTCAACTCCATAACCTAATGCTGCTGTCACAGTTAACATTGAAGGTTTGTCTTGAGAGACATAAAAAGGTTGTTCAGTTCCTCCCCCTAGCCATACCTTTGGAAATAGTTTTAATAAGTGGAAAAAAGGATTTACCATTATTTCCAGTGTGGCCAGAGAACCAAAATTTTGACTGTGCTAAATATTACAAAAACATCTTGGTCCACTTTTAAAAAGGCAAATTATCTTTGAAAATCTTAATGCTCTTTTGCTTTCTGAACAACAGAAAACCCATAAAAGGGACACAACAGAAAACAAAACAAAACAAAAAAACACCAGGGCGCAGGGCAACCAGTGAACCAACACCTCCTCCCACCGGCGCAGGGTGGCTGTATCTTTAGGACAGGGATCCTATCTTTAAATCTCTGGAAAGTGTGGTGTACAGTTATATTGCTTATAAGGGTTTATTAAATAATGTAAATGAAGAGAAGAAGAGTGCATGAGGTAAGAGGTGCATCAGATTTTTAGATCAGAAAATGAAGAACACTATGCCATCTCCAGGAGATACTTCTGGAACTCAATAGTTTTTCCATGTGAGTTTGGAAAGATCATACTTATTCTTAACCCTTTAACTAATTAAGTGCCTAGCTCTGTAAAATTCACTCTGTTCCGAGTCACTGAGTAACTGTTAGGGAATGGGGATGATGGCACCTCAAGATAGCTTCACAACTTCCACTCCATGCTGTGTTTTCATTAGAAGGGATTTTCCTCTTTTTAACCTGGTTCTTACTAATGTGTCCTAGTTCATCTTGATACATTCTTCACTTAATTGATATATAGGCTTGTATCAGATGGATTTCTTCTGTACAAGAGGATTCTCTTGGCAGGGAGTAAAGATGAATTCACCTTCATGTACCCAGTTCCCTCCTTCATATATACATGCTTACATGCTTTCTCTAAATTAATGATATTTTTGGTTACTTCACCTATGACACCAACAGTTTTCTAGAGATTATATGTAGCAATGTGTTTGTATTCATTATAGTTTATGGCATGGTTTTATCTCTAATTCTTTCTCCCACTATAGTCTCTAATAGAGGAATTGATTTTAGAGAAAATGTTATAATTCATTATAAAACACCCAATAAACCAAAACCTCTTAAAATGCAATGTTCTGTTGGCAGAAGTGCTTTGGGAGATGGCGAAAAATTTAAATTAGTATTATGCACTTTTTTCACAGGCAATTAGAGCAAAAGCATTTCAACTGAACTAACAATTGCTTGCCTGACTTAATTGTGCATTTCTGAATTCAGGGAAGGAAGAAAAGTGGGATGCTATGAGATTTCATTGTTCAGTTATTTGCTGTGGCAAGGTTTTCAGTATGAAATGTACTGGATAAAATGAGTTCAATGTAAACAAATGAATTGAGCTTCTTTAACCCCATCACTTCTATATCTGTGTACCTTTGATATGAACATCCGCTCAGTAGCAGAAACCACACCCAACAAGATGGCTCCTAACAGAGTAACTGTGATAGTTCAAGTTGACATCCCTTGTTTTGGGTTTCACATTGTTCAGGACAATGTGGAAATGCCCTGTTGTACAAATGGACAAAAGCATGCCCCCAGAAATGTATCCGACAGTTCTCCATGGGACACTGTAAGGGACCAAGGGCATAGGTGGTCTTGTCTAATGGTCACAGCTGTGCTGAGGTCTGCCCACCAGGGATGGAAGTTGCTGAGCCAGAGTTAAAGGAATCGCATGTCCAGGTTCTGTAAATGGTCAGGTTGGTGTTAGACACCAGAAGTCTCAGGTAGTATCAGTTTAGAATCAAGAGGCAGGGATCAGAGTGCAAGTCAGGCTGGAGTCAGAGATGAGGAGACAAGGAAAAGTCCAACATAGTAACAGTTGCCAAGACAACTTCCTGGGGTCAGTGGAGGCACTTAGCCAATCAGAGGACCACAGGGTACTGTCATTTGGGGCTTCATGGGTGGTACTTCCTGGGGTGCCTATTCTCCTCAGTGCTCCCCAGGTGTGTCTCTGCAGGGCCTTATAGTGACACTGTGGGAATACCAGCCACCCCAGGCTCTGAAGGCCTGGGTTCTAATCCCCAGTAGGGTTGCCAGGTGTCTGGTTTTTTAACAGAACATCCAGTCGAAAAGGGACCCTGGAGGCTCTGGTCAGCACCACTGACTGGGCCGTTAAAAGTTTGGTTGGTGGCACAGCGGGGCTAACACAGGCTCCCTTCCTGCCGTGGCTCGGCACGGCTCCCGGAAGCAGTTGCATGTCCCCCCTCCCGCTCTTAGTTGTAGGGGCAGCCAACAGGCTCCATGCACTCCCCTGTCCCAAGCCCCAGCTCTGCAGCTCCCATTGGGTAGGAACCATGGCCAATGTGAGTTGCAGGAGTGGTGCCTGCAGACAGGGCAGCGCAGAGAGCTGCCTGGCCACGCTTTCGCATAGGAGCCGGAGGGGGGGACATACTGTTGCTTCCGGGAGCTGCTTGAGATAAGCGCTGCCTGGAGCAGCCCTCACCCCCTCCCACACCTCAACCCCCTGCCCCAGGCCTGATCCCCCCCCTCCCACCCTCTGAACCCCTCAATCCCAACCCAAAACCCGTCATTTCCAGCCCCATCCCAGATCCCACATCCCCTGCCATAGCCCTCACCCCCCCAGCACCCCAACCCTCTCCTCCAGCCCTGGTCCCCCTCCTACCCTCTGAACCTCTTGATCCCAGCCTGGAACACCCTCCTACACTACAAACCCATCATCTCCAGCCCCACGCCAGAACCTGCACCCCCAGTTGGAGCCCTCACACACACACACGCACACCCCAACCCCCTCTCCCACGCCCCGAATGCCTCATTTCTGGCCCCACCCTGGAGCCCAGACCCCCAGTCGAAGTCCTTACCCCTTCCCTCACCTAAACTCCCTGAGCCAGCCCGGTGGAAATGAGTGAGGGCGTGGAGAATGAGCAACAGAGGGAAGGGGGATGGAATGAATGGGGGTGTGGTCTAGGAGAATGGGCAGGGCCTTGGAGGAGGGCATGGTAGGGGGCGTGACAAGGGTGTTTGGTTCTGTAGGAGTAGAAAGTTGGCAACCCTAGTCCCCAGGTCCTTACACACACTAAAGAGAACCAATGGAGATGTGATGCTACTTGGCCTTTGGGCACAAATAGAGCCCAAATCCCCCATGTCCATTGACCTGTATAGGGCAGGGAGCAGTAGACTGTCTGTTATTGATGCTCAGTAGCCGGTAGGGATGGCCTGTTTTACAAGACAAAAAATAAAGAAGAGGGGAAAGGGTTCAGTTTTCACTTAAGAAAAAGTTAATATTGGATTGTCCCAGGAATCTGTGGTGGTTAATGCTTTTATAATTCATCTGGAGGAGGAGGTGCATAGTGAAGTGGCAAGAACTACAGCTGATGGAAAATTTGGGTTACTTTGGGTTCCTCAAAATTCTGAGGAACTTTACAGGAACCTAACAAAACTAGATGAATGGACAGCATTATAGCAGGTGGAATATGTGCTAATATATGCAAGGTAATGCACACTAAAAAGAATCATTTGAATTACTCCTACACATTACTGAGTTCTAAATTAATTGTAACCATTCACGTGAAAAATGGATATCACTGTAGTCAACTCCGTGAATTGAGCTCTCCTCAGTGTGTAGGTATGGCCAAATAAAGCAAATCAAATGTTAGCATGTATAAGGCATGGGAGGGAAAAAATTAATGAATATATTATAATATTCTACAAATCAAAGATAAACCTTCACCTGTTCAGTTCTGGCCACCTTATTAAAACAATTCAACAGACATAATCAGAGGTAGGTCATGAAAATAAGATGTTTGAAAAGACTTCCATATGAAGAAAGGCCACAAAGATTTGAGATTAAGTTTAGAGATGACAAATGTGGAACAAGATCAAGGTGTACACAGTAACAAATGGCATAGGGAAGGCACATCTAGCTATCTAAGGTACTGGTATGGTCCCCATTACTGAAGCACCCCACATTCTTTAATGTATTTATCCTCACAATAGAACTTTGAGGTAGGGAAGTTATCTTATTTTCATTTTACAGATAGGAAAATGAGCCAGAGAAAGACTAAATGACTTACCCACGCCCAAAAGCTGACGTTAGGAAGAAATCTACCTAAAGGGCAAGTTATTACAATATTGTCCACTATCGTATTATTTGCTTTGCTTTTGTTTTGTTTTTTTTAACCTGAAGCATCTGATTCTGGTCACTGACCAATACAAAACACTGGAGTAGGTGGGCCATTGGTTTGAACCAATATGGCAATTCTTATATTTCCAAATACAAATGACCTGAGTACCACTGATGGACAGAGCGATGAGATTTTCTTCCTTCCACTTCCTTTGTGTTTCTCACATGGAAACCATTTCATAGACTCATAGACTTTAAGGCCAGAAGGGGCTATCATAATCATCTAGTCTGACCTCCTGTATATTGCAGGCCATAGAACTTCATGTACCTATGCCTGTAGTAGGCCCACAACCTCTGACTAAATTACTGAAGTCCTCAAATCTTGAATTAGAGACTTCAAATTACACAGACAGTGCCATTTACTGTAGTTCAGACCAGCAAGTGACTCTTGCCCCAGGCTTCAGAGGAAGGTGAAAAACCCTCAGGGTCTCTGTTAATCTGTCCGGGGGGGGGGGGGGGGAATTCCTTCCTAACCCCCAGTATGGTGATCAGTTAGACCCTGAGCATGTGGACAAAATCTACCAGTCAAACACCTGGAAAAGAATTGACTGTAGTAACTCAGAGCCCTTCCCCTTTAGTCTCCCATTTCCAGCTATTAAAGATATTTGCTAATAGCAGTCATGGATGGCTCATATGCCATTGTATGCAATCTCATAGCATCCCCTCCATAACCTTATCAAGCTCAATCTTTGCCTCCTAGAATGCTGTTAAATCTGGAAACTTGTTTGGTTTTTTTACTTTTTGATTTGTTGAAATTTTCAGTTTTGGTTTGATGTGAAACATTTTTTTCTTTGCAGAATTACCAGCTAACTACAAAGTCCATTATTCACCACAGCTCTATTTGCAAATATTCTTACAAATAAAATCTGTTGATACCCTTCATTGGTATTCTTAATCTTTTATGCATTTATTCGGGAACATTAAGGCAAGTGACTTGGTATTCCTGGTGTTTGTAGGAAGGAAAAACATTGCATATGATAGGTTAAAGATTAGCAGCCGTGTTAGTCTGTATCCATAAATAAGACGATGAAGACTTGTGGCACCTTAGAGACTAACCAGTTTATTTCAGCATAAGCTTTCATGGCCCACTTCATCGGATGCATAGAATGGAACAGAAGTAAGATGTAAATTTATATACACAGAAAGCAAAAAAAAAAGTTCTACTTCAGAGAAACAGGTGAAAAAATTAAAAATAAATAAAATGAGTAGGTATAGAAGTGATGTGCAACTAGCCCAACCCACCAAGAATGGTAGCAGTGAAGTCACTAGCCTAGTGACATATTGGGTTCAGGGCAATAATGTATGATGGTCAACTGCTATGACTACACAGGACTTCAAACATAGAGAACATACAAAGGACATGTGGCTGCTGGCATTGTGAGAGCACATGTAGCAGCAGCAGTACCATTGTCTGCTGCGTACGCTGCAACTATTTTTGCTACAAGGAATGTTGTACCTAGTCATGCACTTGATGTATGTCTGACTCCAGATCAGAAGGTTGTGGTGTTCAAATCACATCGAGGGCATGTTGTTGGTCTTTATCCCTCTGTATCTGGTTGGTGACGGCTTTACCTCACCAAAGGCTCTTACGTAAATTAAGCTGCCATGGGATAAGAGGGAAGATCCTCTCATGGATTGAAAACTGGTTAAAAGACAGGGAACAAAGGGTAGGGATAAATGGAACTTTTTCAGAATGGAGAGGGGTAACTAGTGGTGTTCCCCAAGGGTCAGTCCTGGGACCGATCCTATTCAACTTATTTATAAATGATTTGGAGGAAGGGGTAAACAGTGATGTGGCAAAGTTTGCAGATGATACTAAACTGCTCAAAGTAGTAAGGACCAAAGCAGACTGTGAAGAACTTCAAAAAGATCTCACTAAACTAAGTGATTGGGCAACAAAATGGCAAATGAAATTTAATGTGGATAAATGTAAAGTAATGCACATTGGAAAAAATAACCCCAACTATACATACAATATGATGGGGGCTAATTTAGCTACAACCAATCAGGAAAAAGACCTGGGAGTCATTGTGGATAGTTCTCTGAAGGCATCCACGCAGTGTGCAGCGGCAGTCAAAAAAGCAAACAGGATGTTAGGAATCATTAAAAAGGGGATAGAGAATAAGTCGGAGAATATCTTATTGCCCTTATACAAATCCATGGTGCGCCCACATCTTGAATACTGCGTACAAATGTGGTCTCCTCATCTCAAAAAGGATATACTGGCACTAGAAAAGGTTCAGAGAAGGGCAACTAAAATGATTAGGGGTTTGGAACGGGTCCCATATGAAGAGAGATTAAGGAGGCTAGGACTTTTTAGCTTGGAAAAGAGGAGACTAAGGGGGGATATGATAGAGGTATATAAAATTATGAGTGGAGTGGAGGAAGTGAATAAGGAAAAGTTATTTACTTGTTCCCAAAATAGAAGAACTAGGGGCCATTCAATGAAATTGGCGTGCAGCAGGTTTAAAACAAATAAAAGGAAGTTCTTCTTCACACAGCGCACAGTCAACCTGTGGAACTCCTTACCTGAGGAGGCTGTGAAAGCTAGGACTATAACAGGGTTTAAAAGAGAGCTGGATAAATTCATGGAGGCTAAGTCCATAAATGGCTATTAGCCGGGATGGGTAATGAATGGTGTCCCTAGCCTCTGTCTGTCAGAGGGGGGTGATGGATGGCAGGAGAGAGATCGCTCGATCATACCTGTTAGGTTCACTCACTCCGGGGCACCTGGCATTGGCCACTGTCGGTAGACAGGATGCTGGGCTAGATGGACCTTTGGTCTGACCCGGTATGGCCGTTCTTATGTTCTTATGTTCTTATGTTACCTCCGAAGGGTATGTGGCTCTCTTCTTTCCACTTGATGTTGTACTGGATTCTGCTAGTTCTGCTAGTCCTGTAAAGAGTACTGTGCAGGGACACTGAATCCAGTTCCCTATATGACTGTGGTGAATGGTTTGTCTTGTTATGTGATGATATAGACACCAGTGGATTCAATACATATACTTGACAGATGTATAAAAAAGTGTGTCCTAGATGTGACGATATACTTAGCTATTCTCCAAACTGCCCCAGTCAGAGACCTGGAATTCTGGCAGCTAATCAAGATAGACAGAAAGAGAGATGACTGCATTCTTTTCAAATAGCACTATGCACCTGTCCAAAATATTCCACTTTGTATCGCAAAAGAAAATGGAATGTAGAATCAATTAAACAGCAAATAATTTTTTTCTTTCTCCCTCAGATAGGAAGGTACATGAGTACTTTTACATCTGGGATCTGTGCAGGCAATTAAATAAAATGTTTTCTTGTGTAATAAAATCCAGGAAAATACTTTTAAATGTTCTAATATTCTATAACTCTGCTTATCTCCTGCTGTCTCTCTTGCCCTAAAATGTTCTGATATCTTCATGCAGATAATCAGTCACAACGATTTCTACATGCACTGTTTTTATTTATAAAAGGTTAGATGATCCAATCATAGAACAGAAACAAAATCACATGCTTTAGATGATCAAGTGCACACTGCAAGTAGAAATTAAAGAATACTTGCACCAAATAATTTGTGTGCAATCCATAAACTGAAAATTATTTGCACAAAAGCATGTAATGATTATAAATAGCAATAAAATAACATTTGTAAAAATAAGAGACTGTTCACAGATAATCCAGAAATGTGGAAAAGTACTGTCACAGAGCCCCAGGACCGGTGCTATGCCCTCATCTTTGGAACAGTCTCTAGGAGTGTCAGATCCCATATGGGTCTCACTCTTCCTCCAGGATAAGCCACAGACGGTACCTGTGGGTTTTCAGGACTCCTGCTTCATAAATTGAGCCCCATTCAGAGAGCCTAACTGAGACAGACTCCTGATGGGAATTTGCATGCTCTTCAGGGATTAATGCACCTCACCAAGCATTTGTAGCGACACCAAACAGCATTGTCAAAAGACTCGGGTTTATTAGTGAGCTGGAATACAGCACAGTAAGTCTTAGGGTAGCATACAGCACTAAAGGTTAAAGCAGGGGTCAGAAACCTTTCAGAAGTGGTGTGCCGAGTCTTCATTTATTCACTCTAATTTAAAGTTTCGTGTGCCGGTAATAGATTTAAACATCTCTTTCTATAAGTCTGTAACGTACAACTAAACTATTGTTGTATGTAAGGTAAATAGAATGTTTAAGAAGCTTCATTTAAAATTAAATTAAAATGCAGAGCCCCCCAGATCAGTGGCCAGGACCCTGGCAGTGTGAGTGCTGCTGAAAATCAGCTGCTGAAAAACAGCTTGCATGCTGCCTTCGGCACGCGTGCCATAGGTTGCCTACCCCTGGGTTAAAGCATAGTCCAATCTGGTTAGCCCAGAGCCCAGCCAAGCTCTAGTGAACCCCTTTGTTCAAGCTCTTCCGTCTTTCCATCTGACCTCCTTGGTCTGACTCCAGGTGAGAGCCCCCACTCCCTCCAGCAGCCAACTCATATCCCCCACCTCACATCTCTCAAGTCCTTTGTTCTCCAGCTGAGGACTATTGCTCTAGGATTGTCTAAACTTAAAACAGCGCAGCTGCAATGTCATGGTGCTTCAGTGAAAACACTACCTATGCGACAGCAGGGCTTCTCCCATCGGTGTAGATAATCCACATCCCCAAGAGGCAGTAGCTAGGTTGACAGGAGAATTCTACACAAGGGGTTAGGCTGGTTTAACTCACTGTTTAGGGATGTGGATTTTCCACACCTCTGATAGTTATATCGACCTAATTTTCTAAAATGTAGGCCTTCTGAGAGGTGGGGAAATCTCCCCTGTAGGTGGTTGGTTGGTACGTGTCAATGTCCTGGTGACTGGATTTGCCACTGTCTTCTCAGATGCTCCATTGCTACAGGGACTAATTCCTAGACAGCTAGGTTACACTCATATCTACATAAGAACATAAGAACATAAGAACGGCCATACTGGGTCAGACCAAAGGTCCATCTAGCCCAGCATCCTGTCTACCGACAGTGGCCAATGCCAGGTGCCCCGGAGTGAGTGAACCTAACAGGTATGATCGAGCGATCTCTCTCCTGCCATCCATCACCCCCCTCTGACAGACAGAGGCTAGGGACACCATTCATTACCCATCCCGGCTAATAGCCATTTATGGACTTAGCCTCCATGAATTTATCCAGCTCTCTTTTAAACCCTGTTATAGTCCTAGCTTTCACAGCCTCCTCAGGTAAGGAGTTCCACAGGTTGACTGTGCGCTGTGTGAAGAAGAACTTCCTTTTATTTGTTTTAAACCTGCTGCATGCCAATTTCATTGAATGGCCCCTAGTTCTTCTATTTTGGGAACAAGTAAATAACTTTTCCTTATTCACTTCCTCCACTCCACTCATAATTATCTATGTCTCTTAGCCTGCCCTGAGAGCACACGGTCCTTTTCCACCCCACTGTAGTGGCACACACAGGCTTCATAAAAATACCACAGAAAATTCCCACTTTGTCACAAGGGCCTGAATAAATTATTGATTCAGAAATTTTCACTGAGATCTCATCAGCATAATGAATTCAGCTGCCCACTTGTTGAGAACAGATTCCCAGAAAGACAGGATTCTGTTATGATCACTAGAGGAGCCAAATACACTTCCTAACGCAATAGAGCATACTTGCTAACAAATTGCACACAAGATGGAGTGCATTGTGAGTACAAGAGATTGAATTACATCGATGTTTGGGCATTCAACCCAGTTCTTCCAAGGTAATTATTTCTATCCTGCTAGACTTCACTATTCTGTAGGACATTACATTTTCCTGCACAGGAAACACAAGAGAAGCTTCTGCCCTGAGCAACACAGCATGTTGTAAAGGAAGAGGTAAAACTTCTTTAGGCTCTGAGGAGTGCAATTAAAAAACCTCCCAGGGAGAAAATAACCTTCCAAAGTGTACATTAATTAACTAGCTTTTTATTCATTTATTCTTATCTTCTGCTAGAAGATCAAAAAATCAATGAGGGCAACGAACATTGTCATCAGCAGGGAAACCAGGAGGTTCAAAAGAAACCATAATGCTTCTGATTGTGAAAGAACTTTTAGTTCTTGCGGGTGAATCTAAGCTCTTAGAAAGAAACTGTTAGAATCATAGAATTTCAGAGTTGGAAGGGACCTTAGGAGATCATCTAGTCTATGAATTGTTTGAGAAAATCCAGTTGTGTAAACAGATTGATTTACTGTGCCCTTTGGGACAATCGAGAAATGCTAGTGGCAAAAGCCGAGCTCCAGACTGAACACCAGATCATTCCAATAACTGTTCTTTCCAGTCTGAAGAAAATAAATCTGAGTTAAGACAAACTGTTAAACCAACTGCCTGTACTTTTAATTAGTAAACCAATCACACTGTGCAAAATTGCTTACCATCTCGCAGATGTACTCTTCCTCTCTCCAAAATCAGCAACTTCATGGTGAAAGAATGTCAGTACAAATTATTAAATTATTCAGGGTCTGAGTATGATACAAAATGAGGGCAAGGGCAATAGAGAAGGGGAATTTGGAACCGCACCCTAACACTGCCACATTAATTATGCCTAGTTACTCACTCTTCACCCTTCTGCTGTCTCATACTTTATGAAGATCATTCTGCTTAATCTGAATTAAATTTGGTATGTGAACTAATTAAATAAATTATATCAAAGCATGTTCAATCTCTTGAGCTGAGAATATTGATTTGAAAAAGTAAAAACTATACTCATAATGGGACATGATTGCTTTTCTTAATTTAACATGCCAATATTACAAATTCCTTTTATGTGAGGGAAAAGTGAAAATGACACAAACTATATTGAATTGTACAAGAGATTACAAAAATTAGTGAAATGAAGAAGTCAATTAGAAATATTCAGGGTTAGACGGATGCATCTGATGGCAATACACTGGCAAATGAAGCCTAAAAGTACAGCTCTTTGAACAGTTGCATATCTATAGAGAAGCTGAACATTGCAGCTCTTGTACAGGTTATAAGTTTAACCAGTTTTAAACTTCATACTTGTTTCATTTACTTTTACTCTTCTTTAAGATTAAATTCAACCACTGTAATAGGGGTTTATGAAAGGCCTTCCATATCACTTAAGCCTCTGGTACGTTGGCATGCCAGGGATACAGGAACACGGAGACCCTCTTCACCCTTGAGTACTGCATAGGGAGTCTCTGTGCCAGTTCTGACCCAGCAAATGTGGAAGGGGATGTTGAAGGTGGAAGAAACTCCTGTATCCTCATAGTCATAATTACAGGGGTATAAAACACACAAAGGATGTGGTCAGTATTTTAACAATAGGTTAGAAGATCAGTTGCAGCTCTATAACTTTTCATGGATTGAGAGGTGAATGCTATTTTCCCAGCCCTTGCAGAACTATCTTTGGTATTGCACTAGGAGGAATGAATTTCATATTATGTGATTATCTAACATAATATTAATGTACACATTTGAAATTTATTCAGAGACCTATTCTCTAGAGCAGTAGTTCTCAAATTTTGTTAGGGGTCTTTCACATAGCAAGCCTTTGAGTGTGACCCCCCTCCCCCTTATAAATTAAAAACACTTAAATATATTTAACACCATTATAAATGCTGGAGGCAAAATGGGGTTGGGGTGGAGGTTGACCGCTCACGACCCCCCCCCATGTAATAACCTCACAACCCTCTGAGGGGTCCCGACCCCCAGTTTGAGAACCCCTGCTCTAGATCAATTCCACAGAAGACATGCCTCAAAGTTTCCTTTTAAGATGTACCACAGATGTTCGAACAATCACTGTGTGATTGTTTCAGGAAACCTGGTGGTGGTTTTGTGGGTGAGTGTGATAAAAAATACAACTCATGATTTGGCACAGGACAAAGAAATGCAACACAAAGACAAAAGTAAATAGCAGCAAATCACACATGTTGAGAAGTGGGTAGTTTCCATTACCTTCCGAAGCAGAACTGGCACATAAAGAAATGACCTTTTCAGTGAAAAACAATCACATCATTGGAGCAATGCAAGTTATCAATCTACATTTTATGGTTTTCCTGGAGATGAAATCTCCAAATCCTATAAAATCTGCAACAATTTTTTAGTTTAACTTATTATACTAAGCAGAGATTTATCCATGAATGGACTCAGATTATTAGTTCCAAAGAAAAATGAAGACCAGAAATCTAATCATCATCATTAAAGAATTTTAAATATAGATGTGCTACTATGTTGCTCCAGTTTTATACCAGTAAAACTGCATGAAATCAGCTGATGTGCACCTACATAATAATAACCAATATAGTGATGAATCAGATCCATAATATTCAACTTCACAGAGAACATTCAAGGCCAAATTCAAAGTTAAACTCCAAAGTAACAAGATTTTATTTCTCACAATCTGATCAAGCTGTCATGACAATGCTGAACTTATGCTTCAGTTCTATTCCTGGCTCTACCATAGAATTGTTTGACTGTGGGTAAGTCATTTCAACCCTGAACTTCATTTCACACATTTGTAATGTGGGTTTAATACTTAATTTACTGAGCTTTTTTGAGGATTACCAAATTAATGTTTATAAAACATTTTAATAATCATAGAAGTAAGTGTAAAGAATTAGTATAAAATCTAGACTTTTCATTCAGGATATATGTGTTTTTTGTCTAGAGAAGTGTGATTCTGCAGCAAGGCTTCGCAGCTCCACTAAGATTCTTTAAACACTTTAAAAATCTGCTTACGCAAATAATTTTCTTGCAGGAGACTCGTTTCAGGCTGAAGCAAAACTATAAAGGAAATCAATTTACCAAGTTGTTCTGGCCAAATTTACCTCCAAGAAATATGCTATGGTGATTTATTTAGTAAGGCTTTACCGTTTGTTTTTGTGGAACAGTTCATGGATCCAGAGGGATAATATTTGCTGGCCCAAAGGATTATTTTTAGGCAGAAAAATTACTCTGATTAATGTCTAGACCCTTGTGAGAGATTCTACTAAGGACTGTTATGCATATGTGTATTATTTCCAATATTTTGTGTCCCTGGTTGTTATAGGAAAACTACTATTGTACAGTATTTTGAATCCGAATTACCCTCATTAGTGAGTCCTCTTTCCAAATGTGCTAACACAGAAGATGTTCTGTAAAGACCTTGATTTTATTGATTCTTGGTTATGTTAGAGCCCAAGAGAGCTTTTATGTTTAGTTCTGCATTTCACTGGTGTGTTTATAGATTTGTTTTTAATCTAATTCTTCTGGTCACTGAGTGGATGCGTGAGATAAAGCAGATGGGATTAAAAGATTATGCATCTTAATTATTTTCTATGAATTTTGCATTGTTTCCCTCATGAGAAACCAGGTGGTGTTTAACCTTCAACATCTGAATGGTTTTTTACTTAGTTTTTTTTATTTCACCAAGTACATTCTACAACTGAGAGATTAACTAATTCTCAGAAAGGTCCATGTTAGCTTGTTAAAATATGCTGAAAGTGCACCTAAACAGTCTGTTAACTACTTTTGCAGCTGCTCAGAAACTTAGTGTGACTTTAGCTTATAGAGCTCATGTGACAATAAATAAAGGATGTGCACTGATGTAATACAACACAGCCACCAATTAGACCAGGAATTTTTTTTTCTAAAACAGTGGTCCCATAACTTTGAGTTATTACTGAAAATATTAGATTAAAAATACCAAAATTTAGGATCGAGTTCTTATGGTCCTAAGTTGCTCCAGGGGCTCCAACTGGTTCCCAAATCAGGGGAGCATAAAGGTGGCAAAATCCCCTTGATTTTTAAGATTAAGATAATCATGTTTACCTATGTCATATTTTGTGTTCAATGTGAATTAGCATCATACTATTTAGCCTCATTCATATAGTAAAATGTCACTTTTCCCTTTCCTACTGAGACACATGTCACGGGAACATATATATGGCTGCAGGATCTCAACTCCAAGTACGATTAACTTAATTTGTGTCAGTGTTCCGGTGGATTTAAGAATGAGTTTTAAGCAGGCTCAAATTCTATCCCTCGTCTACAGTGCAAAACAATGAAACTGTCACATAAACAGCTAGCACTGAGCTTGCAAAATGTGGAAGAGATGCTTTTGGCTTGGAATATCAGTTGATGTTGAACATCCATGGCCATCACAGTATACATTTCTCATAAGTCATACAGTTAGGCCTTGCTAAACATTTTTGTAAAAAGTATCAGCTTTCCTTAGGAAAATTTTGATTTGATCTAATGTTGAGATCGCTCAGAGAATACCAGACCTCCATTCCACCTAACCTCGTCTCTTTCCCCCTTTCCCACGGTCCATTCCTCCCTCCCTCTTCCTATTTATGTATGTCTTCACCTGTTTTATTACAGGTATCCCCAACCTAAAGTGTTATGTCTATGTAGTACTGTCTGGTCTTGAAGCTTTGACAAATTGTATGTATAAATTATGCAATTTTACTTCATTTTTGAATTGATCCCATTTGCTCCTAGATTTCCTTTTCCTTTTAATAATAGTAGCTTCGGAAAAGTATATTTTCCTCCAGAAGGCCAAATCCTAGTCTCAGACAGAAGAGGCAACTCAAAATGAAGACAAAATTTGGCTAAAAGGGTTTAGTAGACACCTCTGATCTTCCACTTGCCACTCTAAATTAATAAGTACTTTTGACAACACATTGGAATGACTGTCAGGAACTGTTTATTTTGAAAATACCAATTTAGTCATCATCATCAGCGATCCATCGATTCAGGAGTCTGATCCCGGAACCACAGATCCACAAGCAATATGTATAGACATTTCCTGACGGGGCAGGTGCCTGCTGGGAAAATTATTTCTTTTTCCTACTTTTTCTCTCTTTTCAGCTTCAAGAGCAAGGTGTTTTTCCTCAAAGCATGCTACTGCCTGATGGAGGATGTGGCGCATTGGGGTCGGTTGATAGCTTGCTCCTCCCAGCTTGTGATGTCCATCCACATCAGTTTTCTTGAAATACACTTTCAGTGTGTCTTTGTAGTGTTTCCTCTGACCACAATGGGGTCTCTGAGCATGAGTGAATTGAGACTAAAGGACTTGTTTTGGGAGGTGAAAGTCTAGCATCCACACACAATGCCCAGCCCAGCAGAGTTGGCAAATGAGGATCATTGCTTCAGTGCTGGTGACATTGACTTTAGTGAGGAGGTTTGTGTTAGTGCAGCGATCTTTCCACTTGATGCAAAGGATTTTCTGGAGGCATCTGTAGTGCTGGAACACTTTTACTAGTGGGGGTTCTGAAAGTCAGCCTCCTTGCCCCGTGCATCCACACCCCCAAGCTGGGGCCAGGAGCAGGGGGACCCGGACAGGGGTAAGGGAGCCAAAGATGGGGGTGGGTGCGGGGCCAGCAGCCAGGCCCCCACATGGGGGCTGGGAGCAGAGCCCTGGGCATGGGGCCAGGACCCTGCGTGTGGGGCCAGGAGTGGAGCCCAAGGTGTTGGGTGTCATCTGGGATCTCACATGCAGGAATGGGAGTAAAATTGCACTGAGATTCTGGCAGTAATTGGTTTAAGAGGATACAGACAAAAATTTTCCCTGCTATAGGTAGCAAGACAAAGCCTCAATAATTTCCACACTCTGGCCTATCTCCTTTCTTAAAGATTGTAACAGTTTTGGCATTTCTCAAATCTTCTGGAATCTTCTCATTATACTAGATATGAAGAAAAAGTTTGTGGAGTTGAGAAATATTGCCATACGTGGGAATTCTAGTGGGGTTTCCTGTATCCAATTCTTACCTATCTTTTCTATTATTATCATTATATTATATGTCAGGAAAAAGACCTCTTTGAGCCTCTGTGTATCCATTTTCTTTCTTTGCTCTGTCATTTTTTCTATTAAGATATATGAGTAAGGAGTATTCAAAAATAACAAAAAGATTGGAATGACTCTTGGTGATATGTTAAGATTAATTGATGGTGCTTCTTTACCGGCTCTAAGCGGGAAGGATGACCTGTACAATACCACAATGACTTGGTTAAAAGAGGCTCCTGTCTTCCAAAGAGAGAACACTGAAAATATAAATTGAGTAAAAAATACTGAACTCTAAGACCAAAAGAGTTGACTAGTTTTGATTTTGGAATCCCAATAAAATGTTTTACAGGAATTAGTATCTAATCTGCAATGTGTTGGAAAGAAATGTCCTTTAATTTAGAGAGCAGGTCTTCAGAACGCCCTTAAATATCTATAATTGAGAGACTTCTTTCTGTCTCTTCGTTGGACAATATTTAGTTGAAATATTGACAGCAGCTGAAACAATTTTCTTCTCTGCACAAAAAAACTTAAGTTACAAAAGAGAAGGTCCTTTCTGGCACTCAACCTTCTAATAGCAATTGGCACCATGGACAGCTCCATCTGTCACCTGCTTGTCTACAGGGGGACATCCCCATGTGGATTAGTTAAACCCCTGTATTCCAAAGTGAATTAAACTAAATCAGATTAAGGCAACTTTAATTCAGAATGAGGGTTTTCACACAGCAGTTTAATGCATTTTAACTAATCCACTTAAAACACATATCTTTAGTTAATTCATACTAATTTTCTATGATGTCCCCATGTAAACAGCCTTTATTTTTCACAGCAACAATATGCGGGAGAACAGCGTGCAGAGGAAGGCCCTGAATTTCTAACAGATGTTTCAGTCCAACATTAGTTTTGTTAGGTCCTCTTCAGGGACTGTTACTTTGTTGTGCTGAAGGGGCTTGCCTCTTCCAACGATTCTTAGAACTATGTTGTCAGGAGCTTCATGCTCCTGGTAGGGTATCCCGAGGCAAACAGGTATGAAGGGAGGTCCCAGACAAAGCATGGTCCAATCCCCCAAGTCCTCAGTAGTGGATCAGGTGGAAAAAGATCTTCAGATTTCAACAGCTGTGAAAGTGGATGAAGGCTGCAGCAAGTTGGAGATCTCCAGTTGTCTCAGACTTTCTCTGCCACTGGGTCCCAGACCTCCAACTTGTCATGAACATGTGGTCGCTGTAAGTGCACCACCTTCCCCATGTTAAAAGAAATCACATGTAGGCGTCTACCATGGGGAATAACATCTTTCCAGCCTTCCAGGTTCTGTGGCGATGGACTAGTGGGATGGGGACAGGATTAGTGAATCTAGCAGTCCTTAGCCACAAATCTGAATGTAGGTGGTGGTAGTTATATGGTCGTCTGGCACCTGGACTAAGACAGGTGTGCAATTTGGTAGCTACTATCACAACTGAGCAGTCCTCTTTAGGATCCCCTCTGCTCACTGTGCACAGGGAGAGGGCTAGAAAAGGTGCCCTAAACCTAGGCTGTTTTACCCACTCCTTGCGGGATTACCACATCCAGTGGGATCACTCTGCCTGTGGTCAAAGCTATAAAAAGACAGTGACTTTTGCTAGATGCAGCGTTCGCACCCTGATGTATAACAAATATAATGTATGACTGTAAAGAAGAACTGCTATCATTGCCAGGGAGCTTTCAAGATATAACATTGACATTGCTGCCCTTAGTGAAACAAGGTGCCCAGATGAAGGTCAACTGAGAGAAGAAGCTGGAGGCCATTCCTTTTTCTGGAAAGGGAAATCTGCAGAAGACAGGCGCATTCATGGTATCAGTTTTGCAATTAGGAATAAGTTTATCAGTCAGCTTACAGAATTTCCTGTAGCAAGCAATGAATGTCTTATGATTCTTTGTCTTAAGCTCAGCAATTACCAGTCTACTGCTGTCATCAGTGCATATGCCCCAACACTCGATGCTGTCGAGGATATTGGGGAACAATTCTATACAGATCTTGACAATGTCTTGACCAACATTCCAAAGGAGGACAAGAGCATGGTCCTCAGAGATTTTAATGCTAGAGTCAGGCGTGAGTCAGAGCTCTGAAATGGCTCTATCGGAAAAGAAGGAGTAGGAATGGCCAACTCCAAGGGCATCCTCCTCCAGAGCAAATATGTAGAATGTGATGACCAGGTCATGAACATCCTCTTTAGACAAAGTGAGAAATATAGGACCACCTGGAGACATCCTTGCTTCAGGCATTGGCACCTTCTTGACAATGTTATTGTTAGCGTTTGAGATTGGAAGGATGTCCACATCACAAAGGCTATGCATGGAACCGATGGCTGTTGGAGAGACCATTGCCTTGTTAAATCTATCATGAATTTCCAGATCGCCTCAGGCATCGCAAGCAGGAAACATCAGTACAAAAGAAATTGAACATCAAGTCTCTTGAAGATATAGTGACTTGGGAGAAATTTCAGCAGTGTCTCCAAGAGAGGTTCACTGCTATGCCTACAGTTGATGATGATAATGAAAATTTCTGGAAAGACTGCCATTCTCTTGACATGTACTGAGTTCATTGGCTACGTCACCCGCCATCAACAAGATTGGTTTGATGAGCACAATGCTGAAATTCAGGGCCTGCTCAACCAGAAAAGAAAAGCTCATTGGTCTGGCAAAATGACATATTAAACCAGCAGAAGAAAGAGTCATACAAACAATTCACGGCTGAAGCTCAAAGGAAAATCCATGACATCAAAAATAAATGGTAGAGAGAAAAGGCCAAGGAGATTGAACTTTACCCTGATAAACATGACATGAGGAGGTTTTTTCAGGCACTGAAGACCATTTATGATCCATGCTCCCATGGCCCCACACCACTCCAACCCCAAGACGGTTGACACATTCTAAGGACAGCAAAGCCATCAAAGCCAGATTGAAGGAGCATTCTGAGTTACTCCTGAACCGTGAGTCAACTGTCTCTGATGCCATTATCGAATCTATACCTCAACAACATGAAAGAGAATCTCTTGATGACCTCCCCACCCTCGAAAAAGTAACACAAGCCATTATGCAAACCAAGAACAAGGCAGCAGGACCAGATGGAGGTAAAGAACTGGTAAGTAAGGTCCACAAACTTTTTCTTCATATCTAGTATAATGAGAAGATTCCAGAAGACTTGAGAAATGCCAAAACTGTTACAATCTTTAAGAAAGGAGATAGGCCAGAGTGTGGAAATTATTGAGGCATTGCCTTGCTACCTATAGCAGGGAAAATTTTTGTCTGTATCCTCTTAAACCAATTACTGCCAGAATCTCAGTGCAATTTTACTCCCATTCCTGCATGTGAGATCCCAGATGACACCCAACGCTTCGGGCTCCACTCCTGGCCCCACACGCAGGGTCCTGGCCCCATGCCCAGGGCTCTGCTCCCAGCCCCACATATGGGGGCCTGGCTGCTGGCCCCGCACCCACCCCCATCTTTGGCTCCCTTACCCCTGTCCGGGTCCCCCTGCTCCTGGCCCCAGCTTGGGGGTGTGGATGCACGGGGTAAGGGGGCTGATTTTCAGAACCCCCACTAGTAAAAGTGTTCCAGCACTACAGATGCCTCTGGAAAATCCTTTGCATCAAGTGGAAAGATCGCTGCACTAACACCAACCTCCTCACTAAAGTCAATGTCTCTAGCACTGAAGCAATGATCCTCATTTGCCAACTCCACTGGGCTGGGCATTGTGTGTGGATGCTAGACTTTCACCTCCCAAGACAAGTCCTTTAGTCTCAGTTCACTCATACTCAGAGACCCCATTGTGGTCAGAGGAAACACTACAAAGACACACTGAAAGTGTATTTCAAGAAAACTGATGTGGATGGACATCACAAGCTGGGAGGAGCAAGCTATCAACCGACCCCAATGCGCCACATCCTCCATCAGGCAGTAGCACGCTTTGAGGAAAAACACCTTGCTCTTGAAGCTGAAAAGAGAGAAAAAGTAGGAAAAAGAAATAATTTTCCCAGCAGGCATCTGCCCCGTCAGGAAATGGCTATACCAGGGGTTCCCAAACTTGTTCCGCAGTTTGGCCATGGTAAGTCTCTGGCTGGCCGCAAGATGTTTTGTTTACCCGAGTGGCCATAGGTTCGGCCGCTTGCAGCTCCCACTGGCCACGGTTTGCCATTCCCGGCCAATGGGAGGTGTAAGAAGCAGCGCGGGCCAGGCCACCGCTTCCTACAGCTCCCATTGGCCAGGAATGGCGAAGCATGGCCAGTGGGAGCTGTGAGCAGTCGAACCTATGGCCACTCAGGTAAACAAAACATCTTGCGGCCAGCCAGGGGCTTACCCTGGCCAAGTCACAGAACAAGTTCGGGAACCCCTGGTCTATACCTATTGCTGGTGGATCTGTGGTTCCGGGATCAGACTCCTGAGTCATCTCAGGACCCACAGGAAATCTGTGGTAGAGATCATCCTTGAATCAAGGGATCGCTGATGATGATGACTAAACTGGTATTTTCAAAATAAACAGTTCCTGACAGTCATTCCAATGTGTTGTCAAAAGTACTTATTAATTTAGAGTAGCAAGTGGAAGATCAGAGGTGTCTACTAAACCCTTTTAGCCAGATTTTGTCTTCATTTTGAGTTGCCTCTTCTGTCTGAGACTAGGATTTGGCCTTCTGGAGGAAAATATACTTTTCCGAAGCTACTATTATTAAAAGGGAAAGGAAATCTAGGAGTAAATGGGATCAATTAAAAAATGAAGTAAAATTGCATAATTTATACATACAATTTGTCAAAGCTTCAAGACCAGACAATACTACATAGACATAACACTTTAGGTTGGGGATAAAACCTGTAATAAAACAGGTGAAGACATACATAAATAGGAAGAGGAAGGGAGGAATGGACTGTTGGAAAGGAGGAAAGAGACGAGGTTAGGTGAAATGGAGGTCTGGTGGTATTTGAGCCATCTCAACATTTTTTATTCAAATATAGCTAGAAACAGGGTCCAAATTTCTTTGGATTCATATCATTGATCTTTACAACAATAAGCTATTCTTTCTTTGGCTGCTAATTCAGACAGGTATGAATTCCACTGCTCTATTCTGGCCATAAGCCTACTCTTCTGTTTTTGTAAAATTATGTGCTTGTTGATCATTGCAGCCCAAAAAATGTGTTTGTAATGCTAGCTTGATTGTGGAAAACAGTGAAGAATTACAGCAGCTGTTCTTATAAACTTCTGTCTGACTTTGTCTCATAGTTACCTGTTATTAAAATAAATTAAATCAAACTAAATGAAGCTGTAATCCATAGTGAACTGCAATATGTCCACTTAAGTGAATTAAGATTCCTGAAAATTCATCCTAAGGTAAGATGTACAGTCAGCCAGGGGGCTGGAATCAGAAACAGATATGAACATTCTAAACAAAAGGGAGTTTGTTCACTTATAGCTGTGATTATGTATTTTATATTGTTGTGTTCACATATTGTTGCTGACGTTGTTGTTTCCTTCCTTGCAGAGTCGAATGGCGGAGAGTCTGCGTCTCTTTGACTCCATTTGCAACAACAACTGGTTTATCAACACTTCCCTCATCCTCTTTCTGAATAAGAAAGATCTTCTGGCAGAAAAAATCCGGCGCATCCCGCTAACAGTTTGTTTTCCTGAGTACAAGGGCCAAAACACTTATGAGGAGGCAGCAGTCTACATCCAACGTCAATTTGAGGACTTGAATCGCAACAAGGAGACCAAGGAGATTTACTCGCACTTCACCTGTGCCACTGATACCAGTAATATCCAATTTGTCTTTGATGCGGTGACAGATGTCATCATTCAGAACAATCTCAAATATATTGGCCTCTGCTAAAAATCTGTGGGCCTCAATCTGTTTTCCTGAGGTGACACAAAAGAGGCTTAACACCTCCATTTGTGGTGGAAACAATGGGGCAGTATTTGGAAGCCCAAGGAGAGGAAGGGGGAAAGCTGAATTATGTTACCAGCCCCCCCATATCCCTCTTATCCCCACCACAAACATTTTTTTCAAAAATACATGTTTTGCAGGGTGCAAAGGCTCCAAAAAATAATTGAGGTGTAACTGTGTGGAAATGTTATCACCACAATCACCGCTGGCTCATTCTGTTTGTTTCAGTTCATTTTCCACAGATGGCAGAACTACCATATTCTGTGTATGAAATAATACTTCATCCAACTGATCTAAAAACCATTCTACTGCAAGGAAGATGCAGAGTTATTGAATGGGAGACGGGCCTGCCTTGCAGTTTTGTTTTGTTTTTTCTAGGAGAAAAGCTAGTTCCAATCTAACAGAACAGGAGAATTTCAGTAAAGCCTTCCTTACAGCTGTACAGAAGGGAACACGTGTCCTCCATACTGGTACACACACATACAGTATATACACACACATCATGTATAGAGATGCACACAACTTGCAGCATATACTATTTATACATTTTTGCTCTGCTTCATTATGTGTCATGGACATCCTTCCTGTTAAAGGAATTGTTGGTACAGAACTGTTCTATGATTTCTAGCCTGACCTTTAGTCCTTTCTTCAAAGCTTCAAAACATGCAGCAAAAGTACATGAATGAAATAACTAAAACTAGGACAAATCAAGGTCAGTGTTTCTTCTACCGGTGAGGAATTTTATACATAAAGAGTCTTCTTTACATCTTTTTTTGCCAAATCTTGTGCTGTTTCACAAAAAACAACAACCCTGAACATCAACAAAAGCTGTGTGTTTTTTTTTAACAGACACATAAAAAAAATTTAAAAATCACAAGGTAATTTTTTAAACTATCGTTTTAGTGTCTGGATTGCTGAGTGTGAAAGTTGCCAGTGGACAATTCTGCTCCTTTGCTCCAAAGAAATTCTGGGAAATACGGTGATATTGTAACAGCCTTCCCAGGGAGCTGGAGCCAATGAGAATGTGTATTATATAGCCTCTAGAGTCTTTTTTGTTGTTTTTTATTTAAAAAATGTGATGTATTATTAGAAGGTTAACAGATGAGCGATATGAACAATAACTAAATGTCTTGATATTTGAATTTAATAATTTAAATTATTTGCAGTTTAGTGAAATTAAAGAAACAGAAGAGATGTATTCCTCAGTTTCAGGTTTCATCTCGTACAGAAATACTCCTGGATATAGTACTGTTTCAACGAAATTATGGCATATTTCAATGTCAGATGAGCTCTGTGGGACTATACTGGAAAATCTCACATGGATCAAATGGTCCTAAATCTCTGGTCATTTGATTCTTTCCCTCCCACCCTCCATAGAAAAGACTTCTTACAAACTTCAGTGTAAAGTCAATGTGTAAATATACGTTCAACAATTATAAAGCACATTCACACACACTATGGAAAATCTCCTTCCTTCCTTTGTTCCCCACATGTACCAAGATTAGTGTGAGAATTCTCAGCCAAGGGCTCTAAGAAATTTAAAAGAAAAAAAGTTAATTATACCATCAAAGTTAAAGGTTGTCCACATTAAGAAAATAAATTATCTGAATGATACTGAATTGGTCCACAGTGTGTTCATTTATTGATATTACAATGTAATAGTTTGCACAACTGAATGATGTTTCTAAATCTTTTTGCCAGACTGCAGAATTTTGTTCATTTGCTACAAATCTTTTTTCACAGTTCATCCACCAAGATTAAGGATAATCTTAGTGCACAGCAAAAAATGTACCTAAAGCCTCAAATTAGTTCAGAGAGGATGTTTCTCCCTCTGACAAAACCATCACAAAATTCAATATGATTCCTCAGAAGAGGGCCAACAGTAACTCTAGAAGAAGTATTGCAGTTCAAGATTGAGATGTAGCTCTGTGGAGGAATCTTCCATGACACCTACCTACGTTGCTTGGCTCAAGGTGGTGCTTTCACAAGCACCATGTTCAGCAATATATGTCTATGTATAGGTATGTATATAGCCAAGATTTTTTAAAATTAGGCTTCTAAATCCATACCTAGGTGCCTGAAGAAGTGGCCTGATTTTTCAAAAGTGCTGAGCTCTCAGCAATTCTTATTAATATCAACAGGAGATACTGGTTGCCTAATACATTTGAAAATCAAGTCATTTATTTAGGGATCTCAGTATGGATTTAAAAGCATTCATTTTCTAAAATGCTGGCCAGATATGGTGGATTTTTCAAAGAAGCCCAGGTGATTTAGTCACAAAAGTCCCATTAAAAATTTCAAAACTTTTCCCCTTAGGCTTTATGGAAATCTCCTCCATCTACAATAACATAAACAAAGGCCTGGTCTACACTACACTGCAAAGTCGAATTTATCTGCGTTAAATCGATCTTTCCACTTTGCTGTCCTCATTACGATGCCATTTAGGTCAACCTAAAAGGGGCTTTAAATCTGTTTCCAAACTCCTGCCCAACAAGGGGAGTAGCACTCAAATCGACATTACCGGCCTCCGGGAGCTATCCCAGAGTGCTCCAGTGTGACTGCTCTGGACAGCACTCTGAATGCGGATGCACTGGGCAGTTAGACAGGAAGAGCCCCGGGAACTTTTGAATCTCACTTCCTCTTTGGCCACTGGTGAGATCTGCACAGCTCACCATGCAGAGCCCACCAGCAAAGGAGACCATGCAGTCCCAGAATTGAAAAAGGGCCCCAGCATGGTCTGCAAGGGAGGTGCTCAATTTGATCGCCATGTGGGGAGATGAATCCGTGCTGGCAGAACTGTGATCCAAAAAAAGAAATGCCAATACATATACCAAAGTCTCCAAGGGCCTGATGGAGAGAGGCCACAACAGTGACGCACAACAAAGCGATGTTAAAAATAAGGAGTTGAGGCAAGGCTATCAGAAAGCCAAAGAAGCCAACAGACGCTCCGGGTCACAGCCCATGACGTGCCGCTTCACCACTGAGCTGCATGCCATTCTAGGGAGGTGCACCACAACTACCACACCCGTGTCTGTGGACTCCTCCGATGGGGTGATTGTCAGCATGGCAGAGGATATGCTGGACGAGGAAGATGAGAGGGAGGAGGACTATGATGGGGAGGAGTCTACAGAACAGGCAAGCAGAGACACCTATCTCCCCGAAAGCCAGGAGCTGTTCATCACCCTGGAGCCGGTAACCCCCCAACCCTCAGGAAGGTATCCTGGATAGGGAATGTGTGCATCCGACGAATGAGCTATAGCTCACGAAAGCTTATGCTGAAATAAACTAGTTCGTCTCTAAGGTGCTACAAGTATTCCTCGCTTTCTTTACGGATACAGACTAACACGGCTGCTATTCTTGAATCTATCTTAAAAGAAATCCTCCCAGCAGTTCCCCGTACTTTTTTGGGGGGGGAAGGGGGTTGAATCTGGATGGCCAGCAGCGTCTGGGATTGTGTGCCCATGCGTTCTCTGATTACGATGGGGGAATGGGGCACAGATGCCATGCTGTAACCGTCAGGCTAGCAGGGATCTTCCCCGATACCAGCCAGACGCTGGGGGTGGGGTGCAACTCTTATCACAGACAACTTTTCTTTTCTTTTTAAATACCACTCTCCCTTTTTTTCATCCGACAGCTGAAACTGTTGTCAGCCTTCCGCTCTCATTCGCGTCCCACAGGCTCGCACAGATAAGGCGGCAAAAAAAATGCACGCAAGATGAGATGTTCAAGGAGCTCATGCACCCTTCCGGCACAGAGAGAGCAGAGCTTAGGGCTTGGAGACAGTCAATACTGGACTGCCGGAAAGCGGGAACTGAGCGTGAGGAAAGAAGGGACAAGTGGGAGCAGAGAATGAACTAAAGGGGACAACGGAGGGATGAGAGAGGGGAGAGAAGACAGGAAGCACTGGTCCATCTTCTGGCGGAGCAAAAGGACATGCTCCAGCATCTGGTGGAGCTGCAGGAAAGGCAGCTGGAGCAACGACCACCACAGCAGCCTCTCTGTAACCTTGCCCCCTCCTCCCCAAGTGCCACTAGCCTCATTGCCAGCACGCTGTAGAATGCGGGTGGGGGTCAGGGTCCGGGCATTTTGCCACTCCACCCCAGAGGACTGCCCAAACACCAGAAAGGTGGCACTCCCAAAGTTGTGACTTGTTGCGTGTTCCTGTCCTCCCCTTTCCTGCCACCCTGCCCGGTGCTTACCCCACCCCACCCCTTCCAGTGCTACATTTATAGCAATCCTCCCAGTTCTGTGACCCCTTAATAAAGCATGCATGGTATTCAAACATCAATGACTTTATTATTGCTTAGCAAGTGATGAGGGAATGTGGGAGGGTTGCTGGCTGAAAGTTCAGGGGAGTAGGAGAAAGGAAAAGGACATGTGGAAATTTAAAAAAACCCTCTAAAATATTAGCCTGAGCAAGGGGGGTGGGTTTTCAGGATGCATAAACAAACAGCAGAAGTAGAAAAAAACTGAAGTCTCCCACTCTAGCCTGCCCTGCCATGAAACTAGTTGTCAAGGCTTCTCTGATACGCGCCATGTCAGGGGGTGCCCTTCTAACCGCCCTGGTGTCTAGCTGCACGTAATCAGTGGCCAGGCGGTCTGCCTCAACCGCTCTCCCGCCATAAACGTCTCTACCTTGCTCTCACAGAGACTGTGGAGCATGCAGCAAGCTGCAATAACAATGGGAATATTTCTGCCGCTGAGGTCAGTAAGCTGTGCCAGCGTCCCTTCAGACGCCCAAACACACACACTACTACCATTCTGCATTTGCTCAGTCTTTAGTTGAACAGCTCCTTACTACTATCCAGGGCACCTGTGTATGGCTTCGTGAGGCAGGGCATTAATGGGTAGGCCGGGTCCCCAAGGATAACAATTGGCATTTCAACATCCCCAACTGTAATTTTTTGGCCTGGGAAGAAAGTCCCTTCCTTCAGCTGTTTAAAAAGGCTAGAATTCTTAAAGACACGAGCGTCATGAACCCTGCCCGGCCAACCCACGTTGATGTTGGTGAAATGTCCCCTGTGATCAACCAGCACTTGTGGGACCATGGAAAAGTGCCCCTTGTGGTTTATGTACTCACAGCGCTGGTGGTCTGGTGCCAGGATAGGTATATGCGTTCCATCTATAGCCCCTTCACAGTTAGGGAACCCCATTGCTGCAAAGCCATCGACTATGGCCTGAACATTTCCCAGAGTCACTACCCATGACAGCATCTTTTCAATGATTGCGTTGGCCACTTGCATCACTGCAGCCCTCACTGTAGATTTACCCACTCTGAACTGATTGCTGACTGACCGGTAGCTGTCTGGCATGGCAAGCTTCCAGAGGGTTATCACCACTCGCTTTTGAACTGTGAGAGCTGATTGCATCTTGGCATTCTGGCAGTTCAGCACAGGGGAAAGCAAGTCACACAGTTCCACAAAGATGCCCTTACGCATGCAAAAGTTTTCTGAGCCACTGGGAACCATCCCAGACCTGCAGCACTATGCGGTCCCACCAGTCTGTGCTAGTTTCCCGGGCCCAGAATCACCATTCCATTACATGAGCCTGCCCCATTGCCACCAGGATTCCTAAGCTGCTGGTGGCACTGCATCTGGGGAGGCCTGTGTCCTCCTCACTCTCGTGACTGCCCTGCCTTCGCGTTCTTGCACAGGTTTTCTCTTTCTGCATACATTGCACAATTATTCGCGAGCGGTTTACAATGCCCGTAACTGCTGCGATGAGTTGAGCGGGGTCCAAGCCTGCACTACTATGGCATCTGCATGGGCACTCCAGGGGAAAGGGCAGACCTGGCAGCAGAAGCATTCAACTAAGGAAGAAAGAAGAAAGACGAGAGAAGAGGTGCCACTTGGCAGAAGAAGAGATGTCACTCAACGGGAGCTGCAGAAGCCACCACACTTAACGTTCTTTTTACGAATGCCTGGAGCACAGCAGAATAGCAGCTGCAGGGCGAGTGATGCTGATGCCGCCAGAACAGATAATGCAGCTGAACAACGGGAGGACCTTCAAGGTAGACTCCTCCGGGCAATCCATGGAAAAGGGCAGAGCTGGCAGCAGAAGCGTTCGACTAAAGAAGAAAGGAGAAAGACCAGAGAAGAGATGCAACTCGGCAGGAGAAGAGATGCCACACGGCGGGAGTTACTGAAGCCTTGTCTTGACGTACTTTTTACAAGTGCCTGGAACTTGGAAGGATAGCAGGCGACTTGAGAGCGGAGTTCTAGCAAGAGCAGTGGCTGGCTGACTACCGCTCTGTCTGCCGAAAGCAGTATGGCGTCTGCAGGCCTGAAATGTGCGAAACAGCAGTCTGCCGCACCTTGCACAAGGGAGGGGTGAGTGACGGAAAGCATGAATGAAAAACCAGTGAGACTGTTTTTGCTCACATCATGCTGGCTTTACCCAAAATTCCAAGGGGCCTCACGGACTGTGGGATACCTACCCACAGTGCGTCGCTCTGAGAGTCGACACTAGCTGCGGAACTAATAATGCCGAATTAGCCCGCTTACTGGGGGCATACACAATCGAATGTATGCAATTGACTTTCATTCTAACTCTAGACAGCTGACATTGACTCCTAGTGTAGACAAGGCCAAAGGTAACAAGGCACACGCCACTCACCGAAAACCATAGAAGTATGGAAGGAAGAAGTTAAGGGAAGTCTTCAGGATTCATTGTTGCATTCAAATAATTTACAATGGTATCAATAACATACATTTTAGAAAACATTCACTTCTACTTCCAATAGTTACCAAAAAGCAATGCATATGACACCTTCACCTAGGCTACACTCTAATGCAAAATGCCCTCTTGAATCAAGAAAGTGGTACACCTGGCTGTCACACATTCCCATGAGTAACATTATTCTACCTTAGTACTGCAGAAGGTGTCATTACGGTTTTGCTGTCACTCTTTCGGTGTGAATTGATGAGCATTTAAATGAACAGACAAAGGTTCTGATGCTAACTCCCACCTGCTAAATTGTTTCCAGGGAAAACAGCACAAGAGTGAAATAGTGGTAATTGATTTCCTTAACTCACAAATGTAAACAGTCCAGTGTTAGAGTGGAAAAACTTCCTAGATACATTGGCCCAATCTACCATGTGCTCATTCAAAGAGAAAAGAGTTTTTAGCTCTGAAGGATTCAGTGCTTGGAGCCCAGGGCAAAAAGAGCAACATAATCCGCTACTGTACTGCTGTCCAGACAAGCAATACAAACCAATAACGTGACCTGCAGGCACAACAGCTGCTGCAGCTCTAGCAGCATGTCAGTCTGGCATGGAGCTTTTCCTTCTTCCTTTCTCCAATCATTAAAGATATTGGAAAGATTAGTCGCTGGAAAGATCTTAAAGAATATCCTTGGAGGTAAAGTTTGGTTTGACTTGCAATGCTTTGCTTTGTTTATCACATTTAAGATCAGCTGTGGAAATAATAATTTCACTGCACACTCCTTTCTTATTTTAAGTGTTTTGGGAAATTTGATTTGCCTCTCTATATATATTTGCCTCACCATGTGTGCATCCAAAGTCCCACCTTTCCCACCTCTTATTTAAGAACCCATTCTCTTTTAAGGGAGTCAGAAACATCTAAATTCAGGCTTCATCTTAGCATATGAGCAACGTGCTTTAGATTGAACGTGACCAGAATTCATCAATAAATTTTGGTCTGCTGGTTGGCTAGGATTTCTTTAAGCAACATGGGCAGGTCCTTTAACAGCAGCGTCACAGGCAGTGGAAATGGAGCAGCTCAGCCCTGGGGCACTGGTTACATCGATCTCATTCACTGCAACAAGTCTCGGGAGAAGAGAAAAGGTGAAGCACTGCAATTCACTTAAATAGCTTACTCACAGAGAAGAGGGTAAAGAGAAGGGAAGGAGTAATGCAGTTTTACACTTAAGTTTAAATCATCTTCCTTTCCATATATTCAGTACTTGTTTCTTAAATAGCTGCTTTTTGCTGTTAAATCCTGGTATTCAGAGATGATCTCTGTTCATGAAAGCCTAATAATATTCTCGTTCTTTGTGTTATGAATAACTTCTGTGGTGTCTTCTATTTGAAGAGTTCAAGTCTCTTTACAAGCTTTCATTAATTCAGCTTAGCACAAGGGTGGAATAGAGCAATTTTATTATCCCCAGTGTATAAATAACAAATCTGAGGCACAAAATGGTTGAGTGACTTGTCAAAGACAACACAGGAAGCCTATCCCAGGGACTGGAATTGAACCAAGATCTCCAAATCCTAATCCTTTTCTTTACCCTCCAGACTGTATTTCCATTCACATCTTCAGCCAACTCAAACAGCTGACATAAAGAGTTACTAGACTGGGAAAACAGCTCCTTGATCCCAAATTCCACCTCTTTGGATAATTTATTTAATGCGTTCATTCCTCTGTGTGAATTAAATTTGCTGAAAATAACTCTTCATTCTTACTTTTGGACTGTACTCCTGATTTTTGAACATAGCCAATCCAGAGCAATTCATCTGCAACACACTTTTATCATACCTAAGGAACAAATAATGTTCTAGGTTAGTTTATATTTTTCCCATAATCCACCTCTCCTCCTCTTTCCTGTTTCACAATTTTTTACTTTTGTAGGTTCTTCAGGTGTAGTGGAGTCAGTATTTTCCCAGATGTTGATAATCATGCAATTAAATATGCTTCTATTTCCTCCATCTTCTGGTTCATCCCTGATGCACTACACTACCATGTGGAAGAGAAAAGTCCAGTAATAAACCTGAGATTCCCCTTCTCTCTGGCAAAGATGACATTCACAGAATAGATGTTCCATCTGTTGAAATGAGGGTGCCATCTGTCCTCCTTCAGTTTTGGCACTCCATGCAGCAATACTGGCTTCAATAAGAATTTGTTTTCCCCTTCAACTTTTCCGATTATCCATGGATTATGTAGATAATTAATTCTTTAGCTGTCGAAGGATGGGATGGAAGAGACGTATTGAGAGTTGGGAAAGTTTTATATAACTGGATTTGTTTCTAAATAGAGATAGTGACAGACTGATAAGCCAGTCCAGCTCAAATGGTGCCTAAATTTTTTTTAAAGTTTTTAGAAGAAAGGGCCTGCACCACACAGCACTTAGTGAAGATTACAAGAATGTGGACAAGCCAAAAGGAAGGACTTTGAAATGGCAGTGTCTTGTCCCAACACAGAACATCCAGACTCTGTTTGTTTGCCATGTGAAAGTTGAAAGCTGCATACCATTTCCCCAAGATAAGGAATGGATAACGTCCCTTAGATTAAGCATCCTTAACTTGAATGTTCTTAGGTATCTGTTGATGTTTGAGGTTCAGGATGTATCTCAAACTGTTGCTCTTCTTACGAACCAGGAAATACCAAAAATAAATTCCTTCACTGTGTTGTACAGATCCTCTTCTATTTTTCCTTTCCTGAGGAGGGAATCTACTTTTGCCACCAAGACTTTCTCTTGAGATGGGTCTTTGAGGAGCGAAGGAGGAAGGGAAAGATGGTGAGGTGGTCTGGTGCAAAATTGGATGGAATATCTGTCACTGATTATGTCTAGTAACCCATGCTTAGAAAGAACAGTTACTTACCTCGTAACGTTGGTTCTTCGAGATGTGTTGCTCATGTCCATTCCAAGATGTGTGTGTGTGCGTTCCGCGCATGCACGGTCCGGAAAGCTTTTCCCCAGCGGTACCCGTAGGGTCGGCAGGGGCGACCCCTGGAGTGGCACCCTTATGGCCATGCATATATGCCCCTGCCGACCCTCCCCCGCTCAGTTCCTTCTTGCCGGTACTCCGACAGAGGGGAGGCGGGTGGGATTCGGAATGGACATGAGCAACACATCTCGAAGAACCAACGTTACGAGGTAAGTAACTGTTCTTTCTTCTTCGAGTGCTTGCTCATGTCCATTCCAAGATGTGACTTACGAGCAGTCATCTCGGAGGAGGGTGAGGAGTACTCTGAGTACCTGTTAACAGGACCGCTTGTCCCACAGCTGCGTCCTCCATCGACTGCTGCACGATGGCATAGTGCGAAGTGAAGGTGTGCACCGAAGACCACGTCGCTGCTCTACAGATGTCGACGATCGGAATGTGCGCCAGGAACGCCGTGGATGTGGCCTGAGCTCTGGTCGAATGCGCTGTCAGTGCTGGTGGAGTAGCATTCGAAAGGTTATAAGACAATTTGATACAAGATGTAATCCAGGCCGAGAGGCGCTGAGTAGAAATTGGTAACCCCTTCATCCTTTCCGCCACTGAAATAAAGAGTTGCGGAGATTTACGAAAAGACTTGGTTCTTTCTATGTAAAAGGCTAAAGCTCTCTTTACATCTAACGAGTGAAGCATTCTTTCCCTGTTATCCGCATGGGGTTTGGGAAAAAACACAGGTAGGAACACATCTTGGTTCAAATGAAAGGGCGAGACTACTTTGGGCAGGAAGGCCGGGTGTGGGCGTAACTGGACCTTATCCTTATGAAAGATCGTATAGGGCGGTTCGGAAGTGAACGCCCTAATCTCAGAGACTCTGCGTGCAGAAGTGATTGCCACTAAAAACGCGGTCTTCCAAGAGAGGTAAGAAAGGGGGCAGGAGGATATGGGTTCGAACGGAGGTTTCATTAGGGCCTTTAGAACCAGGTTGAGGTCCCATGGGGAGGCCGGTTGACGTATTTGAGGATACAACCTCTCCAAACCTTTAAGGAATCTGCCAACCAGGGGGTCACTAAAGACTGAGTTACCCCCAACACCCGGATGGAACGCCGAAATGGCGGCCAGGTGTACCCGAACGGTGGAGAGCGCTAACCCTTGCTGTTTCAGTTCAAGGAGGTAATCCAGAATAGTGGAGATAGAAGAAGACAGGGGATCCACCCCCTTGTTCTGAGACCACAGTGAGAAGCGCTTCCATTTGGCAGTGTAGGTTCCCCTCGTGGACGGTTTCCTGCTACCCAGGAGGACATTCCTGACTGAATCCGAGCACTGAAGCTCTGCTGGGTTCAGCCACGGATATACCACGCCGTGAGGTGGAGAGACTGTAGGTTGGGATGTAACATCCTCCCGTGGTCTTGGGAGATCAGTGTTGGTGACAGGGGAAGTGTTACCTGCGTCGTCACACAGAGAGACAACAGGGTCGTGTACCAGTGTTGCCGAGGCCAAGCTGGTGCTATCAGTATGACAGAAGCCTTGTCCTGACGGACCTTCATCAGTACTTTGTGCACAAGGGGGAACGGGGGAAATGCATAAAGCAGGCCCCCCGTCCATAGAACGTGAAACACATCCCCCTCTGAACCTGGGCTGAGGTTGAGGAGGGAGCAAAACCTGTGGCATTTCCTGTTGGCCTTTGTGGCGAACAGGTCGAGGCGGGGAAACCCCCACCTTTGGAAAATCGAATGGGCAACATCGGGCCTGAGGGACCATTCGTGACCCCGGAATGAGCGGCTCAGGGAGTCCGCCAGAACGTTCTGAACCCCCGGAAGGTAGGCCGCCGTGAGGGAGATCCCTCTGGGGATGCAGAACTCCCAGAGGGCGAGGGCTTCCTTGCACAGGCGAGAGGAGCGAGCACCACCCTGTTTGTTTATATAAAACATCGAGGCTGTGTTGTCTGTTAGGACTGACACGCTCTTGTCCCTCCACAGTGACTGGAACGTCTGGCATGCCAGGTGAACTGCTCTGAGCTCCTGAACATTTATGTGGAGGGACAGCTCCTCCTGGGACCAGAGGCCCTGAGTCGTGGTCTTCCCCAGGTGAGCTCCCCAGCCTAGAGCAGAAGCGTCTGTCACCAGCGTAATGGACGGTTGAGGCTTGTGAAAGGGCACCCCGCTTCCCAGAGATCTGGGCTGGAGCCACCAGTGAAGGGACTGTCTTACCTTTAATGGTAGAGTCACTACGAGGTCGAGGGGATCTCTGCGCTGGTTGTAGACCTTTGCGAACCAGGCTTGCAGAGGACGCAGGCGGAGCCTTGCGAACGGCACCACGTAAGTGCACGCCGCCATATGTCCCATCAGGACCATACAGTTTCTTGCTGTAGTCATGGGAAACCGAAGAAGTGGTTGAATAATGTCCGCCATGGCCTTGGCCCGAGAGGGAGGTAGGAAGGCCCTTGCACAGCGAGAGTCTAGTATCACCCCGATAAACTCGATCCTCTGGGTAGGAATGAGGGTTGACTTTGGTACATTCAGAATGAGGCCCAGTTTTAGGAAGATGGCTCTGATGAACGTTATTTGCGTCAGAAGCAGCTCCCTTGACTTTGCTCTGATGAGCCAATCGTCCAGGTAAGGGTAAAAATGGATGCCGTTCCGTCTGAGAAATGCTGCGACTACCGCCATGCATTTCGTGAATACCCTTGGAGCTGAGGAGAGGCCGAACGGAAGGACGGTAAACTGGTAATGTCGGGATCCTACCACGAACCTCAGGAATCGTCTGTGACTCGGGATGATGGAAATATGGAAATATGCGTCTTTTAAGTCGAGGGCGGCGAACCAATCTCCATGATCCATAGCGGGAATTATGACAGCTAAGGAGAGCATGCGAAACTTCAGCTTCTTTATGTAGGAGTTGAGGCCTCGCAAGTCCAGGATGGGGCGAAGACCTCCTTTGGCCTTCGGGATAAGGAAATAACGGGAGTAGTACCCCTTGCCCCGAAATTCTTGAGGAACCTCCTCTATGGCACCCAAAGACAAGAGGGTATGGACCTCCTGATCTAAGAGTTGCTCGTGAGATGGGTCCCTGAAGAGGGACGGGCATGGGGGGTGGGTGGGAGGGAGAACAGAGAATTGGATAGAATATCCCATCTCTACCAGGCTGAGAACCCACTTGTCCGAGGTGATAAAGGACCTGGTAGAAATGGGATAGACGGTTCACAAAAGGGGAGGAAGCTAAGCGACTGGAGGTTGGCTCGGCGTCCCCGGGCGCAACTTCAAAAGTTCGGCCTGGGTCCAGGAGGATGGTTATTCCCTGGGCCCTGGGACTGACGGGACGAGGAGCGCTGTTGCCCCCTGCCAGCCCCCCGTCCGCCTCTTCTAGGTTGGTCTCTCCTATAAGGAGGAACCGGATATGGTCTAGTTGGAGGTGGTGGTGGGGGAGGCCTGAAGGGTCTCCTTTGCCCTTGTGGAGTATGGAGCCCCAGCGAGCGCAGCATCGCTCTCGAGTCCTTCATCGATTGTAACTTTTTATCCGTGTCTTCCGCAAACAACCCTCGTCTGTCGAAGGGCAGGTCTTGGATGGTCGCCTGCACTGGTGGTGGGATGCCTGATACGTGAAGCCATGCCCCCCGCCGCATGGCTACTGCCGTACCCAACTGCCGGGATGCCGAGTCCGCGGCATCTAGAGCATCTTGCAGAGCAGCCCTGGAGACCAACTTTCCCTCCTGAACGACCGCTCTGAACTCTTGCACTGATTCTTTAGACAGGGCCCCCTCAAACTTAGCCATTGTAGACCATGTATTATACGAATATCGTCCTAGGGCGGCCTGCTGGTTGGCAATACGAAGTTGCAGGGCCGCAGACGAATAAACCTTCCTCCCCCACAAGTCCAACTTCTTCGAGTCGTGGGACTTCGGGGTAGGCCCCGTCTGTCCCTGACGCTCGCGATGGTTCACAGCGTCCGCTACTAAGGAACCAGGCGGGGGGTGGGTAAACAGGTATTCGTACCCTTGCCTGGGTGCGAAGTATCGTCGTTCTACCCCCCTTGCTGTCGGGGGAAGAGAGGAAGGGGTCTGCCATAGCGTTTCCAGGGTGGATTTGATCTTTTTCATGAAGGGCAGGGCGATTTGAGGTGGGGAGTCCGAGGAGAGGATATCCATGTTAGGGTCCTCTTCCTCCTCCTTCACTTCCTCCGTTTGTAAATTGAGACTGTGGGCCACTCTCTTTAGTAAGTCCTGGTGGCCTCTGAGGTCCATAGGGGGCAAGCTATAGGATGTCCCCGCTACCGCATCGTCCGGGGATGAGGAAGAGGAGGCCGGCTGCTGGTTCTCCACCGGGAGGTCCCCTTGAAAGGGTTGTTGGTCTGCCTCCATCTCCTGCTGGTCGTGCCCCTGGGACGTGGTCACGGAGGGTCCGGGTAGCTGATCCTCTCCCAATTCTGATTGGGGCCTAGTCACCGTGGCGCACACTGGACCTCTCGGCACCGAGGGCCATGAGGTTACCGAGGGGGGGCCTTGTGCCTGGTGATACGCAAAAGGCGTCCAGAATGGCCATTGAGTGGTACCTTGCGCATCCGCCACATAATGTTGTCGGTGCCGGCGGTGCGAGGAATGGCGGTGCCGGGAGTGGTGCCGTCGGGGTGAACGATGACTATGACGGGAACTAGTATGAGAAGAGGAAGCATCGGACTCTGAAGAATATTCCGACTGGGACCAGGGCGGTGCCGCGCCGTCCGGTGCCATGATTCTGCCATAAGCATCCAGCTTCCCAGGGAATACAGGAGGACGCGGTGCCGGATAAGTCGGTGCCGGAGCCAACGGTGCCGCGGACATAGCTGGAGCCGCTATGGTGGACACTTGCGGTGCCGTAGTCACTGGCGGCGATATTACAGGGGCCCCAACACGAGGGACCGGTGCCGGGGCGACGAATTCCGGTGCCGGGTCCGAAGTCAGCCCAATAAGGTCCGCAGCGGCAACGAACGCCTCCGGGGTAGATGGGAGTTCGAGCCCGGGCGTTTCTTTCTCAAGAGGGAGTCCCGCGTCAGGGGAAACCGCTCTTGGCTCCAGTGCCGCCGGTGCCGGTGCGAGCTCTACACGGGGCCGCCTCGCGCGCTCCGGAGCTACCAGCACCCCTGAGGGATCACCCGTGGACTTACGCACCGGGGAGCGCCCTCTCGCCTTCTTAGAAGGCACCGGAGATTGAGATCGGTGCCTTCTAGATGGTCCTGTGCCGTGCCGAGGAGACCGGTGCCGAGAGGTCCTCGCGGCCTTTGGTGCCGCGGTACCGCGGACCGATGCCGGTGTACTGCATGAGGTCGACGGCTCCGAGTGAGGTTGCAGGGCAGACTCCATGAGTAACAGCTTCAACCTAGAGTCTCGCTCCTTTTTGGTGCGGGGTTTGAAGCCCTTGCAAATAGTGCACCGGTCCGTTTGGTGACCCTCCCCGAGGCACTTCAAGCAGCGGGAGTGAGGGTCGCTAATGGGCATGGGCTTCCCGCAGGTCTTACACGGTTTAAACCCTGACGCCCCAGGCATAACCTGACGCCAGGGAACAACGAACTAACTAACTACACTATCTATAAACACTACTACTCTAAAGAACTATACAACGAACTATAAACACTAAATACCTAACTAACTAGATCAAAGATACCGCTAAGTAGCTGAGAAGAGCGCTGTTCCAGCGACCGCCAAGGACGGAAAGAAGGAACTGAGCGGGGGAGGGTCGGCAGGGGCATATATGCATGGCCATAAGGGCGCCACTCCAGGGGTCGCCCCTGCCGACCCTACGGGTACCGCTGGGGAAAAGCTTTCCGGACCGTGCATGCGCGGAACGCACACACACACATCTTGGAATGGACATGAGCAAGCACTCGAAGAAGAAGTAATCTTGCACCAGATTCTATGGGAGGAGAGACGAAGTCCAAAGGGAGCGGATGAGGGAGGATAGACATGAGATGTGGTGCTATAAAAGAGTTGGCTCATTGCTGGCATCTCCCTGGGGCAGGGTGTTATAAAAGGGTCGGCTCATTGCTGGCATCTCCCTGGGGCAGGGTGTGTTGTAGCAGCTCTCTCTCCACTGGGGTTTGTTATTGCTGGCTGCTCTCCGGCCATAGTCTCTCTCCTTTCGGGATAGTCCATAAAAAAAAAAAAGCAAAGGGAATTAACACAAATAAACTGAGTTAGTAACAGAAAGAGGGAAATGACTCTTGGGATGTGAGAGGGTCAGGCCCTCCCTTCCTTCAGGGAGGGACTGTCAGGGAAGTTCCTGTCTTCAGTCAGCCCTTTCCTCGGGAGGGGAGAGTTGAAGTTTTCTTCTCTGGTCTCCTCACAAGTGAGCTCTTCAGCTTCTCTTCTAAACTTGTTCTCCGAACTGTGTAGGTGTGGCGGGACAGAGCTGGTTGAGCAAGAGCAGCTCCTTAACCCCTGTGGTTCCTTGTGGTGTTTGTGTACCCCATCAGAGATGCAAATCAGTGTACAGCACTCAAGAACATCAAAATTTATGTTTGGGGGGTGCTGTTAAGGGCTGGGTCTGCATCCCTTGGTGTTAAGGAACTCTGTTTCTGCAAGTGGAGTGACAGGTAGGAGAACCTCCTCTCTGCTGAGTAAGAGGACTGTTAGTTCCAGGAAGTGGGCAGTGTGGCCTTAGTGACCTTTGATCTTCAGGGTCACCTCCTTTTTTATGCTTAAAAGGCCATTGCCCCCAGATGAAATGTTTTAAATTTTCCATGATAGTCAAATGTGAGACCAGAGGATCTAAGCCAGGAGTACCTCCTAAGAGCCACTCCTGTAGCCATTGGCCTTGCACTGGTGTCTGAGGCATTATATGCTTCTCTTTAGAGAGTGTCAGCAAGCATGCAACTGTGACACCCTGACACTCTAATATTCACCACTGTCATGTAATTAGGATATGTCTTATACAAAGTATACCTTGTGAGGTGTCATTCTAAAAGTCTTGATCTGCAAGACGGTAATATCTTGTGGATTGTACGTGCTATCGATGTGTGTAAAGTTATGAAGTTTGGCAGTGTATGTGGAGCTGAAACATGTCCTGAGGTTGAGAACACCCATAACCAGCCTTTCAGGTAGGACAGTAAAAAGACCAAACAATGTTATGGCTTATTGAGGAAATTCACACAAGCACAAGGATTACTCCAAGAGATTACTCCAAGATTACACAAGGATTACCCCAAGAGAAACCTCTCAGAGGAGGCGTGCACTTGTGTGCTGTGCATTTCCTTAATTGAGCTCTCCTATGCAAAGCTGATTTCAGCATCTGTGTGAATATAGCTGCAGCTGGGTGTGTCTCTACCTGTGTGTGTGCTGGAAGGGGGCTTGAGAGCCTGTCACAGCAGCACAGAGTAAGGGAAACCCAGGTTAGTGGAACAGGCGGGCTCAGTAGTATCCCAATTCCAAGTGGGACCTCAGGGGGAACCCATCACAACAATCTTTGGAGACCAGAGTCTTGCGTAGTTTCTTCTGTTCCTCTGACAAGGAATCTGAGAGTCATACATTCTAAGGCCAGAAGGGACGCAAAACCTTAAATTAGAGTGAAAAAATGAAGATACCACTTCATACCACTTCTGAAAAGTTGCTGACCCCTGTTATAGACTTTAATCAAGTCATCGGTTATCTTTCTCTCAGTAAACAGACTGAGCTCTGTGAGTCTGTCACTATAAAGCATGTTTTCTAATCCTTTAATCATTCTCATGGCTCTTCCCTGAACCCTCTTCAATTTATCAACATCCTTCTTGAATTATGGACACCAGAACAGGGCACAGTATTCCAGCAGTGGTCGCACCAGTGTCAAATATAGAGGTAAAATAATCTCTCTACTCCAACTCCAAAATCCTCTGTTTATGCAGCCAAGGATTGCCTTAGTCCTTTTGGCCAGAGCATCACACTTTGAGCTCATATTCAGCTCATATCTACCCTGACCCTCAAATCTTTTTCAGAGTCACTGCTTCCCAAAACGGAGCCCCCCACATCCTGTAAGTATCGCTTACATTCTTTGTTCCTAGATGTGTACATTTAAATACATATGGCTTGCTTTCACCCAGCATACCAAGTGATCCAGATCACTCTGTATCAGTGACCTGTCCTTTTCATTATTTACCATTTCCCCAATTTTTATGTTATCAACAAACTTAATCAAGGATGACTTCATGGCTTTTTTCCCCCGGGGCATTGATAAATACATTAATAGTGTAGGGCCAAGAACTGATCCCTGCAGAACTCCACTACAGACACCATCCACTCAGCGATGATTCTCCATTTATATTTTGAGACTTGTCAGTTAATCATCTTTTAATCTATTTAATCTGTGCCACACTCATTTTAATTATTCTAGTTGTTTAATCAAAATGTCATGTAGTACCATCTCAAATGGCTTACAGAAGTCTAAGTATATTGCTTAACACTATTATCTTTAATAAACTTGTAAGCAAACTTGTAATCCCATCAAAAAGATATAGAGTTTGATTATATCTATTTGTCATAACCCAATTTTGATTGGCTTTAATTATATTACCCTCTTTTATTATTTATTAATAGAGGCCTGCATCATCATGCCCAGGATTGATGTCAGACTGACAGGCTTATAATTACCTGGGTCATCCTGTCTGCCTTTTTTAAAAATTGGCACAGTAGATTTCTTCCAGTCTTCTAGAACTTCCCCAGTGTTCCAAGGTTTATTGAAAGTCAATATTAACAGTCCATCAACCAAACCAGGCTGCTCTTTTAAAACTCTTGGATGCAAGTTATCTGGACCTGCTGATTTTAAAATGTCTGTCATTAGTAGCCAGAGGTGCTACAAGTATTCCTCATTGTCTTTAGTAGTTTCTATTTAACATACTCCTGAGATACTAATGGAATGGAAAGAGTGATATGACTACATGCTCTGTTTTTTTCCCAAATACAGAAGAGAATACAAATATAGGGATTCTGGCATCCCAGAAAACATAACTGTAGTGAGACAATGGCCTGAGAGTTGACCATCTGAAGGGTTAATGACCCAGATATGCCAAATGCACCTAGTTTATATTCCGATCTGTCATAAGAAGTTGAATGAAATGTTTTGTTGCCCCTGATTCTCTCTTGTGCTGCAGGCATCACCATAGAGTTAGTTGGAGAATGTTGTATGTTCTTCAACTGAAACAGGAAGATCACAGTTCGGTAACAGGAGAGAACAAAGGGGAAACAGCCAGATATCCTTGCCCGGCTTGGGAGAGCCAGAGCTAAGAGGCAGAGCCAAATTCTCCATGGTCTGCATTTGTGATATGTCAAATTGGGGACCAGATTTTTCCAATACTATGACCCTTGTTTGCAGTTGGAGAGTATTTGCTTTTCTCCCATCAGCTCCTGAAAGTATCTTTGATCATCAGAAGGAGAAATAGATAAAGCACTACTGTGTTTTTCTGCTGTGGAGCTTTGTACATTCATCCAAAGGTAACTTGTATGGTTTCTCTGAAGCCTCATTCCATTCCTCAAATATAGGCAGATCCCCCTGCATATGTGAGGGATCTGGTGCCAATAAGGAAGGTTGTACTGGCGCCAGATGAAGAATAAGCTCTAGTTGAGGGCCTTGGTACCAAAAGGAGTATTGGCACTGCCACCAAAGTTGTTGTCAGAGTTGGTCTTCCAGCTTCCAAAATGGCCTTCACAAAGTACTCTATGTAGGGCCACAAGCAGGCCCTGAATGATACCATTCCATGATGCCTGGATTTGAGGCAAGGAAAGAAGTCCAGTATTCCAAGGTCAGTTGTACCAGATGAAGGAAAACACTGAGATGGGTGTTTCCTGCATCAGCGTCAAGGCTACTGGGACCTTAACAAGCAGTGGTGGTTTGGTCTTCAGTGCTGCTTTTGATTTAATTGGTGATGGAGGAGAGCTTCACTCCAGCATAAGGCACATGATATTCCAGTCTTGAGCCCATGATAGAAGGTGGACTAGCGTGACCAGATGTCCCAGTTTTATAGGGACAGTCCCAATCTTTGTGTCTTTTTCTTATATAGGCTCCTATTACCCCCACCCACTGTCCTGATTTTTCAGAGTTGCTGTCTGGTCACCCTAGGTGGTACTGAGGCCAGAGAAGCAAAGTGAGCCTGGGGTCCTGTGTAAGAGGACCTCAACACATGGTCTGGTTTTAATTCTCTGAATGAGACCATTGGAGTATCAGGATGAAGGCATCAAGAAGCCTGAGATCTCTGTCATTCCCAATAGTCACAGCTTTTCACGGTAGTTTTGCAGTTCAACTCCAGGAGCATCTTATCCCAGATATGGTGATGCATGGAGGCCCTTGAAGAAGAATGTATTTAATCCTAAATTACTGATATGTAATTACTGATATGTAAATTACTGATATGTAAACATCAAAATAATCTTAACTACATTTCTGTCTGGGGTAAAGAGAAGATGTTCAAAGGTAGAAAGAGCAATTAGATGCCTCACTCCCAATGAAAGTCAATGAGAGTAGATTGCCTAATATGTTTGAAAATCCTCCCCTAAATATATACTGGTAACTATAAAAAACCTCAGACATCTCTACATATATTTCACTATATTGTATCCAAATTCCAAACAATATATGGCATCTATACCCCATCAATATACTATAACAGCAAAAAGTTGCACACATTCTGTATACTTTTTCTACTTTCTACATTTTTAAGAATCCAGTCTCACTATCATGAGAAAAGTAAAAGACTTGTTATGGAGTATCAGATGTAAGTACATTAATAATATGCACCGAGAAAAAAGAATTCTACAGGAACTATTTAACATTCATCAGCACGTGAAAGATTAATCACACACTGCCACTTACTGGTAAGAAATTGAGAAGACTTCATAATGCAACAGAAAATGCTAAAAGCAGAGTGTCTCTGTAACTTGGAGAGAAAAAGAAAGTTTCAGATTGATAGGTTAAGCAAACGTCAAATGTGATGAGTCAAGATGAAGGAACAGAAGGATAACACTGGAAAGGCAGATGAGTGAGCAGGGGAATGGGTGGCTATCAGGTCAGGGAAACAAGGTGGAATGAGTTCATGTGGAGTTTTGAAAAATAGCAGGTCATTTTTTAATTGGATTCAGATATGGATAGGTAGCCAGTGAAGGTGACAAATGATGGGGTTGATATAATCTCATTTCCTGAAGGAAAAAAGCAGTCATGGCATGGCATTCTGGACTCCTTGAAGTTTATAAGATAGTCATTCAGGAAAACTATAAAAGACAGAAATGCAATAGTCGAGATGTGAAGTGGTAAAAGCATGAATAAGGATTTCAGCAGAGAACAGGGTCAAGATAAGGACAAATGCTTGCAATGTTTAAGAAGAGGTAATGGACAGGCTTATTTATAGATGAGAGAGATATGAGAGACAAAAGTAAAGTTCAGGGTCAACGCTGACATCAGGCAAGATTAAGAAACAGAACTAACATCTGAATTAACCCTATTGAGACAGTGGGTCTATATATATATATATATCTGTCTAAAGATTTATTTGTCTCACCAAATGGAAAATGCCAGTGTTTTAAGGGTTAGGGAGAATGATAGAGTTGAAGACATGAGACATCAAAGGGCTAGATTCATCCAAGTTGTTTGCAGGAAGGTATTCCTTATGCTTCTATAGGCCGTGGAAGGTTTAAACCCCAAGGGCCCAGGGAGATGATCTTACAATTCCCTCAAGGTTTCTGCTAGGCAAAGGCTGTTTCAAATTGTTATCAGAGATCTGCCACCTAAGGCTTCTCAAGTAACGTGCCAACTCATTTTATCTCCCAGCCACCCTGACCAGTCACCATTCCTGGAGACTACCATCCATTTTTGGATTGCAGTAACTCCCAAAGTCCTCTTGATAGACAAATATTGCAGCCACTTTCTATCACCACAACCTCCTCACAACAAACTTTCTGCCTTAGGAGTCATACGTAAGCCATATTTAGACCAGCAGCAGATAGCAAAGACCCTGGCTTAATCCCTGACAAGAGCTCTTTACTCAGAGTAACATTAGTCTTTGCAACATTTAATAGCAAGAGTTAAGAGTTAGCTAGAAGATGAAGATAAAAATGTTGAGGCACTCCATAGCAAGGAATGGGAGTTTCTAACAGAAAGATTAAAGGTTCAGTTAGAGGGGTATGGTTCAAACAAACCATAAGAAGAAACGTGCTGGAGACAGCAACTTTTTGCTTGAGAAATGTATATCAAATCCAGCTTTTCTCATGCATGCAAATAGTCCCATTGCAATCAGTTTGACTTTACTTACACATATAAAAGTAGCAGAATTTGCCCCAAAGTGATACATAGCATTATTGGACCAAGCGTAAAAGAAGTGGGTTGAAGTGTTCAAAATACTAACAACATACAACAGTAACACAATATTTTTTTAAAATAAAAAACCTCCACGATTTGGTCCCTGATAAGGTAATTCTGCCTCCTCCTTTCAACAGAATTTGCAATGAGAGCACATGACAATTTTATGCAAGGATGTTTACTGCATAACTAAGTAATTTCACAACTATATAAATCTGTTTTTTCCTGAATATTAATTGTTGTGAGTCTTTCAGTAGAAAAAAAGGTAACAAAAATTCAAAGAATCTATTTATCTAATGAGGAACGATTTCACAGTTTAGAAAGGGTGACGGGGTGGACTAGGCCCTCAGGCCCCCTGGTGGATGCCTCACAGCCTTGCCACACCCAACCCCAGAAAAGGGTAGTGGAGAGGGTCCTCTAAGCTTCCTAAAGGAACTGAATGGGATGCAGCCAATCAGGAAAGGGGCTGCAGGGAGCAGTCAGTCAGGACCCAGCAGTCCTGTATAAAAGGAGATGCTGGGTCAGAGTGAGTTCAGTCTGCTGGCACAGAATGTGGGAGCAAGAGATGCTCCTAGCTGGCTGCAGTGGCGGAAAGGGCTGGACAGATCAGTTGTTGGTAGGGACTGGGGAAGCATGAGAATAACTTCTGGGGGGCTGCTGGAACTAAGCAAGTAGTTATTGGCGGGGCCTGAGAAAGGAGTTCCTGGTTGGCTGCTGGGGCTAAAGCAAGCAGTTATGGCAGGGACTGGGGGACTGAGGAAGGAGCTGCTGGGACTCAACTAAGGTGGGCTATGGGGAAGTGGCCCAGAGAAATGTAGAGCAGCAATTAGTAAAGGGATGCAGCATGTGGCTTCTATTTAGAGGGTTCCTGGGTTGGGGTCTGGAGCAATGGGTGGGACCAGGTCCTCCCCTCATCAGCCACTGGGGGGAAGTGGATACACCCGAAGGAAGGAAATTAGAACTGTGGCAGCCAAGGGAAGGGGGCTGTACTGGGACTGACTCAGAGGGGAGCTGTGGTCAGCAACCTGCACCCAAGAGGGGTGGCTCAGCAGGAAGGCTGGGGTCCCCAGGGAAGAAGCTCTCCGGGTGCTGTTCAGAACCTGTGTAGGAACCTGCAAACTAGCTGGACCAATTGAGGGTACCGCACTGGGTCCTGTTGCACTGGTTAAAGACTGAGTCCAGGAACGGCTACAGGAAGATGTGCCACCTGAGGGGGTACTGCAATAGGCCCCTGTTCGAGGTCACATAGGTTGATGCTCTGTTGAACTGTTAGAAGACTAAGTCCAGGGAGGGCTGCAGGACAGTTTGGACTGTACACTGGAAGGGGTTTGTTTGTTTTGCACATAGACTGTGTGTGACTTGGCTGGAGAGCTGAGTCACTGAAGACCTGCCTGACAAGCACAGCAGCTGACAAAGGGCACTGTGAGCAGAGAAAAAACTACAGATATGCGCACACTTGACCAAAGGGCACTTGCATGAGGTGAGCGTATCCCATTACAGATAGTTATTTTTCCCCCATATGAAATATCTGTAGCTTCTCTATCTTATTTTCATACCTGCCAATTGTCCCCACCTTCTCTCTTCCTGCTCTTTTGAGAACTCCAGTATTTTTCACTGTTAACTAGTCAAAAAAATATTGAATATTTGATTTTTGTAATCTGCTTCTTAGCCACTAGCAATAATGGTCCAGATATCACTATGACACACATTAACAGCACATTTTGTTTTATGTGGAACTTTCAGTAGTAATGTATTAGGCTTTGGCACCACCAAGAGCTAATTTTTGCTTACTACTGCATTTAATTGCTAGATAGATTCAGAAGTTCTAATGAAATGCAAAGCTATCTCTTTAGAGATTCATGTGAAATAAAAAATGGTTTTGTTTTGAATTGGAAAAACAATTATTTTGCAAGTATATACTACTGCTGTTTCATTTGTCTCTATAAAACTTTAAGAATAAAATGAAAACTACAGCTTCAGAGATTATCAACTGTATTTTTGTCATGCACATCTGAATTAACACTGAATGAAAAAGCAGTCTGACTGAAACAGCTAAATCATACATTTCACTAACAACTTTCAATTATAAACTAAATATACAACCTGAAGAAGCACCAGTCAACAGATCCATGCAATCACCCAGCTTTGGAAATATGAGAGTAATGGTTTGATCTTTAAAGAGATGAAGCATGCTCACTGAAGTCAATCAATGTTAAGGGTACTCAGCACATCCTGAGACTGGGCCTTAAAATACTGGGAAATAGAGCATTTTCTCACTAGAATATTCATAAGTAAACAGTGATCTTCCCTGTTAAAACCCTACAGTGGCTACAAAAGAATACTTTACATGCTAGGTCTACTCCTTTGAGGTACTGAGTGTCCTCCAATCCCATAGACTTGAATGGGAGTTGTGATTTGGCCCACTTATATCAATGGAGTGTTAATTCAAAAGCTTAATTATCACAATTTAAATATCAACTATTAATTATATCACTGATTTAAGCACAAATACACACCTAAAGTGTTTATCCTACAATCCCAAACTGCCTCACACATCTTGTTGCTGCCAAAATAATTATTCCTTCATTAGCTGTCAAAATTCCAGCTTCCCCAACAACTTCTACAATGCAGTTATACACTTTCAACTAAAAGTTCTGCATTAGATTGAAATTTTAGACAGCATAAACTGAATTTATTATCAAGGGATACTATACTGATTGTATTGTTCATTTCCAGCCTTCGTTCACTTTCATATTTAATTCACTAAAATCTTACATTTAAAAAAAATTATCTGAAGATGCCACAGAATCTCTAGGCTGCCATACTGAAGTGCTACAGAATTCAGGAGAATTTAAATCAGGCTGGTCTCCAGGTATATAAGGCTTAGATCATGTATGCCACAATGAATGTTTACTAGGGTTGCCAACAGTGCACTCTTACAATGTACATCCATTATTTTTTTCATCTCTGTAGAACAAGATTAGTTGCTAAATGCTGCAAAAAGCAGCAAGAAATAGTCCTGGCAAATGTAGGTGAGTACTGCTTATTATTGATGATGATATTCAGAGGGGAAGAGAGGGGAGTTAGGGGTGCTAAGAAAACTGTCCCTTATTTTTGAAATACAAGTTGGTAACCCCAGTGTTTACTAATGAAATAACTTTACATGGCATGCACCATATGTGTTTGATAGCTAAATGATAACAAGAGGTTGTGCAATGTTTGACAGTAAAATATACACAGAGAACATGCAGTAGATGGATTTTCAAAAGTGACTAGTGATTTTGGGGTGCTTCGATTTTTGGGGGTGCTGCTTGAGACACTTTGAAAGACCCAGATTTAGGGAAAATGCTGAGCACCAAGTGCATGATTTTACAAAAATTTAGGCTTATCCCCAGAATAGAGCGTGATATTCAGACGGTCTGAGTTAACAGCCAAAGAAAGAATAGCCTATTGCTAAAGAGATCAAAGTAATCTGGACTGTATTTCTAGATATATTTGGATTAAAAATATTTAGACTGCTCAAAGAAGAACACACTTCCATTCCTTCCTACTCCTCCTTTCCATCCCTGTTTGGTCCCCTGTTTTTCCTATTTATATATGTTTTTGCCTATTTGATTACTATTACCCCCACTGTAACTATGTATTTGTAGTATTGTCTAGTTTTGTACTGTCTGGTCTTGCAGCTTTGAGTTGTAAAATGACATAAGTCTTTTGGGGATCCCATGAAGCGTATGGTTCTTGGAAACATACACAAGCTGCAGCTCATCCACCTTTTTGTATTTTTCACTTTGTCTTTTATTTTAAAAAAAAAGTCACAAAAGAGGTGCTCAGCACTCACTTTAGAGAAACTCAGGGTCCTTTAAGATTTCTACAGTTTGGCTCTGAAAAATTGAGGTCTGATTAATCGTGAAACTTTGGGCTTGTATTTCTGTTCAGGATTAGTATCTAAGGCTTGTAAAATAAGACTGTTCTTCTCAATGGCACCCATTAACTACTCATCAGAACAAACTAAGGCCTCAATCCTGCAATGACCTCCATGTAGGTGAATCTTTGCATCCAAAAAGATCTCATTCCAGGATCAGGATCTAAAAAGTGACCAAGTGTCTTTCCTGAAGTCAGACAGCAGCATTCACCCGTCCTGCAAAATTAATTACTTTATAGAACATTTTCTCTACAAATCAAAATTCAGATGGAAGAACTTCCTGATACTAAACAAATAAGCAGAGTAAGAAGTCCCATGTCTTGACTTTATTTGCAAAAAGGTACTTGAACTATGTATTACCCCTTTTGACCCATGCTGTTAGACAATATTTGTGGTCTTGAGAGTTGTTTTTGTTAGCAAAAGAAATTAAACAGGATGGTATCAAACAAATACCACTATTTACAAAGAACGTACACAAGGTCCTGTTTTCCTGAACACAGCAAAAATCAAACAAGACAGTTTCCATGCTCAATTCTCCAAGACTCTTTTGACCCATCCCTCTGCCAAAAAGCTCGCTTTCTTTGCTTTCTATCAGGACCATGTTTGCTCTGCCTATCTTGCTGCTTTCTGCCTCCCTACAGCTTCTTCTGATCCACAGCCCCATGCATTTGCAATCAGATCCCAGCAAAACTATTCCCCCCCCCCCCCATATAGCTTGTTTCTGACTGGGGTTGTATGCGGTTTGTGTTTTCCATGGAGGCTCCTATTGTTTCAGCTATCTTACTCCGACAAGAAGCTTAAGTGCTTCTTATGTTTATCCTGAATTAAAGGTGGCACTCACACCCACCAGCTCCAATAAGATTTTTGACCGTGGTTAGGGATCAGTCATGTTTTCAGGTAGCCTGAAATCTTTGCCAAAATCTTTGCCAAAAATATGCATGAATAGTTCCCTAAAATTAAGGCTGCAGTACTGTTTACATTCAAACATCTCTAATGAATGATCCTGCAATAAATTCAGTAATACTAGCTCCATGCATGGATTTATAATACAGTAAAACCCTGATTTAACGGACCCCGATTTAACGGACTTCGGATGCAACGGACAAAATTTATGAGCAAGTCCGATGCATCCCAAATCCGTTTTTCACGGGCTGGCTGCCGGCTCCCGGCTCCCGCCCGGGTCACAACAGCGGGAGGTCTCGCTGGCGGGCGGGCTGGCTGCTTGCTCCCGGCTGCCGCCCAGGTCACAACAGCGGGAGGTCTGGCTGGCAGGTGGGCTGGCTGCCTGCTCCCGGCTGCTGCCCGGGTCCAGGCAGCGGGAGGGCTGGCTGGTGGGCTGGCTGGCTGCCTGCTCCCGGCTGCCACCCGGGTCCAGGCAGCGGGAGGGCTGGCTGCCAGCTCCCGGCTGCCGCCCGGGTCCCAGCAGCAGGAGGGCTGGCAGCCGGCTCCCGGCTGCCCCCCGGATCCCGGCACCGGGAGGGCTGGCTGCCGGCTCCCGGCTGCCGCCCGGGTCCCGGCAGCGGGCGGACTGGCTGCCGGCTCCCGGCTTCCCAGCCGGGACCGGGGTGGGCTGGCTGACGGTTCCCGGCTGCCGCCCGGGTCCCAGCAGCCGGGACCGGGGTGGGCTGGCTGACGGTTCCCGGCTGCCGCCCGGGTCCCAGCAGCCGGGACCGGGGTGGGCTGGCTGACGGCTCCCGGCTGCCGCCCGGGTCCCGGCAGCGGGCAGGCTGCGGAGCTGCCGCCCCGGCCCTGTGGGGCGGGCTGCTGCTCCGACAGCTCATTTATTTTTTTTAATTAAATAATGGACTTTCTGATTTAACGGACACTCCCTCGCCCGAATTAGTCCGTTTAATCGAGGTTTTACCATTATATTCTGCAGGAAATTCCTGGCAGCATGGTTGAAAAAAATGACACATAAAAGGTGTGATTTTTTTCATTTACACTAAAGCCCCTTATATCACTCTGGCAATGTAAAGGGGCTTACGTGAGTGTAATGTAACTTATTTCATGTTAAAGTCCATTACGCTGCTATCCGTGATTATTTGTATGTTAAACTATTCTGCTCTGAAACGGATATCCTGCTTGCCTTTAACATTTCAACACAATGTCAACTCTGAAGAACAGTCATTCAAGGAAAAGCAAAGGGACAGTGTGATAGTCAAACACATGTTTGAAAATAAATACACAGTAATATGCCTAATTTTAGGCCTGCTAGCCTTGACAGCAACTCTTTAAACATATAATTCTACTGTGAACCAACTGGCATAATTTCTTCCTGTGACATTTTCTTCTCTCATAAGAGCCACAAAATGCTATTTATCATCCTGACAGCAGAGCTAAATGAATAAGTACCCTGATAGATCAGGGCATACTAAAAAGTCACATTGCAAGACACCTTTTAATTAGATTTGAAAATCTACAGGATGACTAGTAGAACACAATAATGCAGAGGAAATGTTAAATTACTGTTCCACTTGAAAATCCTTTTATCTGATAGATATGTGATCTACAACACCTTAATGGTAATCACATAAAAGTTGTCATTTGTTTTGTTTTCCACGGGAGTGCTCTGCGGTATACTGATTTATTCATCTTAGACTTCACAATGGGCTGCATTCACAAAGAAGTTCTTTTCATGATTCATAATTCAAGTATGCTCATTCAGCAATTTAAAAAAAAATATTCACTCAATGCCTTTTAAGCACCACTGATATGATGGAAGTCTTCTGATATGATGGATGGTATGTTTTCCTTTGTGTCTTAATACAATGGATTTTAAATGTATATGTCCTGTAGCTACTATTGTACTTCTGAACTCAGAAAACACGTTAGTATTTTTAAATACTATGGACAAAAGGATCAAAAATCAGGGCAAAAAGAAGAAAGAAAACTAAAAATGCATGTAGTTAGACTAAAGAAAACATTTTAAAAGTATAATGAATTATCCCACTATTATTTCAAGTTGAAGACAAATTCTTATGATTGAACGCCTAGGGCTAAATGCTGTACTCCAACACCTGAGAGATGCAGCCTCAAAAGACTGATGGGGGGCAAAGATGCAGGTGTGTTATATTTGTACCCTATAAATTCTAGGCTGCTAGAGGGCTGAAATAGCAGCCCATTGCCTAGGCACAGTAGCTCAGAACTCCTGGAGCACTTGATGTTATAGGCATACTCCTTCTGTCACTAATATGCACCCTACACCAGGGTTTGAGAGTAGGGTGAGGTGAGGGATATTTACACAGGATCTGCATTACCCTGGCTTTGGAGAATTTTGTCCCAAGCCTCTTGCAGCTCCTGTATAGTCCCTATGAGCTCCAAAGTAGAGTATAGGGGCTGTAACAGTAGCCAAAGTCAGCCCCCTAATATTAATCACCTGACAGAATAAGGAGCTTCTTTAATGCAATATCATTCATGGCAATTCCTGAAATCCAAATTCTAGGGCTGAAATCCTGCAGATTCTTATTCAAAAGAGTAGCGTACATATGCAAGCAGTCTCACTTAAGTCAATGGAATGCGCTTTGTGAGTAAGAGTTTGCAAAATCAGCCTCAAAAGAAAAAAAATATATTGATTTTCTGACACATTACAACAGAATCTTGTTTTGACATGATCTGTGAACTGAGTGAGCCTTCATCTTTTAAAAGTAAGAATTCACACTGCTATTACAAAACCTGCAAACAATTTAAAAAGTGAGAACAGCATCATCATGCAGTATAATTGTCCTTCACTCAAAAGCAGCAAGACATTCTTTTAAAGTCTTCAGAAGTAACTCAGTAATAAATTACTTATTTTTGCTGATCTTATTTTCTTATTTTTGTAAAGTTATTTCTCATGAATGGAATTTTAAGAAAAATGAAAAAAATTTAAGCTGTAAATTATTTTGGAATAAAGTACATTCAACTATCTGCTTTGGCCTCCTTAAGTATTTAATCATTTCAAATGCATACTTAAACTGACCTGAAAAGATTAAGATGCCAGAGCACTTTATGTATGTATCCTTCTGAAATAAATACTTTGAATTAAAAAAAAAATCCCACCTGCCGGTAACTCTGCCATTATTTCAAATGCCCGGTGCATGTTTCTCCGACAGATATCCACTGGATCATTCAAGAGCTGGGACAGGGCAGGAATGACTCCCTTTTCTACAAAGCCATCCCTACAAACAAAAAGCTGGATTTATGGGAGATTTAATTAGGCAAAACAAAACTCATAAATCCTACCAATGTGTAATAATCTCACTGACATTCTGTTCTAAATCTTAACACATTCCAGCAATATTGATGAAACTTGGAAACTGTTGCTGAATATTCTTCACTGAAACTTTACTACATCTCCACTCCCCAGTACCATACAATAAACTCTGGGGAATATACTTACCTGCCAACATTATGAGAAGCCATTATATAAAGGACTTCGGTTGTTTTTTCTCGAACAGTGCTGTCTTGGTCTAGAAGCAAATATTTCAGGTTTTCCAGGAATCCTAAGAGACAGAATAGATTATTTTTAAACATTTCTTTACTTCAGGATTAGTTTATTAAAATAGCAATGATTGGGTCAAACTCTGGCACTGACGCATCAAGAAAGAAAGTGACATCCAGAGTTGGAGACTTACCACCAAAAATGCCATGCCATGCCATGCCACAAATCTCCCAGTGTTGAAATTTCACAACTGTAGTGTATAAGTTATAGCTGTAATATGCTTAACACGGCTAGCATCACTAAAGGCATGATTTAAAATCCAGTGAAGACAATGGAAAGACTTTTGTTATCTTCAGTGGGCACTGGATCAGGCCATAAACAATTAGGCTGCTGTGTTCTTCACTAGCTAAGGCCCTAATCCTGTAAATACTTATGCATTTGCTTAACTCTATGCTTGAGGAGGTGGTCAGGGGACAAGGAGCAGGGGGGGTTGGATGGGTCGGGTGTTCTGAGGGGGGCAGTCAGGGACGGGAAGTGGGAGGGGGCTGAAGGGGGGCCAAGGCCAGGCTGTTTTGGGGAGGCACAGCCTTCCCTACCCAACCCTCCATACAATTTGGCAACCCCAATGTGGCCCTCAAAGCAGAAAGTTTGCCCACCCCTGATTTAAAGGTTCATCAGAGCATCGACTCTGATCCTGCAATGTGAACTGATGGTTTGGACTGTAACACCTGTGCAGAATGCCACTCCACATGGCTGTACGTGTCAGCACTAGCTGATCCATGGGGGTGGTTTTCCATGCGTGGACTTCTATGCCTGTATAAAGCCCCAATGAAGTCAGTAGATATACACGTAAGTAATTATCCAACTGCGCAGAACAGCTAGGATGCTTGGGGACTCCGAGAACACAAGTTCCACCCTCAGACAAATTGTAGGAAGAAAGTTAAGATAATCTACAAAAAAAATTTAAAAAGTGGGTCTGTGCCCTGTTTTCTTGCTTTATGCTTGTCTGAAAGGTTTTACTTCCCATGGCTTTGTGTGTGGGGGTGGGTGGAGGGCTGGGGGAGGTTACTTTTTTTACATTATTTAAAAAGTCAGGTCTCTCTTACTTTTTGTCTCCTGGAAGGCTCATGCACTACAGAAGAACTGGTAGGATTAAGAGAGCAGAGATCCCATGCACATAAAATCTCATTAATGGATAGGGAAAGTCTTTTTCTGTTGGACTCCTTCCAACTTTTAAAAAACATTTGCTAAACCAGGACATGTGAGGCATGATGTTCCTTGTATTTCTGAGATAAAAAAACAAGCAGGAATAAAATGAAAACCTTTACAGGACTTTTGTACATCATAAAGAAACAAACAAAACCACTTCCCCCTTTCCCAGGGCCTAGGATGATCAGATGTCCTGATTTTATAGGGACAGTCCCGATCTTTGGGTCTTTGTCTTATGTAGGCTCCTATTACCCCCCACCCTCCTATTTTTCACACTTGCTGTCTGGTCACCCTACCAGGGCCAGGTATTCTGGAACTCTGTGGCATCAGAGATCACTTACCTAGTTGTATTGCTTGGTAGACATTCTCTGGGTCATGCACCAGGTCACATAGGGCCATCAGTGCCCTCTGCCGGGTCAGCAGGTCAAGGGACTGTAACTCCTCATTCAGTTTAGGCAGGGCCCTCTCCCCGAAAGCAATGGGGGCTTTAGTGGGGTCAATGTCGGGGGGCAGCTTGGCTGAGATACGAGCATGTGCCATGCCTCTGTACTGTGGGATGGATTCCTGCTGTTCGCTAAAGACACCCCAAAACTCACCCTCACAGACGGGGTGACTCAAGTACCCGACGAAGCAGGAACTCCTGCTTTCAAGCTGCACCGAGCCCCCAGCTACTCTGGGAAGCAGTCAAACTATGAGGAGTTAGGACAGAGGGCGGTGGGGAGACACCACACACCCCGTTTATTTCGGTCTGTCCAACTCTGCTGCACTGGCTCAGCTGGATGGTTTGGGTCTGACTGGTGTAAAGCCAAAAGCCGGAAGCAAGACGCCCTTCCCCGGGGGCAGGTTTACAGTGGGGCAGCTGAGGGAACAGGGTTTTTTCCCGCCCTCCAGAGACGTTAAAAAACGGCCCCTCTGACCGAATTACGGGGGGTCGTTTTCAGGGAACCCCCCGAAGCCGTTTGTTCCGTCTGAAGTTTAAAAACAACAACGCGTAAGGGTTTGTCCTGGTTAAAAAAAAATCCCAGCCCCAACGAAGCCAAGTGGGCACCCCGCGCCCGGCTCCTCACAAGCGGGCACCCCGCGCCTGGCTCCTCACAAGCGGGCACCCCGCGCCTGGCTCCTCACAAGCGCTAAGGCCCGGGCCGGCGCCGGTTGCTAAGCAGCGAAGACGCTCTCTCTGTACGCCGGGTTCTGTGAATAGGTAACTGCGGGGCCGGCCACCGCAGGCTAGCGGTCTGCGCAAACAGCGCAGCTAAGGCACGCAGCTAAGGCATTCTCCGCTTGCTGCTAAGCAGGGCCAACGCCAGTGACGTAGTTGGCGAATAGGAAGCTGGGGCGTTATTAGCGTTGGTGAGGGCACTGCGGAGAGGGACGCGCTGTTCCTGCTGGCGGGACGGGGAGAGAGAGAGACGCTTAGAGGGGTGAGCCACTGAGCCGCCCCCACCCCCCGCTTGGGGCTGGATAAGGGGGGGGGGAGGTGTTAGCCCCGGTGAGGAGTGTTTATAAATCTCCCTTTGGGGAAAGGGGGGACGCCCCCAAATCTGCCCCATGGGGGGGGGGGTCATTGTTAACTATGGGGGCGGGGGACACCTGTATGTGTTTGCATGGCTCATTTAAACCCTCCCTTAGCATTGTTTGAAATCTGTTCTTCAAATGAGAGCCATGGAGAGGAGAGGCCCCGGACTAGGATCAGTGGCCCACTGGTCACTCCCTTTACACACCTGCCCAGGGTCCCTGGGCCAAATCCTGCCCACAGCTAGACTCCCTGCAACCTGCTGACATCACTGAGGCTGCTTGGGGGTGTAACTCAGGTCAGAATTTGGCCTAGATATAATTATATAGATAATCAGGGGTAGATGTACACAGTATACTGATGTGTATATGAGGATACAATCAAATAATTGATGGAGAAAAGCTGGCACCAGGGTTTACTCTGAGTGAAATGGGAGGGTAGCCTGTATAAAGATTCAAGAATCTGGCCCAAGGATGGAAGAAGAGGCAGCAGGAGGTTTGGGGAGGTCAATACAAAAATGTTTTCTTTAGGCTGGTAATAATGAGAAGGAGGTACATTGTTTACCTGTACCTATTATTTGTAGAATCAGAGAGGTAGCCATGTTAGTCTGGAATAGCAGAGGTAACAAAGTCCTGTGGCACCTTAAAGACTAACTAGTTAGTCTTTAAGGTGCCACAGGACTTTGTTCCCTCTATTATTTGTAGGTTATAATATTGAATGATTTCAGATAATCAGAATGCAGAACTATTGCACAGTGACTGACCTATATGCACTGTATGCTTCTGCCTCTTTCTGCACTCTAGCTGAGGAGATTGGGTTTCCTTAATTACTGTAAGATTATTTCTCAATAGCTGTATGGTATCCAGATCCCTGTTTTCTGACCATATATGCAACACAACTATTGTCCAAGTGTCTCCTGCAGGCTTAAAGAACTGTACAAACTGTTGGTTATATTTCTGGCTGCCACTCACTCTTTTGCTGTATGACTTTGGGAAAATCACTTAACTTCTCCTTGATTCAATTTCCTGGTCTGCAAAATTAGGATAGTAATAATCAACTTTATAAAGTGCTATGAGGTCCTCAAATGAAAGGTGCTATATAAATGCAGAATATTGTTGTTATTTTGAGGAAAATATGCCATTTTTTGGTCTATAGTTAGACCAAACTATATTAAAAACCTTGATTTATAATAAGGCAACACTTTTTAATGGACCTATTTGCAGACTATTATTTCTGTAGAATACAAAATATTTAAAATTATGCTAATATTGACCAAGAGAGAGGCACTGTTTAGTAATTTGATAATGGGATTTGGTGACAGGCACTCCTGAATCCTAATCTTAGCTCTGCCTCTAATTCTTTTTATATAGCCTTGGAAAGTCATAGCTGCTGTCTCAGTTTCTCCATTTTTAAAGTGGATTAATATTTGGCCACCTCACAGAATTGTTGTAAATACTACAGTAGATGGGTATATTTTGTGAAGTGCTTTGAACATGAAAACAACAATCTGATTGTTTAGTGTTATTGATTCAAGAAAGTCAAGATAAGTGTATCTAGCCTGGTTCATGTTATTTGATTTAGAGTTCTACTCTTACACGGTGAAAGGACTGATCTGCATTAAAGTTGGTATCACAAAGGCACAAACAAGCTCAATATTCTATGATTTCCTAATAAAAAGAACAATACAAATGAAGGCTCAGCAGATGGTTGAATACATTTTAATCTCTCTGTATGTGAAAAAGTAAAAGTGGATATTGTCTCAGATCAAATATGCATAACAGAAGAACTTGTGTAAGATTATTTGATTTAACAAACAGTACTTATATCATACTAAATCCCTATACTTCATAGAGAGCGGCACAGTCCTGTTTGCCTTCCTCATACAGGTAGGTCCATTGAAATCAACGGAACACCTCTTGTGAATAGTAAGTAAGATTTATGACCTGCTCCTTCTTCTCCCATTTAAATTAATGGTAGCTTTGTTATTGATTTTAATTGGAGGAGAATAGATCTCTTGCCTTTTAGATTAAAAGTATTTATTTAATGTATTTAATTATGTTAAAGGTTTTGCAGCTAAAACAATTAGTGAAATGGTTTCTCCCCATGCAGCCTTTTAAGAGAGGAGGAAATTTAAGGCATATTTTTAAAAAGGAAACAAATTCATAGTATTTCACATCAAACTTATGCTTCTAGGGGACTTTAAATTGCAGAAGGTGTGAAATGGCTGCAGTAGTGGCCTCGGGACCTTATGAAAACTACACCATGTGATGCTGGGCAAACCTAAAATATGTAGTAACCATTATTTTGATGCACTGGTTTATCAACATCCCTCTTGACACTTTTTATTACATGCCACAGAAATAAAACACATAGCTCAGAAAAAAACTTTGGTGGAGCCAAATGCTTGAAAAAGATCCAACTACTGTTTTAAAATAGCTGAGAGCTGGAGCCTATAAATTAGAGACTGAAAAGGGTACAATTATGTGGGAATTCTAGTTAATTTATCTAGAATAAGATTGATATAAAACATTTTAAACGATTGAAAGTAAATATAAAACAATGCTTTCTATTAGACATACACTACTTTGGCTGCTGTTCTCCACCTATGCAGGATTTTGGCCAAATGGCTTTGCCTTATGCAGAGATCTACTAGTCATTCCCTCATTTCTGGGTCATGCCCACATTTCTTCCTCCACATTACTTACCAGAGACTCACCACAGATGTGATATCTAGCTTATATGAGGATTATTTCCTCTGTATGTTGTTTCCATGTGGCAGATCCTTACACATCCACCTTAGTGGCCTTAGGACTTGCCTTTATTTTTCAGTACCAACCCATTAATGTTTATGGCATAGCATTATGTGGAAGTTTAAAATTTAATAGCTTGGTAGGCAGGAAGCATATGTCACTACAATGCTGATTATCTCATCTCAGGGAGCTCTGGGTTTTCACTCAGGCAACCGTGACATGTTCTGGTATCAGGGAAAATCAACTGTTTGTGCAGCTTGTCCTACAAAAAAGGTTACTTTCCCACTCTTCACAAAGCCGTTAAATATTCATGCCCATGAGCTGATTTTCATTATGATTGTGCAACAGCTATAATAATCAGAGTATTTAGACAGGATTTTACAAAGACAACAGTATGGGTCAGTCAGAATTAGAATTCTGTAGAATTAACAACAGATAAAGGAATAAATGCTGGCATGTCTGTCATTGAAATCCACAGTGGCAAACTTTGCTACTGTTAAAATGGTGTTCAAGAAAACATACCTATTTTCTTAATCTCAGAATTTGGGAGCAAATTGTCCAGTAAACCAGCTAGTCCCATATTGTGGGTTAGAAACTCATTGCATGTGCACTTATGGAGTTTCCTCCTAATTCCACTGGGATGTGGGCACTTTCCTTTGCAGAATGGGGCAAGGGTGGCCTGAATAACCTGCAGACCTCCCAATATCCACTGGAAATGGCACCATTCCTACAAAGGACCTGTGCCTCCACTCTGCCTTCTCTCCTAACTCCTTGGTCCTTTGGCAGGAGCCAGGCTGTCCTGGGCTTCTCCAGAGGCCATTAGCTTTGAACACTCCTTCAGGAGTAACAGGGGCAGCATTAATTTATTCTAGTTTTCTGAAGGATGTTGGAGAGAAAAATGGAGAATAACTGGCCTGCCAGAGCCAAATGCCCTCTCCATCCATAGAATCTGTTTTATGTACAGTACTGATAAAGGTGTTTCTATAGCACTGATGGAAATGGGGGATGATACCATGAAGGCAGCATTTCCCTTTTCTTTCTCTATGACCAGGCCGCCTCCATCCTGTAGGTAGAGGGAATGATCTGGGCCTTAATACAGAGATCTGATCATAGGTAGCTTTAAAGTTTCCTTATTTTCCTCAGTGGTTTTTGACAGCTCCCTCATTGTACAGTTTATTGATTTACTTGCTGGGGGAGTGGGACTGAAGCATGAGAAAAGTAAATATACTGGGTAGTAACCAGGACAACCTGTTTATTTAAATTGGTTACCTTGGTCTCTATTGCACTTTGGATTCATTGAGAGTGGTATTGATTTTTATAGTTCCTTTTGTGAAAGGGCTCTAGGAGACAAGCAGTGACTCAGCCTACACAGGGCAATTGGTTTACATGCTTAGGATGTTCTAGAACAGAATAGAGGGAAGTTAAGGAAGAGGCTCATGTGATGAGACCCAGGCATTAAGGTTTTTGTTCTGATTTTAAATTATTTATTTTAAATGTGAAAATTAGCTAAAATCTATCCCCATTAGCCCCAAAGGGGTCTTATATGTTAAAGGTCCAAATCCTTTATAGATTCCAAAGCTAGAATGGACCATTGTGATCATGTAGTCTGATCCTCCTGTATAATATAGGCCATAGAACTTCCCCCAAATAATTCCTACAATAGATCTTTTGGAAAAACAATCAGTCTTGATTTAAAAATTGCCAGTGATGGTGAATCCTCCATGACCCTTGGTAAATTGGTACACAGGTAGGCTAATTTACTTCCCTAGGACTAGTCATATGAATAAAGCAAGCTGGATTTAGTCCAGGGGCTGTAGAATTGTTAACATTCCAGCTTCTCTGGATAATCTATTGACAGCAAACCCTGGACTCTTGTTTGTTTTTGCAATGTGCTTGTGTTCACATGAATGACTAAAATATTTAAAAGTAACTGCACATAATAGAGAGCAAAGCACTGGTTCTAGATCGCAGATTTGGAATTCAGCTGTGCAATATTCATTGTGTGTAGACTGAAAAAATCATTGTAGTTTCTCAATTTTTCATTGTACATTCATGTGTCGTTTTGTAAGGTACTGATCCAAGTGGGATTGCCCCTCAAGACTTCGCTCCAGGACTGCCAGGCTGAACTCCAGGACTGACAGAATGTGAGAGATTTCTTTTATTCACAAATTTTAAATCTCATTGAAACAGATGGCAAAATCCTTTGTTATACAAGATTAAAATTAATCCATAAACCTGGAATAGAGAGAAGGACGGTATGCACTGTGTACTAATAAATAGGCCGGGGAGTGCTCCTACCATACAGATCTTCATTTGATTCGGCAAGGCCTTGCATCCAGGATGTTAGGAGGAGAGATCACTTAAATGCTTGATAGAACAAACAATTCTTTGTAAAAAGGACTGTTTAAAACAGTTTGCTGGTGAACTGTGCACTCTGATTCTGAAGTTGAGCTAAAGTCCATTTAGCTGAAAGTCTGAAAATTCCTCATGGGTTTCAGCACATTCTCTCTGGGGTTCCATTGTTAGTATCCTTAATATTACTTTACTGCCAGTTTCCTAGTCCTCCAGGCCCTTATCTAAGGGGCTGATCCTGCAAGTCCTTACTCAGGCCCATCTACCCACTGAATTCAGTGGCACTATTTCTTTAATGAAGAATCAGAGGCCAATTGTGCTTACTAACAATAGAGTCTGACTACTCACATCCATAAGTAACCAGTTCAGCCCTTTAAAACTGCTCCATGTTCGAGAGATCTGCACTATCCCTATATAGTTAGTTACTCTCTATTCCAGCTCCGCCTTCAGAGGTGGTTGGGGGGGTGGAATGTTTCAAATCAGTTGCTATGGTCACACAGTAGCAGGCGGAGCTGCTTGTGTCCTGAGAACCCGCTGCATCAGCTGCTGCATGGTGAGTCCTACTTTGCTACATGATCAGTTTTCTTATGGGAAATGTCTTTATTGTAAGTGCTGGTAGCAGATAATTACTCTAATAAAGGACTTTTCCCCGCATCCCCCAAAGCTGCATTGTGTAGCTAAATGGATGTGTTTGGAATAAGTCTCTAGGAGACTGGGATTTCTTATTATATGCACGATTCATATGAACATTACCCTTTTTCCAAGTCACGTTGTGCATTGACTTAATTTTGTCTGAGCTGCTTTTGGATGACAGTTTTGTTCAGTATAGTACAGGAAAAGTGGCAACTTCATCATCCTTCCGCCTCCAACCGATTGGATGAAATGAGATGTCATGTAGGATTTATAATGCAACATGCACTGGGAAGGGGCATGAGGGAGATTTCAAATAATGATGAGAGAGATTTTTAAATGTTGTGTTGAAACACTTTACAAAATTATTAATCAGATGGAGAAACTCTAAACACTTGTCTGTCAAATCAATCCCTGAGTGAGGGAGTCTCTTCCATCTTACTGAAATGAGACTTGGCTGCATTGTAACCTCAGGCCACTCATTGCTGTTACAGCAACATAATGAAAGAGTTTAGCTAAGAAATGGAGCATTTATTACAAAGTGAAATCAAAGATCTGCGAGCAGTGGGCTGCCAACTGCCTGGTTTTCTACCAGGAAAACAAAGATGCAGTATCTATAAGGAACGGTCATTTCCTTTTTTCATTCATGTTTGGGGTCTGTTGAGATGATTCATGATCTTTGTCTGTCTCCTTTACAGGTTTCATGTCTAGCAGAGACAGACTGCATTCGGACAATGAAGTCCAGCCTAATGCATTTGATTCCTCCAGTGAGTAGGGACAGAATAATCTCCCACTTCCCCAAGGTAAGCAGCTCCTCCTCCCTGTCCCCATACAGCTTGGCACCTGACAGGCTAAGTAGTGCTTTCCCCATCCACCCAGGAGTTCCCCCCACACCACTTACATACAATTATTTTTTCTTTTTTAAAATGTGGAAATTTTAATAATTTCTCAGCATTTCAAGGGACCAACATCATTTCCCCATTCCCTTCCAAGGCTGGTCTCTCAATTACCAACCTTGTGCCCTTTCTTCAACCAAAAACAGACAACAATCTGACACAAAAGCCTTGTCTGTAATTCCCACCTGTTTTTTCAACTGACACAGGTAATTGCCACAGTTAGGGAGTTGTTACATTAGTTTGGGAAAGAGGAAAAATGGGACTGGTATTTAATAGGCAAAAAAGGAAAATAAATATTGAGGGGGGGGGAGTTATAGTATTTGATGGAGTTTCCTTTCTCATGTTCTTTTTTTCAGTTGCTCAAAAGTTCTTCAAACACAATCATTTTGGGCTGTGCCTGATATACCGTATTTTTCGCCATATAAGACGCTCCGGCATATAAGACGCACCTAATTTTAAAGGCGGAAAATCTAGAAAAAAAAGATTCTGAACCCCCTCCGCCGAAAAGCCGCAGATTTTTTTAAAAGCGCCTACCCCCCCCCGCCATCTGCGCCGCCGCCCCTCCCCCATCTCCGCCGCGGGCGGGCTGCCGGGAGCGTTATATAAAAAGTTTACAAGTATCTGTAAGAAGATACTAATATTGAATTCACAATAATTTTGGGAAACAATATACTTTGGTCTTAACTTACAAAATAAACAACCCTCCACCCCCATAGGTGTCCACTCTCAAAAGATTTAATCTCTGCTTAAAGCTCTCCACGGAGAGTCATACAGAAAAGGTTGCAATGGAAATACCGAGTTTATTATTTATTAACTGTCATTTATGTTGTTTTATTTAATGTTTTCTACTCCTTTCTTTAAAAATAAAATAACCACAATTATTAACCAAGGGTATTTTGCTTGATTTTGATCCTGGTGTCTCCCAAGGTATGTTAAAGAACCCAGGACTAAAATAGTAGGAGTTACATGCCCTGAGATAGTCTTATGAATAGCCTGTATCAATAATTTCATCTTTTAATTCTGGTTTTCCCTAAATTGGCAGTAAGACAAACCATTAGTAAGAGCTGGCCAGCAATTTCCTGTTTCTCTGGACTAAATGTTTTAGTAATTTTTAAAATAAAATTACATGGCTCCAGCAATTTAAAGTTACTCTTTCCACCTCACAGAATATTTTCCTTCCATGCTTTTGCTTTAGTTTTTAAATCATGTTTATGATTTTAGCTCAGAATCCTGAACAGAAGCACAGATGCAATGTTTCACATTAATGACTGAACTACACATTTCTCTTCATTGGAGCACTAAGCATCAGGGAATGCAAGCCCGTGCAAAATCTGTCTCCAAGAGCACAATGGATGACAGCTAGCACTGTCCACATTTCTGGGTGAGAGCAGATGATTGCTCTCTGGACTAGACTGAAGGAGCTCTGGACAAACCTCTTGTTACATCTGTTAAGAAAAGCACATTTCCCCATGAGTACTCTCAAAAGACACAGTATTTCCAAGCACAACCATTTAATGATCTTTCCTCCTTCCCCTGAGTAGTTCAGGCTTCAAAGCCATAACTGAGTCCTAAACAGATCGCGGGCGGGCTGCCGGGAGCGTCCCGGTTCCCCCCTCCCCGCCGCGGGCGGGCTGCCGGGAGCGTCCCGGTTCCCCCCTCCCCGCCGCGGGCGGGCTGCCGGGAGCGTCCCGGTTCCCCCCTCCCCGCCGCGGGCGGGCTGCCGGGAGCGTCCCGGTTCCCCCTTCCCCGCCGCGGGCGGGCTGCCGGGAGCGTCCCGGTTCCCCCCTCCCCGCCGCGGGCGGGCTGCCGGGAGCGCGGGGGAAGAAAAAGTGCGTCTTATAGGGCGAAAAATACGGTAGTTCATGCTTGATCTCTGTCCAAAAAATTTGTTTTTAATTTGATCAGAGTCGGCTCAATTTTATAAATTATGCAAGCATGGAGGGAAACACACTTTTTCAAAATATTCCATTTGAAATGTTTGCACTCGCATAATTCCCTCTAGAGAAAGAGGTGTTATTAGCCGCACCTTGCACACTTGTAAAATCTTGCAGGATACAAAGGTGACAACTACTGCCTATCTCATCCACCAATCAGAGCAGTGTACAAAAACCATAAGAATAAAAGACCAGCCATACTGGGTCAGACCAGTGGTCCATATAGCCCAGTATCCTGTGTTCCGACAGTGGCCAATGCCAGATGCTTCGGGGGAATGAACAGGTAATCGAGTGATTATTACTGTTGCCCATTCCCAGTTTCTGGCAAACAGAGGCTAGGAACACTTAAATTTGTGATACTGTGACTGTATTTAAGAAATAGCAGGGAGTTATTGGGAGGGTTGTGGGAGCGGGAAGGGAGGGGAAATCAAGCCTGCTTTATTAGAAATCAGTCATAACAGAAAGTGCTCCCTGCACAAGATGAGGTATAAAAGACAGTGTAGTCAGAATGACCTGATGGATGGCATGACCACAACTGTGAATTTTTAAAATTTTATCAGGGAAATTTAAAGTTCCTGAATTTTTAACGCCAGACAAAAAACACAGTTATCTTATGCACTGTGGAGTTTATCTAGGGATTTACACGATGAAGGAGGCTTACACTCAAAAAAGTGATAAAATAAATGATGGAGAAGATTCTTTTGTTGTTTGAAGGGGAAGCTGCTGGCCTACTTGGGCAGTTATTCCTAATGAACTCCATGTTTTAATCTGGAATAGTTAGTCCACTTTAAATTCACACCATGTTTTATTCCAGATTAATTTTCATGTGTAGACAAACCCACATGTGTAGCCTCACTGCCTGTTAATCCAGGGAATTTTTCTTCCCTGCCTCTCCTTGATGAGGGCTTCAAATTCATCACCTTGTTAATTTGTTCCTATCTGGCTGGACACTCCTTACATGCTAGACATCATCACACAATACATCTAAGTGACTGCTCTGTATTATCTGCAGTGGTATACACCAGAGGCCTGTCTCCAGTTCAAAGACCACTTCCATGCACTGGTCAGGAGTGCTTGTCAGCAACGTAACACTGGGACAATTGGGTGAGTGTCTGTAATAAACTGGCCTTTACATTTTATAAATTACTAGCGAAAATACCTGGCGTTGCTCGGGTCAGTTGGAGGTGGGGAGGGGGCAGAGAGCTGTGCGAGTGCGGGGTCCGTTGGAGGGGGCAGAGAGCAAACCTGACACCCCCACCTCACCCCCCCGACCAAACCCGACACCCCCACCTCACTTACCCCTCGACCAACCCCGACTCACATTTTCACCCCCCGACCCAAACCCAACACCCCCATGTCATCCCCCTACCAACCCCAACACCCCCTGACCAACACCCACACCTCACCCCCCGTAGACCAAACCTGACACACCCACCTCACTTTCCCCCCCAACCAAACCCGACACCCCTACCTACCACCACAAACAAACCCGACACCCACACCTCACTTACCCCTCGACCAACCCCGACCCCCCTCCGCACCACCCAAACCAAACCCAACACCCCCACCTTACCCCCCACACACCAAACCCAACACCCCCTGACCAACCCCAACACCCACACCTCACCCCCCCCCAGACCAAACCCAACACCCCCGGCTCACTTACCCCCCGACCAAACCTGACACCCCCGGCTCACTTACCCCCCGACCAAACCTGACACCCCCACCTCACCCCCCGACCAAACCTGACACCCCCACCTCACCCCCCGACCAAACCTGACACCCCCACCTCACCCCCCGACCAAACCTGACACCCCTACCTCACTTACCCTCCGACCAAACCCAACTTGGGTCCGTCGGAGGTGGAGAGGGGGCAGAGAGCTGAGCGAGTGTGGGGTCTGTTGGAGGGGGGTGGGGGCAGAGAGCTGAGCGAGTGTGGGGTCTGTTGGAGGGGGGAGGGGGCAGAGAGCTGAGCGAGTGTGGGGTCCGTTGGAGGGGGCAGAGAGCTGAGCGAATGCGGGGTCCGTTTGAGGGGGTATTATGTCATCATAACTATGTCACAGAGAACAGCAGCTGCCCAGCTGATGTGATTGGCCTTTAAATAATTTCACCCCTGGGGGGCATCAGAGGTGAGATTTGAAAAATTTTCGACTCTTACCCTGATTAGGACCCTAAGACCTCTAACTGTACCAAATTTCAAGTCTCTAGCTCAAACGGTGTGGAAGGAGTAAGTGCACGTACATACACGCATACACCATTTGACTTTTATATATAGAGATTTTAAGTTCTTATATATATATCCACTTTCCTTAGTGTTTTAGCTTCACTTCACCCCTGCCCCCATGTATTCTAGGCCACTTAAGCTGTGTCTGTACTGGAATTCTCAGCCATGTTTGACAATAGTTGTCCCGTGGAGTTCCCTCTGCTTCCCATAAACTGGTGTAGAAGTAGTTTTTCCTGCTGATGTAGACAGGGTCAGACAAGTTCAACAACTTGGGTCAACCATGGTCAGGGTCATCCAAGTCCAAAGAGTCAACCATGATTTTTAAAAGGGTATGGAAGTCTGTTTATCCTGTCCACACCAGCAGGACAACCAAGTTCAAAACTAGCAGTAGGGAATAGGGTAGATGCAGCCTTGCTGTCCTCCTCTCAGTTGATACAAATATTGATTGACTATAGAAAACGAGTATTTAATACAAATCTTTGGGCCAAATTCTGTTTTCATTTTCACTGGTGTAAATGTGGAGTGGCTCTACTTTCAGTCAATGGAGTTACCTAGGAATCTGGCCATAACCCTTCAAAACTATTTCTTTCAGGAAAGCAGACATTTTATACCTTCTTTCTCAAAGCTGGAGCATTATTCTGGAGAAGAATAATATATTGTGCTGAGAAATACAAATCAATTTTCTTCTCGTGCCTTTCATAAAGCTTCTTGAATTGTTTTTTAAAATCATCTCTCCCAGAGCAGGCTTTCCTTTTACTTGGTCTTTCAGTGAAATTATAATGTTAAATTTTACCAATTCAGCCTTACGATTTCATTGCTGAGTCAAGGAAGAAAGCTGAATTGTGAGGGAGATTATCCCTATTCAGTTACAATAAATAGTTTAAAAATAAAATTGAGAAAGTTACAGGCAAAGTATATCAATGATAGAAATATTCTCTTTTTTTTTGGGGGGGGGGGTTGCTCCTGTGTGAAAATCTCTCTCTAAGGGAAACTAACTATATTTTGAGTAATCAGAATGTAGTTTACTAGTCTTAAAGACAAAATTTATTAATTTTATTGAGCTATATCCATCTTTAGGCAGAACTCCTCATTCATCTTACTGGGGAGTCTTGCTTAAAAACTGAAGATATAAGGGCATTCTATGGCCCTGTATTGCTAGTTTTTCTTTGCCGTACATCTTTTCCAAGTACCAGGGCCGTTTTCTGAATCTTCAGCATTGTGGCAAAATATTATTTACTGAACAGAAATATTCTTCTCATCTGTAACCCAGACATTATTGCTTTTACAAGAATTATAGCAACTGCCCTTTCATTTAATCTGGCCCCAGTGAATGGAGAAAAGGATTTTTATTTGGCTTTAAAATTAAAGCCCTCTCTTTTCAATGGTCGCTAGATCGGACCATTCTTATTCTGCTTCTTGGCAGACAGCTGATGGTTTGACCCAGTATATGCAAAACAAGAGCACTACCTGTCATGAATAGCTGTTATTTTCCTTTCCTATTATTATTAGTTATGTGGAATATTTCTCTTTGCATGCAACAAGATAGTGTGAGCAATTCAGTGACTGGCGGACCATATATTAGGTCTCTGTTCATGTTTTATCAGTGTGTGAGCCCCAGAGTATTTTGTTCTACTAGGAGTTAATGGAAGTCACATACTCAAACAGTTATATTCTTGTTTTGGTTCCTTTTGCCTTTAATGTAGCTGATTTCATCAAGTATTATATCATCAGCAGTTAATAATCAGGGATCCGAATTTCATGGAGCCGTGATATAACCTGATATATTGTTAAATAAAAGATTTTGTTTCTATTTTAAAAAGTTAGCATAAAACTATTACATTTACTAAGGCAGAGTTTCCCAAACTGTTCCGTGGAACACTGGTGTTCCGCACGATGTGAATAGGTGTTCCGTGAAAAAATGGTAATTTTTAAAAAGGATCTTTAAATTTTTTTAATTTTAAATTTGGCATATTTGAAGCGTAGTTTATAACTCTTTTTGAATGACTTTTTCTGGTTATTGATAGATCTCATATTGAATATCATGGCTTAAGTAATGCAATTTTTTTATTTGAAAACCAAACGACTACAAAATTATACTATAAGTGTTCTATAAAATATAAAATATTATAAGTGTTCCGTAAATATATACAGGGCTGACAAGTGTTCCATGGGCAAAAAAGTTTGGGAAACACTGTCTAAGGTACTGTACTGTAGCATACACACAGGAGACACTAAGTTATCGTTCAGAGGTTAGTTCATTGAATACAATTACAGTTACCTACCCACCTGAAGCTCCTTAAAGACATGTTAAATTACAATTTTAAGAATACAGCTTGAGTCACTTAAAGCCCATCATCTGCTGCTTCCTGTGGAAGGATCCAGAGCAAAGAGGATTATTTGAAGCCAGCCTCAGATTAATACTATTCCAAATAGTCAGGAAATCTTTTGGCACTAACCACTGTGTTTTCTCCAGAGATAAATCTCACAGTAGATTAGTTATTATCAGATATTTTCTTGTTCAGGTCCATAGGACCCAATGCTGTGCCATTCAAGTCAATGAGTCTTGTTATTGATTTTAGTGGCAGCAGGATTGAGACCACACATTTCCACCTGCTCACAAATGCACAGATTCTTGTATGCCATTATGTGCAAATGCTCACACCTGCGCACGCGCACACACACACACACACACACACACACAAATATACAGTACAAGCATTCCTAGCAGGAGAGAGTCTCTACCCCCAAAGAATTTAAAATCTAAGAAAAACTGTGCAATGTAAGAAACACACTATTTATCTCTGTTTACAGTATCCAGTTCTTTTTGCAGTTCTCCTCCTTTAATAATTGCAAATTCAGGCTCTGATACTACAGTTGATTAAGCTAGGGCGGACTCTTGCAGCTGCACACATTTTCTGCCTGTGCATTACAACTTACTGGATAGGAGCCTAAATCACCATTACATGGTAAGAATATTGAAATTAAGAACAAGTCTACACTACAGAGCTATATCAGCACAGCTACAATGTGTCTGGTGAAGATATGCTATGCCAATGAGAGAGTGCTTTCCTGTTGGCATAATTACTCCACCCCGGCGAGAAGCAGACGCTATGTTGGCAGGAGAGCATCTCCCACTGACATAGCGCCGGTGTGGACAGCACCAAACTTGCCTTGCTCAGGGAAGGGGTGCTTTTTCACACCCCTGAGCAACGTAAGTAATATTCATGTAGGCTGTAGTGTAGACCTTCCCTAGTATTAACAATATGAAACAATAACAAAATATTTGTTACAGGCTGAAGATATCCAAAGTGGTTGTGGTAGGAGACCTCTATGTTGGGAAAACCAGCCTCATCAATAGGTACGGTATATCTCAGCAGATTGGATTTGCTGTTTTAATGTATACCAATTTCTCTGCATGCTGGACTCTCTCTTCCTTTACCATCTATGTTTTCAGGATGATTGCCTCATTGTAGTAAGGACTTTGTTTTCTACTAAATCAATAATAAAAATATTAAGTATTTTTATTCACCCCTCTGCTGATCACAGTGCCCCACATTGTCTGTCTCAAGATGGTTTTTGGGCATCGAACTGAAGGAAAACCAAAAAACCTATGATGACAGGGACAAAAATTTAATATAGCATTATAGAAAATCCCTGTTAGCACCTTGATCAGTCCTTTTTGTCAGTGCAGGATTATTTCCTCTATGGTATATTCTCAAATATTATGACTAGTCTAGTTTTAAATGATCCAAGATATAGGGCTTTCAACATTTCCTTTGGAGGGCTGGGGTGGGCCTCAGATGCTTGGTCTTATTTGGAGAATTGTTCCTTAAACTATTTAAAAAAGATCTTGCCTTTTCACTGACCCTAATAAAGGCAGCTCAGGCCACTTCTACTTCTGCAGGAGACTGTGGGGAGCCCAGAGATTCCTCTCACACCTTTGTGTATAAATGGAGTCAGTTAAGCATCAGGATCCTGAAGCATTAATTTCATTGATTCTTCACACTTCTATACTTCATGATGCGATGACAATATCAGGATATGGAATTTAAATAGCTTGTTATCACTGTAGCTTCCTTACTATCCTCACTTCGTCGTACCCACTCGCTTGCATCCGACGAAGTGGGTATTAGCCCACGATAGGTTATGCTTCAATACTTTAGTTAGTCTTTAAGGTGCCACAGGACTCTTCGTTACCTCTGCTATTCCAGACTAACACGGCTACCTCTCTGATTCTTACTATCCTCACAATTTCAATCAGTTCCTCAATATTGGTAAGAAGTAGATTCTGGATGGTTTCTCATCCTTTTGGATAATTAATTTTTTTTCTACTTAACGTGATCCATATTCATCTATATTTGCCACCTAGCAAAGATCCCTTATAAACAAAGTATTCCGTGGTTTTAATTTCTTTGATAGTCAAGAAATAGTTTATTCTGATTTTCTCCAGTCCTGGGGGTCTGTGGTATGTCTACATTACAACTTGGAGCGTGTGTACCAGTGCAGGGCTAGGCCAAGTCTCTGCAGTGACATCCTCACTGCTAGCACAAGTCTGTCTACCGGGCTGGGAGGCTCGCTCTCAGCTGCAGTGTAGACGTACCCTCAGAGAAGCCCACTGTAGTTTTCCTTTTATGTTTCATTGATTTTATCCTTACTCAGAGTAACTACTCTCTTCATTATCAATTTGGTTCTCATTGATTTGGTAAATATTTTTGAAATATAAGGTAACTGAGTAGCAATCTTCTGCTCCACAGTTCTTTAACTCCTACCTATATAATGCATCTTGCACAGTATTGAGACATAATATGAAATTTAAAAAACACTATGCTATTAGCTTTCTCCGAATACCTTTTTCATTGCAGGTTTTGTAAAGATATTTTTGATAGAGACTACAAGGCAACCATTGGTGTGGATTTTGAAATTGAGCGGTTTGAAATAGCTGGAGTGCCATATAATCTCCAGATGTAAGTTGGAACATTATAGTACCAGCTGTTTTCTTTCTTACATGTCTACAGTTTGAACAGAACTTGAATTGCTACAGGCTTTAGTGGTATCAAAACCTCTGGTTTGTATTCCACTCAACATAGTGCAGTGTGAGAAACACCTGCTGTCCTTGGGCACTAAAGAATTTCAGTATAAACCTCAGTCTGTTGGGTTCCTTGTCTTTGAAAGCTGTATAATTGTATCACCCATACTCACCTTGGATACCATGTCTGATTTTTTTTTTACTTAGTCTTCCTGTAAGATTGAATTAAGCCCTGAGCAACAGTTTATATCCTTGGCTACATCTGTCCCACTCTGTCTTCAGTGGAATTCACGGATATAAATGAGCACAGAATTTGGTGTTCTGAGATTCGGGCTTTGCTCCTGCACCCATTGAAGTCAGTGGCAAAGCTCTCAGTGGTGTAGATCAAGCACTAAGGCCCAGATCCACAAACCGCAGATTTAGGCACTTAAGTTTCATCTTCAGATGCCAGTTTTGGCTCCACTGTGATCCACAAAACTCTTGCCAAATCCTGTAGATGCCTAAACTCGCTTGGCTCTAACGTTTTCTGTGTGGAAGCTCCCTCAGCACCTAAATTTCTGCCTCTGGGCATGCACACTTCTACCCCATTCTAAGTGTCTGGAGGCCTATCTCCTGCCTAAACCTAAGATTAATCTACAAACCGGGGGAAGATAGGTGTTCTTCTGCCTAAATCATGTGCAGGGCCCAATTCATTAGGCTTGGTCAGAGACCATCTACTGTATCGGGTCCCATTCAGAATTTTGCTGGAGGAGGAAGTAGTGCTTTCCACCTTATAACTGTTAGCCCAATGGTTAGTACATGTGCCTGGGAGTCGGCTGGAGTGGGAGAAAGGATTTGAATGGGAGTGTGTAGCGGGGTGACCACCCGCTCCCTGCCTGAAAGGGCTGAAACAGCCCTGGGAAGGGGCTGTGGCTGGGAGCAAGCAGCTCCCAGACTGAGTAAGGAAAAGCCAGCCTGATTGGGAAGCAGGCACAGCTGGGTGGCCACGCCCCAAACACACTCAGGCCTGTATAAAGGCTGAGAGGCAGGGGCCTAAGAGTGAGTCTCCTCTGTCTCCAGAGGAAGACAGGCCTAGTTGCTGGGGCTGAGCAAGGTACCGGGATTAAGGCAGGGCAGAGGGAGCTGGGAAGGCTCTGGCCAGGGAGCCCCAAGCTGCTAGGCCTAGCAGAAGGCCCGATCCAGGGGTACTGGGGTTGCAGGGGGCAGCCCAGGGCTAGCATTAGAAGCAGCAGGCCAACCCCCCTTGCCGGTGATGAGAGGCCATGATACTGCAGTCTGCCTCAGTGAGCAGAGGCAAATGGTGACTGGCAGTGGCCAAGTCTGAGGCAAGGTGGGGATAGTGGGTGGAGGGTTCCCTGGGGAGGGGAGACCCTTAGACTTGAGGGGGTTCTGCAGGGGTGCAGCACCCTCAGCTAGAGGGCACCGGGGTCTGGGAGGGACACGGGGCCGGAGATGAAGCGGGACATCGGCCAGCAGAGGGCGCTCCGGAGGCTGGAGAGCTGATTTCCCCAGACGACCAGCAGGAGGCGCCGCCGGGGTGAGTGCCCGCTCGCTTACAGAGTGTCTCCCACCTCTCAGGAGAGTGTTCTAGCCACTGAGCTTTGGGGCTCCTTCAGTCTCTACTGCTGAAGCTGTTCTAGGGCTGGTCTTCACTATGGGGGAGAGGGGGAATCAACTGCAGATATGCAACTTCAGCTACATGAATCATGTAGCTGAAGTTTGCGTATCTGCAGCTGACTTACCTGCCGTCCTCACGGCGGCAGCAGTCGGCGGCGCATTCCCCCGTCGACTCCAGCTTGCGCCTCCCGGCAAGCTGGAGTTCTGGAGTCGATGGGGGTGCTGCGGGTGATCAATTTCTTGTGTCTTCACCAGACGTGAGAAATCAATCGCTAACAGATCGATCGCTACCCGCCGATCCGTGTAATGAAGACCAGCCCTTAGTTTGGATAAATAATTAAAGAATGATTGGAGCGTGGGGATTGGAGCCTGAGTGTCCCACCTCCTTCAGTGGTTGCCTTAACCGCTGGGCTGCAGAACCAATCTCTCTGTCTCTTCCCCCAGTGACTTTTTCACTGTGGAGAGCTACTTAGAGTCACTGAGTCAGAGAGAGTACAGGGAGTCTAGGCATCTAACTCAGGTTTTGTGGCTTATAATGGTGTCACTGTGATTTTCTGCACACCTTAAAGTTAGATGCTGCGATGCTCAGCTTTGCAACACCTAAGACCCTTTGTGGATCTGGGCCTAAATGACTTCCCTAAGGCTAAATCATGTCTGTTCTGAGAATAGCAAACACAGGGTTAAAATGCCTTCTTTAAAATAATGGTGTTTTACACTTTACAGATGTCTAACAGTGCTTAGTGGGTAACATATTCCAGATGGTAACACTTCTCTGGTATCACATTCTTCTCCAACTTGTACCAGTCAGTTGCTTCGTTAGTGTGTTTGCTCATGTTGCAGTGGGTTTGATTGACCTGAAATTTCTCTTTTCCTTCTGCACAGATGGGACACAGCAGGTCAGGAAAAGTTCAAGTGCATTGCATCTGCTTACTACAGAGGAGCAGAGGGTGAGTAAGTCAGAAAGCACTTCACAGTCAGGATCAAATTAATTGTGCTCTCACTGTATGCTTCAGGAGCTGAATTGAACCCGTAAGATTTCTAATCCACTGTCTCATTTAATCATTTTTTCTGTGCTGTTTTTATTGCAGTTATTATAACCGTGTTTGATCTGGCTGATATCCAGACTTTGGATCACACAAAGTAAGTTCCTGGCCAAGTCTTTGAGATTTTACTAAAAGGTCTCCAGCATGAAACTGAACTGAGAATTAAAATTCACTGGGCCTGATTTTATGTGTAGATATTTTACTAATCCAGAAAAGTGAAGGGTAGATTTAGCCAATGTGTCTGAATTATGTCTTAAATGTTATTCATTTCCTAAGCTTTCTACTTACCAAACAGCATTTTCTTACTCCAGTACTGTCTGTGGTGGTGATTCTGATAGAAAAGATTATGGTACTTAGATTTAAGGTAGAATGTGGGCTGTAAAGGGGAGGGAATGGGATACTGGAGAGACTACCTTGCACGGTTTAGTCATAAGTACTGCAGTGTCTGCAGTGTGTACAAATATCATTTTATTAAATAGTGTCTCTGCTTAATAGAAGAAGGTTGAAATCTGTGGGCTTAATTTTTTCTTTCACTTACATTGGTAACTCAAAGATAAGTCCACCTAAGTCAATGGTGTAAAACCGAGATAAGAATCAGGCACAGCTTCAGAGTGATCTCTTCCATTATCAGAGAGGTAGCAGTGTTAGTCTGGAGTTGCAGAAGTTACAATAGTCTTTAAGGTGCCACAGGACTCTTTGTAACTTCTGCTCTTCCATTATATGGCTGAGCAGATTCTTGCCCCAGTGGGAGCTTCTCTCGATTTCCTTCGTTTTCTTTCTTCTTCTCTGCTTCATCATTCATCTTTTTCATTCTGCCTCTGCTTCTCACTCTCTCTTCCTGTTCTTGCATCTTATTCCTTATCTCTGTGCAGTGTCACCATTACTTTGGTCACATCCCTTGATGTGAGTAAATAGTGTGGCACTTTTGCATTCCTTCTCTAGGGGCTCTGATCACTGTTGGGCTTACATTCTAAAGTGAGCAATGTTGGCTGAAACCAGAACTACTTTCACAGGATGGTAAGTGTGTATCAAAAGGAACTTCCAGGCCATTTATTCTCTAGTGGGAAAGACACATAACACGTTCTCTTGTTGTTGGTTTTTTTTGTCTCTTTCCATTTTCCCCATATACCTCTATTTCCTTCACTCCTCTTTGCCCTCTTTCTTCCTCTCATTACATCTTACTCCTCCCGTTCTGTGTTTCAGGCAGTGGCTAGAGGATGCATTGAGGGAGAATGAGCCAGGGTCCAGCTTCATCTTTCTGGTTGGAACAAAGAAAGATTTAGTGGTAAGTAGGATGAAGGCAGTTCATAAAATGTCTCCCCCAACCCATTCCAGTGAATTTCCATTTAAGTCCAGGTATTGAGTCCCCACAACATGTGGCAGCTGCTGCAAAGATCTTGAGAAACAAACTGAATGACTACCAAAGCAAAGGGAGGTCATGTAGACCTGGAGCAGTAAGCTTCACAGAAAGGAGCAGAGTGGACATTTTCTAGGGTTCTGGAGGTCATCAAATCACTCCCTGTTCTGTTGCAGGCACAGCTTTACCAAACATACCTGAAATCACACACTGCAAAGTTTAAGACCTGAGAAGATTCAGTGCCATGGTAACACCCCCAAAGGCTGCTATGTAGACAATGGATTTAAGTTTAGTTATGTCCCCATCCCCTGCTTCTTTGAGGGGGTCATTTGCAAAAGGAGGAGGGAGCAATTGGCCTCTTCAGATGTGAGTTTAACTCCTTCATTAGCCACCACCCTGTCAAAATTTAAAGATTCAAAAGTAAACACCGTTTTCCTACTGTTTAGCTACATTTCCTTTCAGATGCTGTCTGCAATGCTACTCATGTCCCTAATGCTCCTTAGCCCACTTATTTTCCGTCAGTTCCTTGGCTGACTTGGGTCCTGCTCCTGCTGCTGCTTATGCAAATACTTAACTTTAAACATTTGAGTAGTTCCGTTGACTTTATTGGGATTACTCACGTGTTTAAATTAAGCACTTTGCAGGACTGGGCTTTAGGATTACGCAATACTACTCAATTTCTATCTATAGCCCATTGACCACAGAGGTACAAGAAATTAAAAATATATAAAATAGAAGGGAAAGAAAAGAAGCCAATAACAGAAAAGGAGATTAAGAGGAAAAATGACTAGCAGGAGAGAGAAAAAGTGGTGGGGAGAAAACAGCAAAAACAAAAGGATTAGAAAGAGGAGAAATCAGGAGAACAAAATAAGACAGATGGAGGAGAAAGAGCAAGGAGAAAGGCCCATCACAATTACTAATGCCCTATTGTTGGTGGCTCCTGTAATTTTCTGCTTAGAATTATTTAGAGACCATCTCTTTTGACCTGTGTTTGTACAGCATCTAACACAATGAGGTCTTGGTCCATGAGTAGGGTTCCTCACTGCTATGGTAATACAAATAATAATAATAACCACCCGGAGGTTATGACATCCTGGTGTACAAGCTCTAAGGCCAGGCCAGGAAAAGGAAGGACTGACCTCTGTGAAAGCTGAAAGTCTCACAATGTAGGGACTGGTAGCATCTTTGCATTACTGTCACCCCAGATATACTCTGTGAGTATTGTGCCTGATTTTTGTTACTGACAAAGTGATTCCTTGATGTTTTATTCAGTCAGGTGCCGCATGTGAGCGAACAGAACTGGATGCCATTCGCTTTGCCAATGAGATGCAGGCTGAATACTGGTCTGTCTCAGCAAAAACAGGTTAGTCACTGCACTGGAGACTGGTTGAGTGTGGCCAGTGCCACTTGCTGGGAAAGAGGGTATCCAGTCCCTTTCCCTGATTATGTGCACACCAGTTGGTCATGTGCTCACTAGGCTATATATGTGTTTGAGGATGTATGTTTCGAAATGGTTCTACATGGCTGTATGTATGTGCATTTGTACAGTCATGTTTTCAGAAATGTTCATTGTATTTGTAAGCATTGTCTAGGTTTATTCATAGATGATGGTGCACAAGTGCTTGCGTGTGTGCGTATCAGTGCTCAGATTGGGCCCATAGGAAGCTATATTGCCCTAAAACTGTCCTCTATTGCTGCCCATCAAAAATATATTTGTATGTGTGGTTGAAGGAGGGAAATGAGAAAACGTCACCATGGAGTGGTGGGTCTCCAGGGTATACTGTCACTTAGTGGGGAGAACTTTTACTTGGCATACTATCACTTTTCTCTGCAGTTTGTGTTCATGTTTGTATATTTGATTATGCGTAGCTGTGGGCTTGTAATACATGGTGTTTCTCTCCTGTTTCCCAGGGGAAAATGTAAAGGAATTTTTTTCTCGAGTTGCTGCCTTGGCCTTTGAACAGTCTATGCTCAGGGAGCTGGAGAAGAGCAGTGGTCGCATGGCCCAGATCGGGGCAGGAAACCTCATCAGTACGTTCAGTTTCACTCTCTGTCCACTTCAATCACTTAAAAGTTTGAGGAAATGCCGATGTTTCTTGAGGAACAAATTCTGCCTCATTTATACCAGCGCAACCTCTCTGACCTCATTGTCTCTCTTGGTTCTTATGTGTGGTTGCACAAATGCTACTGAAGGCTGAATCTGGTCTCTGTCATCTTTATTACAGGAAGGTGAGCCTAAATGGATTAATTATGTAACCCTTTGGTTTCCTCATTACAGAAATAGAAGGAAATTCACTGGAGACTCCAGAAAGCAACAGCCAACCCAGCGTGAACTGCTGCTAGCTGACAGTCATTTCTGCAAGTGTCACACCTCCATCTGCATGTGCGTACACCTGCATGGTGCACCTGCAGCAGGGAAAGTTCTCAAGCAGCTTCCAGTTGAGAGACTGAAAGTCAGTTGATCTCAGAAAAGAATGGAGGAGCTGAAACTGATTCAAGCAACTTCCCTTCAGACAGATGATCTCTCTCCCACCCTTTGCTTTGTGTTCACCTTGTGCAGACAGCGGTGCAATGGGGAGATTGCCTGTGTGATCACCTGAGGGATGGCAAGCTCTCTTTACTGAAGGGGATGGAATCAACTAACTTTTCCTCCTGCTACCAGGAGGACCTATAAAAATGTTCTGTACTTGTTTTGTGTTCTTGGTAGCCACCAGAACTCTAGAATCTTGGATCGTGAAGTCCTGGCCCCATTCTTGTGGGAACAGAAAACACATGGCAGTGCTGATTATTGTGGTGCATTTGATCTGTTTTGTCTTTTAAACACAAAATCCTTGTACAAAATTATGCTGACTTGCACTCAAGCACACTTAGTTTACCATGATAATGCTGAGAGAAATATCCCTCTTTTATCTGGGGTCCGATTTCTGGTTTCAGGATATCTGTCGATCCTTTGTAATTTTTATGTCTATACATATTCTTTTTCAAATGGATGCAGTCCAAAATTCCACTCAGGTGTGTGTGTGACCATTGTGCTGGAGTAGTACTCATCTGAGCGACGCACATGCCCTGAGCCTCCTCATGGCTCTTTCTAAGGCTACATAAGGCTAATGCCACCCTGACCCCTCTGTCCCATTACTTATGGACTTAGTCACAACTTCCCATGTTATTATCCTCATGGTTTTTTTCTGCTACATTGGCTCTTAACTTCATTAAATCTGTAAATAGCTGTCAGTTAGTACCCCTGACAGAGATTTTTTTATTTACAGTTTTTATTTCTAGGGTAGCTTGTTGCTAGTGTAACACCTGTAAAAGCATCAGTTCACCTTAACACAATGTTAGCCACTCTTCTGGGAACCTCCATTTGAACTTTTTGGCTATTTTCTCCTTGGCACATTTGTCCTGGAAGATGGCGTTCCTTATTGCTATCACATCTGTGAGGAGATGTGGCAAGTTGCAAGCATTAGTGGTAGGCCCCCCGTACACTCAGTTTTTAAGGACAAGATGGCTCACCCAAAGTTTTTAAATAAAGTAGTGTCAACCTTCCACCTTAATAAAATGCTATTCCTATGTCCTGTGTTCTTTCTGAACCTGCATGCCAGTTGGGAAGAAGAGTGTTTTACATGCCTTGGATGTAAGACGGACATTGGCCTTTTTCATAGACAGGAGTAATTGTTTAGATGGTCTCCTTAATTTTTTTTTTTTTATGAGGCTAGGATGAAGGGCCAAGTGGTTTTGACCCAGACAGTCTGTAGATGGATCACCTCTATTACCACTGTTTATGATATGGCCAATATTCCACCTCCTTTGCGTCTCTTTGTCCACTCAAAGCTCAAGTGATGTCTGTAGCTTCTCTCAATGATGTACCTTTTCTGGACACTTTGAAGGCTGCTGCCTGGTCCTATATATATAGTGCCAAAGTTCGCATCTTCCCTTGAAGCTGTTGCGATCACAAATGACAAGTGAATGTATGTATGTGTATATATTCACTTGTCATTTGTGATCGTAACAGCTTCAAGGGAAGATGCGAACTTTGGCACTGTTCAAATAGAGTCCAAGCCCTGCCATCTATGATAGTGCTTGTGAGTCACCTGAAGGGAATACACATCTGCATCTACTACTCAAATAAGAAAGAACGGTTACTTACCTGTATTGTAACTGTTTGTCCTTTGAGATGTCGGTGCAGAAGTGTATTCCATGACCAACCTGTCATCCCCGCTGCATCAGAGTTCTAGGCCATTGGCTGGTGCAAAGGAGCTGAGGTAGATGTGGCAGCATCACCCTTATGTAACCTCAGGAAGGGTCATAAGGAGGCGCAGGGCATGTGCTTCACCTCTACAGGTATTGCTGTGGAAAACGTTTCTGTCTCCAGCATGCTGAGCACACGCACGCGCGCACCCACACATTAATTGACTCTATTTCTGCATCCACATCTCTAAGAAGAACACATAAGTAATTACACATAAGTAATTGTTCTTTTCCTGTTTAATGAGTTAGGGTCTGAGTCAGTTTTTAGATTTGGCTTTTATAATTTTTTTAAAAGCATATCATGTCTGCTGAAAGAAGACCTTAATCCTGCTCCCTTCTACTTCCTTTACTTCTCATAGAATGGGTGGCAGATGTTTCCTCCTGCCATCAGAACCTGGTCCTATGGATACAACGTCAGGGTAAAAATCAAAAAGGGTGATTCCATTGAATGGAGGAAGCTGTGAACTTATGTAATCGGTACAGTAAAGAAGAACACATCAGCGCTGATAGGAAAGGAAGTGTATGAGGTTATAGCAAAATTTTGATAATGATTTTTTTGTATTGATCTAGTGTCACTGTGGATCCAGTTATTCTGAAACTTTGTGGAAGTCCAGATCTGAAGTTTCTAGTTTAATTCCATCTCTGTTTAACATTCCAACGGTTTGATTCTTCTCGGCCTGGTGCTTTATGTAGTCATGTGAATCTGTGTAAAATAGTACCAGCTCTTTATATATAACCAGAATATTATAATTTGTCATTTTTTGTGCACGTGTGAATGGCAACAGAAAGTGCAAGGCACAGGAGAATCAGATTCCATGTATTCTGTAATTCCATGAGGAAGTGGGTATACTCTTTCCCCTCCACTTGTTTTTCATAGAGCCAATCAATGCTACAAGTCTAACCAGTCACGGCTAGTATAAGTGACGTGTTCTAATGTCTCTTTTTGTTCATAATATAGATGGGACGTGATTTTTTGAAGCATGTTACAGCCGAAGTAATGAACTTGATCACCCCTCTCAATACTAGACAACTGTGAGCTGGTAAGGTTAGATGCTATAGTGTGGCTGGGCATATAATTGGTTTGACTGCCCTTGCTGGAGAAAGTGTTCAAGTCCCTTGATGCTCAGAGCAGCTTGCTCCATAGCTGAATGGAAGCAACAGTGTTAGAGAAGCATTTTTGTCCTTATATTCATATTACTTTTACCAAAATGGTGTGTGCTTATGTGTACTTGCACTCTTTCTACATAGAAAGAGAGATTGAGTTTTCCAATACAGAAACCCTAACGTGCTTGCTGTGTGCAGGTCTCTTAACTGAGTGGCTGTTGCAGAACAAGCACTCTTTACATGATTGCCACAGCCTGGTGAGCTTGTTGGGTCATGCACTTTCCCTCGTTTCCTCTATTATTCCAAGAGTCAAATACCGTTCTGCCCTACCCCTGTAAGTTTGATTCTTAAGAGCTAGGATGATCATGTGTTAAAACAAGGCCTATGTAACATGGAATAGATTGTATGAAAATTAGAGGCATTGGGAAATAGAGTGAAGCAACTGTGTTTTGGAGTCTTCTGCTGTGTGGGCAGACCTGACTTGTTGCCATAGGGACTCCTGTTTAAACCTGGTTAGTTGTCCCTGCTGATTTAAATGGCACGGTATTGTCAGAAATAACTAATATATACCTGCTGAATCAGTATTTGTGAGACCGCTTTTACTATGCATAATTATTGTTTATAAATCTCTAATTAGATTGGTTTTGCTTATTGAACTTCACATATACAGCAAAAGAACAAGGAAAACTTCAAATAACACTCAAGGGTATGTTCAAAGAAACTAGCTGATATCTATAGTCATACATCAACATAAAGAAATGGACTTAGACTTCACACAGACCACACTACATTATTCTTACACTCCTCTTTACTGGAACAAATTTTAGACAGGAAGAAGAATTTAAACAAGGCAATCTCTCACTGATTGTAACATTTAGCCTCATGTACCTAATAGGCAGTATTCCTCCAAACATAAAAGAGGTATTGTAAATTTTTCCCCTACACAAAACCAAGAAAACTCAGAGGCATAAAAAACTACTATAAACATTCTGAGTCAATTAACAAATCATTCTCAAGAATCACACCAAGGCATCAGACCACCATTCCAGAAATCTTGTTCACCAATAATTTGATGTCCACAAAGCCCTAGGGCCCATGGAATCACTCTGAATTTACACCAGCATAAGTGAGAGCAGAATGTTTCCCTTAATGTCCAGTATACTCCTACTACAGTATTTTGGAGGGAAAGAAAGCAGAAGACCTTAGGACACTTATTAATTATTAACCCCATCATGTAGTCACTACACATGCATCAGTAAACAGGGTGCTGAATGTAACAATCTAATTGGAGCCTAAGGTCAAAACATACCAAGGAAAATAACAGAAAGACCTTTGATAATATAAAAAATAATCAGACACAATGGACCTGTTTCTCAATTATTCCATTCCTGCATTTAGATAGGGATGGGAGGAAAGTGAAGAGAAATGTGTCTTAAAACTGCCTTTGTATTTCCCATATTCTGTTTTGCTCACAGTGTAAATTAGAACAGTCTCATGGAAATGTATGTTTGTAACGTCTCTTAGGAATTGTATGTCTTCCTTTCCTCATCATGCTGTCATTGTCCTGTTGGCATAGAAAATGGGTGTACCATTTGGTGGAGGAGGTGAATGTGTGCCTGTGTAATTATCTATCCAAATATGTAATGTTTTGACCTTATGATATTCTGTGTAGTTGTTTATCTCTCAAAACTGTTTCATGAGGATGACTAATAGATACTCCTTTAAACCATGCTCATTGCATTCAGTGGACAGCACATCTAACTTCTTTGTGATTACTGCATTTGATCACTACTGGATTCTCACTATACTGGAGGATACCATATATGTATATAAAATATTATATCTTTCAGCAGAAGCAACCAACATGCTTTGCAAGCATAAACTAATTCTCACATAAGCCCCCCTTTGAGGTACTAGTACTGCAGGTGAGTAGTGTTAGCCTCGTTTTACAGAGGTGTAAACTGAAGCTCACAAGGATAACAGGCCTGATTTTCAAACTGGGCCCCTATTTTTGTGGGCATAGTGTCTGAAATAATTTGGGCCCTAAAATATTATATCCTCGGGTTCATTCATGTTTTTTTCCTGGCAATTCATTGATGCCAGCTGAGTTATGGGCATAACTTGTTATAGACAGAAAACTGCGCCTCTAGACATGGTTCTAAAATCAGGCCTTAAGTGACTTGCCAACAGTCACACAGTGAGTCGGTGACAAAGCTGGGAAGAATATTTTTTTAAATTGTCCTGCAAGTGTTGCTTTTATTATTGTTGGACTTTTGTGCAAAAACTCCTGGATATACAGTCTCTTCGGCAATGCTATTATATTGCTCTGAAAATCAAATGAGGCAGCTTTCCCACCTTATGTCTGTGAAGTGCACGGGTCCTTTAAAACCAAACAGTGCCTTGGCCTTAAGGGAAAGTGAGATTTGGTTCCAGAGGGCTCCTCCCTTCACCTTTTCTGTATATTGGGAATACTGAACTTGGAAGAAAACTGCCTTTTGTTTTGTAGTAACAGAAATGACACAGTAACTTGATGTCACTACCATTTTATTTCTCTTCTACCTCCAAGATCACACTTAAAACAGCAGGACAATAAATAGCCTTCGGAAAGAGCCTAATCCATCCCAGTCAGTGATCGATGCTACAAGGCCTGCCTTGAAAACCCCATTGAGATTTCCCTAGCACGGAGCCCACTATTAATAATTGATTCTGTAAAAATGAAACTCAGATCATGTTACTATTGATGAATTGCTTAGACAGGGGAACACAAGGAAAGGGCTCCAACTCACTGAAAAGTAAACACCACTGTTGATTTGTAATTTCTTGGACAGATGTTCATGTCTCTGGCCCAGTTTTTAGTTGTGTGTGTTTAATGCTAACAAAAAGCTTAGTTGCTTTGAAGAAGCCTTTTATATAGTGAGTAATATGTCAGGAAAGAGGACAACTGTATACATTCTGGAGGCAGGCTGCTTATAGCATTCCTAGATATATTGACCCTGGAATTAGCTGGTGAATTCTACACAGTACATTTGGCAACAATTCCTGTTTCCTTTGGGAAATTTTGTTGCAGGGAGTGTGGAGAAGGGTGGTGATTGGAGACCATCCAAAGACAAAGCTAAGGTGCTGGTGTAGTAATTTTTCTCAGAATGAATGCCAATGTGATGCTTCTTTTTGTCTCAATAAATTGTAGTTAACATGCTGATTGCCTGTTATTTTAAACAATGAGTATGTATGTCTTTTAGTCAAAGCACTAGATGATGGGTCACATGAAAACATGTTTCATCAATCACAGGCAAATTATAGACTGCATATAAAAAAACTCCTGTTAGGGTCCCAGTCTCACTTACATTGAACTCCCATTGATTTTTATGTTTCAGGAGCAGGCCCTTGGGGAGGAGAGTGTGCCTCAACACTGGGAGCACCAGTTTGTTGGAAAAGTGACTGGCTTTTGTCCACAAGAGGGAGCCGCAGGGTCAATCATGGTTCTTCTTGCCTGAAGTAGAGAGGCCATGTTGTTGTTTATTTTCTGTACCACTAGAGGCATGCTGGCTGCCCTAACTGCTAGTCTTTAGTCACAAAATCATAACAGTTTTGTACCTGAAAATTAATATGCACTCAGACCACTGGTATAGGCTTGCCAGTCTAACTTTGCCTTAACAAAGTTTTGTGTGCCTTTAGAATTGTACTGTTCTGAGTAAATAAAGTGCTTATGGGGTGTCCAAAAATCCATCAGCTGCTTCTCATGCTCATCAAATTCCTGATGGAGACGTAAGGTAGTCTACACTACCTGTATAGTGTAGGATTGATTTATCGCATCTAGACTAGATGCAATAAATTGACCCCTGAGCACTCTCCCATTGACTTCTGTACTCCACTGCTGTCAGAGGTGGAGTCATAGAATCTCAGAGTCTGGAAGGGTTCTCAGGAGATCATCTAGTCCAACTGCCTGCTCAAAGCAGAATCAATCCATATTTTTGCCCCATATCCCTAAATGGCCCCCTCAAGGATTGAACTCACAACACTGGGGTTAGCAGGCCAATGCTCAAACCACTTGTGGATTGCCACAGACTTGCAGGGGTGAAAAATTGCAGGCCTATTTACCAGGCTGCACGTGGCAATAGACTATATGGTAAGGGATGCAAGGAGAGTATGGGTCACGACGTGAACTGCAGACATACACACACACACACACACAACTAAAATTAATCAATTTAAAGTTTTATTGGGGATAATTACAAGGGGTAAGGGAGCAACATTTGATTAGCTAATAGACTTATTGAAACTTAAAACACACAATGACTAAAATATCTACTAACAATATTTATAAACAAAGATGCAGCATTTAGTAATAACTGATACTTGCAAATACAAACCAACGCATAACGACCGGCAAACGTAGAAGCTCTGTTTGAAAACACGTGAGCAGAGAGAGAGGCTTCGAGGTGATCAGGCTCGGTTACGGGGGTACACAGGATACACAGGATTCGGTTTTCTTTCTCCTGTCCCTGTCTGCACATGGCAGACAGACCCATATGTACCAACTATGACATCACAGAAGTGTCATAGGGGACAGGGCCCAAAACCTGTCTGTGTTCGTTTCCGATTGGCACGGGCAATGTTTACACCAAGTAGGGGAGCAGGTGCCTCAAAGTCTGGGTTCTCCCCCAAAGGTGAGGAAATGCACATTGTTTTAGAATGTGTGCAAAACTGAATGACAAAAGAAGAGGCCAGGGCAATACTGGTATGGGCAAGTTTTACAGGATGCAGACAGGAACTCATCTGAACACCACTGAGCTATCCCTCCCCCCACAGGTGTAACTTAGATTGATTCTCTTCCCTCCCCTCCCCCCCCCTCCAGTGTAGACCAGGCCAGTTGTAGAATACATTTTAGATGCATGAAAAGTGAAAGGCTTTTATGGGTTATTGAACAACATCAGAAGCATAAAAGGCTAATCTTAGCTAACTTTGTGGACAGCAGTGCTTTTCCTCCTAGGATCTCAAAGCACCTTACAAAGATTAATGAACTGAATTAATTTAATGAAGAAGTTTAATATAATGAATTAATATGGACCCTTGTTAAGAGCTGATGTAAAGAGCTGCCAGCAGAAGTCATAAGAAGTTTTGTTGGTCCTACAACCAAGAGGAATGTTCTACATAGTCGTGACCCCATCTACTGCCACTTTATCTTTTAACTATTTACACACGAACATGTGCATGCACACACACACACACACACACACACACACAAAGCTATGTAGCAGTCCTGCAACAAGCCTTGCATCAAACTTTAATTAATTAAATCTAACATTATATACATTTTTTAAAAAAAAACTCTTCTTATTCACAAAAAAAGGGGGAGGGGAGAGAGAAAAGTGAATTCTAGGACTGTCCAGTTGGATTTCTGTATATTTTGTAAGATGCTTAGATAGGGATGAATTCCATAAGTACCTGGTTAAAATAGAATACCCAGCTGTATTATGCAGGTAAATATTATCATCATAGTACAGGTGGTTAAACTGAGACAGCAAGAAAATAAGGGACTTGTCCAAGGCTGTATGAATCAGCTGCAGAGCTAGGAATAGAATCCAGTCCCCAGACTCCTATTCTAGCTGCTGGCCACCCATGTTTCAGAGCTGAGGATTGGGCATCCCAGCCAGCAGCCTTGGCTTTTGTAATTTTGCATAAAACATGAGTCTAGCAACAGGATTCCACTAATCAGTGAAGATCATGCTAGTTTCTGGCCACTAGTTGTTGGCAGATCCATCACAAGTGTCCAGCTTATCAGTTAGTGAAGTACTGGGAACTCCTTACCTTTATTCCTATACTGATCATGTTTTGAATTTGTGAAGGATATCGGCCTGTCAGCATGCTCCTGTGAAGGTGTATTACAGGTCCGAGTGTGTTATTTGTGGGTATTTGGATGGGAGTGCTGGTCTGAGCACAAGAGAGTATATGTGTGCACAGAGACAGATGTGGACTTATGTACTTCCTAGGGGGATGTGCAGGTCATGATACCCAGCTCTGACTGTGTCCATATTTGTATCTACTCAGACGGGAGTAGGACCAGCTTCGCCGTGTGTGAGTCCGTGTCTGAGGCAGTTTGCGGGGGGGGCGCATCCGTGGAGCTGAGGTTGTGTTTAGAGGCGAGTAGATCTGCGTTGGATCATGTCTGTGTTTGCATGTGCCACCTGCGGCAGCGCTCTCGATGCTGGTGTGTTACGAGGGGAGGGTCTCCTGCCTGAGGACCCCCCCCCCCTACTCCTGCGGGGACGGACCCTGGTAGGGATGAGTCCCCCCCCCCTCCCCCCAGTCAAGCAGCGCGTCCCCTTTAAGAGGCTCTCCCGGGCTGTCAATCGCCGCGTCCCCTCCCCTTCCTGCAACGGCGGCGAGTGCGGTTCACGGAGCCGCCGCCAGAGCCGCGGCCGGCGCGATGGGCAGCCGGGGACAGCGGTGGCGGCGCCGGGAGGCTCCTCGCAGGGGCGGCGGGCTCCGCGGAACGCTGGGCTAGCGCCGGGGCCGGCGGGGGACACGCCGCGGCCCGGGAGGAGGGAGCGCGGAGCCGGCACCGAGCGGCGGGGGCTCCCCGCTGAGCGCAGCCGCGCGCGGTCCTCGGCCCCCCGCCCGGGGCCGCGGGGGGCGGGTGAGACTCACCTTCCCCCCCCCCCCCGCTCCTTTGTCCGCGCCGCCTCGGCAGGGTCGGGCGCGTTGTTATCCGCGGGCATGCGGGGGGCGAGGTAGGGGGGTCTCGGGTCGGGGGACGTTCCCGGACACGGGACCAGCCGGCTTCACCGCCCCGGTTTCCCTCCCGCGTGGACGGGGGAGAAGACCCGCCAGTGAACCCGGCTCTGGCTCCAGGTGAAATCCGGCGGGCGGATTCTCTCCTGTTCCCCCCCCCCCCCCTACCGTGATCTCTCCCTGGATGCAAAATGGTGGACCCAGTGGGGTTTGTGGAGGCTTGGAAAGCCCAGTTCGCCGACTCGGAGCCTCCCAAGATGGAGCTGAAATCGGTGGGAGATATCGAGCAGGAGCTGGAGATGTGCAAAGCCTCCATCCGGAGGCTGGAGCTGGAGGTCAACAAGGAGCGGTTCCGCATGATTTACCTGCAGACCCTCCTGGCAAAGGAGAAGAAGAGCTATGACCGGCAGCGGTGGGGGTTCAAGAGGATTTCCCAGCTGCCTGAAGGGGATGCGGAGCAGCACAACCAAGACCCACATCATCCCCAAACCACGGAGCAAGGGGATCCAGAAAAAAACAAACCCTACCAGGGAGAGGAGAAGTTCAAGCCAAGGATACCTTCCCTGAGGAAGCTGTCCACCCAGAGCGATGGGTCAGACCTGTTGCCCCTGGAGAGCCCCCAGCATGGGGAAGGAGAGCAAGAGAGGTGTAAATACTACAGTGAAGAGAAACTGAAGAGAGTGGTGGAAGATATGGAGAATCGCTGTGATCTGGATGGATCCCCCTCAAAACACAGGCCCTCTTCCACCCGTAGGCTGGTGGGCTCCACTGAGAAAGAGGGGTCCTTTGAGCCTCTCGCTAAGGACAAAGGGAACGCCACCAGCGTGGCCGCACTACGGTCCAACTTCGAGAGGATTAAAAAAGTTAATTCACATTGTTCGGGTGACAGCAAGGATGCTGCTGAGAAGCCCTTCTATGTGAACATGGAGTACCACCATGAGAAGGGTTTAGTGAAGGTCAATGATAAAGATGTTTCTGATAAAATAAGCTCCCTTGGTAGTCAAGCCATGCAGATGGAACGCAAAAAATCCTTGCACTCCCTCCCTCCTAATGTGGTACCCAGCTTTAATGAGTTTCAGAGGCCATCCTGCCGGGGCCGGTCTTCTGAGAGCAGCTTTGGCTATGATGGAGAATATGAGGATGCTGAACTGAACCCCCGGTTTCTGAAAGACAACCTAATAAATGTCAATGGAGGCAATCGGCCACCTTGGCAACCAATGGACTTTCAGCCCTACCAAAGCATTTATGTGGGTGGGATGATGGGGGAAGGAGAAAGCAAAGGACCCATCCTGAGGAATCAGAGTGCCTCTGATCAGGAAAAGCATCTTACCTGGCCCAGGAGGTCTTATTCCCCAAGGAGTTTTGAGGACATTGGGGGAGGGTATACACCAGATTGTAGCTCAAATGAGAATCTCACATCCAGTGAGGAAGATTTCTCTTCAGGGCAGTCTAGCCACGTTTCCCCCAGCCCCACCACTTACCGCATGTATCGGGAGAAAAGCCGTTCTCCATCCCAAAATTCTCAACAGTCCTTCGACAGCAGCAGCCCACCGACCCCCCAGTCTCAAAAGCGGCACAGGCAACAGCCAGTCATTGTGTCTGAAGCCACTATTGTGGGAGTACGGAAAACAGGACAGATCTGGCCAAATGATGGAGATATACCATCTGGGAGAGGTCCTCAGGACAGCTGTTTCCATGGAGATGCAGGTGTGTACATCTTGTTTAAACAGGGTTTTGGTTAATACACATGTTCTTGTCCACATGTGGGGAAGGAAGGGTTCTTTGGGTTGACCATGCAAAGAGAGGCTTAAAAAGAGAACCCTGGCTATAACTCAAAGCTGCCCTAATCTGAGGGTGGCCTCATAGGCTAAAACTCACGCTTGAGGGACTTGGATTTCTTGGAACCAAAGATTTGGTTCCCAGGAAGGCCGACGGCTCTGCATCATTCTGGAGGTAATAAATTGTGGTCCATGCAATTATTTTGTGTGTTTAACACTTTATATAAACCAGTGCCTTGAGTGAAGCTCCTCTGACCCCTTTTTATAAAGATAAAATTTGCCCTGGTGTCCTTGGCCAAAAGTTCCCTTCCTCCTCCTGTTGTGCTGTATAGTGGTTGAACTGCACCCCAGGGGTGGCTGCATGTGAGTGATGCTGTAACCTGGCATTGTTACCCTAGGACTTTACCAATACAAATGCTGCTCCCTCATTTCTGTTTTCCTACCCATTGGTATTTGGGGGAACTCTAACATCATTCTGTCTGCTATATCATCCTTTAATTATTACTGATCTAAAGGAATGATAGTCCAGCCCTTTCCCTGTGTCTCATAGTGTTTTTATGTGAGTGATGTTCATGGGATGTTAGGAAGCCCTAGATGATGCCCTATGGGAGATTGGTTAGTTTAGCTTTGGCAGACCCAAACCAGAAATGGATTGTTTGGGAAGGGAGGGGCATGTTTGAACCCATTCCCACATTTGTGTATTCGGGGCTGTATCTGACTGTATTTGATGAAATTAGGAAACATTGGGACCATGTTCAGAGTAGGGTCTGGATGAGGAGAAATTAACAGTTAACTATATTGTTGGATTCAAAGGGATTTTATGTAGGCATTTGAACTCCTTGTCATTATGCATTGCAATAGCAGCTATCCTCTTCCTTGACTCATTTAGCCTTCCAACGTTTAAAGGGAAAGAAAGGAAGTATTTTTCAGGAGTGAAGAAATCCCTGTGATAGGTTTAGCAGAGTCCAATCATTCTCTGAGTTTGTATGTAATCTTAATCTCCGTCCCTCTCTTTTAAAGTCAATATTTTAATAAGGGATTAACTCAGATGTCTGCAAACAGGATTGAATTCCTGTAGTTGTGATGGATTCAAAGCTTTGAAGGGATTCAAAGAGGGAGGTCCATCAAGGATGTTTTCATTGTCTCAAGTTGCTCTAGTTCTCAGAGTGAGTGATTTAAATGGAAGGAGATCTCCCTGCTGCTTGTTGGAGGAATGTATTTGGGTGAGCATTTGGCTGGAAGGTTTCACAGGTCTAGTTTCAATCCCCATGAAATTGAAGTTCCATTGTTGTTTTAGTGAAAGGCTGTTCAGTATAAATGTCTGTTTACTATAAATGAAAGCTGCTTGAGAATTCCAAACCTTGGCACCCTGTCCTTGCAGCGACCCCTTCCTTATCAGATTATATATACATAAGCACTGTCTGTTCCATGACTTCTGTGCTGGGTCTTGTGTGTTCTTGTGGGATATAGATGAGAAGCAGAGGGAGGTTGGATCCAATGCTGGTTTAAACTGAGCTACAGCCATCTGTCTCTGCTCTTTTTGTTTACTGATGCGCTTTAGATGACTGGGGAGCCTCCTAGCTGTTGCAGTTTTGCAAAAAGGAACAATGGGGAGAAAACAAAGGTGGATAAAGCTTGTTCTCCAAGGCAGATTTTGCCTGCTAGATTGGCTTTCCTGAAAGCCAGTGATCTGATTTTATTTTAAATACTGCTGGATAAGTGAAATACATTATGTGGGAACCTATGTTAACAGAAGAGCCTGCTGGTATCTGAGATCCCCAAACCAACTCCTAGTTTGCAGCCCAATGATTTGTACCTAGTTATGATCGGAGAACTGCAGGCACACGACAAGGTATATTTTACCTCCCTGCTGCCCCAGCCTAGGGGATAACACAAGCAGGTTGTTAGGAACCCAGCCTATATGGCGGTTTATGACTGTCTTAACCTGGTAGGTAGTGGCTACATTCTACCCCCCTGAAGGGGGAAAAGGAGGGGGGGGGGGAGGTGTTCTATGTCCACAAGACAACTACATATCTTGTTCACTGCTTTTCATTTCCACTCTCATTCTACAGGCATGCTGAATGGGATTTTTCTTATGCTTAGGAAGGTGTATATTTGAGCCGAAGCAACGTGACAGAGCCCTGTCTTCATAAAGCAAACACAAACCAAAGGTGTAAAAGGCATCGCATGATATTGTGTATGTGGCCTGATACTAGGGACTATCCTCCACTCTACATTTTATGAAAGTAGCTCTTTGCTTCAGCCAGCCTTCCCTGCATCTGTACTTCAGCCGTGCCACTGCTAGCCCTGCCAATCTTCCCTGGAGCTGTGTTTGAACAGGATGTGCAGGACTAGGTCACAGCAGATTCTGTTCAGCCTTAATGGTAATTAGTGTCAAGTTGGACTTGTTCTACAGTATTTGGCTCCTTCATGCATCCACATTTCATATGTTTTCTAGCTTTACATTCTGTGGGTGAATCTTTTTTTCCAGAACTTTGGTTCATGCTAACACTGGACTGAACCAGGCATATAGACATGTGCAATGCAGGCTTCCTCTGTGGGTCTGCCAGTGTATCTTCGTGCTAGTCAGCAAACACCTGCTCTTTCAGTCCTAGGCCTCTCCAGCAGAGACTGCCAGTCATGACAAATCGTGTGTGTGTTCTATTATGTGGATGGGGACTAGGGTGAGATCACTAAACTCTCTCACTTGAGAGCTAAGCCAAGTTTTAAACCTAGATTTCCAGAAATGAGGGGTGTCTAGAATTCTAATAGACTCAGGTAGCTGGGACTCCACTCCTTTCTGAATGGCTATAGGGGTGGATACTGCTCTGTGAGTGTGGGCTTTTTAATAACTATTTGTAAAATTCCATAAACCACTTTCATCCAACATCTTGCATCCTTGGGTGAATTATGCAACACACATAATTATTTCATGTAATGCGAATAGAGGGAAAAAGTCATAACATAGTTTAAAAGCTCTCAAAGGTATCAGAGTGATTTGTATGGAGGATCATGGTCTATTTTCTAATGGATTTTATTTCTTTTTTTTCTATCTGCTGTTGCAAATTAATCCTGTTGTGCTCCCTGCACTTAATCAAGGGGGAAAAGTAATGCAGGGACTTCTATGAAATGGAGAGGTCTCCTTGTGACTTTGGTCAGTTCAGTTTTTAAAATAGGCTCACTCTCTTTTAGCCACCGATCACACCAGAATTGTAGCTTGTGTTTGTTTCCAGCAGGATGTGGAAGTCTGACGGACGTTCACTCAGTGCTCTGTGAATGAGATGATCTTGCTCTTCAGTATGAGGGTGCAGAAAGCCCACAGCTAGAGTCTGGTTAGTAGGTAGCCTGGGTTCTAAGTGCAGTTTACGTTCTCCGCAAAGACAGTATTTCTCTACAAAGCTCTTTCCTGTGAATACCCTTGTGTTGGTGGAGTCTTCTGTCCACCTGGGGGAGCTGAACCGAACTCTCCTCAGAGTTCTGCCAGTGGCACCCCAGTAGGTTAGCAGGAGCCAGCGTTGCTCAATATGAAGTGCACAATTTGGGAATCGGATTTATATTGTGACAGCCTTCTCACCCCTCTTCAGGAACAGGAAGGAAACTCTTCTCTGGCTCCAAACAGTGCTCTTTATTTCACAGTGCAAGGCCCCACCACCAGTATACACAGCCTTTTACACAGCTCTACAGCTTACAGCTCTACACAACTCTATATAGTTCAGCTCTAAACACAGCTCCTTCTCTCACTCCACACTACCATACCACCACCATGCTGGGCTTCCTGTCTGGCAGGCTTTTATGCCCCTGAGGAGGCTGCCAGGTGCAACCCATACGGCTGATTGCTCTGCAGCCCAGGTGGCTTATTAGGCTTCTCTGCAGGGAGGTTTGCAGAGGGCTTTTCTCCCTCTTAAAGGGGCGGCAGGCTGGGTCAGGCCCACCCAGCCACAATATGTATTTTTACTCCATTGGTAGTAAGTTTATAGGCCCCTGGTCAGCTCATGGGCAGGGTTTAATAATACTCATTTTTGTATCTCCACTAGCACAGAAATGCAAAGTGCCCCTTCCTGGAGCAGTGCATGTAATCAGGCTATGGATAGAGAAAAGTACTCTGAAATGGATCCATGCAAACAGAATGCTTGGCTCTAAACTCATATTAGATCCCTTTGGAGCAGAATATCTTTGTAAAGAGCCTGCCCAGTCAGGGACCTAGATTCTTCCGTTACAAATGCCTAGCTAGATAGTCAAGCATCTGAGTTCCTGGTTATTAGCAGTATTTGTTTAAAGGTCATTCCTGACACCATTTCAGTGTGCAGCCCAGACAAAGTACAATCTACAGGACAGTGACGGGGGAGGATCTTGTCTTGTCTAGTGGTTACAAGAGGGGTCAGGAGCTAGGTTTCCTAAAAAAAAAATTCCTGACTGTATATCACTTGTCTGCTGCGTGATCTTAGGCAAGTCTCTTGCCCTTCTTATCCCTCGGTTTCCCTGCTAAATTGGGTGCAGTGATGCTCAGCCACCTCCCATGGATTTTAGGATGCTTTGTTTGGAAAGTGCTTTGTGATCCCAGGGCAGTGTAAAGAGTGGCTGTCAGTGAGGCCGATTCTGTGCCTTTGTCACGGCTTAGAAACAGAGCAGCTAAAGCGGGATTTTAATCTGCTGCACTTTCCTTCTACTCTTCGGAACCTGTCATCTAGGAAATTCCATCAAGTGCATCTCGCCTGCCTTTTCTCAAGGAGAGAAGGTTCGCTCTCCCCTTGATGAGGATGAAAGAGGTCCTAGTGACCTTTACAAGACGCATATGGTTCAGGCATTGCCACTTATTTTGTGGCATGTAACTATAGGGTGTTGGCTGCAACTCCTGGTTGTTCCTCTGTCACTGGCTTGCTCAGTCAAGAGTGAGGCTTGGATCTAGTCTCTGGCATTTGTCTCCAGTTCATTTTGCTATTTTTTTTTATTTTAAGCCTTTCTCTGTTATAACCCAGCCCCCACTTTAATCCTTTTCAGTACCAGGCAGCGGATTTGCTAGGCGCACTAATGACAATACACTGTCTAAATGGCCCCCTCAGTGCTTCCCAGAGATTATTTGTTTGTTCTTGAACATTATCTAGCTGCTTATTATATTGCCCCCTCTTCCTAGAGTGAGTGAGTGGAATGCCCTCTTCTTCTCCCACCAGCTCTGAGGAAAGAGCTGAAGCTCTTTGCTGGCGGCCTTGCTGATGTGATTGAGCATGACCTCTCCTCTTTCCTGTGCACCCTCTTTCTCCCGCAAGTGGATGCAGACCCTCAGGTGTGACTCTGCTCAGTATTCAGAACAGGGAGATGCAGATGAACCTTTTTTTCTCCAACTTGCTGTGAATTCTGGTTTTTGTTTCCAGCTTGGGCCTGGCTATACCCAAAGGACAAGCAAGCTGCAAACCAACCAGCATGGTAGTTATGTTTGTTGTGGGGATGCTGGTGTCACCATCCCCCTCCATGACAGCAGAGGACCTTCCTATGGTGTATGATGTAGAGGCAGCAGAAGTAGCACTATCGTCCCTATTGGTGGAGAAGAGAGGAGAGAAATGACTTATAATAAACAGGGGGAGGTGGTGTCACTTGCCTTCCCTTTCTCTGCACTGAATATCAGTGGCTATTCACCGTGCACTTGGCCATGGCTCAAGCTAGTGCTGCCAGCATTTCCCTCCCACCATTTGACTGAAGTAGAACATTAAATAAATGTTCAATGATGTGAATATGTAAAGTGATTGTTTTTCAGACTTCCAAGCTCCCTACTGAGAGCACCTCACCATGCACAGAAATACAGCCACTGGGATATAGGTCATGGCAGCTATAGAACAATACCAGCTAAACTACACCCTAGGACAAGGCAGGAAGCAAAGATAAGAATTTGCCAGTGTTGAGGGCTGGGGTGAGGTAATGTGTTGTGTTGGATTGTGCTGTGCTCGTGGATGACATGCGTGGGGGAAATGGATAGACTTGGGGGCAAAAGATGTGTCACTCAAGTGAAGTGACAGGAATTTTTAAGAAGGCCAAGTTGAAAGATGGCCAGGATGCTGACCAGTGCTCCCAGTTCTTTCAAGAAGTGTTGTAGGGTCTTTAATTATCACTAATAGTCCAAGCTACAGTTTTGAACCTCATCTGAAAGACAGGCCAGCAAAGAAACCTTTGTTGCTCGAGGCCTGGTACCATGCTTCTGACTTCAGATTCAAGCACCGTGGTGCACTGCAAGCCTAACAGAGATCCTGTCCCTTTTCCTAGCCCACTGGGGATAATCAGTCACAATGCCCAAGGCAAAAGGGGTCGGTGCTTTGCCTTCAAGGAATTTTGGAGGTCAGTCCATAAAGATTAATGACGTGAGACTTGGCAAGCTGTCCGTTGGAGGAGTAATGCTCTGTTTTAATTACCATAGGAAAACCTATTGCAGCTTTCATGAAGCCACCTTTCGCCCAGAGAAACCCAAGACCAGGGCAGCAGGTTGTTTGACTTTCTCCTTTTAGTTTGCTCCACCCACCCACCCAGATAAGCATGAAAGAACAAGACGGTCCTGATTCTGCTCTTATTGTGGTGAAAATTCATTGACTTCAGTGGAGTTACTTCTGTTTCTTGCTGGTTGACATGAGAAAAGAAACAGGTTCTTAGTGCTATATTGTGATTCAGTCAGTGTACCACAAACATTGTCAGAGAAAGAGCGAGAATTTAACTGCACATGATATCTAAACTCCTGAGTGTCTTGGCTGGGTGTGTGCTGTGTATGAAGGAAGTCCTCCCAAAGCAGCAATCAAATTCTTGAGGTACAAAGCAGTTTTTAGTCAGCGCATCAATTGTAAGGTGTATTATTTTTCTGCCTGAATTTTTAAATTACACACGATAAGGGCTGGGATTGTAAATTGTAAATAAATCCTTGCACATCAAAGCCTCTGTTAATGCTGAAGCAGGGTTTTATAATCCGTAACATCCTACAATTTGTTTTGAATTACAGCGCTTGTATTTTAAGCACTAAAACTGTCATCTGTACAGACAGCAGGGTGCTCCAGGCACAGTATTTCAGTGTGGTTTGCATATCTGTTCTAGTTACTAAAATAATAGTTTCTCTCCCCTTAGTCCCCTCCTTTCAAACTTCTACAACTCAACCCCTTTATTTAACTAGGCTATGGAACAAGATCAGAATCCCCTTTATCTGAGAGGAAACCCAATCTAAATGTGGCAGCTGGGACTGGATTGCCTCATGGTCGTATGGTTACCTGTCAAATGTGACTCTCTGGTGGCCATACTATCTGAATGAGCTTTATCAGTGCTGCACATTTATATCCGCTAATATTTTTGAACAGAACATGTTAGTATTACAGTTTCTGATGGGGATCTCTGTATTTGCAACCAGCATATCTAGCATGGCATACAAAAAGATTGCTATTCTAGAGGCTACATTATATATAATATTTGCATCCTTTTAAGGCTGTTAAGAGCTGATAAGTAAAATCTCTGAGTTGCAAGGAAGGAAAATATGTTTACGACTGAAGCTTTATAGGATGGAAATATATTCTTCAGCCCTGGGACATGTGTTGCTCAGGAACAGAAATCTCACTGGAGAGATCAAAGCAAAGTTATCCCAAAAGGATTTCGAACAGTGGGGTGAATTACTTTTCTTTTCTTTTGTGCAAGGACATGGTGAGGCACGGGGAAGAATGGAGATGATTTCTGCTAGTCGGGGGTATGCAGTTTAAAATTCAATTAAAATTCAGTTGTGGCTCAAAAAACATTCTGATAACGTAACCTAGTAATCAAACTTGGTATTGAAGCATGGGGGCGGGGAGGGAGAATACTTAGCTGGGTCTAGAGTACTGCCTCAGTGGGAAGCCCAGGGCTATTATTGGATACAGGAAGAGGGGTGGGTGCATGCAACCATCCTGGGTGCTGGGGTGGAGACCCCCTTTCTCTCCCCCCCCCCCCCTATTTCCCATTTTGTTACCCCCTCCACCACACCTGTGCGTGAGGGATCTCAATGGAACTTCCTTTAACCATGTAAGAAGGAAAGTGTTTATTCTTTATTGCCTGTGCTAATGCTGCGTACTCTGCTGTGCACAGGGCAAAGCACCGATAATGCTGCAATATTCTGCTCTTCCTCACACAAGTGTATCTAGGGAGGACTTGAGAGCGATCACTGAGCTGCAAGGCTGGCTGCACTCCCTGATTTGACTTGCCTGGGGTGAGCGGGAAAGTGGAATTTTAAGCTCATCTTTACCTAATATGGGGCTCTTCTTAATTAATACTTGGATGGCAGCTGGGCTCTGCTCCTTGCACATCTAGGTGCTCTGCTGCTTCATGACTTTGGGATTATGGCATGTTCCAGAGCAGTGTCCTGCAGTCTTCCCTCCTTCCCAAAGGGAGATTTCGGTATGAAGAGGGGTTTCTCCGCTTGTGGAATCCCTTGCTGCTGGCTAGTCATTATTTGGTGTCTGGAGAGGGGAAAGGATAATAATTCCTAATGCTGGGAAGCTGCAATTCTAGGTTTTTGGTCTCTCGGTTGCCTGGAGGAAACTAAACTGCAGCCCATGTGAACAAGGTGACGTAGTCGCATCATCTCCCTGAATATGCTGGGAAACCGATTTTTTTTTTTTTTTTGTAGGAAGATCCCATGCACGAACATGCCACTCTGACCCCCTCAAATCTGAATTTATTCTCCGCCTCCACATTTGGTCAAATAAATATGTTTACCTTAGTGACTTGATGGCGCATATATGCTATAATATTCAGAACACTTACGCTCAGTATTGCTTACCATTGAACCTTTTCAGAAACCTGAAGCTGTCTGGGTGAAAACCTACCCAGATGTGTCTTGTATTAAGCAGATTTAACAAAGCTGCTGGAGTGCAAAAAGGTGATCCAAGTGTGAATGGCTGCTGTTACTTGCAGGTGGTGTCAAGTCCAGGCGATGATTCCGGCTTCCAAAATAATCCTCTAGCAGGTATATATTTTCCAACAATATTATATAAGGCTTTATCTACATTGTAACTATAAAAGTGTCAGGAGGACAGATTGTGACCTGGTCACAATGTGGTTAAAAGTTGTAGTGTAGATGGGAACTAACCTTGTCTCCACACCCAGGCTAATGGATTGGACAGTCCAAGTCTTAATGCAGTTACTGAACCTGTCTACGCTACAGCTTCCAACCATAGTGTAACTGGGTTATGGGCTAGCTGTCTTATAAGTAGGTCCTATAACTTGGTTAGAGTGTAAATGCAGACAGCACCATAGATCCACAGGGTTAGTTAGTATCCTCGTATCTATGCTCAGATCCTCCCTTTGAATGTGTTCCAATCCTCTTGAATTCTGAGCTGCTGTGGGGAATTTCACAAGGATGTCTGAGGTTGCACTTGAAAGACAGTTTGGAAAGCAGATTTGCGTGCTAGAGTCTGAGAGAGCCTCCCAGCACCTTCCAAAAGCAACGCGCATTTAAAAGAAACAGCTGCCTGGATCCATCTTCATGAGGTCAGGCAGGATTCTATGGGTCAAGTATAAGGAAGCCTCTTAAAATGTATCTGATTCAGGTGTAGGCTACTGAAGGGTGGCCTGGGAAAGGCGGTTTACATTAGACCTGTGTTCTCAAAGTGGGGGTCATGAACAGGAGTCAGGGATTCGCAACCACCACAGCCTTCTCACCTTGCTAAATGGGACGAGATTCTTGACTAAATCATGACCAGATGGGGCGGAGTTTCCAGAAGGGTCCCAGTTCGGATGGGGGCATCCCAGTTCAGCCTCTGCTGCTCTGGAACAATTGGAGAAAACAGTGGGGATTGTTATGTTTGCGAGTATTATTATTTTTGTTAGTTAACACATTTATACATGCTGATGGTCACCCCAAGTGAGTCCCTTTTGAAGGGCAAGGGCATATACTAAACATCTGCTCACCATGGACTGGGAAGTGTCCTAGTGACTTGTCAGCTTTGGCTCAGGCCTTGGAGCAGTAACTAGGAGTTTCTATATACCTGCCTGAAGTTGCAAAGTGAGATACTGGGCATGATTTAACTCCTAAGCCTGTGTGTTTAAAACAAACCCACCCCACCCCCCAAAACCAACAATTCTCTTCAATCTACTTGTTTGTACATGGTTTTAAAGTGGAGAGCCTGGTTTGCATCCATATCCCCCAATTTCAAAAGCCATGTTACTACCACTATGCTGGAAGTTGTAGCATGGACAGGTATGTGAGCCCTGCTAGGCAGGCAGTTTCAAACACGTTCCTGATGTCTGAGGACTGTGTTGGGTGTTCATGTGCATTTGCTGCGGGTACTATGGAAACACCGACCCAGTTTGGAAAGCATTTTTTGCTAACACTTTAACACTTGTCAGCATACATCTCTACCCACAAATATCGTGAGGCTGACAAAAAAAAAAGTTGGTGTGCTTACAAGCATACAGTATTGTTCGTACAGACACACAGAGCACACTAGCCATGTTATAACTTGGGTTAGTTTTGCCTGAGTGGGTGAGCTGAGCTGAGCTGACCTCATGTTGTTTAAAGGTCAGAGCTCAAACATGTAGGGGTTGGCTGGTCAAGGGCAGAGTGAGGGCATTAGCTTAACCATGCTTAGAACACAGTCACATCAAAACAAATCAAGACCAAACCTTGTTAGGACGTGTCTAGAGAACATGCTGCCTAAACACTATCCAGATTACTGTTTAGGTGAGAGGTGGACAAACTTTTTGGTCTTAGGGGCATATGGGGTTGTAAAACAGTGCCTCCGCAAATAGCATGGCCTCCACTCCTATCCACCCTCTCCCATTTCCCACTCCCTGACTGCCCCCCTCAGAATCCCTGACCCATCCAACCCCCCTGCTCCTTGTCCCCAGAGCACTTCGTCTCCTGAGACAACCACCCCCTTGAACTCCACCCCTCTATTTAAGCCCCCCTGCATCTTGTCCCCTGACCCCACCTCCTGACAGGCCCCACGGGACTCCCACGCCCTATCCAACTGCTCCCTATCCCCTGACCCGTATCCACAGTCCCGCCCCAACCGCCCACCGGAACCCCACCCCCTCGGTCCCCCTCCCTGACCTCCCTCCCCCCAAGTCTCTGCCCCTGTTCCCTGACTGCCCCCCGTGACCCCTTGCCACTTATCCAATCCCGCCATGCCCCACCCCACACTCGCCAGAGCCAGTCATGCCGCTACAATGCTCCCCGGCAGGAGCAGTGGGCCGGAGCACTAGCGGTGTGGCTGGGGGAGAGGGAAGGCAGGGGAGGGGCTGGGGCTTGCCTCCCTGTCCGGGAGCTCAGGCAGGCCAGACAGGACAGTCCTGTGGGCCGGATGTGGCCCATGGGCTGTAGTTTGCCAACCCTAGTTTAGCTGTTGTCTTGTTTTATTTTTAGACAATAACGTTAAATTCAAAATACAGAAACATCTACAAGGAGAGCTAAGGAAAGTGTGCTTTAAACATTTTTAAATCTATTAAAAATTCAAATGACATTTCAATAGTAAGCCAATTAGAGAAGCACCTTACAAGAGTGTGATGTTTAAACACAGTAAAAGTTATACTGCAGATAGGACTGAAGTAAGTAAAGCTTTAGTCCCCCTCTCCAGCTTCATTACCTGTTATGGTCTGGCTTTTCCCACTTCATGTCTACTTTGCTTTATTATCTGCTGTGTAAACAAGCTCCATATATGCTTTGAGAGTGAGCAAAAAACAACAACCACCAAACACAAAGCAGTCAAGGCCAGGGTGGGAACTTCAGAGGTTGGTTTGTTGGTGTTTCATAATGTTCGCTGTGCAGATGTACAGTGTTACACATTTTAAAGTTGCTCATTTTAAAACCATTTCAAAGTATTTTAGTGGACTATTATTATAATCCATAGCTAGGTTGGCATTAAAATCTGTTTCCTTACTGAATTTGTTTTCCCCTCTTGCATAGGGTTAATCATGGACTATATATAATATAATATATATTTTAAAGAGCATATGAGCCATCTCTTTTTTTGTTCTTCGTTTTTTTTCACATTGGATGGGGTAAGGAAATAGACATAGTTGCACAAGCTATGGAAACAGAAACAAGGGCAAAATTAGGTCAAATTTTGTTTCCTCCAACCTTGAAGGAATCTCCTAAAACAATTTCTAGTTTGTGTGCAGTGCTTTTCATCCCAAAGTGCTTAGAAATCAGTAGGTCAGTATCATTATCCCCATCTTATAGATGGGTAAGACGAGGCCCAGAAATCTGCCCAGGGTCAACCCACAGGCCAGTAGGAGAACTGGGAATAAAACCTTGGTCTCCTGAACTGCAGTATAGTGCACTTTCTGTGGGTCACACTGCCTCCTAGTGGAAAAGGGATTAAACTTGTCTATAGCTATGTGTTTACAAATAAATTACAAAGCCCATGCATCGTTTTAACATTAACAAAAAATAGTCAAAAATGATGATCCCTGGCTTTTTGGTGATTCTCATAGTTGTCGCAGATAGCGGATGGGTAGTTCTAGTCTGTGATAGAAAGCCATATTGGCACTCATCTGGTAGTTAGTTTCTGTAGAATGGAAGCTTTAGGGTTGTGTGGGGTTTCCTGGTGTGTGTGTGTGTGTGTGTGTGTGTTTTAAACAAATTAAACTTAAGGCCTGTTCCGCTGGGGTTCCTGCCAGGGTTACAATTGTGTAGACTGGGCCTTTGTTTCTAGTTCTTCTATTGCAAAGAAAACTGTCACACATAATTGCAGAACTGCTTCTTCAGAGAAATAATAGCTTTAAAAGGTCTGAACTGCTCCTGTTTGCACCAGCTACCTCACAGTCTCTCTGCTGCAGCCTCACTTCTTTTGCCTTCCTTTTTCTCCTTGTCTTTCCTTCCCTCTGCTGTCTATTCCTAAATCCATGTGCTTATGAATTGATCCCCTGTACCTTCTTCCCCTCAATGTGTCTCCCCACCCCACTAAATAATTAAAAACAAAATGCAAAACTCACATGGCATTTGCTACCCGTCCCTCTAGTTGTTCTGGTCGGATGTTGCATCTCTTAGTCTCTTATTTATTTTAGATTGTACAGTCTGAGGCAGGGGCTTTCTTCGATTATGTGTTTGTACAGCTCCCAGCATCACTGAGCCCAATGTGGCACCTTTAGGTGCTACTGGGTATGCTAATGATGGGGGTATTGTTGTGCCATAATGATGACTAACTTCGTTAACAATTTCATGGCTGGTCATCCAACGTCTGTGGGGTTGCAGGACAAGATTTGGAGTGGAGTACGGGCAAGTCGCATCGTACGCGCATTTAACATGTGTGATTTCAGCTTTACACGATCAGCAAAAAAAGAGGAAACCCCCTCCCCCCCCGCCATTAAACTCAATGCTATACGCGATTTCCACTTTACGTGGTAATCGCAGAACCTAACCTTCGCGTCAGACGCGACGTGCCTGTATCCTTTCTGTGGTCAGACTCCTGGTTATAATGGCTTGATTGGCAGGTGGAGGGGTGGAAATGTATGTCACTAGCTGTTGAGGTTTTATAGGTGATTAAATAGAATCCACCTGTGTATCATTTTGTCTAGTATGCGTTACAACCTTCAAGGGAAAAACAAGTTTCCGGGTCAGCTCAGGGCATCATGAGAAGACAGACCAGGTGGTATTCCCAAAGCCCATGTGACTAACTCTTCTATCTCAGACGCCCATTGAAGTATTTTATAATTTTTGTATTACATCGGCAATATTGTGATGGACGTCTATGTCCAACAGAGGCTGGGACAGAGGATGCAATTATCCCTCTAGTCCAAGAATAGGAAGACCTCTGGCTCCTGCTTGAAAACTGCTTAGGTTAATAAACCATCTGGAAGGAGAGCTTGGGGTGGATGCTGGATCAGCACCACCTTCTGAGGAAACTGGATCACCTTGAAAATCTGATTAAGTAGGTCTTCTTGGGTAACTTACACTCTGTGTGTCGAGGGGAGGGGATGAGGAGTAGGACTTGCTTTATTTTTATCGTCTGATGTAATTGCTGTAATAAGCACTCGGCTGCAGCATTTTGTCTCCTAGAGCTGCACAGTACATTGAACGTTTCCTTAGAAAGTTGCATATCCCTGCAGAGAGCATTGCCAGACCCTCTTTCGTTGCTTTTCTGGGAAAGAGAATTTTACCCTCCTGACCCAAAAATCCTTAACAGCAGCATCGCTCATCAGATATGCTGGTTTTAAAGTGAGATGGGGAGCCACAGATGTTCAGAAAAAGCAGTTGTAAAGAAACTTTAAAAACGTTCTGTTGCTCTACCTGTCCCTTTAAAACATCCCTGCTTTCACTCTGCCTCTGTCTGCCTCACTCCGATGGTTTCCGTGACTCTGTCAAGATAAATAGTTCCATTTTGTGGACCCTGACGGTACAGATGTTTGTGAGCTGTTCTGCTTTGTCCTGCTCTGTGCCTAATGTAATAGTAGCCAGGTGCTGGGTTCTTGGCTTTTAATATGCCCTCTGCTCTCTCTGTTCCCTGTCTGGCCTACCAACATGGAAAACAATGCCCCACCCTGTTGACTCATGGTGCCCAGAACACTCCTCCATTCCTGAACCAGGATTAATATTGGAGGCAGTTAATCGGTTCTATCATAAAGACGGGGCACTTTTTCCCCCTTCCCTTTTTACATAGCATGTTTCTGCTTATGTTGGGCCTGTGAATCCTGTTTCCCATATGCTGTTGCCTGGGGCTGTCTTCCACAGGCTCATTCCTTTATTTATCTGGTATTCTCTTAAAGGGCTTTTGCAGCAAATACAGCTGTTGTCAAAAAAAAAAAAAAAAAAAAAAAAAAAAACTTGTATGCAGAAGGATCCTTTTAACAGGTTTCTTTTTATACTGTATCAGGTGCTAAAGTGGATTTTGCCTCATTTAGAATTTCCTAGAAGATGAATCCAAGTGGAAGCTGTCAGGTCCTCTCAGGCCATGTCTGAGCGCACACTTGTGCACTCAGGAACTGCTGTGCTCAGGGCAGAGGCAGAAGGGGAGGGCTCATCATTATTTAGAGGTAGGTGCAGGGAGTAGCAAGCTGTTTACTATGCATACCATGCTGTTGGCTTCAGGTGGGTCTTTCGGGTCAGATTTTGAGGTCCTGTTTGCTCTGCTCAGACTTTAAAAATGTGTCTCTTTTCATAAGAATGTGGGTTTATCCTTGTGCTGTATGTTATGAAGGCATAACATGAGGGACAGGCAAGCCCTGGTTGCTCACTCCAGAGGTGGCTACATGGCAGTGGTGCTTTACTTATGTATATGCCCTATTTTGTTTTTGAGTCAAAGGCTGGAGTCAAGAGAAATGTCAGATATTAATAAATGTATTGGTTTTTTAAAATGCACAAAGTGGCACCCTCCTTCCCTGCTGACAGGACCCTGGCCCGTGCCATCATCATGTGATGCCGACCTGTTGTAATGCCACACTTCTGAGCTCTTGCAAACAAGTGTATCCTGCAAAATGCTAGAGCTGGCAACGGGGAAGGAACAGTCCAACCTTGAGCAAAGCACTTTGGAATGTAGCAGGTTCCTGATAAGAGGAATTGGGTGGGCGAGTCTTTTTAGTAGTAGTTCCATGGAAGCGCTGTGTTTCTGGGGAAGCCGTGTACTCTCCTTTTTAAAACCTTGATTAAGGAACTGTGAACACACTGAGTTGTGTGGGATTTGTGGGAAGATTTTGCTGGGCCCTTACAAGCTGGGTGATGGTTTTTTAATCTACAGCTGAAGTTACAGAACTTTACTTTTTTTTTTTAATTGGCTTTAAAAGGGCAAATAGGATGATTTTATGTTGATCTAATGTGTGTGTGAGGGAGGAAAAACACATCAGTCTGAGAATGAGCTCTTCCACACACAAAAGGAAGAAGACACTGTACAAAATTGATATTTTTGTGGAAGTGGGAGTCTTCCCTGTCACAGATTAAGAACAGGTAGAATTTATATAACAGTACTTGCCAGGATCTACAGATGCCTTAGGCTAATTAGTAGCTTCACAAAGAAAACGAGGAATACTTGTGGCACCTTAGAGACTAACCAATTTATTTCAGCATAATCTTTCATGGGCTATTGCCCACTTCATCGGATGCATACATAGGAATGCTTTCCTAAGAGGCAGGTATTATTTGCATTTTAGAGTGGGGAACAGAGACTGTGAATGGGTTGCCCAAGATCACACAGAATTTGGTAGAGCTGGGAATAGGATTCAGATCATCTTGTTCTCAGTCCTGTTCCCTAACCACAGGACCATTCTTCCTTTCCTACCTAGGGTAGAACCTGGATTCTAAATGGGATTTAATCATGGCTGGATCGTATCCAGGCTTATTAGCCAAAGAGTGTTTTAAACTGAGTGAATCTCAGTGTTGTTTTAGACAGTTCTGTTTCAGTCTGAGGGTGGATAGGATGTAAAGACAACAAGCTAACTCTATAGCTGTTCAGCCCTTACATTCATAGCTAGTGCCAGTCCTGAAGATGGCTTGCTTGTGGATATCTGTTCAACTGGAACCTAAACCGAGACCAAAACTCATTTACATAGGCCCCTGAACAGCTATCTTATGGTTAATGAACACAAGTGGATTGAAGGCAGTGTGCTAAAAGGGAAGGCTCTTTTATTTCATTACTAGCCTGCTTATCCATGAAGCTGTTAGGGTCAGGAACCAGGTCATACAACATGTTTGTAAAGCACCTGGCACAGTGGGGCTTAGCTCCTGATTTAGGCATTTCTGTAATACAAATAGCAAGAATTTTTCTTGCTTGTTGTCTTAACCAGTGTTCAATTGTGAGTGGAATAATAATAACTTCTCTATTGCAAACTATGTGTCAATGGAATATTTCAGAGAAGTCTAGGCTGTTCCCCCCTCTCCCCCCCGACCCTCCCTCCCCCGAGTTTGCTTAAGAAATCAAACCAGTCTCCAGTTGGCTACAATGAAGGAGACCAGAATTAAACAAATTCCAGTTTTCTTGTGCTACAGGATTGACTTCCAGATTAACTGGTTCTTCTTCTTTACATTTCTCCAAACGCAGACTTGCAGGTTGTTCTCGGTGCTTAAGAAAGTGCATTTATGGCAAAGGTCAGTTGCATTTCAGCCTGGGTTAGCTTGTCAGGATTCTCCCTGCCAAAATAAAACTCCCCTGAAATTTAGAAAGCCCTCCAAGTAGATCTCATTAGTGTTCATTCTGAGGTGATCAATGAGGTCATGGCATGGCAGGTTCACTCAGCCAGGGAGTGCAGCTGTATTGTGAGAACAAATGTGGTGCTTCTCAAACCCATCCATCTCTTCCACCTTGGCTGAGCATCATCATTCATTGCAGCAGCACCTAAAAGTCCCAGTCCTGGACCGGGACACGATTGTGCTAAGTCGGTATGAACACGGAACAAGAAGACAGTGCAGAATCTAAAATCTAATAAGGAAGGGTACATACAGCTCTCTTCTCGCTTTGACCTGAGGAACCCTAAGGCAGGGGTGGGCAAACTTTTTGGCCCAAAGGCCACATGGGGATGTAAAACGCTATGGAGGGCTGGGTAGAGAAGGCTGTGCCTGCCCGAATAGCATGGACCCCGCCCCCATCCACCCCCTCCCACTTCCCGCCCCCTGACTGCCCCCTCAGAATCCCTGACCCAATCAACCCCCCCGCTTCTTGTCCCCTGACTGTTCCCTCCAGAGACCCCTCACACCTAATCACCTTCTGGACCCAATCCCCCCATCTAAACTCACCTGCTCCTTGTCTCCTGACTGCCCCCTCTATCAGGCAGCGCTCTGTGGGGTGGGGCAGCCTGTCTGGCTCCACCTGAGTGGTGTGGTAAGGGGTCCGGAACCGGGGAGTTACATAATGGGTGGGGAGTCCTGGAGGGCAGTCTGGGAGCAGGCGGGGTTGGATGGGGTGTGGGAGTCCCAGGGAGGTGGTTAGGGGACGAGGCGGGAGGGGTGGTCAGGGGACAAGGAGCAGGGGGGTTGGATGGGGGTGGTATCCCGGGCGTGGTGGTTAGGGGCAAGGGGTCTCTGAAGGGGGTGGTCAGGGGACAAGAAGTAGGGGGTGGAGTTCTGGGGTGGGGTAGGGCCAGGGGAGTCTTTAGAGGGGATGGTCACGGGCTAAGGATCGGGGGGGTTGGATGGGGATGGGGCGGGAAATGGGAGGGCGTCGTATAGGTGGTGGCGCCAGGCTGTGGGGAGGCACTGCCTTCTCTACTCAGCCCTCTGCAATTTTGCAACCCCGATGTGAGCCTTAGGCCAAAACGTTTTCCCACCCCAATCTAACCTCTGCCATGACAGACAGTACCTGCCTCTTAGCCATACCTCCATCTCCTCTCATCTGGACTTCTGCAATTCACTTGTTCTGAGGTTCCCTAAGGTTAAGCCTACTGCTGTACTGTCCCTGGAAATGGAAATACATCCACCTCTACGCTGGCCCCAGTCATTAGACTCCATGCTAAATCCCCTTCCTGCTATTCAAGATCTTGATCCACTTACTTACCCTCCTTGCCATTCAGTCTCCTCGCCTCCCAGTCTCCTGCTTCTCCCCTACACACTCTCCTAATCCCGAACGTCGTTCTTCCTCGTCCTGTCTCTTCTCCTATGCTGACCCCCACTCTGCGCCTAACAGACCCCCTCATTCCTTTCAGATCCCTTTTCAAGACCTGTGTGTGTGACTGATCCCTCTGGCTAATGAAACAATTACATTCTGCTCCTTTGCTGGGCTCCTCTGTCCCTGAGCTCATTCACTGTCCCTAAAACTGAATTTTTGTAGCTGACCTTCACCCCCCGTTCCACAGCTTGCTGCAGATGCTGCTGGTATGGTCTGTTTGAATCTGCATAGTTCATGCTTTGAGATGGTACAAGACATTGATACTCTCCTAGGAACTTTGCTGTACAAAAGGTTGAACTCTGTGAGGAAGAACCACTGCACCATGATGGCTGTAATAAGGTTGCCTTTCACCTGTTCCCAGGAAGCCAGCAAGCTGCCCTCGCCTCAGTTCCCCCAAGTGCTGTCCCTGTGGGCTGCCACACCCGAGTCCACATTGTGGAGGAGTTGATCAAACTAGAGAATACAACACTTGGCAAGAAGCAAAACTGTCCGCTTGCCTGCGCAGACAAGAGGTTGCTCTGGAGAGAGACATAGATTAGTTTATTAAAGAGGTGGCCTATGGCTGGGCTCCTAGAGGCTGCTGCCATCTTAGTGCCTGGAAATACATTATAAACATAGCACCTGCTTCTCCTCCTGCTCACACCAGCAGCTCCATTAATTTCAGTGGTGTTACTCCTGACTCTAGCAGCGTGTGAGAGAGGGGACAGAACTGGGCCCACACTCCTCAGAACATCTAGTCAGCAGCTTTGTGAAGAGGTGTCTTGCTGTTGGCCCCTCTGTCTGACCTAAAGGGCCCAGTGGCATCCCAGCTGCAAGAGTTGCTCCGGGGGCTATCCGAACAGTTGTTCGTTTTGTCCTAGGGTGAACTAGCTGTGGAGGGTAAGCGGCTGTCAGCAGCCAAGATGAATGGACTGCTTGTTTGCTCCATTCAGAAATTCCTGGTCTGCAGGAGAGGTCAGAGCCAGGGTATGTGCTGGAGGAGAATCTGTGCTTACAGGGAGTGTGTGTGTAATAGGGTGTAGGAAACTTGAGGCAGAGATGAGAAAACATTGAAAGCCTCATCTGCTGAGCCATAAAGGTTTGTGTGGTATCGGGCTGTCTCTGTGCTTCCCTCCTGCTTTAATGACTGTGATGATGACTGACAAATGGAGGAGGCAGAGCCGTGAAAACAGGAAACATAATCCCTCAAAAATAATCTATTGGGAAAGGGAGAGACCATAAAAGTAGGCTGGTCCTTTTAATTATGGGCTTGCTTGTATGGAGGTGGTGGCTTAGCATAAGGCACCACCTGTGTTCTCCATGGGGCTAGTGCAGCATCCTTTGTTCTCTGGGGGGTCTTTCCATGGTGGAAGTGTCTTAGGGTGGAAATCACATTCCTTGGTGTGGGGCCACTGGTCTAACCACAGATTGCAGGAGTGATTTGAACTTTAGAGGTGTGAGAGAGGACATAAATGATCTGGAAAAAGGGGTAAACAGCGAGGTGACAGAGTTTGCAGATGGTAGCTATTTTGAGTAATTTTGTACATCCGAAGCTGACTGCAAAGTTACAAAGAAATCTCAGTGAACAGTGTCACTGGACAACAAAAAGGCAGGTGAAAATTAGTGTTGATAAATGTAAAGTAATGCCCAGTTCAGACTGTTCGATGGATACCTGCTGTGGGTGATGGAAGGGAAGCAGTTGAGATTTGAGACAGGAAACTGATGAGAAGAGTGTAGATGGGGTATTGAATGACTTTATCGACTTATTTCTTTACTTCTTATGCCAGAGGTTGGTGAGCTATGAGCAGCTTTTAATAGCTGCTTTCAACTACCTGAAAGGGGGTTCTAAAGAGGATGGATCTAGGCTGTTCTCAGTGGTGGCAGATGACAGAACAAGGAGCAATGGTCTCAAGTTGCAGTTGGGAAGGTTTAGATTGGATATTAGGAAAACCTTTTCCCCTAGGAGGGTGGTGAAGCACTGGAATGGGTTCCCTAGGGAGGTGGTAGAATCACCTGCCTTAGAGATTTTTAAGGTCAGGCTTGATAAAACCCTGGCTGGTCCTGCTTTGAGCAGGGGGTTGGACTAGATGACCTCCAGAGGTCCCTTCCAACCCTAATATTCTATGATTCTATAGCAATCATAACTCAAATGTAGAGAAGTTACTCATGAAGGAATTTCCCTTTTTTAAATAAGTGCTATTAGCTATCAGAGTTGCTATGTATTATATGTCTCGGCATATAGGGTCCCTCCTCCCCATAACCCTGCTTCCACTCCTGTGCTCTTCAGAGCTGCACTTCTCATCTATGTTTGTACCATCCACCCCACGCCCATCCCCAGACTGCCTCCATGGCTTGCCAGGGGCTTGTTCAGAGAACAGCTGGTAAGTCTGTGTGACAGTGCGATAAAACAGAAGTAGTAGACTGATCTGTAGTTCTGTCTGCTAATTGTAACCCAGCTGATTTATTCTATCCAGAACGCGGGACTCTGTGCTTAATTTTTAACATTTCAAAAGAAGCTTAGATTTTAAAAAGGGTGGGGTGGGTGGGGGTCTGTGTGTGTGAGAGAGAAACTGGGCATTTGGGGGGTAGTGGTGGTTTTGTTAGAGGAATCCAAAGAAGTTTGGGGCAAAATTTCCAGAAGGAGCATGTTTCCTCTGCAGAAGTTAGTAAATGTATCTAGACACATTAAATGGGTTATTCCATTGTCCTCCAGAGAACTATTGTGCCGGGTTTGAAGACTAAGTATAATGCTTAAAATGTGAAACAAAGAGAGTTTAGTCCTGTGTTTCATGCACGTCTCACTGTCACTCTAACTAGGGAGTTGCTACTGCTGCCCTAGAATATGTTCTATTAATTACAGCTGCCAGCGACTGAGGTGGTTGTGTGCCTGTTCCTTTTCCCATCAGCCATTGCTCTCTTTTCCTGCCTTTTAATTTGCCACGTGTCCTGTCCCACCTCTTCTGTGGTTTGTAAACATGTTGCTCACACCATTATGATATTGGCTGGCTGCCTTGCAAGACTGAACTCTTGGCATCCAGCCTAAATGTGCCTGCATGGCAGCCCATGGAGCTCCCAGCTTGTTCCAGCCTTGCAGTTGTCCGCCTCTTGCCAATTGCTGTCTGATGGACCCTGCGAGTTACTGCAGTTGACTAGGATGCTTTCATTTCCCTCGTCCCTGAAGGGTTATGGACAGACAAGGCTTTGAATGTGTTTTATTTCCAACCTTAGCTGGACTTGGAATTTCCCCAGGTTTAAAAAATAGCCCTTGGAATAAATAACTGCCAGCTAAAAGGAAGGATAGAATGTCAGTACATGGGAAACTGTGTGCTTATTCCATAGCCTCTCCCCTTTTTATTCCATGATTGCTGATGCTCTTCTCTGTGGGGTGTGTCGGGGAGATCACCCAGGGTTCCTTCTGCTCAAACATCTCCCTTTCCCTCCCTCTTCCCCTCCCCTCCCCTCTCCTGCAGCTGCCTAAGGACTGAGCAACACAAAAGAGATCTTGTTTGTTTGTTCCTGGACCACAGCTGACAGCTCTGTAAATGGTGTTTAGACTCTTTAGCTGCTGTTGCTGCTGCAGGAGCTGTGCGGGAAACCATTCAAGGAATCAACCCTCCTCTCCACATGGATGCTCTATTTCTGGGCAGGGAACCCAGGGGCTCTCCCCCTAGTGAGGTATACCCCTCAAGCTGCTGTGATCCAGCAATATTTCTTTGGCCCCAGAAGACTTCTCTTGCAGGACCCCCTGTGACTTGTTGATCTGCCAGGGGAGGTCACTACAGGATGGCGTGCGGGTAGGAATACCTTTGTCAACAGTACACTTCCATTGTATCAAGCAAGGCTTAATTTATTGTTGAAAGGTGGGTTTTTAGCAAAAATGCTCTGCATAGGCCTAACTCTGCTCTCATTGGAGTCCAGTGGTAAAACTTCCATTGACTTCGGTGGGGGCAGTTAGGCTAACACTGAGCCCTCATGAAAACCCTACTCTTAAAGTTACAATAAATACTCATGGAGATCTTCACTGCCATATGGCAGAGCTGTGTGCTAAACCTCTTGCCTCCTGGGCTGGAAGTGCTGTGGAGGCAGTGAGCTGAACCCTGTGGGCGAGTGAGCTCCTTTCATCCCTTCAAAGATGGGAGGATGGCAGGTTTTGTCCTTCCATCCTTGGCTCAAAAGGTGGTAGTAGCCATGTAGGAGATGAGATGGGGGGGGGAGGGGAGGGTGTTATGTAAAGCAGAGGAGGTTTGCAGAGGATTCTGATAGGGATGTGAAGGAGCTCAGGGGAACAGGGCCAAGGTAAAGATGAGCTCATCTTGTGTAATAAAAGAGAAGCAGTTTGTAAAACCTGTTTGTTGCTGCAGATCTGCTCAGCATGCGCTCTGCAGTACTTGTTTATAGAGGGGTGAATTAAAGGTGGAATGGGACTTTGACATAGAATTCTCTGTCTGAGCCAGCACCTTATTGTTGTTTGAACACGGTCTATATTTTCGAAGCTTGAGCGAGAATGACTCCTTAGATGAGTGTTTATTGAAAGCTCTGAAGATGAGAGAGAGAAATGAATCTTGTCTTACTGCTTTTGTGTTTTCCCCAATAAGCTCCATGCATCCTCTGCCAAGAAATTACCAGTCAGCAGCAGTGAGCAAAGACTGGCTTTCCTCTGACATTGGTGATGGTCTCTGGCTCTTGTACATATACTATTGATAGGTTATTCTGGATCTGCTTGAAATCAGGTGATGGGATCGTTTTCTGATTTGGATCTAGTTTTTCTCTTTGCTTTCAGATGTATGGACGTGGCTGCCTGTAAAATGTCAGGTTCTGCGTGTCTGTTTGTCACCGCTCTTCAATGTGTGGCAGTCACACCTAGGATTGAGGCATTTTCACATCCTTAATGTGTACACTGCTGAAGTACTGTACGTAAGGTGTCTCTAGGATCCCCCCCCCCCCCTCGCACATTGTAGTGCCTGGAAATTTTTGCAATAGGCGAAGGAAGCTAAATCTGTTTTGTAAACTTAGAAAATCCTGAAAATGGCAAATATTTATAGCTGTTTGGTTGGCATTTTTGGGACACTGCCTGAGTGAAGCTGGCGAGAGTAATGCCTTGTAAAATGCCAGCTCTGTTGTTGGGTGTGTGGGTGTGTGACTCAAGCCTAGGGACATGTGTTTCATTTATGTGTATGTATTTGAGAGTGGGGGTGGGGGCCACTGGCATTTCTGTGTATGGCAGGGGTCTCAAACTCAAATGACCACGAGGGCCGCATGAGGACTAGTGCACTGGCCCGAGGGCCGCACCACTGACACACACCCTGCCCTCGCTGCCCCAGCTCCGCCCCCACTCCACCCCTTCCAAGAGGACTAGTGCACTGGCCCGAGGGCCGCACCACTGACACACACCCTGCCCTCGCTGCCCCAGCTCCGCCCCCACTCCACCCCTTCCAAGAGGTCCCACCCCTGCCCCACCTCCTCCTCTGAGCACGCAGCTCCCCATTCCCTCCTGGAAAGCACTAGGCACCACCAACAGCTGTTTGGCAAACAAAGCAAGAGCAATCTAGGAAGTCCAGAGCTAGAAACACACGCGGCCCAGCCAGGCAGCAGAGAAGCCTCCACTTCTGGCCCCTCCGTCCTGCAAACTGCTATGGGGGCGCCGGGGGGGGGGGGCGCCAGGAAGCTTGGCGGGCCACAGGGAAGGGCTTTGCGGGCTGCATGTTTGAGACCCCTGGTGTATGGTCTCTGGAAGAAGTGTGATCAGTAGAACTCTTTAGCCTACATCTCATTTATAAAAGGTCTGAAACACTGTGATCTTTTATATATAATCTTCCATCAAGATTAACTCTGGGGTCTGTCCAAAATCCAGCCTGGCACAGCTGAGCCCTTGTGCCAGAAGTGCACACCTGTGTGAACTGCAAGAGCCATTTGTTCCTTCCTGCTGACAGAAAGCTCCAAAGATGACATACTGTGCAGAAGATCGAGCAGAAGCCCTAAGGAAAATGCACCTTGTGTCTCACTGCATCTGCAAAGCTTCAAATGCCTTTTCATTTCGCTCTGGTTCAGTTGATGGGAGACACCAAGGGAGAAGTTTGTGGTGTTTCGTTGTATTGTGTTCCCCCTCCCTAACCCCCAAGACAGGAAGCAGAGCAGAGGAGAAATCCAGAGACATGGAGCTTGGAACTGTCATTTTTGGAGGAGTGGAAGCTAATAGACCCAAATTCATATGTGTTTGACTGGTGGTGTGTGGAGGTGGGAGCGGGTGCAGTGAGGAAAATTTCACCTGAGGCTCAGATCTGAACAAATAGTCACCCTCATGGAGCAGGGCTCTGTTGTAGGAATTCAGGCTTAATCCAAATTGACACCAAGGATGCAAAAGTCTCTAGCTGTGTTTCTTCCATCCATGCAGCAAACGTAAATACAGACTGTGCAATAAAAGCTATACAAACTGAAATAAAGTCAAAAGTGTTTGTTCTGGTTTTACTGAACTGGATTTGAAATTGATTTAAATTAAATTGGTGCAATATACTTATGCAGACAAATCCTGAGATAGGATAGTGGTTGTTGGTCTTGGATAGGACATGCTATGGAGGGAGGTCTCCATGGATGAAGCTATCCACTTTTAGCTATGATGAAGCTGGATTTATAATCTGAAAGTAGCAGAATAGTTTGGTATCTTCTGTGTCGGGTTTTTTGTTTTGTTTTGTTTTACTTTAAAGTAATATATCCCTGCTGAGCTGATCTCATTGGCTTGTGGCTTTTTCAGCCACTAGTACAAGGGCCATCTTCAGGTTGGAGATGGAAACTGGGTGGGTCGAAGGGTGTTTTGATAAATGACTCTGGGGACATCTCAGCAGCATAATTTGACTGGACAAGTAGGATGATTTCTTGTGCCGGTGCAACAAGGCATCATTTTCCCAGTGAAGTCCAGTTGCAATGGCCAGCTGTTCTGCCTTCCCCTTTGGCTGTATTCTTCACTCCGGGAGTGTAGTTGGGCCTCCGTGAGAACTAAAATTGTAGAAACCTTTTTATTAGTTTAATCCCCAGTGGCTAAGAAGCTGGGATTCAAATGGTAAAATTTGGAGTCGCTCTCTCTCTTTTTTTAATAGCATTTAGACTTGGTCTACACTAGCAGGAGGGCGGGGGTGTCAACGTAGCTAAAGTAGATGCATCTTAGGTCAATTTACCTGGCGTCCTCACGGCAGCAGCGGGGCTCCCCTGTCAACTCTGCTTGCGCCTCTTGGCGAGCTGGAGTTCCGGAGTCGACAGGGAGCGCCTTTGGGGATTGATTTATCGCGTCTAAACGAGATGCGACAAATCGATCCCTGATAGGTCAATTACTGTCCGCCGATCCAGTGGGTAGTGAAGACATACCCTTTGTCTGTGAATCTGTATGGGCCTGTCATTAGCCAGGATGCTCTTCCTTTGAGGTGGCATCCTTCCTTTTTGGTCTAAGTTGGCTCTGGGTGAGTGATCTTCAGAACCTCCTCCATGGCTCCCTCAACTCTCCCTTTCATAAATCAGTTTACTTAAGCATTTGTGGCTCTTCCATTGTCCTATAGTCTGATGCCCTCGTAAGAGGGCAGAGGGCAAAAGAGGTTTTATCACAGCCGTAATCCCCAGGCAGTTGGTCTTTCTGGTGTTGAAAAACCATTTTGTACTCCCCAGGAGGCTAATGCCTTCAGAGTTTGGTGAATAACACTGTTATGGCTACAGCTGTAATAGGCTGTAATTGCAAACAAATACGAGTTGGTATGAGACCTCACTATTGTGTGTGTGTTGTATGTAATATGTGTTGTGATGTAATATGTGACCGTGTTTTATTGGTAGGGGGCTGGCTGTCTGGCCTTTATGCTCTGTGTTGCACTGATGCTGAAAAGCAGCTTGTCAAGGAAACCTGAGTGTCTCACTGCACTCTTCCCTACTCTCCCCTCCTAGAGGTGTAGCTCTGCCCTTGCCATGAAGAGGGAAAAGTAAGAGGATGTGCTCTGAGGCTTTGCAATTTGATGTGCTGCATTGCATGTGTGTGTTTATTTTTGAGAGATTCATGAGAGGGACTTTTGCCATCCAATCGGGGCACATCCCTCCCTTACAGCTCATCAGGAGCAAAGTTTTCTTCCTAACCCATCTGACTCTTCCTCTCATATACCACATCAAAAAACATTGTCAGAAGAATGGGAAAGGTGGATGGTTAGGTACACTAATGTCAAAATGATTAAGGTTGAACATTTTTCCCTTACTGCTGGTTCCCTGCCTGTGTGAATTTCCTAGGGGGAGGGATTGGTAGAAAAAAGCTGTACTGTACATGAAGCGATTCAGCAAGGCACTGGAATGCTCTACCCCGTGCACCATCTGAGTTCTGCAGGAGAGAGCTCTGATCCTATGGCCTTAGGAGCCGTGCACCTTTCACCTTCCAAAGTACGCAGGGGTTTCTGTGGAAAACCTTGTGCACCCTGAACATGTAGTCCTCATCTCCACCAGGCTTCCACCACTACTCAATGAGGCAAGGGCTCCTAGAGAACTTCTTTCATTGCTTGCATTCACTGTGGGGTTGTCTACACTGCAACTTTGTCAACAGAACTTTTGTCTTTCCCAGGTACTTAGACAAAAGTTTTGCTGACGCAAGTGGTAGGGTGAACGTGGCTTGGTCGGCAGGAGCCCTCTCCTGCTGACAAAGCTAACGCCCCTCGCGGGGCTAGAAGTATTTTGTCGGCACACACACTGACTTTTAGCGACAAGGCTGTCTCAATACAGCCTTGTTGCTAAAAACTGCGTAGTGTAACCAAGCCCTAAATGTATGATTGCACAGCGAAGTTATTCATTGATGTATGTGCAATATGACCTTTCTTATCTGTGTACTTAGGAACTAAATGAGAACGTGTACAAATTGTTCTGATCATATGCAGCACATTCAGGGGCTCATAATGCTGTCACTTCTCACATTTTTCAGCTGCTTGCCCAATGGCACTTCTCTTCATTGAAGGCTATTTCCCAGCTCAGTTGTAATTTCTAACCCCAGTACTTTCTGTGCCACAGCTGTTCAAAAAATTGTTGCAAGATTATTTTATAATGGGCCAAGTGTATTTTAAATTTGTTTTTCCTCTTTCCCTGGTCTAAAAATGGCAGAACTGTTTTTGCTCACACTTTTCAGAAAAAGTAAATCACATTTGAGGAGACCAAGACTGGACATTTTAAGACTGATAGTCGAATGTTTCAGAAAGTTACGTGTGACTCAAACCAGGGACTTAGCTTAGAAATTCATTGCAAACCTTAACCATAGCTGTTGCTAGTGGTCCAGCTATAATGGTTAATATCTGATAAGATAGAATTACTTGGATCACTTCTGGAGAGGATCATTAACAGTTCCTTTAGCAGTGAATAACAGTTTAGAATAGAAAACAAAGGAGAATGCTCTATCCAGTTGAAATGTTAGATGGCATTTCTGGGGACAGAACACACTCTTCCAGCATTGAAGCATTATCACAGCTATTTGACAATGACTTTCCAAAACCTTGACAGTCTTTCATGCGATGCTGCCATGTGCCTGATCTTAGAGATCTTTTTCCATCTGAAGCTGGGAAATCTTGCGTCAAAGACAGTTGCTATTGTCATTGCCATGTTGGTATCTGTCCTCTGGAGTGTGGCGGTAAACGTAAGCATCCTTTACGTGTATCACTCTTAAAAGGTTAGGGATTGGTCCTGCTTTGAGCAGGGGTTTGGACTAGATGACCCCCAGAAGTCCCTTCCAACCCTAATATTCTGTGATAAGGTGAGAAGGGTGGTTGCTGAGATCTGGGTGGGTAGCCAGCTGGGTAGGTATCTCTCACAATGGGCGTTGTTATTATTTCAGGAAAAGAGTCTGTGGCAGGCTCCAGTCAGAGCCCTGGCTGCTAGGCACAGTACGAAAGCATGCTAAAAAATTGTACCTGTGGTGATATAAATTGCGGGAAGCCAACAAGTCTAGATTTTGGACCAAAATTCCATTTGGAATGCGCTTGGGCTATCTCTGTGCAGCATCACATGCTGTAAGTGCACCGAATTACTTGCTTTTCCCACACCCTCCCCATATACAGTGCCGTGATTTAAGAACAAAATAAGAGCCAGGACTTGGAATTTCCTGGCTTTTGTTGCCTCTACTATCCTGACAGTTTATTTTTAAATCAAATTTTTGGCCCTTAATTTCCTTCAGTTTGTCTCTTAAATTAGTCTTTAGAAACTGCTGCCACAACCTTCTAGCAGTGGGTCAGACAAAACGATTTCCCCATCCATTTCGCAATTGTTAGGTAAAAAGCAAGTCCCTACTCACCTCTCCAGCACCCGAGATTCGTGCGGAGTTGGTATAGGGCTCACAAACTGTCAGAGACCACTTACACAGACTTCAATTCATTGATCAATGGGCTCACACTATCCTTAGCTCCAAGCTTCAGAGTAGTGTGGCAAATTTACTAGTGGTGAGCATCAATATTTATACACAGAAGTAAACAAAGTGATTTACAGATCATAATGGTCATGCATAATCAATCAAGATTCTACAGGATAAATCAGGTTAAAATGTAAATTCCAAAAGATAAGGGGAGATGGCTACTTAAGGGGGGGGTGTCATGAGTAGTTTGCAGGTCAGAGCTTTGATTAAAAGTTCAGACAGACATCAAGTCTGGGATAAGATTAAGCTTAATCAATAGTTCAGACTCAACATTCCCCCATTTGTAGCTTTGATATAACTTATTTATCAAAAAGCTACATCTTAGTTTAAGGAGCTAAGGGCAGCTTGGCAACTTCAGCTTGTGCCAATTCGAAAAGAGTAGGGCCTAAAAAAAACAAGCTGACTTACATGAGTCTATGAGGGAGGGGACACACTGAATACAACAACACAGTATTATAAGGATTACTATGGCCCCAACAATACTCACTAAGAGTTTTACTAAAGGTGCCATTAAAACACATGTTGTATTTAAAATCATACTACACAACATTCATAATACAGTTGCTTTTAAGTTAGAAAAACATTCTTAACAATTCCCTCCTCTTTAAAGATAATTTCTTTTATATTTTAAAAGCAAATTACTTTCAGCTTTTAAATTATGCACTAATTTATAGGTACTATTCAGTTTGGGCACACCCAGTATTGGGGTGTTGAGGTAGATATTATTTTCAAAGACATAGCATTTCTCATTCATGAGAGCATATATTTTTCTTTGGGCAGCTAACATTATGGTTCAGGCCATTTTGACTTGCCCACTTGTTTCAGGATACTCTCACTGAGATTAATTGCTTGGTTTGTCTTTTAAACAAACATTCTGAACATGAACCCTTTTAGTTTTAGGGCAATTCATGATAGACTGTAGCTTTACGTACATAATATGTTCTGCTGGTGGAAGCTCTATTTTTATCCAACCAGGAGTTACTTGTCACAAAAAATGCTAAGTGACTTCTATTAAAAAGACTCTACACGAGTCAGCGTTATGCAGAGGCACTGATATTTGAAGTAGATTTTGCATCTACTCTTTGTTAGCTACTATGAAATACTTGTTTGTTTTCTTATTCTTGTTTGGTCCTATGTTAGATTATGCTGGACCAGATCTCTATTTTGGTAGCATTCAAGTCATGTTAACAATAATCAGAGGGATAGGTACACAGAGGAGTTTCTATCTTGCGTCTACTAAGAACTGAGTACACATTTATCACTTCTATTTTTCAAAATACAGGTTTTGACTTTCTGGGAATATCTAATAAAAAAAACATTATACTCATGAAATAAATCTTGCTTAATCTAAAACAAGATTAATAACTTAAAATTGATTAATACTTCAATTTGATAAACATTATTAAGTCCTTTTGAATTTTATCTTCAGGCTGAGACCCGGCACGGCCTTCGCTAGCCACTTTTCTTCAGGGTTCTTCTTCGTCCCCTCTCCAGTTGCTAGGGCTTGGGTTTGCCCCGCTGTCGTCTAATTCTCATCCTGGTCCGTCGAGGGTGGAGGCTTCAGCTGCCTCGTTGTCATCTGGGAAAAGGGCATGCTTGCATCAGGCATGGTGAATTCAGGCTTCCTTTTCTGCCACCTTGATGATGGTTGGGGTGGCCAAGGCACTCGGTATGGTCCTTTTCACAGGGGCTGGAGCAGAACTTCCTTGTAGGCTTTAACAAAGACTTAAGAACCAGGTTCTATCGGGTGTGCTTTTATATTTAAAAGCAGTCTCATATCTGCGGAGAGAGTTAGCCTGTCTCTGGAGCTGTAAAACAAAAGAAGTTAGTTCTGCTTTTTCAAGCACCAAATCAGCAGTCATGGAATATTTGACTAGGTAAACTGAGGAAGGCCTGCCAAAAAGTAGTTCAAAAGGTGATAACTTGACTTTTAGGAGTGTCATGGAGATTGTGCAGCACAAGGAGTAATGCATTTATCCAGTTAAGACCAGTGTCTTTGCATATTTGTCCTTTTAACCAGGCCATTAGATTGCAGGTGCCAAGGTGTGTGGCACTTCTACTGAACTCTCAAGGCACTCATAACTTGCTGAAAAACTGTTTCTGTAAAATGAGACTCACGGTTTAAGTCTGTCATCTTGGGTACCTATACTTAGGGATAAAATTATTTAAGAGATATTTGTCCACAGTCTAAGCATTTGCTCTTTTGGTATGAAATGCTATACACAGGATGGCAGTTCAGAAAAGTTAATTTGAGGCTTCTTAAAAGAAAGACAGCTCAGGGCCGGTTTCTGGATGGACTTTGTGACTCCTTTTGTTTGAATTGCTGATATGACAGGCAAATCTTTTTACATCAGTCCCAAGATGTAGCAAGGCTGTTTAGGATCTTTAGGTAATGTATTCTTTACCTGTGAGTAACAACAAAAACTAACACATTTTATTAATACTTGGCAGTGTTACAAACTTTACAACTGAGTGGGCATTTTAGCCCTTTTTTCTCTCTCTTTCTCTCTTTTTCTCTCTCTCTCTCTGACACACACACACACTTTTCTTTATCTTACATTGTTTTTATACAGTACTTTAGTTTTACATACACTTTTATAATAAAAATAACTGAATTACAGAGCTTTGGAGTAACAGAACAGGACAAGCATACTAACTGTTGAGGCCACTTGGTACCTCTGGTGTCTAATAGCTTTCTTCCCTCCCTCGCCCTCTGGCTAGAAATCTGGGGGTAGCCAGAAGAATTCCATGTGCAATTTGAGGAGTGAGTTAACTTGTCATGTTAATGCTTCCAAAGTCTATTGGTATTTAATTTCAATTGAAAATTATTGTTCACATTGTTCTTAGCTAGTGAAATTATAACAAGTATATTTAAACCTTAACATTGCAAAAACAACTTCACACTACAAACTGAATAAACAAACATCTATATTTCAATTCTGCAGTATATTGCCTTATGTACAATTTATTACAAACACAGTTTTGGCCACATTGACAAAACATTTTAAGACAAACATAGAACATAAAATACAATTCTTATTGTGCCAGTAAGTGCATAGTTTGTTAGCTGGCATCAGCTTTCTTTGAACCATTTATATCTCCACTTTAAGGGAATCAGTTATTATTTTCTTTTGGTTTTTAGGCAAACCAGGTTTTAGTCACTTTTTATCAATTAGGTAATTTGCATGAACACAGATGTTTTTTTTGGCTTGCTTTTTTGGATTTAAAGCTAGTTACAACTTAAAAGGATACAATTATCTTTATCAGAATCTTTTACTGTTAACTTTTTCTTTTGTAACACACACTGATCTGAAACACCATTAGCATTACAAACAAATTTAGCTAAACCATGCATAGCTGCATACTTGCAAACTAATCTTTGTGCTTGGATTACTTCTTATAAGGATTTAGTTACAGACATTAAAACATTTTCTTATTTTCACTAAAATTATTTTTCTTTACTATTTTTTTCTATGCTTTTGGGTCAACACTATTAGAATTTCAGTTTATTAGGGTTACTTTGAGGTTTTATTTAACAAAATTAAATTTGCTTGCCCTGAAGGTTCAAATCTTACTCTGTCTTGTTTAACAGATAAGTAATTTGCATTTTCACAGACAGAGAAGTAAGTCCAGGGGCTAGTTTTAAAAGGGATACCATTTATTTTTACTAATAAGCTAGTTTCAAAGTTTTGTTCTTTCTTTACTTACTTTTGCTTTCACAGGGGATCAGATGTTAGATTCTGTAAGAGACTACAAATCACATTCAAAGTGTCTAGACTCTAGAGGTGAGATTTGTACTATTTTTTAACCTGGGACACAGACCTTGTTTACCTGCAGAATTAGCATGGACATTTCTCTTTGAATAACCTTGGCTCTCTAACCAGCTGGTGGTGCAGGGATGTATTCGTTCCCGGTGTAACTTACTAGGCGCCCCAGGGGCATTCACATTTAAAGTGACCAGTCTGTTTGTACTGAAAACAATCTTTGAGTTGCATTTACTACAGACAATTTCAAGCTGTTAAGAGCTGAAACCCCTTTTTATCAAATCACTTTTACACTTTAACTGCATCAAACTGTTTACCTGTTTTCCTTTAAGAACTTTCTTAGGCAACACTTCACTACCCACAGAAATTCTGTCTTTGTTCTCTTCACTCTAGGGCTTCTAAGGAACAGCTTCTTGAGCAACAACAAATTCTCACTAGGATTTATTCACATTCATGATTATCTTTGGCCCATCAGACAGATCTCTACAAAATCTCTTCCTAGGCAAACTTACAAACGCACTGGACAAAGGGTTAGAGCTATTCTTTTTCCCTTGCAGTTACAAACTTAGAACTACACTACAAGAAAAACAGACAAAAAAAGACAGACAAGGAAGATTCAGACACACACTTTCTTTCTCTAGACACACAGCTTGGGATTTTCTTTTTGGCCTATTGCCAAGTGATTATTTCTCCCGAGGTTTCTCCCGTACCATTTTCCTCCTTACCCTCTGCACAGATTCAGATCCTGAGTCCTGCAGATTCCCCTCTGCTCCCTGGAGAGTCCCCCTGCGGAGGAGTAGGGGCAGGTGCAGTGGGGACCAACTGGCGGGTCAAAACACGCCATGGTTTACACCCTTTATCGAAATAACATGGAGGGGGTTCACTCTCGGGAGAATACCTGACTGTCATAATCTTTAAAGATTTCTACAGCTCTGCTGCAGAGTTCAAACAAAATCAGTAACTTAACTGTCCCGGATGGTTTTTTTGATCTGGCTCTCCACTTCTCTTTAAAGCAGCCTGCTCAAAAGAACCATACAAAGGCAACCTTTTCTCCAGGTTGGCCCATACCGCGGTATTCCCAGTCTAATTCCTTACACACAGCGTGTACAACTTCTTAGACATTCCTGTCTGTACTGGGAGTCTTTCTTCATAACACAACTTATTCCAAATGCTCAAAAAAGTTCTGAAAAGGGACACTAGTCCCTTGACCCATGGTGTCTGACAGGAGCCCTCCAACTGGCGTTTACCCTGCTGTCCAGTACACGACCCCTCAATATTGAATTGGCTGGGAGAAATCTCCCGTGGCACCTGCCAATTCGTATATGAGTGATCTGACCACTGGACAGAGGCACCGCACCAGAAGGAATATCCCAAGACAAGCCCCCAAATTGTTAGGTAAAAAGCAAGTCCCTACTCACCTCTCCAGCACCCGAGATTCGTGCGGAGTTGGTATAGGGCTCACAAACTGTCAGAGACCACTTACACAGACTTCAATTCATTGATCAATGGGCTCACACTATCCTTAGCTCCAAGCTTCAGAGTAGTGTGGCAAATTTACTAGGGGTGAGCATCAATATTTATACACAGAAGTAAACAAAGTGATTTACAGATCATAATGGTCATGCATAATCAATCAAGATTCTACAGGATAAATCAGGTTAAAATGTAAATTCCAAAAGATAAGGGGAGATGGCTACTTAAGGGGGGGGTGTCATGAGTAGTTTGCAGGTCAGAGCTTTGATTAAAAGTTCAGACAGACATCAAGTCTGGGATAAGATTAAGCTTAATCAATAGTTCAGACTCAACATTACCCATACAAGCACCTTCGCTTCAGAAGTTGATTTGATCTTGGCCCCTGAGGCATGACCTCATGGCTTGGCAACCTGCAGAGAAAGGAGTCTGAGCTAGGCCTACTGGAGAGCAGTACAGTGAATGTGGCTGCTCCTAAACCGGCCTACAAAGCTGTGTCAGGGCACAGTGCTTTCCAAAAAATAGTTATATATTTATGCTCATTTTTACGAAAGAGTAGAGAGGTTTCTTCTGTCTTCCAGGAACCGAAGACTAGCTCATTTCTAATCCCAGAATCTCTTTTGCATTGATTAACCCTTACTAGTGAGCTGAGACTCATTAGGAATCTTTTATTCTCCCTCTCCTCCTGATTCCCAGCTTGTGAAGTTTGAGATTCTCCTAACTTGTATTCTATTGCGATTGGTAGAAAACAGGTGGAAAATAATAAAGCCCCTGCCCTTATCTCTAGCTGACAGGACAGAAAGGGAGGGCTTATCTCTCTGCTCCATGTGTCCTAGAGGAAGCTGGGCTGAAGCAGTGAATCCCAGCTTGTGACAACAGGAAAACCCAGGATTTGGCTCTAAAGAGAGCGTGAATAAGAGAATAATAACCCCAAACAATTGGAATCTGTATCAAGTGGCTGCAGTGCAGGGGCATTGTCCCAGCTGTGTTCCCATTGCAAGCACAGGTTCCCAGGCTTTGAGCCCTGGGATGCTGAATTGGTACTCTGGCAGCAGAACCAAAAGATCATCTTTTGACAGATCTTTCAATTTAAATGTCACCCAAGAAGCACCCATGGCAGGCTGTAGTTTGGAGTAACACTGTGGGGATGGCTGAGCTCTGGAAGACTTGCCTGGGTGCCTGTACAGGTGTTGCAAAAACTGCTTCGTCCCTTTGGAGGCTTATCCCAATATTTCCTTCAAAGGACAGGCAGGACTCAGTAGGCTTCTGGAAAACAGGTTTATTGCTAGCAATAGGGAGCCAAAGGGGTTAACACCCAAAACAACTGACTCCCCTCTCTACATGGTTGAGGCCAATTTATATCCCTGTGTGGGTAGGGGAGGGGGGCTTTCAGTACACTTACAGAGTGAGAACACTTAATGGCTATCACACCCTTTGTTCAGTATTAATCTATTCCATTTACCTGTCTAGAACTCTGTAAAGGCAGGAGGTTCAGGGTACTTAGACACTGTGTCTCCTGCCTTGTGAAAAGCACAGCTGGGGCAGGATGAAGATGAGTTTAAGATACATGCACGGCAGGGGTCAGGAGTGCATAGATAAGGGTGAGACTGTAGTCTAAGGCTGTTTTTAAAATCATACTACAGTAAAACCTCCATTTAACGGACTAATTCGGGCGAGGGGGTGTCCGTTAAATCAAAAAGTCCGTTATTTAATAATAATTAAAAAAATGAGCTGTCAGAGCAGCAGCCCGCCCGCCACAGGGTCGGGGCGGCAGTTCCGCAGCCAGCCTGCCCGGGCACCGGCTGCCGGGAGCCGTCAGTCAGCCAGCCTGCCCAGGCACCGGCTGCCGGGAGCCAGGCGGCAGCCGGCAGCCAGCCCGCCAGAAATGGATTTCGGATGCATCAGACTTGCTCAGAAATTTTGTCCGTTGCATCCGAAGTCCGTTAAATCGAGGGTTTACTGTACACAACATTCATAATACAGTTGCTTCTAAGTTGCATTATTCTAACACATGGAACACGCAGTTAAGAGCTGGTTGTGTTTTCCTGTACGGAGGTCATTGGCTCACCTTGCTGTGCCCTTGACAGCTGAATAGGATGATGTGTGACAGAGCACGATTCTAATGGTTATAGATGATGCAGGGAGTGTGAGGGGGAAAGGTAGTTAGTCTCTCATCCCTTCCTGTGTGAATTGCAGCCCATTCCCAGGAATTGCTGCTAATGTGCTTGCAGTCCTATTGCAAGAGTGGCTTGAACAGAGAGCTCAGGAAAATTCTTCTCTCATTCCTAAGCTTTAGGGTTTTTCTCTGACCCGTTCTCCCCTCCACATCCCACTGAACAAGCTGCAGGTTACTTGCATTGCTGCAGGGCAGGCTGTGGTGGGACCATTCTAGGAAGGAGCAGATTGTGGTTTCACAGGTGCTTACTAAGTAGCAGATTGTAGCATGGAATTTCTCTTGGTGGTGGTGAGGGCATGGGGAGGGGATGGGGAGGGAAGTGCAAAGTTTAGGGTCTAGACAGGTCATGCTCTTAGCCTGAAGATACTAGCTGTGGTTTCACTTGTTAGCAGCTTCTTGAGTCTTCAGGTGATGCAGCTCATATTTAGTAATGCATGGGGGCTCTTTAATTATCCTTAAGTCAATTTTCCCTTCATTGTCTTTTTTTTTTTAAATCATGGTACCCTCCTCCTCCTTGTGCTGTAGCCCTACTTTTAAACACCAATCCAGGGCCCTTGCATCCTCTCAGCTGAATACCATCGGGAATTCTCTTCAGAACCTGTGAGTGCAACACCTCATTGGCTGCAGGGGGTCTTTGCTCAACAGTGTGAAGTGTACATGAGCCCAGATCCCAAATCTCACACAGAGCAGAGCTATTGCCTCTAGGACAGCCCATCTGGGTGCATGTGTATGAAAAATCTACTTGCTGAACCTATCTGTGTCTTCCCAAACCATGACTCTGAGGAAGACCAGTCTCATGGGTTTCCTCAAAGGTGTATCATATACAACAACTTGAGCTGGGAGAGGTGGAGCCAAAATTCCTATGCAACATTAAGGCTAGCAGCTGAGGACAGGGTTCCTTTATGGACAGCGGGAGAAGGAGAGGGCCGAAGGTATCCTGAATTCAGATTAAGGGATAGAAAGGTCATTGTCTTCATCATCCTTTGTTTTCATTGTGAAGAGCTGGCACAACCTGAACATTAGAAGACATATGGGATTTTTAAAGGAGTCTTAAGAAAATTGGGGCCTAAATCCTATTGAATTTCAGTGGGAGCTGGCCCTATGGGAGTTGGGAACCTCTGAAAAAGCCAGCTATAGAGCTTAACTAAAATGATTCTTCATGATTAGAACATAGTGCTGCTTCCTGAAAAATGGAGATATGGGGGTAGTATTAAGAAGGGTTCGTTCACACACAGTTGGAAAGCCATGGTTTCATCTGCACTGTGATATCAACCAGAGATTGGGGCCCAGTTAAAACTTTGTTGTCCCCCAGTACAACTGGAGTGTGGCTTGGCTTTCCCATCTCCAACCAGTGCCACAAGATTGGAAGTTGTAGGGCTGTAGCATGGTTCACAAACATGGTTAAAATGTTGTTCAGCCCCATCTACACTGCAGGACTAGACCCATACTATAGTCACATTGGGGGTAGTTTCCCTGAGATGCAGGTATTCTGAGCAGTATAGCAGAGGCGGGCTGTCTTACGGTTGCAGAATGTGATCGGAGGGAAGGTGGGTGCACTCTGTGTGGGAATACGAGATTGGAGATGCTTCGCTCACTGGCTGTGGGGCAGTACAGCCTGGGTGGGTGCTTTCAGTGTGACAAGGTGTGACTGGACAGGAGTTGGTTGCCCTGGAGAGGCAGGCACTCCCCTTCATCTCTCCTTATGCTTTGTAGCTCTAGTCTATGTTCTTCTGCAGGCTGATGTGGAACAAATGACATTTTGCTCTTTACAGTGTCTCAAAGTCCAAAGAGATTGTGTGTCTGCAGTTCAGCCCTGCCCTTCTTTGCCCTCCCTGTTGGGTGGCAGATCTGCCAGATGGTCATTAACAGCCCACTGTGGCGCCTTCCTAGTACCAGGTTTTCTAGGATGGATGATAAGGGATTTGATACTGCTGGGCGTGGTTGTATGGGAGCCTTATGGCATGAGGCTTTGGTGTATATGATTCTCATGTTCTGCTGCTCTGTATTTTTTTTTTTTAACTGATTTCTGAATTGGGGAATTAACATTCATTCATAAACAGAGTGAATTAACATCTATTTCTTTATGCTGCTTCACATTTCTCTCTGGGCTAACAAATGAGCCAGCCCCTCTCATACTAGGGACACAGGATAGGGAATATCCCTTATCAAAGCCTCTCATAAGCCTTGTAAGTTTTCAGCTGATGGTTAACCGAAGGTTTGTTAGGGTGATAGTTCTACTACCTTTTGTCACTGACTGGAATTATTTGGGATCATATAGATCATTGGAGCAACCAAGGTCCTATAGTGACACCAAATCTTATGTGAAGGGGGTCATAACAGGTGTCTATGACTAGGTTATGGAGGGCTGATTATGAATATGCCATTGATATGTGTGTTTATCTTTTTTGGAACTAAAGTTATGAGTATTGGATATATGGTGCCTGTACTTCAAACTGATGCTTGGCTGCTGGGTGAAATCTCAGACAAGCTGTTGTTAACTTGGCGGGCCTGGCTGATGGGCTGTTAAGGGACATCAGCGACACAATGGACTCTGGGAGCTTGGAGTGCCCCAACCCAGACGAGAAGTCTACCAAAGAACATTCCAGGCAGCCTGTGCATAAGGGCCGCTGCCTGCAAATAATGAGTCCTGCATGGTCATGTGATCTGCCCATGTGGCTCCAGAACTCCACCGGGCTGGACTTTTCACAGCAGAGACAAAGAGGTGCTTGCACCTGGGAAAAACTATAAAGGAAGCTGCTACAGGCCTCCCCCCCGGGAAAAACTATAAAGGAAGCTGCTACCCCCCCCCCCCCCAAATCTGTGTCTTTTACCTCCAGTCTTCAGCCTGCCTTGTTTCCAGCTCTGGATGGAAGTTGGCTACACAGGGGAACTCTGGCCAAAGGTGCTGACCCATCCCTGGAGGGGATGTATTCCAGACACTGTGATTTGAACCTGCAGTTATTCTACCTTTGCTGCAAGCCTGAACCAAGATATTTGCCATTACTGGATGTAATTGATTTATTTTAACCATTCCTAACCCTCACCTATACCTTTTTCCTTGTATAATAAACCTTTAGATTTTAGATGCTAAAGGATTGGCTACAGCGTGATTTGTGGTAAGATCTGATTTGTATATTGACCTGGGTCTTGGGCCTAATTCTTTGGAATTGGGGAGAACAGTTTTCTTTATTTGGGGTATTGGTTTTCATAACCATTGGTCCCCAGGACAGGTGGCTGCTGGTGGTGATACTGGGAACCTGGAGTGTCTAAGGGAATTGCGTGTGTGACTTGTGGTTAGCCAGTGGGGCGAAACCAAAGTCTTTTCTGTTTGGCTGGTTTGGTTCACATTAGAGTGGAAACCCCCCAGCTTTGGGCTATAGTTGCCCCTTTGAAAGCAAACTGTCCTGATCTGACACTCACAGTTGGATCCCACCAGGAACAGCACCGTCACACCCTTAAAACTATTTTGCTGTCCTGTACCCTCCGCCAAGAACCTAGGGCCTCTTTCATCCAAGGATATCAGAGAACTTTGCAAATGTTTAACTGCCTGAGCCTCCGAACACTTCTCTGAAGTAGGCATGATCTGTATTTTAAAGATGAGGACACCGAAGCATGGAGAGACTCTGACTTGCCCAGAATCATACATTGAGTTAGTGGCAAATGCAGGAGAGTATTGCTGCTGTAAAACGGTTTCTCTAGTCATGGCCTGCGTGACTTTTCTGTTACATGCATCTTGATAAAAGAAAGGAAAATTAAACGTAATACAAATCGGATTTATGGAGAGATCAAAGGAAATGAGGAGTTGTTGCTGTTGGATACCTTGTACCTGTTCACATATAGATACCTGGGCTCTTTCCCCAGCAGACAAAGTACTGTGACATAGAAGCCTAAACAATGAGGGACAAGAAGAGAGAGAAGGATTTTGCATCCTGAATTATCCCAATAGTCTGTTTTAGCTCTGACAGCATGGACCCCCTTTATTTGTAAGGACACTTGCACAAAGCATTACTTTTTGTTGAGTTTCCTTAGAGAGTCGAGAGGGATTGAGAGACATTTTAATACAATTTTGCTCTGCTTGGGCTATATGTCCTGGTGCCAGTGTGCTGAGCTAATCCCATGCTCCTTCCACCAACCTATCCCTTTGTGGGCCAGTCTCCCTAGCTCACCCATTATTTTATGGATCCCTGTCACTTTGGTTTTTTCTGGTGTACCTTTCAGTGCATCCTGGATTGTTCCGGCACATGTGCTTGGTTTGGGAGGGGCATGTATAAAGTGTGCCGAGATATCACAGCCATACCAGAAGTTCCAACTTTGTCACTGTCTGTACAAGCTACATGGAGAGATTCCAGGCTTTCACAGTGATTAAATTGGGATGATGATGGACGTGGAGAGGAGGAGTCAAGTGGCCTCCTTCCTTCCTTTCCATTTTGTGTCATCAAATGGAATCAGAGGTTACTCTCAAAAGGAAGGTGACTGCTCAGTGGGTACCCTGGCTGAACAGTAGAGTGTGCTGAGCTGTCTGCAGGGTGCCGAGAAGATCTTTGTTCTGATGGGCTTAGAGTTTGGAATAATGGACTTGTGATGAACATCGCTCTCACAAATGATGTTGGCCATGAGGGGTGGAGGGAGGTTCTGTTCATCTCCAGGCTAGAGTGGTTGCATGTATAGTGCTTTAATGGTACTTATGACTGGGGTCCAGATCCTGGGGCACCTTAGTCTCCAGCAGTCTAGGGAGTCTGGAAGCTGCTTTCTGTCTTGGTTTTCCACATGCCAAGAGGTTCCCCTTTCTCCAGCTGTCATTTTTAGGGAAGCCATCTCCTCTCTTGCTCTCTCTGCTGAGTGAATTTTCTGTGCCAGCTGTTCGGATTTTATCATTGTTTTGAATTCCCTCCTCACCCTTCTTAGGAGAGAGGGGCATACCAGAGACATGTGTCAGTCATGCTGAATTCTGACCACAGGCTGCTCTGCCCCGGTGCCAATGCCATGTGCTGGAAAACTGATGTTGTTTCTGCACTACACATACGTAGCTAGTAAACAAGCCTGATAACATGTTAGAAAAGTGGACTGAAATGTGTGCCCCCTACAGCCACTCAGATCTTGTCTCTCTCCTTTTCTCAAGTGTGGTCCGTGCTTCGATAGTGCAGACTTCCTGCAGAGTCCGGACTAGCATGGGAAACTGTCTAGGTATAAAGTTCTGGCATTTTGGGGTGGAAATGTTGAGAGAATGTCCAGTGTCTGTGTAGATGGTTCGCCTGTGGGAAGAATGATGTTCCATGGGTGGAATAGTTTCCCATTGTAACAACTGGATTCTTATAACTGCCCTGCCGCTAAGCTCTGCATCTACCTGTCAGGAGCCCAGGTTCATCTCTTCTTCCCTTTGATCTCCTGTGTGTGTGATCCAGACTTCTAAGGCGACGGTAGCCAAGAAATCTCAACTTCCTTCTCCAAGCAGCAGATGATTTTTCAACGAAGGTCTTGTGAGGGCCATTCGCATGGGTTTTTGTAGTTCGAGAGAGAGGTTTTTCTCTTGGGAGCTCTAAAGAAATGTGGGCAATGAAAGCCAATTCCTTTGAGCCGGAATTGAACCAGCGACCTAAGGATTCCCTAAGAATTAAGCCTATAGTCCGTCACTCTACAGGAGCACTTGTCTTCACTGTAGCATGAGAATAAGGGGAGATCAGTGCTGGAAACCAGGAAAAGGCCTTGAAAAGCAGCTCTGCTGGTGGATTGTAAGTAACTAACTATATGAAGCAAGTGATTGTGGTGATGGGAAATGCTAATATTCAGTTCCACTTGGTGAAGTAAAACTGGAAGCTGTTGCCATTTAAAGCAAATGCTAAGTAGTGAGTTACCCGAGGCTGTTCCCTCTTCTTCTCAGATTGAACTCGGTTAACCACAGGCCGTGGGTGAAAAAAAGATTTAAAAATATCCTGCGGCCAGATGGACTGAGACCTGACATAAAAGCCTCTATTCATGGCTGCATGTTTTTGTTTTTGCTTTAAATCTATATCTTGCGTACAGTGTTTGGGCCCGTCACTTTGGCCTTTTGCTATGATGGAAAAGGGAATATGGTGTTTTGAGACCCGGCGCATAACCACATAACCGGCTGAGCTGAGTGCACAGTGCCTGCAGCTCTCGGACAAGCAATGCAAGGCATTGTTCCCAGGCCTTCAGATGTGGAGGGCTGTGTCCTGTACCCATGCTGGAGCATTGGCAGGATCTCTGTATCATGTGACCAGCGCTCAGTAGGAGGAAAGAATTTTTAGTGGGCTTCCAGGGAGGCAAGAGCCTTTTGTCGTCATGCTCTCTGTGCAGAACATATTTCTGATGAAAGTGCAGCATCCTGCCAAGCTGCCTGCACTGTGCGTTTTGGGTACGGCAGTGGAGTATGGTACCCATCTGGGGCTTGTGGATTCTGGACACTGGGCTGCGGATATTCAGACTCAGAAACTCTTCCCTGTCCTGTTCCTTTTGGGAGGATTCAGGGGCCAAGTAGGAAAGGGCTAAGAATGTGGGAGGTCAAGGCAGCTAGAGGTCAAGGGAAGCCAGGAAGAAGCAGTAGGGAGAGGTGAGGCTGCCCTAATCTCAGGCGAATCCAGGAGTGAGACCATTTCTATCTGTACCTTGGAGAAGCCATTAATTCAGACAGTTTATGCTCTTGAAAGGGGAGTCAGGGCCTAGATCAGGCGTAGGCAACCTTGGCACACGTGCTGAAGGCGGCACACGAGCTGATTTTCAGTGGCACTCACTGTCCTGGCCACTGGTCCTGGGGGCTCTGCATTTTAATGTAATTTTAAATTAAGCTTCTAAAACATTTTTAAAACTTTATTTACTTTATATACAACAATGGTTTAGTTCTATATTATAGACCTTCTAAAAATGTTCAAATGTATTACTGGCACGTGAAACCTTAAATTAGAGTGAAGAAATGAAGACTCAGCATAGCACTTCTGAAAGCTTGCCGACCCCGGCCTAGATCATATCTAGTGCTGGAAACTGCATATTTTGAGGTTCATGGTTACCAGTTTTGGAGGGGGCTGTGGGGTTGTGGTCCCTGTCCCAAGGCTCACTCTTGAAATATTTGCAGTGCACCGTTGGTGAATATGGGGTGTGGTGCCTGCATTCCCAGTCTCCTGGCTGGGATTTCCACCCACCTGCTGCAAAATGGCACCTGTATGTAATGATCTCATTAAACTAGGTGGAAAAATACCCAGATCCTGGCTGTGCTGAGGCATGTGGCCATCTACAGCGAGGGCCCTGAGAGCATAAAGTTCCCCTGTTCCACCTGCCTACCCAAAGGGCAGGAGGAAGGGATAATCTCTCATAAATGGGCACTATTGGGTTAAGAGCTGTTTGGCAGACAGCTGGCATTTGCAGTGTTAATACTCTCATTTAGCAAGACCCCCTGCTGTACTGACTGCTTTCCCGGATCCTCCAAGGGGGATAATTCTTGCCTAGAGTGTGTTGGGTTGTTATGCCTCTGTTACCCAGCTTTTCCTGGGAGAGGTGCCAACCTGGCATAAAGAGCCCCCTCTGAGAGTGGTTGATAGTCAGTAATCCCTTTAGAGAAGTCTGTACACCATGAGGTGCTGGGCTGCAGCTCCTGCTGTTTCTAAATACTGCTTTTCACCCCCTGGCCTTTTGCCAAGTCCCACAGTGAGCTCTGCTTCCCAGAAGCTGCTCAAAGAGGGAGTAACGGCTGCTGTTCTCTAGAGACCCATCAGTGCTCGTCTTTCCTTGCAGGAGGGAACTGTCATGGTTGCAGGCGCTCATATGTTGTGAGGTAACCAAGAAACGGCAGCAGCAACTGCACTTTGTGGTTACCTACTGAATGTCCCTTATGGGAGCGCTTCAGCTCCCGAGAATCCCTGTTCTATTCCCACAGCCTCTGCTTCTGGGACTTGCCTCTGCTAAATGAGGCAGAGCAGCAGTGTGTGACCTCTGTGAATTGCACTCCACAGGATAACGCCCCTTGGGGAAGCTTTGGAGGAAGGGCCTTGCTTTAAGGTCCACTGGCTTGCCTATATCTAATCTGGGGGGTAATCAATAAGGCAAGCCGAGCGGGGGACCTTGAGACATTAACTAGTGTGTGACCTTGTATACTTAGAAACCATGTCTAGCTAATGTTGCAACTGATGCATCCTTTAGAAATGGATCACCAGAATGAGATATCTTTGCACCTTCTCCCTAGCCCAAGCTTCACAATGGATCAGGTGCTGGTCACATGTGGATGGGACACTCTAACCTCTGTGGAGTGTAGTTTTTCTCATTCATGCAGGAGGGTGCTTCCACAAAGGTGCACCAGGAAGGTTTATGGGTCTGCCTGCCTTGAGCGAGTTGGTAGGTAGAAAGGCACCCTAGCTCCACTCAGAGGGATATCCCCTTGCACAATGAATTCTGCTTTCACCCTTGTGAACAAAAGAAGCTATTAAGATCCGTTAATGTGCATGGATCGTCTGTGCAGGCTCCTGTGGTTCCCTTGAGTGTGCGTATCCTGGCTGCTATGTTTGAAGGTATAAAGATGGGGCAACACTTCGTTTTTTCTCCCTTGTGTCCCGTAAAAAAGAACCAGGATATTCCTGCAAATCCAATTGAGGGCAAAATTATCGTTCAGCACAGCCAGATTTATTGGCCAATGCTGTATTCCTTCCGCTAACAGAAAATGTATCCTCCATAAACTAGTGTGATTGCAGAGACCCTCCGCCAGCACTAGCTTGGAATGGAGAGGCAGTTCTTACCTGTTGCCACACCAGTGTCCCAACCATAGATGGGGATGGACAGGGTTAGAAACTCACTACTATGAAAATGACAACTCAACTGATTGTAACTGAGTGTACCACAAAACAAAAAAAGTCTGAGAACCTTCTCTCCCCGTTTACCATTTATTTCCCCTCCCACGCTTACCAAGTGATGTTTTTACTCATTACATTTTTAAGATATTTTATACCCACTGTCTACAGTTAGATTGCAAGTCTCTTAAGACAGGGTCCTTGAGTGCTTTGAAAATGTTACTCAAGTGACTTAAGCTCTTGAGTCAGGTAGGCATATTTGGAAACATTCCCCCCTTGCTTATTTCTATTTCAAGAGCCTAAATGTGTACACCTTCCCAGGACATGGTGCAATATCTGTTTGATTTTCCATGGTTTGTTTTTTGTTTTGTTTGTGGTTGAATAGCTGGGGTTGAGGGGAGAGAGGCTTTACTTCTGGGGGGAAATCTGGGAGGGGCATCGGCGTGGCTTAATTTAACTTTTCTTTTTGTCCATGGGTGCCAATTGCTGAGTGTGGTTTTTATATCTGAATGCTGAGTGCTGGATGGGTGCATTTGTATGAATTGTAATAAATAGTCATGGTGCTTTACCTAGATTATCTCTGGGGCTATGGAAATAATTAAAGGCTCTGACCCACTAAAGCTCTTGGCTTTCTCTAGTTCAGACTAAACCTAACACTTTTTGTGGAGGGGCCCTTCTTTTGTTATGGGTGCATACAGTACCTAGCACAGTGAGGCCTTGACCCGGGCCAGTAGGTTCTATCCTAGTTCTCAAACAACACACCAGCCCTGCTAGCTTTGCCAGTCCTCCAGCTCTCTCATGCTATGTCAGAATCCTAGAAATGTAGGATTGGAAGGGACCGCCAGAAGTCCTCTGCTCCATCCTCCATCACTGAGGCATGACTGAGTATAGACCATCTCTGACTGTTGAGAACAGGTTGGACAAACCCCCATCTTCAGTGACAGGGATTCCACAGCCGATTTCAATGCTTAACTTTCCTTATAGTTAGGAGGTTTCTCCTAATATGTAACCTACATCTTCCTTGCTGAAGATGAAGCCCGCTACTTCTTGTCCTACCTTCAGTGGACATGGAGAACAATGGATCAGGGTCTTCTTTATAATGGCCCTTAACATACTTGAAGACCGTTTAGTTTACCAAGTCCCCCCTCAGTCTGCTTTTCTCAAGACTAAACACGCCCCCCCCTTTTAACCTTTCCTCACAGGTAAAATTTTCTAAACGTTGATCACTTTTTCATAGCTCTCATCTGGACTCTCCATTTTGTCTACATCTTTCCTAAAGGGTGGTGCCCAGAACCAGACTCCGTACTCCTGCAGAAGCCTCACTAGTGCCGAGTAGCCCGGGACAGTTTCCTCAGCGTGACATTAACCTTTTTAAAAACACGTTCACTTGCACGTTCATATTGTTAATCCAAGGAAATGTAGCTGTACACAGATCCTGTGCAGAGAACAAGACGCTGTGCTGCTGAACAATATTGGCTCCACGCAGCCGAGTGTCAGAACTGATGTTTCAGGACATCTTCCAAGTTTCTGTAATAGTCCTAGTAAAGCAGGGCCTAAATATAGCATCTTTGCACAAGTGTCCCTTTATTTTTTCCCCGGCTGTGTTTATTTGCTTCTGATTTTACATTTGTTCTGTTTAAAAGAGGGCGGAGGTTTTCTGTATCCTAATGAAATACTTCAAAGTGCATCCAACTGCTGAATGAAAGCGGAGGGATTAAAATTAGTAAATAAATATTCTACAATGGGAACAAAGATAGAAAGCTCTTTAGAGTTGTCAGCAAGCCACAGCTGTGTTAAATTCAGGAGTGTGATGGTTCTTGGTGCATAGCATGTTATTCAGCAAGAGGCTCAGATGTATGCATACAGACGGCATTGCCTGGGATATAAAAGTAACTTTGTGTCTGGCTGATCATTTCAGGAACACCTTTCTTCCACCACAGCCCCTTTAAATGGTCCACCAGGTCTGAAACCAAGTGTAGTAGAAAGTGATGTCAGATTGTTCCTGCATCTTGCAGACTTTGCTGACCCACAGGACTGGGGTTATTTCAGTCCTTTCCCCTTTCCGGGGCTGCGTACTTGGAGTGCTGAGGGCAGGTGCTTATTTGCACTACGGTAGTGTACGAGGTGAACTCAGTTTGGTCATGTTTTGCCTTGTGGTAGAAACCCCTTGTGTATCACCCATGGTCTCTGGCAGTGCTGTGGAAACCATCATGTTCCTGGGCTGCCATTTTGGGGTTTTGTCATTAGTAGCTGCTGGTGCCATATTAAGGCTTCTCTTCTTAGCCACCCATGGATTTGGGGTTGCTTCTGCCCGTCAAAACTCGGGATTGAATGTTGTCCAGTGCTGAGCCACCAAGAGGTAGCAAGGACAGGGATGATGATTAAGCACCTCTCACAATCGTTTCATCTGTTCGCTGCTCTGGCAGTCTGCAGACTCTTTTGAGGGAGCGCCCTCATGGGGTGCCGGAGTTAGTGGAAGGAAGAGCTGCTGATTGGTGACTGAAACAAGGGGAGATGGTGTCCAGTTCCTGCCTGCTGGGTAAGCTTCCTTGGACTGTTGAATAGCAGCTCCTCTAACAGCTCAGATTGGTGGCTGATCCAATGTCCACCTTGAAGGCGCTGCTCTAACTGTACCTGTTTATTTTCCTTATTAAATCCACTTGTTCTGGAGAAAAATGTTGCTCCTGGCAGATCCCAGCCATGATTTCTTAAGTAGGTCATTACCGTGGTGAATAACTGATTTGTTTAGGCTTGAAATGAGAAACAGGCCTCAAGTGCTGGGGTCAGATCTTGGTGACTACGTTAGCTCAGTCCTTCTGGATTCTCAGTGTTTACTCCCAGGGAAGGACTCTCAGTCTCCAATGGGAAGAGGGAGGCCGGTGGAAAGATGGGAAGAATCTATTTTTAAAACAAATCAGAGATGTTTGTCTTGTTGTGTTTAAAGTATCTGGTCTGGAAGTCCGTGGTGTTTAGTAGTTAGATCATGGGGAATAAGAGCCAGGACTCCTGGGTCCCATTTCCAGCTGTGCCACCTGCTTGCTGTGGAACTTTGGTTAAGTCACTTAATTGCGCTCTGCCTCAGTTTACCCACCCATAAAATGAGCCTAATTACAAAAGTACATATCAAACAAGGGTTTGAGACTTAATTAACGTTTGTAAAGTGCTTTGAGCTCTGCTGGAAAGTATTGCTGTGACCCGGGTTATGGGGAGCAGTTTAAAGCACAAGGACTTGAACTGAGGTATTAACAGCAAAGAGCTTTATTGTTCATTGTTAGGGCCCTACCAAATTCAAGGTCCAGTTTGGTCAATTTCATGGTCGTAGGATTTTAAAAATTGTGCAGTTCATGATCTCACATATTTAAATCTGAAATGTCACGGTGCTGTAATTGTAGGGTCCTGACCCAAAAAGGAGTTGTGGGGAGGTCACTGTACTGCTACCTTGACTTCTGCACTGCTGCTGGCAGGGGTGATGTATTCAGAGCTGGGCAGCTGGAGAGCGGCGACTGCTGGCCAGGGACTCGGCTCTGAAGGCAGAGCTACCGCCAGCAGCAGCACATGGTATGGTATTGCCACTCCTACTTCTGTGCTGTTGCCTTCAGAGCTGGGCCTTTGGTCAGCAGCCGCTACTCTCTGACCACCCAGCCCTGAAGTCAGTAGTGCAGAAGTAAGGGTGCCATGGTGTATGGTATTGCCACCATTAGTTCTGCGCTGCTGCTGGCAGGGCGCTGCCTTCAGGGCTGAGGGCCTGGCCAAAGGTCACCGCTCTCCGGCCATCCAGCTCTGAAAGCAGTGCAGAAGCAAGGATAGCAACACTGCGATTTCCCCCCCCCCCCAAAAATAATTTTGTGACCCTCCTACAACTCCCTTTTGGGTCCGGACCTCCTGGTTTGAGAAACACTCTTCTCCTCTGTGAAATCTGTGCAGCACTGAGTAAAAGCACAAAGGAGACCAGATTTCACGGTCCGCCCGTGATGTGTTTTTCATGGCCATGAATTGGCAAGGCCCTATTCAATGTGCCATGCGTATCCACATGTCCCTCCCTGAACTCTCAAAATCTTGTCCAAGCAACGCTCTGGGCTCAGTATGAAAGCTGGGGAGGATTTTCTGGGTGCCAGTCTGTTCATTGGAACAGCCAATTCCTGCTCCAGAATGTGGAGGGGCTATCCTCAGGACATGACAGGTGCCAGGTCACAGAGAAGCTCTTGTTGTGTTCTTCTACAGCCCGGATTGCTGGCTCAGACCTGGGTCACGAGATGAGAAGAAAAATGGAAGGTTGGGGGTGACAATTACAAACTCCACAACCACCAACCCCCCTCCGCCCCCCGGAGCCTCCTCCTGAGCAAAAGCCAACATGAAATTATCCCCAGATAATTCATCTCTCTTGCATTCACACAGCAAGCATAGTCGCTCTTGACATTGTTCATGTACCTGGTACCAGGGAATCCTCTAGTAAATCACCATAGGGGGGATGTTCCAGACAAGTCAAAAATCACTTGAAAAATTGTTTCCCTCATGACTAGCCCTGTATTGTGTTCCTGTGTTACTGACAAACCTCAGGGGCTTGTGTGGGGCCTGCAGCAGGGAGAACAGCTTGCTTGTGTTTTCACAGGTAATTCCCTCTCACGCTTTTCTCCCGTCCTCTACCCCACCCGTTGTGCATTCCAGCTTCTGAACTGCTGCTCTTCCAGAGCCAGCCATGTGGAAATCACAGTTACGTGCTCAGATAACCAGTCTCTAATCCGAGTACCAACTCTCCTGCCTACTGGGTCCTCGATCCGCCTGCAGTCTATGCTTGTGGTGCTGAGGAGTCACAGCTCTTGTTGAAGCTAGTGAGGCATGTGGGAGCTCAATATATTTGTCCCCCCCACACACACACACATGGTGTGGCTCTAATGCCATGCTGGAGTCCTGGGGCTCAGCTCCTTCCTAGACTGAGTAGATCTTCATAATACGATCCGCCCGCTCTTTTTACATCCTTTGAGCAGCAGAGAAATAGTTGACATTTAAAGTACCCTCGTTGGCATATGAGTGAACACCCATTGGAATGAATGGGGCAGTTCATGCTTCAGAGCTGTTTTTTCATGGTCTTTGGACTTATTCACACACAGAGCACTGCCAGGGCGAAGCTGCACTGAGGCCTGGTCTATATTACGGCGTTAGGTCAATATAAGCATCCTAACGGAGGAAGTGTCTATAAGGGCTGGTCTCCACTACGGGGGGAAGGGGGGCGATCGACTGCAGATACACTTTACGTAGCTGAAGTTTGCGTATCTGCAGCCGACTTACCGTCTGTCCTCATGGCGGCGGCAGTCGGTGGCGCGTTCCCCCGTCGACTCCAGCTTCTGCCTCCCGGCAAGCTGGAGTTCCGGAGTTGACGGGGGTGCCGCGAGTGATCGATTTCTCGCGTCTTCATAAGACGCGAGAAATCGATTGCCAGAAGATCGATGGCTACCCGCTGATTCGGCGGGTAGCGAAGACATACCCTAAGAGTCAGTGTTGACATAGTGTCATTATAGACCCTGTGTTGCTTACGTCGACTGTTACTGGCTTTCAGAAGCCACCCCACAATGCCCCACACGGACAGTACAATCAGTCTGAGTGCTGCTGATGAGGACGCACACCGCAGACACAAGGAGCAAAGTGTAGACACGCACAAGCAATGTAATTACAGTAAACCCTCGATTTAACGGACTTCGGATGCAACGGACAAAATTTCTGAGCAAGTCTGATGCATTCCTGATTCATTTCTGGCGGGCTGGCTGCCGGCTCCCAGCTGCCGCCCGGGTCACGGCAGCGGGCGGGCTGGCTGACGGCTCACGGCAGCCGGGAACCAGGCGGGCTGGCTGACGGCTCACGGCTGCCGCCCGGGCCCCAGCAGTGGGCGGGCTGCGGAGCTGCCGCCCGGACCCTGTGGCGGGCAGGCTGCTGCTCCAACAGCTCTTTTTTATTATTATTATTAAATAACGGACTTTTTGATTTAACGGACACCCCCTCGCCCGAATTAGTCCGTTAAATGGAGGTTTTACTGTACTGCAGCCACTGTAGGCTAATGCAATTTAGATCGACTGAATTTTGTAGTGTGGCCATGCCCTGATGCAGCTGTGCCATTGTAGTGCTTAGTGAAGAGACGACCTACGCCAATGGGAGAGCTTGTCCCATTGACATATAGATACTGTCTCCCCAAGAGGCAGTAGCTTTGTCAACGGGAGAAACCCTCTTGTTGACATCACAGTCTACACAGCACTGGGGGTTAGGTCAGTATAACTGTGTCACTCAGAGGTGTGGATTTTTACCCTGGTGCAAAGCACAAACAAACCTTGTTAACCCATAGGCATCTTCCAGGTTTAAAAAATGTGTTTCATAGAATCATAGTCTGGAAGGAACTTGAGAAGTCGTCTAGTCCAGTCTGCCTGTTTCTTCCTTTTTTATAACACATTCAGTTTCCCCTTCCCTCTCCACCATGTTTGGGTCACCACTGTGTTCAAAAAGAGTTGTGGTGGTGCAGACCGTCTGGACCTATCTGTCCAGTGACACATTCGTTTGTTGTAGTAGGCAGAGGTGATGAATCAGTGATTTTATTTAGTTAGTTTACTTATTTGTTAGTCTACATCCAAATAAGTTCTCAGTGTCTAGATGTTCAGCCGAAACAGGAAAGTGTCCAACTTTATTGGCCTGGTGGCCTTTTAATTCAGCCACATGGACTAGAAAAATACCAGCAGAGCAAAGGTGATCCTGATGGTGAATGGAGATTGAAGGTCTGGAAACAAACTAGTTTTCTTATCAGTCATGTTGATGTTATTGAATAAAATGTAAGTCCCGCTCCCCCCGCTGTTGCGGGGAGGGACCTTCCTTCCCGACACTCAGACCAATGTGTTCCCTTAGCACAAACCCATGTTCATACAGATACTTTCCCACCTTGCATGGCAGGAATTTCTCGCCGTTTCCAGTTAGCTGCAGGAAATAGCCCCCCTCCTGCATGGTGGTGGCTTTTGTTTGTTTAATTTTTTTAAATAACCTCTGCTGTGGTATTTGTTCTATTTTCTGTTCATTTTTTAATCCCTTCGGTCTCTCCGGCAGCTGACACAGCAGTATTTTGTTTGAAGTTAGGAGGAGATGTGAAGCTGTCTGTGAAACGGCTGCTGGGAACACGGTAGGGAGCAGCATGCTGGTTATTGTTTGGTCTGTTCATCTGCTCGTCTTGCCAGATAATATATCCTCACCAGCTATGAGATTCTCAGCAGCTCCAAAGTGGGGGGCCAGTACATGCTGTTTCTTCTAGGCTGAGTTACGGGATTTTCTGAAACCGGGTACTTTCTTGCAGAAAGGAAACTAAAACTATCTCCGTTCCTAATGCAGCTGCTGCTGTTCTGAAATGGGCTGGCTTGTTTTTGTCTCTCTTCTAACAATAACCGCATGTGTTAGATTTTGTCCTGTCTCTACTGAAACTGATGCTGCTAACAACCCATTGTGGTCCTGTTCCTAATCCCATTGAAGTCAGTGATAAAACTCCCACTGGCTTCCAGAGTGCACAGCTGTGTGTGTGTTTGTGCATGTGTGTCTGTCTGCCTATCATCGCAATGACATTGGCTTTCCATTCTTGATGACCAGGTTGTAGGCATCCAGTGCCTTAAAACTTACATTAAGCTTCTAGACTAAATGAAAGTAACTTATCCTGATTTCACAATCCTGAGCAAGAAATGGGGAAGGAACTAGACAGGAGTCCAGCTGCTGACACTTACTCTGCTGGATGCATACTGCCAGTACAAGCTGAACATGGAAATGTCTCACCATGAAGGATGCCAGGATTGTAGTCTAGCAGGGGAGGATTCCACATGCATGGGTCTTGATGGAAAAGGCCCTGCCGCCTGCACTTTCCGCTTTATGGTCAAACGGGAAAGGCTCACGTTGACGTGAAAGGGCTTTGGAGCGGGCCCTGGGTAACTGGATGGTGAGCGGTTTCAATGCAAGAAAGAGATTTCTTTAAATGATCGGGACTCTCGTGAAGTGATGTGGGGGGAAACTGAGGAAGGAAGAAGATGGCAGAAACTGCATGAAGCTGGGACATAACCTGCACTTAAGGAAGGAGTGGACACAGGCTTACCCCCGAACACACTCTGCGGCTGTGTGCTGCGTGGACAGTGGCCACCTCAGACAGGTAGCTGAAGGAATCTCTCTCCCCATTGGCGGTATTTGCATAGCTTGCCATGCTAATAAATTGAAATGATTAGAGCAACACATACTCCCTCAGGTAGACTTAATCTGGGCTTTATATGCTGATATGTAAATGTTCTAGCTCACGATCTAGCAAACAGGCAACCCATGGAGTGTGGGCTTCACCAGCTGTCTCCAAGAAAGACTGTGGCTGCATTCTGGACATCTACGAGTGGCTTTTCAAGATTATCTCCAAACTAAGAGCATTGCAACAGTACAGCTGAGAGGCTACCAATGTGTGTGTGAATCACTGTGGTGACTTTGCATGTCCAGAAGCAAAGACCACAGCTTCCAAATATTCAGGAGATGGTACAGAGCCAGTTATGACCACTGCCAAGAGCTGGGCTCCCAGGATCAGCTAATGCAGCGGTCGCCAACCAGTGGTCCTCGGACCACCAGTGGTCCGCGAGAAAATTTGGGTGGTCCGCGGAGCCGCAGCCGGAGGAGAGGGGCGGGGTCAGTAAGAGAGGCGAGCCGGGGAGGGGGAGAAGAGCGGAGCCGGAGCCGGGGCCGGGAGAGAAGAGGCGAGCGGGGTGAGGAGAAGAGCGGGACCGGAGACGGAGCCGGGGCCGGGAGAGAAGAGGCGAGCGGGGTGGGGAGAAGAGCGGGGCCGGAGCCGGAGCCGGAGCCGGGGCCGGGAGAGAAGAGGCGAGCGGGGTGGGGAGAAGAGCGGGGCCGGAGCCGGAGCCGGGGCCGGGAGAGAAGAGGCGAGCGGGGTGGGGAGAAGAGCGGGGCCGGAGCCGGGGCCGGGAGAGAAGAGGCGAGCGGGGTGGGGAGAAGAGCGGGGCCGGAGCCGGGGCCGGGAGAGAAGAGGCGAGCGGGGTGGGGAGAAGAGCGGGGCCGGAGCCGGGGCCGGGAGAGAAGAGGCGAGCGGGGTGGGGAGAAGAGCGGGGGCCGGAGACGGAGCCGGGGCCGGGAGAGAAGAGGCGAGCGGGGTGGGGAGAAGAGCGGGGCCGGAGCCGGAGCCGGGGCCGGGAGAGAAGAGGCGAGCGGGGTGGGGAGAAGAGCGGGGCCGGAGCCGGGGCCGGGAGAGAAGAGGCGAGCGGGGTGGGGAGAAGAGCGGGGGCCGGAGACGGAGACGGGGCCGGGAGAGAAGAGACGAGCGGGGTGGGGAGAAGAGCGTGGCCGGAGACGGAGCCGGGGCCAGGAGAGAAGAGGCGAGCGGGGTGGGGAGAAGAGCGGGGCCGGAGCCGGAGCCGGGGCCGGGAGAGAAGAGGCGAGCGGGGTGGGGAGAAGAGCGGGGCCGGAGCCGGGGCCGGGAGAGAAGAGGCGAGCGGGGTGGGGAGAAGAGCGGGGCCGGAGCCGGAGCCGGGGCCGGGAGAGAAGAGGCGAGGGGGTGGGGGGGAAGAAGAGCGAGAGCAGAGCTGGGAGAGGAGAGGAGGCAAGCCGGAGGGGGGGGGGGGAGAAGGTAAGTGGCGGGATCCCCGCATACCTGCCGGGGAACAGGGTGCTTTCCCACTTTGCAGGGAATAGCTACCATCATCTCTATTTTTAAATTAGCAAATTGCATTTTAAATAGTTTTCAGGGTATTTAAAAACTTTTTTCTGTAATAAATGAAAGAGTAGTGATATTTAGATGAGTTGTGTGCCAGGAAGAGAAAACCACCAAACAAGGACCTAAAGCGATTTTGAAAAGGGAATGGGGGGGGGGGGGGGCAGAGGCGCAAGGTAAAAATTTTGCCAAGTTTGCTATTTTATAGCAGCTTCCCTCTCCTGCAAATCTGGCTCTGTGTCCATTGCTCCTTTTTGCTGCTTCTCTCTGGTCTGGTGCTGCTGTTAACCCCTGAGGGTTATGTCTGCTCTTAGCCCACTTGACAAGTTTGATTGTCCTTGATCTGTCTCTCCTTCCTCATTCACACCTCATTCATTCAACAGGGCACTTGATTATAAAGTGTGTGTGGGGGGGGAGATCTTATTCTACTTCTAGCAGAGACATTTTTCTTTTACCTTAATTATACTACCTTGGGGGCTATAACAGATTACCAAAGTTCAATACAGAGTTTCTAAAACAAGGTTATATGAAAAGGCATAACACAAAAGTCATTTAAAAGTTAAACAACACCCCCCCACACACACTTTTCCCTCCCGGGCCTTTTTAAAAAAATTCATGTTAGTGGTCCGCGGGATTCAAAATTGTGAGTTTAGTGGTCCCTGAGGTCCGAAAGGTTGGCGACCACTGAGCTAATGGAGACCAATGATTGGCCTCCCTCAGGCCACTAGTTATGTGAGGCTGATTAGCTGTGGGACGTGTTTAGGGAAGGCATAGGACACTGCACCTTTGTCACCATTCCCCTCCCTTGTGGAGATCCACAAGGATTCATTCTCTCTGGTCCTAAGCAACATTTACATCCAACTGTTGAGACTTCACGTGCTCCAGCGCCATTAATCTGAAGAGGTCCGAGCTCTTTCTCGCCTTCACAACACACACTACTATTGCCAAGCGAACTCCGTGCTTGGCCAAAGTCAGCTTGCTGATTTAAAATCGTGATTGAAATTCTGCTCACCATGCCCTGCGAGTATTACTGCTCTTTGGCAGCATCAAGAGAAGTACTGTCTTGGGGGTGGGCTTCAAGTGTATGTGCTCAGACGGCCTCATGTGCCATTCCTGTGTATAGGGAACTGCTGCTTGGCATCATGGTACAGTGGAGCCGCTTTTGGCCCTGCCTCGTTTAACTCTGTGTATAGAAGTAATTCAATGTAAGGAATCCGAGAGGAAGCTGTGTTAGTCTGGAATAGCAGAAGTGACAGAGTCCTGGGGCACCTTAAAGACTAAAGTATTGAAGCATAAGCTAATGGGCTAATACCCACTTCATTGGATGCAAGCAGTGGCAATGTAAGGGTTGCAGTCCAGGCTGCACCAATAACATTGATGCTCCATACACAATATCATTCCTACCCAGCTGAGAAGGACCATCTAAGCACCCATGTTTTCCTCTACAGTAACCCTTTCTTCATTCCACACAGGCTGTGCACAGCAAAATGAGAACAGTCTGTTTGCTCCAAGCCCCTAGAGGGGTTGTGCTTACCCATTGCGTGGATGTTCTTTCTAGACACCTGACAAGGGGGTATTGTAGGAAGCCTCTTTGTTGAAAGCAAAGCAACATAGCAACATGGAAAGCAAAATAACATTTCCTCATTATACGTAATGGGGGAGAGGATTTGAAGTCACAAGCAGGCTTGAAGCTGATGTTCATTCCCTCAGTCTCTCTGCTACTAAAGAATGGATTTGCAAACGAATAGGACTTTTGCTACTCAATGAACTCGTTTTTGTGTGTGAGTGGAGCTTGCTAAACAGCTTCTTTACATGCTAATACACTTTCCCTATCTATGGAAGAGATGCAGCGTCTGTTTAGCATCTCTGCGTTCTCTTCATCCAGCTGAGCAGAATAAAGCTACTGGAATTTGACATGGCAAACATGCATCCCCTTTCCTTAAGATTTTGGTCTTTGCTATAGGGAGAGATTGGCTGGCAGTGTGTTGATTGTGTGTGAATCTGAGCTGGGGAAGTGGGCACGAAGGCTGAGTCTGCATTTAAAACGCTACAGTGGCACAGCTGCAGTGCTTCACTGTAGACCAGGGGTGGGAAAACTACGGCCCGCAGGCCATATGCAGCCTGCCGGCCATTTTTATCTATCCTGCGAGCTCCGGCCAGGGGAGCGGTGCCAGTCACTCATACGCGGAAGGGAGGGGGAGTTAGGCAGGTCTTTTTCTCACCCCTAGAGTCCTGGAGGTAAGTGGAGGGTATGAGAATGAGGTGGTGTTAGCTACTATTGGATGCTTTGAAGGCTGGCTGCTGCTCTTCTGAGTGGACAGGAATCTGTGATAGGCTGCCCCGGTATCAGGGAGGAGAGACCCCAATGGTGATTTGATTGGGGACCTCCGGGGCCTGTTGTTTCTTGACAGACTGGTGAGTATCTGGTGGGAAGGGTAGATGGGCAGACCCCGCAGCTCCCCTCCCCTCTTCCTGGCTGCTGTACATTTCAGATACAGAGAACTGATTGAGTCTCAGTGGGATTGAACAATGGAACATGCGCTGCCTTGTCAGGTCCCATTGCTCAAGGAGATATCTATCACTCCTCTGTCTGACTGGGAAGGGTGCCCTCGCCGACCTGAGATGCTGGGCAAGAAATCCTGGCTTTCTTACTTGGGCGCAGCTGCTGCAGCACCCAGAAAGTATCTGTGCTGCTGGCTTTAGCCTGTTCGCTCAACACTCTTTCCGCTCTTGTGGGGACAACTTCAGAGCTTCACAGTTTGTGCCACATTGTGACAACCTGGGTTATGAGGCATCTGAATAACCTTGTTTCCCTAGCAACAACAGTCCTTTTAATCACGGGGGGAGGGGCAAATTGACTTCAGTTATCAGGGGCCTTCTCTAGCTGTCCCTGAGTACAGGAGCATGCTGCTTCTGTTGATGGGAATAATCTCACATGGGGAGTAAAATCAGAAAGCTCCTGCCTTGGGATGGATAGTGGAAAACTCTGCAGATGAGTTTGCACCCTGTGCCCAGAACAAACAGTGGAGAGGAGAGGTAGGATGGTAATAATAACTAGAACAGATAGGAAGAGGAATATTTTGTGCTTGTGCAGTCCATTCCATTTTCAGATCTCGGAGCACTCTGTGAATTTTAATGGATTCCAGCTCCTCTAAGGAAGGGAGAGAGGGCCGTATTCGATCCATTTGACAGTGGGGAAGCTGAAATACAGAGAGGTTAAGTGAATTGTTCAAGGTGACCCTGGGAGCCTGGGGTAGAGCTGAGACTAGAACTTGGCTCTACCGAGTTCCAGTTCTGCGCTTTTGCCTTTTTGTTTGGGTACAGAGAGCAGTGTGGGGCAGAGTGAGTTCTGGAGGTCAGAGGTGTGGAGACCGTTCCCAAGAGTGCGGGGTATAGAGAGGACAGTGATTCAATCTAAAATAAATTAGCAGAGAGGCTTGTACCAAAATATTTGAGTCAGCTCCTATTCCATCACTGCTTAGGGAGAAGACAGTAAATTATCCAGGGTGGCCCTGGGGAATGGAAGAAATATTCCGGCCTCCAGCTCTGCATAGCAGCACACTCTCACCTCTGCATGTGTGCGCGCGAGAGAGCAGTCTGATTACAAGTGGGTTGAAGACACTTTGAAGGGAGAAAGTGCTTTTGCCTAATCAAAGGCAGGAAAATGAGATTTGGCTGATGTTCTATGGGTAATGCCAGTCTGAAGCTCTGAATAACAATATTTTCCAAACTAGAAAATTGTACAAGTACCACACAACCCCCCCCCCCCCAAATAACTTCATTAGATGCTTTTATTTACCGGGCTGATAGATGTTACAGTAAAAACTTTTAAACCCGGCATGGTGGGGAATGGGGTGGATGGGGGGTGCGGCAAATTTAGAAATGCTGGTTAACTCAAAGGGAGAGGTTTGGAGTGGAGGTGTGTGGAGGGGGGCAGAGGTGTGGGAGAGGCTGCGGGGCATGGGCTTAGGGAGGGAGTTTGGGTCTGGGAGGGGGCTTTGGGCAGGGGGTTGGGGTGTGGCTTAGGATGCCAGAAGGGTGGGGGAGGGGTACTCATCTCCAGTAGTTCCCTTCTGCCCCTGGTGGAGACCTGGCCAGGCAGCTCTGCAAGCAAGCGCGCTGCCTCCTTGGTCACAGTTCCTGGCCAATGGGCTGGGAGCCTTGGAGTCCGTACTCAGGGAGGGGGAACTGAGGCAGTGTGCCTGCAGAGCCGCCTGGCCAGGCCTCCGCCAGCAACAGCAGGGACGGGGAGCTGCTTGCGGGGAGTCGCCAGAGGTGAATGCGTCCCCCCCCCCATCCAAAACCCCAAACTCCTCCCAAGCCCTCTCCCAGACCCAAACTCACTCCCAGAGCGCTCCCTGCAGCCCCTCCCATGCCACAGCACTATAAACCGTGTATAAACTGTCCGTGCAGATCAGAAAGACCGGTTTATAGAGCTTGCCGGTTGGTGAAGTCCCGGATAAAAGAGACTTTAACTCTTACTGACTTTCCTGATTAGGGTGACCAAATGTCCCAATTGTATAGGGACAGTCCCAATATTTGGGGCTTTGTCTTGTATAGGCACCTATTATCTCCTTCCCCGTCCTGGTTTTTCACGCTTGCTATTTGGTCACCCTATTCCTGATCCAACATACAATTCCCTCCCCGACAGCCACTGTCCAGACCAACTCCACTGGGTTATATGCTTGGGCACCAGAGGACTCTGGAAGGCCCCTCTGCAAAGCCCTCTCCTAAAGAACATTTGTTTGCTTTTGCGTTTCAGTCCTGTAGTTCTTGCACTGCCTTGCAAAATCCAGGGACTTGGGGAACTCAGGGTAGCACCACAAGGGTGTTGGTGGTTCAAGGAACCTGAGGTTTTATTAAAATAACTTTTGTCATGGGCCTGTGAGGACCTACAAGGCCAAGGCCTCAGACGCTGCAGTTATTTGACTGGTGTTTGGTACAGTACAGAGGTTCACTTCTACAGTTGCTTGTTGGGTTTTAAGTGTATCATGTGCATATATTCCCCACACCCACTCCTCTCCCCGCCCCCGAACAAGCCCCTCAGTTCTAAAGGTTTATTTTGTTTCTCTGTGTGCTTTTGCTGGAGTGAGTCACACTTTCTTGGAGATGTAGGCTTGCCACCTGTCCAGGTTTTCCCAGGATTGTCCCTTTTTTGAGGTAGCTGTCCTGGGAAATCCTAGGTGGGTGCTTAACAGTGTAGTTTTATGGGTTCAAGATGATCCCAGATGCCCTGGGATTTATTTATTTTTTTTGGTACCTCAGAGGTGATCTCCCTGTGGAGATGACTCTGAGGGAGGAAAGTGGTTTGTACACTTACACATCACCAACGTCGGTGTGGATTGCCATGGACTCACGGGCAAAAAAAAAAATGTAGGCCTGTTATTTACCAGGCTGCATGTGGCAACAGACTATATGGTAAGGGATGCAAGGAGAGTATGGGTCACGACGCAAACTGCAGACACACACAGACACACACACACCTAAAAACAATCAATTTAAAGTTTTATTGGGGATAATTACAAGGGGTAAGGGAGCAGCATTTGATTAGCTAATAGACTTAATGAAACTTAAAACACACAATGACTAAAATATGTACTAACAATATTTATAAACAAAGATGCAGCATTTAGTAATAACCGATACTTACAAATACAAACCAACGCATAACGACCGGCAAACGTAGAAGCTCTGTTTGAGGTGATCAGGCTCGGTTACGGGGGTACACAGGATACACAGGATTCGGTTTTCTTCTCTCTCTGTCTGCACATGGCAGACAGGTCCATAAGTACCAACTATGACATCACAGAAGTGTCATAGGGGACGGGGCAAAAACTTGTCTGTGTTCGTTTCCGATTGGCACGGGCAATGTTTACACCAAGTAGGGGAGCAGGTGCCTCAAAGTCTGGCTTCGCCCCCAAAGGTGAGGAAATGCACATTGTTTTAGAATGTGTGCAAAAGTGAATGACACAAGTAGAGGCCAGGGCAATACTGGTATGGGCAAGTGTTACAGAATGCAGACAAACTGATCTGAACAGTCAGGAGCTCCAGGGGATTGCTAGATATATTTGGTAGCTGCTTGTCCTCATTGGCAGAACCTAAATAGTTTTGTGGAAAAGAGTCCAACTTAGTCCTATTTGTATTTCAGCCTGTATTTAATGACCATTCTTAATGTTGGGCTCCTCATGCCTCCAAAACAGAAGGATCTGTTTTCTGCGTGGTATCTAAAGCTAGAATTATTCTTGGCATCGCTTGTATTGGGCTCCCCTTGTTACAGTACATGCCGATTTATAGAAATCTTCTTTATTCTTTTGCAATGTATCATTTCCCCCTCGATCGCTTGTAAAAGAAGGGCAACCATACTTGGGGGTGGGGAGAGAAATAAGCTGTAGCCCTGCAGCTTCAGGTCCCATATTCAGTAGCGCTACAGGGACATTTCTAAGCAATTTCAGGTATATGAAATTGACCCCAGTGCAGAGGATCAGTAGAAGAGCTGTGTACCACTTAGGCTCTACAGCTTGGCTCTCTCTTCAGTCAAATAGGCCTTGTGCCTGCTCCCTGCACAGTGGTGTATTTCGCCCTTTGTGCACATCTGTATGTGCAGAGTGATCAGACAGGGTTATTAGGCTACAGCCGAGATGTTGGGCAAGGTGTTCAGTGTGTGGCCTTCACACTCCACTTACAGCAGCCTCCTCCAGACCAGGATGCAAACGGCAGTTCTCCCGCCTGTCTTTTCTGCTGGGGTTCACTCACTTTTCACCAAGCGATGGTTAATTTGACACTCTCTCCCCACACCTGAGAAGTTAATCAGGAATCTAAGGAGAAGGGACATTCACCAAGAGATCTTATGGGGTTGTTTGTTTTTGGCAGCAGGGCTGTTCGCTTTGCTCTTAAGATCTTTCTTTCCTAGTCTTTCTGTTGCTGAGAGGTCTGAAGAAACCCTGGATTTTCATCCTAGTATATGTCAGTTTATGAAGTCTGTATAATAGCTAATGTTTGTGGAGGCCTCGTGTATTGATTGTGCTAAGTGGACACGGTTCATTGCCCTGACCCATCATGCTCATCTTATGAAAATTGAGGCACTGAGAGACGACATTATGGATTGGCTACCCAGGGAGGGTGCCCCACAAGAACCTTGCTAGGAATTCTTTAACATTTTAAAAAATGTGATGCATTAAGCACAAATGCATTAATATTTAACATTCTGCAATAAGGGCAAAACCCAGGGATATGACCTGTAATGCGGCAAAGAATAATTTTGTTAGGTATCCGAAAAGGTTTTATTTCCACAGTTAATAATGAGTGGAATAGGGTGTCTGCTTAACAAACTGGAGGTTGTTACAGCTCCATCCCAGGCTTACGTGTATCTTGCTATCAATAATTGTGGATTTGCTGAATATTAACAAGGCATGTGTCCTTGTTGGGAGCAGGGAGTCGACTCGGCCTATGCTTATCTCCTTCCCAGTTCTGTTTAGGATATAAAATTTTTCTCTACAGATGCTTCATTCAGTGGAACGCCCCCTAGTTATGCCTATGACGCAGACCGTGCCGAAGAACAGCGGCGACACCATGACATGATGCCCTACATTGACGACTCTCCATCATCCTCACCCCATCTCAGTTCCAAGAGTCGGGGCAGCCGAGATACTCTCTCCTCAGGGTCTTTGGAGTCTACAAAATCAGTGAGTCCTTTTTACTCTCTTTAAGCATGGAATCAGCATGGTGTGCGTGAGAGACTAGCATGGGACCATGAGCATGGGAAGAACGCTGATTGACGTGATAGTGGAACCTGGTAGGAATGGAGCGTTGAAGGTTAAAGTGTTTTTCATGTGTTAATCCCATGTTTTGTGGATTTGTAACGTGTGTACAAATTTAAGGCCAATCGTTCAGCCTCACTCCTGTGAGTAAGTAACCCTGTTGAATCAGTGAGATTACTCAGTGAATAAGGGCTGCAGAGTCAAGCTCTAAATACCAGCTGATGCTTTTAGAGAAGGTCTTGGACCAAACACTGTAAAAAGACATGCTGAGGGGGTATATGGTAATTGATTTGTAACCAAAAAAAACTGGGGGAGGGAGGAACAGGAGAGGGTTGGATGGCGTGAACTGTGCTCTGGTAACTCTCAGTCTTTGACAAGTAAAGTCAAGTTTTGGAACTTGGAGGACTACAGGAATTAAAAGTGCCAAGCGGTTAAACTCTGAAGTGTGGTGATGGTGCATAATATGAAATAGTAGCTTCTCATTTAAAAAATGTACTGTGTGCACTCAGTAGCTGCTCATCTGACCACCTGCAGTAGACCTTAGAGCTGACTGGATCCATTGTGCCAAGGTGTAAACGCTTCCAGGAGGGAGTTTTTTTAACCTTAAAAGAATTATTAATCCCCCCCCCCATAACTATATGGGTAATTAACTCTAGTTCAGTCAAATTTAACTGTTCGCTCTATGTGATCCACTAGAAATGAAACACAGCTGCAGACAGCAAGGGTTTCTTCCAAACGTAGTGTTTATAACCAGAAATCAAAATGAGTTATTGACTTAAGCAAAGAGGAGTAATGGAAAATTCCCCACCCTGTCCTGTGACTCTGGGTACAGAGCCTGACTTGCCAAAAGGCGTTCCCACCCTCCACCTCAAAGCTGCCAATTTGCAGTCCTTCCCCGAGCACCTGTTCAGAGGATAGGGAAAGCTGAGCTGAGTGTAGCCCCTCCAGCCGCTGTCACACTCGCGTTCACTACAGCATTACCCATCAGGAGTGGTGCATCTATTCATACTTGAGTTCTTAGTTTTCTTTATTGCAGAAAATAAATATGGGGGGAGGGGGGAAAGACAGCAAAAATGTAACTAGAAGGATCTGAGGGCTGTGGCAGAAAATCCCAGCACTGGCATTCCTGGGGCAGCCCTGCATTATCCTGCTGGAGCACCTGGATCATTTCATTCGGATGGGAAGAGTATTAACATGCATCAGTGGTAGAGTTCCTTTACTTCCTGGGGTGACCACTTGCTGCAGGTGCTGCTGTCAAAGTAGCTTGTTATAAATGGAGTATGGGGAAATCTGCATAGATGAGTGGATGACTATGTTAATTATGGTTCGTTCCTGTTTAGCACAGTAAAATTGCGAAGAGAGGGGCACCAGCACACCTCAGACTCCTGACCCTGAGCTGCTATTAAAGCTCCTTAAAGTGACCCTGATTACACTATAAGTAACCTGCAGATACTGGAGCCAGCACACATGAGGAAGTGTCAGCCGCAGGGATTACAAGGTTAATTTCAACCCTGTTACAATATTTTACACTCCATTAATTCCCTTGTTACTGCAAGTTGCAACACCCCTTGTCATCATGGTTGTGCTTGCAGTTGTTTTGGAAAAGGTGTCACTCTAAGAAAGTATGAAGTGCCCAAGGTGGTCCACTGAGGCAAGTGCACAAAACCTATTTGACTAGAGGCCTGTAACAAAACCCATTTGACTTCACTAGAGGCTGTCACATGCACCTCCTGTATTTCCTTTCCCCCAGTCGCTGAAAACCAAAAGTTTGTGTGTAAATAGAAGCTTTCTCCTCTGTAAGTAGCTTTGTTCTTCTGCCTCATTCAGTCACTGGTGTCTAGGGGGACGTTTCCAAATTTTCCAGTTCCCCCAGTTTCTCTTACTGGTTCTCAGTCCCATCCTCCTTGTCCAGCCCCTAACATCCTCTCCATCCCCCACTCCCAGTCGCCTTGCCCAGCTCATCACAGTCTCCCCTCCTCATCCCCCAGCTTTTAGTCCTAATCTTCTTCCAGACCCTGCTCCCCGCCCTCCATTCTCAATCCGTTTACCCATCGAGTTCAGTCTCCCCTCTCCCCCAGTTTCCAGTCACCGGTGGGGTCTTTTCTCCCTCCAGTGGCAGCGTCTCCAGGTTCCTTGGCCCAATCTACTCCTTTCCATACCCTCAACGCCATGATTTGTCTCATCTATATTTGAGTCAGGTGGTTTTCTCCTCCATGCTGCATGAGAACCTGCAGAGGGAGAGAGCACAGAAGAGACACACGCCCTGTTTAGTCCCAGTTGCCTGGCCCCACCCCAGCCCGGAGCAACTGTGGGGAGATGGACAGGTCTGTCACGTGTAGGAGCTGTGAGGAATGGACATGGAGCAGGCTTAGTTTCGGTGAGGAGATGGCGCACACACTGTTTGGCCTGCAGTAGAGGTGTGAGGAATTGGAGCATGTTCTTTGTGTATGGAATCTTCTGAGATTTTTGCTGCTAAACTCTAAGAAATCTCTACTGGCAGGTGTGAACTGAGATTTTTTCCAAAGGCCAAATTTGGGGGGATTTTGACAGGAACAGCATAAAGGCCACCTCCCCCGCCAAATTTCAAGTCCCTGCTCCTGAACATCGGCACACCCGAGCATCTCAAAAGAAAAGGTTACCAGAATCTTTTTTAACATTGCAAAGCAATGTGGTTTTTTTCCTCGCCTTGTTCTTGGAAACTGCTGAATCACGTTGTCTGAAACTTTTTGGAACTTCTCAGCCTGAGACCTACAAGTGGTGGTGAAAATTTCAGCCCAAATAGTTGAAGTTTGGCAAAGTTGAAAACAGGATGTAATAATATGAAGTGTGGGGCAACCTTAATCATAGGCAGTTCTACCAGCCTTGCCTGTAATATAGAGGTTACTTTTGTATTTGGGAGTGGGAACTGGAGTTAATAGCTGGGAATAGGTCAGCATAGAAGGAGCTTACCTCTGGGCACATAGCAGAGCCGACGCGAGGCATAAGCAAACAGCCATCGTGTAGGACCCCAAACAGTTCAAGGGGAACCCCCCCATTTGCTTTGGGGAGGGGGGAATATTCCTGTTTAGGGCCCCCAATGGACTAGGACTGTCTCTGCTACACAGGCTCCATCCCCCTCTGCTGCTCCCACTGCCAACCAGAGAGGAGCGGCAGCTCTGGGGGAGCAAGTTTCCTTCAGAGCAGGGGGGAGCTCTCCCTTTGTGTTAGCCAAGTAGAGGGAGCTAGACTTTAACCCCTGGATAGAGTGCTGTCAGCTTCAGCCCACCTACAGTGATTTCCCCTGGTACCTGTTTTTAGATCCCTTTGTTTCCACTGGTGCCTACATCTCTGCGGTTCCTCTGCTGGGCACCTGTGTTAGCCTGCTCATGGGACCCCGGTGCTTTCTGGGGAGTCCAGAATCACTCAGCCCTGCAGACAGTGCTGCCCCATCAGCCCTCTTTGCTTGCTCTGAATCTATCACACTATCTCCCATTCAGTCTGCTACCTTGTCTTTCATTTGTGCATCGAGCCTTTAGGTTCTCACGCCTGTCTCAAAGTGCCTCACACTGCTGTTGTTCTGTAAATAATAAATAGTGAGCAGGGGGCCTGGATTCAGACCTTAGCGGGTGAAAAATCTGCACCCCAAAGGGTTTGAAGTCCTGCCCCTCTGTGAATGCTTAGGGACCTTAAATAGTCCTTTAATTAAAAAAAATATCTCTGTAGTTGATCTTTGTTCTCCTCCTGTTTTGATTCATCGATCCTGAGCTCAAGCAGGAAGCAGAGGGTTTTAAATTCCCCAGAGCCTGGTGAGGGTGAGAGCTAGGAAGAACACTAACGTTCCTGTGTAAGGCTACACTGCTGTGTTTAAATCATCCAGAACTTTGACTGTTCCTGCCAACATAACCAGGGCCGGAGTTCTGGAAACTAGTAGCATCAGGACTTGGAACTCCCTTTTATAAAGCTGGGCTGTGACTGGTGTGACAAGCTCTCCTCCCGTGCTTACAGGAGTCCTTCATTGCAAATTACCAAAGCAGACGCGCTCTTGGTGACAGTCACTGGGAAGGTGACCTGCACCAGCCTAGCAGGCGTTTCCGGAGAGCAAGAGGACATCCTCCAGCAATGGGAGGGAGTGGGGGATAAGCTACTCCACCTCATCTGCTCCCAGCTGTTGACTCCACTTCCCACTGTGGCACCCTGGGGAAAAACTCACCAGTTTCCCCCCACCCCCACCTTGTTCTTGTTGGAGGGGAGGGGAGGCGACAGGCATGGCACCGCCTACTCAGGTTTGCTCATGGAGTTGACAGGATCTGTCTGGGAAGTAAAAGCAAGGTGACTTCTGAAACTGCATCAGCACCTCAGAGGATCTTGTCCCCAGTGCAGCCTTATGGCTTTGTTCTGCCTCTGTCTGAGCATCTTTCCCCAGCACCTCCAAATCTGCCCCCTCCCACTTTCTCCCCGTTTCATTCTGTCATTTCCCCTCAGCCATTTTTGTTCCTTCCCAGTTTTGGTTGTGATTTCTCGCTTGTCTCCACTTTCTGTTATCCCCTCTATCCCCCACACGCTTTTCCCTCCTATTCTTTCTTTCTCTCTCTGCTGTTTAATGGCTTTGCCTGGATGTACAAGCCCTTCCTGAGGATAGCTGGCACACACAGCGTTGATGTTATAAATAATGTTGGCTCCTCTCCCTACTCCCACCCAGCCCTCCTTGCATGAAGCAGGACTGGCCTGGTTACAGACTCCTTCCCCATTTTAACATCTCCCAGACAATCAGACACCCCCAGCCTACTAAACAGAAGCCTCCAAAGATATTTACATTTTAAAAATCATACCTAAGAATTTTTCCCCTTTGAAGGCTGCCAGCCTCTCTCTGAGACTCCGAGTCACCCTTACTGGAAACTTCTCCTTTGAACATGCTAATTGCGTGGCTTCCGAAAACACTCCACCAAAGGGTGGGGAGAGATTTAAAGATCTCTTTAATACACCCACTCAGAGGCAACGTTTCCCTTCACAGGGAGATGCCAGCTGGGGCTGCTTTGTAAAATCTTATTCATCGTGTTTCCAGATTCTTAATCCGTATGCTCCCAACATTCGCAATACAATGATTATTACTGTTAATTTAAACAACAGCCAAAAAGCCCTGAGTCCTTTAAACAGATTTGAGAAGAGCTGTATCTGTCTAATCCTTGGAGCTGGTGAATCCCAGGCTTGCAGTAATTGAATACAACACGCAGTGCCAACCTGGTTAGTAAACTAACATACTTAGACTGACAAGTTGTAAACACAGTCCAAGCAGCCCTGGCTCTGGGCCAGCGTGTGCAGGGTGTAACATATCCAGCACTTTTAACCACTCAGACTGGCCTGGATTCAGGTTGCAGGATTGCACCAGTGGCAGCAACCCAACATAGCAGCTTTGAAATCCCCAGGAGAGCTTGGTGCACGGTCCAGCTGTGGAGGACGCACCAGCCTGTGACTAGTGCTTCTGGCAGCCGATGCTCCTGAAGGTCTTGTTCTAATCAGTGCTCCCTCTCCCTCCACCATGTTCTGCCCACAGCTCGTGGAGAGCAGGAGCAGAGAGCACTGATTACCACAGGCTCGTTCAGAGCTGACTTGGTGCAGAGCCTCACACAGAGCTCTCCCACGACTGACAGATGGGCTCTGGCGGCTGCCACGGGATGCATTTATTTTTAAAATTGTGGAGGAGGGTAGCTGAGGGGAGGTGGCGGGGTGAGAGGGGAAGGGGAGGAAAGGGCTGGGGCGGGGGCTGAGGAAAGCGGGGAGGGATAGAATCAGGATGCTTCCTGGACACCTACAAGTGAAAAATGGGTCAAGCCGAGCATCCACCCCTGCACAGGCCAGGCAGGGAATACGCTGCCTTCCGCCGTGTGCTACTCCTGCACCCTGCTGATGAAATGGCTGCCAAAGATGGGGAGTCGTCTTGTAGGAGTGCTGCCACATGGCCAGTGTGAATTTGGTAAGTGTAGGGCCTACTCCCCACCCCGCCACTGCAACAGCTGGGTATGCGCCGACTCCGAGTTCCTCCTCCCTCTGAGTGGAGATGAGAGAAGGCGTTTCTTGTCCTAGCCGATCTTCTTCTTCCCCCATGTGCAGCAGGGCGCTGTTCCTCCATGACTGTGCTGGGCATTCCGCTTCTTCCTCCACCTGGACTGCAGACGCAAGGCAAGGAGTGAAGCACTGGTCCTAGGACCACTCCCCTTGTTTGTTAGAGGCACCAGTTGGAGCAGAGTGTGCTCTTGGAATTGGTGTGCGCCTCCCAGCTCCGCCTCTTTGCTTCAGCGGGGGAGAGGGGCGTGGCCTCCTTGCCCACACATCCTCACTACCTTGACTCACCACTGATGAGCGGGTGAGACCATTTCCAGTTCTGCAGATGGGACAGGAGACAGCTGTTGGATGATCAAAACTAACTCCCTGTTCCTGCACCTGCTGAAGTCTGGTGCCAAATTCCCCGTAACTTTCCTGGGCCCAGAGTCCTTTCCCTGACCGGGATACGACGAGTGGAGGATGCAGTCCCCCGTGGAGGGTGAAGAGGCACTGGTGCTGGATCCTGATGCGCTTCTGGTGGTGAGAGCTGCCCACTCAGTAAGGTACTAGATAAAACTGTCAAAGCAGGGCTTCCTCAGCAGGAATGTGCATTGGATCATCAGTTCTCAGGAGGGGTGAGCTGAGCAGCAGAGGAAACATGGTGTTTTATTGATCCCTGACAGCAGTGGGAGCAGCAGCTGCAGATCATCTGAATGAGCTCTAGGAATCCGTGTGTAAATTTCAGATACTGCCCTGGAAACCTTTAATGTGCTCGGTGGCTGTAGGTTGAACTCCCCTGGGGTTTCCTGGTGCAGCTGCTGCACTGTAGCCTGAGGCAGCCAGGCCGGGTAGAGCTGAAAAGGGGACAAGAGTCTTCCAGCATCACACTTGAAGCTGGTTACATAAAAGAGATTAAAAAGCAGTCCAAAGTCTCTCCGAGGTGACCGCTCCATCTGATGTCCTTGGGGAGGGCAGCCAGGGCAGAGTCTTGGGAGAGACGTTTGAACCGCTAAGATGTAAATATTTTTTAATGTATATTTATAATGTAAGAAATTATATATATTTGTTAATTTTAACATGTATATAAGAAATTTTAACAATCAAACCAGGAATTTCCATCTTTACCAGCTGAGAATATACCCAGTAGGGATTGTTAGAAATCAGAGCATATTCCTATGAATGGGAAAACAGAGGCTTCTAGAGCAAAAGGGAAACGCTTTGTGACCGTAAATCTATAGTAATATTTTTTGGGTCAACTTAAAAGAGATTTAAAGGACTCATCAGAATGTGACTGTCTCTGTCTATACAAAATTCATTATATTGCTGCTGTTCCGCAGCTTCGCAATTCGGTGCTTACAGATTGGCCTGGTTTCTCTCAGTCTCTGTCGTCAGGCAGGGCCTGCTGATGAGACGAACAGCGCCGTATCAATAAGGTACCAGTCACACCATTTGCAGCAGGGGAAAGTTGAAGTGATGATGGGTTTTTAACATTTTTTGTGAAGTTACTTGTAAACACTGCAACAGATGTTTGGCCATCCAGGTCTGGGCCACTGGGCGTTTTGCAGATACAGCCAGGAGAGAGTTCTGATTATCCAAATGCCATGGCTCCTTCCCTTGAGTTGAAGGAAATCTTTTAAAAGTTTTAGGCCTATGTTTTTGTGCTGTTTGTACTGTGCCTAACTCAATAGAGCTGTGGTCCAGGGTAGGGCTCCAAGGCATTCCTGGTAGATGAGTGATAAATGACAATTATAAAATAATTGAGCAGTTCTGATTCTGTAAAGTAGAGAGCAGTGTGCACGCATGTGGGGGGGCGGGGAGGGGGTGTGGGCGCACACGCACCCACGCCAGCTCAGTATAGTATTTAAGACGATGTGCCTAATCACTAGTGTGTTTACCTTGAAGCTTAAACTATCTGCTGGATTTCAAATTCCTGAGCCCCTCAGAAACTACCTTGCAAGATTACAAAATACAGTGTCTCTCTAAAACTTCACTGAAAGGAGGATGCAAACTCAAGTGCTTTCCTCATCCATATCTTAGCTGGCTTGTGTATAATTTTTACTAGTTTCTTTAGAGCAGCTTCCATCTGCCGTTTCCTTTCACGAGGTGTTGCGGTATTTGACACGTTGCAGAACATCCAGAGAGGAGCCATTTTAAGGTCTTTCACTCTCCAAAGTGCTTACACAATTTACTAAAAGTGCTAAAACATATTGTAGTTGTTGCTGAGGCTTAACCCCAAAATAGGCTCTTTCCTGGAGTTGCATATGGACTCAAAACCACCTCATAATGGGATTGTTGCTGTAAACTTTAAGATGCAGAGGCTACTCCCTCCCCATAATAAATCACACGTATCTCCAGAGCCCAAAACGAGGGTCTCCCAGCTAAAGGAGAGCTCTGTTACTTTTCAGATATGGAAAGACTCCTATTCAGCCAATAGCATGCAGCCTACTGTAATATTCACAGAGATCCCAATCCTGTTCCCACTGATATGAACAGCCAAAACTCTTCTGATATTACCTGGGGCAGGACTGATCCTCAGACTGTCCATGCATGGCCACTGTAATGACTATTCTGTTTTCAAGGAGATTTGATTGTATGAGTGCTTGAAAGGGTTGTAAGAAGCAGTATTTTGTGTTCGAGGGAGACCAAGAAATGTATAGCAGAATTTCAAATGGATGGACATTTCTAATGACCTGTATTGTAACCATTGGACACTTTTTCTTCAAACTTTGCAGAATTGCTGACTTTTGCCTTTTGAGATAAAAATCTGGCTGTTTTCAGGCCAAGTGAAGTTTCCAAGCCACTGTTTTATAGAGTTGCTACAATGTAGTTTTACAGTAGACACTTTAACTGAAGAGGTTACCTCTAGAACTGAATAAATAACTGATTTTTTTTCAATTCGGTGTCTGAATTGAAAAATCTGAAAAAATCAATAGACTTTTCTGGGCTTTTCTCAGTGAAAAAATGTGAATGAAATAACATTTTGAAATGAACTGTTTTTTTGCCCCAAAACCACATTTTTTGGATGAATTTACTGTGTCACAAAAATGTTGCCCAGCTCTCCATAATATCTATCTCTAACCTTTATTTTTACCCACATGACTCTGAATTCTTTTTTCCTGTCTTTCTCTTGTCTTTACATTTTCTCTTTTGGGTGGTCTCTGTGAAAGTTGCATGTAATCCAGATAAGAAAAACCCGTTTAGAGAATCAGCACTGAGATCCCACTTAGTGCGGATTATTTTATCCTCTAAATAGAATAGACCTGAGTTAAAAGAACCACTGGGGCAAATTGATGCCTGAGAACTACCTTCACAAATGGCAGAAAAGAAACAGTCATCTTGTGGACACCCAGGTGCGGAGGGGTGTCCAAGTGACACACACTATTATTAAGTTGAGCTCATGGAGAATTATCATCATGTTTCTAAGTTATTGGGTAAATAAACTCTATATTATTTTTCCTCTCCGTACGTGTGCCTAGAAACTGAGTGATGGTTACGTTCTTTGTTCATCTATCCCTAAATGCAATAAATTTAGTTTGCCCTGATGTCATATTTTCTATGCTGAATAACGCTCCCCACTCCTTTCCTTTCATCTTCTTTCTCTGTAGAGTGAGCCAGACTTGGAGAAGGGCTTGGAGATGAGAAAATGGGTCCTGTCTGGAATCCTAGCCAGTGAGGAAACCTACCTGAGCCACCTAGAGGCTCTGCTGCTGGTAAGCACCTGCCACAGACACCAGATTTAATGATAATATTCACATTTCTGGAGCAGCTTTCATCCAAAGATTTCCAAGAGCTTCCCAAACATTGACTCTCCCATAGTGACCTGGTGAAGTGTAGGTAATTATCCCCATTTTGCAGGTGGAAAAATACTACACCTGCTGCTCCCCAGCTAGCGGAAGAGATTAAGGGGACAAAACAAGGGGCAAAGGGACTATCATTTCAGCATTCATATCCTGGGACAATCTGTGAACTGGGAGTTGCTGGGCTACCCAAAGGAGAGAATTGGTACAGTCTGGTATTCAGAGGGTCACTGGGAACATCACTTAACAGGAGAGGGAGGAGGCATTAGAACATGACCATGACCAGTTTACTTGGTGCGTGTCGTAACAATCGCCGTGATTCTACGTTTAGCCCATGAAGCCTTTGAAAGCTGCTGCCACCACGTCTCAGCCTGTCCTGACCAGTCAGCAGATTGAGACGATTTTCTTCAAAGTGCCTGAGCTGTATGAGATCCACAAAGAGTTCTATGACGGGCTCCTTCCCCGAGTCCAGCAGTGGAGTCACCAGCAGCGTGTGGGAGACCTCTTCCAGAAACTGGTGAGTGAGCTGCCACCACCAACGCTCCTGTTCCCTCAGTGCAGGTCAAATAGACGCGTCTTCCAGATGTGTCTGAGACTCGCATTCATTCCATTGCCTGGCTTTGGCGTGTGGAAGTCCATGGCTGGATGAGGTGATAGAATTTTGAATTGGTCTTTCCGCTCTGGAGGGGTCCTAACTAGGCAGGCAGCTTTGTGTTCTGCACTGAGAGGCGACATCACGACCCACCAATATTCCAACACAGTCTTCCAGACAACGTTACAGCTCCCCACAAAGCCTGCAGTGTGTCACGTGCGGATCATTGTCACCAAGGAGGCTGGCATGGCAACCTGACATTTGAGAGAGACCGTGTCGGAGCCCTTTGGGGACACTCAGAATAGAGTTCAGTTTCATATTTCACTTCTTGTATAAAATATCCCATGACACTGCAGAGGAGTGAATTAGATTATTAGATGCTAGTGGTGCATTGGCTGTGCAATTACTCAGTATGATTCATATGCTGCCTTGGAGGTTGTGGTGGAGGACTTCTAGGCAGTTCTCTGAACCCTAAAGTTCTTCCCTAGATTTCTGTCCTCAAACATCCTGTGTCATATCTGACCATATGTCTGAACACAATTTCCTTTGAAGCCTGCCAGTCCTGTTGCAGAGCAAGCTACAGGGATTACTACAGAGGGACAGGAATTGTGTTCTCTCATCTTAGAGACTTGTGTTGTGATAGCACCTGGGAGCCCCAGTCACGGACCCTGACCACATTGCTCTGTACAAATGGAGAACCAAAACGTGATCTGCTGCATCCACATCCCTTGCTGACCCCCTAAGCACATGTAGCATTTCACTAGCATTTGCAAAATTCTAATGAAAACTTACTAGCCCGGGCACAAAATCCATGTGCCCAGCCTGATCGTGCCAGTGATGATATTGACAAAACTAATGAGATTTTATTCCTCCATCAGTAGACGCTTGCTTCCCCTTATTAACAGACACACAGCACTCTGCCAGCTCTGCACTAGACTGCTACACCAGCTGCTAGGACCTTGGTGGTGGTTCTTCCTCCTTGAACCGTTCCTGCTGTCTGTGCTCATCGGCCATAGTTCTGGGAGCAGAAGAGAGAGTCAGCCTCATGGGGATTTCACTATAACCATGGCCAAGGTCAAAGCTACAGGTGTACACACAGAAGGCCCCTTATTAGGAATTAGCATCTCAGATCCTTTCTTTGTCTCTGCTCTGGCAGCCTGTCCTCTCTTGGAGTTAGTATAACCCCAGCCATTATCAGATGATTGTTTCTTTTAGGCACTGCCTGAGGGCACTGCTGCTCTCACTTGGCCAGAGAAATGAATTAGTTTCAGATGTTTGAAAAAGGAACCTGGTGTGTGTGTTTATGAGCATTTCCACTTGTTTCTCTGGTCCACATTTCCCCCACCCCCGCCTCCTCCTATCCATTTTGCTTTGTTCCATCTGCACTGTTGTTGTTATCTTGTGCTTTGATATTCCACCCTCCTCCCCCTGTGCTCGTGCTATTCCCTTTGACATGATCGTGGATGTGTTTCCTCAGTTTGCTGCCGAGAGTTCCTCTAGCAAAGTTCAACAAAAGACCTCAGTGTACAGAACAGACCGGAATAAAGCAACTTACAGAGCCTGAAGATGACCTAAGGGTTCCCAAGCTAGATATAACTGATTGTCTGCCTTTGAAAGGCATCCCTCTAGCCCCTCCCCTATAGTGTGCAGAAAGCAAAGGATTATGGGAGCTTCATTTTCTTTTCGAAAAAGAAAAGAATCTCCACATTCCTTAGGTGCCTCTGATTTCCTGACCTGGGGAGACATTCCACTGAGTAGCTTATTGGATGGAGAGTGCAGTTCACCGGGTCACTTGTCAATTGTTAGCATCTGTGTGGCAATACACCAGCTCCCTTCCCTGTTGACTAGAGATGGGGAACAGTGTTTTATGTGCCCTTCAGCAGCTCAAGACGAAACCGCAAGAAGCTGCCTTTCATTGCTGGTGTGTTTCAGTCAGGAGGAGATAGCTCATGGACATGTTATGCGGTGCTCAGAGATTAGCTTGCAAGGTCCGAGCCACCTGCTGCTGCTCCCCAGCTTGCTAAAGCTGAGGTGCAGGAAGAGCGCTGCAATCAAATGATGCTTCATAAACTGCCTTGAGAGGGCAGCGAAATAACGCTACTAGCTGAGGGAGCGCTCTTCAGAGGACTTGCCATAGCTGGCTTGTCCCAGCAAGCTTTGACTTGCTGTATTGCTACTCTGGTCTGAGTTTAAGGCCGTGTCACACAGACTGGGCTGGCAGGCCCATGTACTGGGCATCCATGATCCTCTCTTTTTCTATTCCCCTGAACCTTTTGTGTTTGTGACAGAATTGGCAAGCGATGTTGGATCTGTGTTGGGAGCAGCTTGCCGTAGTGTAGCAATAACTCAGCTATGCGGAGCGAACATCCCGGGGAGCTCTGGGCTTGCTTAGCTGTTTCAGCTCTGGTGGTCCAGTGCAGTGTTCGGACAGATACTGTAATACTCACTTTATTCCACTATTTTCTCTGACAAACTGAGCGTTTTGCTGTGCTGGACAGAGCCAAACCATTCTTAGCAGCCAGTTAAAACCATCTGGACAAGAGATTGCTGAAATACTAGACATTAGAGCATGGTCAGTTCAGGTATAGGTTAGGTATTTATTACAGGACTGGGTGGGTGAGATTCTGTGACCTCCGTTGTGCAGGAGATTAGACTAGATGATCATAATGGTCCCTTCTGACCTTGGTCTATGAGATGCACATCAGGTCCTTTGAGCAGATTTTTCACATGTGGCCATGCCATGAGGTATGATTATGGTGATAGTTTGGAGTCTTGATAATTGTCCTCAGGGAACTGGTGGCATTCATTTGACTTAACCTGTAAAGAAAAGAACCATAGATTGAAACTGAAGGCAGCACACCAAGGAGACTGTAGAATCTTACATACTGTGGCATACCCTGCAGTGAATTTCTGCTCTTGGAAACTGACAAGGTAGCTGTGTTATCCCACCTTTACAGCTGGGGGATAAAAAGCACCAGCCGTCAAGAGTAGAATTGGGTGAAATGTTTTGAATATGTATTGGAGGGGTTTGCAATGTTTGGATTTTTAATGAAAACCGAAATTGTGTCTCAAAAACCATTTTTTTAAAAAAAGTTCATTTTTCAAAAACAGAAAAATGATTTTTACCAAAAATCAAATTGTTTTACAAAAAAAATTGTTTCCAGTTTTTCATAGAAAAATGGGAAAATGTTAACCCAAATAAGAATTTTCTGTGAAAATATTTATTTGGCTCAAAAAGGCATTTTTCATCCAAAAATGTCTTGATGGGAAATATATATATATGGGAAATACATACACATACACATACACATACCCTGTTTCCCCGAAAGTAAGACATCCCCCGAAAATAAGACGTACTTCCAGTTTTGCCTCTCGCTGTAATATAATGTAATGTAATTTTGGGAGCAAAAATTAATATAAGACACTGTCTTATTTTCGGGGAAACACGGTATAAGCCTTCCCCCGGCGTGCCCACAGAGGCGTGCCCACAGAGACGGCTCGGCGTGCCAGCAGCAGCACGCGTGCCACGGGTTCGCCATCACTGTCCTAGGATATCAGTGCTTTGATTTCTTCATCAGAAAAAGGGCTCTTGCTTTCTCTACCATGCCCGAATAGAATTGGTCCAAAATATATATATATTTTGGACCAATTCTATTTTGGACCAATTCTATTCGGGCATGGTAGAGAAAGCAAGAGCCCTTTTTCTGATGAAGAAATCAAAGCACTGATATCCTAGGACAGTGATGGCGAACCCGTGGCACGCGTGCCGCTGCTGGCACGCCGAGCCGTCTCTGTGGGCACGCCATGACTACAGTCATACACTGTAGTCACGGCGTCGGCTCCCGCAGACTACATCTCCCACAGTTCTCTGGGGAGAACCCCACGCCCCCCGCTCTATCACCTGACACACGGACGTCACAGGAGCGACTGGGGCAGGGGCCTCGCTGGAGTCGGGTCATAGCAGCGTGACCCAGCGAACAAGTAAGCGCCGGGGGAAGGCTGGGCTGGGAGCAGGGGTAAGCGGTGTGGGGGAGAGACTGGGCTGGGTGGGTCAGTTGGGGGGGGTTGGAGGAAAGGAGGTTTGGGGGGGAAGAGACCAGGCTGGGTGGGTCAGTTGGGGGGGGGTTGGAGGAAAGGAGGTTTGGGGGGGGAGAGACCTGGGTGGGTCAGTTGGGGGGGTGGGAGGAAAGGAGGTTTGCGGGGGAGAGACCAGGCTGGGTGGGTCATTTGGGGGGTGGGTGGGAGGGAAGGAGGTTTTGGGGGGAGAGACCGGGCTGGGTGGGTCAGTTGGGGGGTTGGAGGAAAGGAGTTTTTGGGGGGAGAGACCGGGCTGGGTGGGTCAGTTGGGGGGTTGGAGGAAAGGAGGTTTGGGGGGGAGAGACCGGGCTGGGTGGGTCAGTTGGGGGGGGTGGGAGGGAAGGAGGTTTGGGGGGGAGAGACCGGGCTGGGTGGGTCATTTGGGGGGGTGGGTGGGAGGGAAGGAGGTTTTGGGGGGAGAGACTGGGCTGAGTGGGTCAGTTGGGGGGGTGTACAGTTTTTTTTTGTTTTTTGTTTTTTTTCAATAAAAAAAATGTTTAATGGAAAGCTCTGTTATTGTGTTTTTCTTTTTAAACAAAAGCTGTTATTTAGTTTGAAAAACTGTACGAATTGTTTTTTCTAAACTAAAACCTCGTTATTCAGGTTTAATTGCAGTGTTGGCACTTTGAAAAAAAGAAGTCGTTTTGGTTTGCAGTTTGGGCACTTGGGCTCAAAAAGGTTTGCCATCACTGTCCTAGGACGTGATTCCAAACCTGAGATGTTACGAGTCTCCCAGCAGAGGCTGCGGTCAGGATTACTGCTCATTTGGGGATGGTACAACAGTGGATCATATGCTTTCTGCAGGCCTAGGGCCAGACCCTCCCTGGCATCCGTTCACAATTGCCACTGATTTCAGTAGGAGCTGTGCCATTGTACAACAGGGCTGAAATTAATCCCCTCATCTCTCTCTGAAAATTACTTTAGGAGGCAGCTCACAGTTTCTCAATCTACCATTACTTAAATAAACTGTAGGGAAAGATGCACAGAGGTACTAGCATAGGGAGGGGCAAACCACGGCCTTTTTTCTTCTAATTCTTCAGTGCTCCTTCTGTTTGGTGTTTTTCTGATTGTATGCTGGGAAGCCCATTTGAAGTGCCGAGGTGTTTATAGCACAGCTGCATGGGTCTGCAACACAAAGGTTACTTTAGAGTTCAGACATGCTTGGAATTTGCCCAGGGATTTCCCGGCTGGTTCTTATGCTGTCTGGCATGAACATGACTTCTACTTAGAAATCAGCAAACAGGATCAGTGCTAAGACCTACTGATTAATAATGGCTCATTACAGGATCCAAGGCTTGCCGTATCTTTATCTGGGTCCACCACACATTCCACTGTTGCAAAATCCTGCACTGCCGTCCAATCCTTCTTGCAGTAGTTCTACACTGTGTATTGTATTTGACTCTTCAGCACTGCTGTCTTAATGTTTCAACCATGTGGCTTTTGATAATATCTGCATATGTAGATCTTGGTTAATATCTGGGTTTGTTTTAACAGCTTCAGCAGATGCACAGAAGCACACGAGTAGCTCATTGGGGTCACATTCATGCTATAAGGCTGAATCACTCCTGTCTGATTCATATTTCATGGCAAACAGCCAACCGCTCCTGCAAAGTTTCATCCATGAGCTAAAATATTAATGGACACTAATCTGGCAGTTTAGCAGGGAAAAACTAGGCGATGGTAATAAAGATTTCTCATCCTCCCAGGCTAGTGAATTAACTTCTGCTGGGGAAAGGGAGCACCTGTTCCAGTGGGGGAGAGCCACTTCCTGTTCAGTCTCCTGAGTGTCTTTGGATTGGTGTAAATCAGCCTCTCCCCCGGTTATTCTGACTCCCACCAGCAGCTGTCCCAAGCCGTCCCCCTCCCCGGTGTTTACTTTGTTTTGTTTTGATTCCTGCAGGCCAGCCAGCTGGGAGTGTACAGGGCCTTCGTGGATAACTATGAGGTTGCCATGGAGACGGCAGAGAAATGCTGCCAGGCCAATGCTCAGTTTGCTGAAATCTCGGAGGTAATGTCATGATGTTCAGACACACGCCGCCCGGAGCTGATTAATACGCCGCGATGTCACTCCCGGGCAGCCAGCGCTCCTCGGAGAGACTGGGGCTGGAGGAGCTGCGAGCTTCCCCACTGCTCCAGCCCCAGCACCTCCAGTGGCCTTTAGTTAAGGCTGGCCCAGGGGGAACTATGAATTCTCCCATAGGCCGTTTTTGCTCACTATTCCCCACAGTGTCTCTTACAGTGACTGGCATGGCTTTGAACCTTCCTCGCTCTGCTCCAGCGTCACGCAGTCCTAAAGAGGGAGGTTGTGTCTGAGCTCCTGAGGTCTCTTTTTTGCTAATAATGACACTGACTGGTGCCAAATCTAACAGCTTGCATGATGCCTGTCAGTAGAATCACAGGCTTAATTAGCCTCAAGTGCTGAAAGAGGTAGTGCTAGCACACGCTGTTTAAAATGACAAGTGCGTCAAGTGGAATCTTCTTATTATTTATTAGGCTGCTTTGATTTCCTCCCTCCGAATGGGATTCGGTGGGTTGAAGTACTTTGCAGGCTTGTCGGGCCAGGGCTCTGGGTGGAGCTCCCTGTGCAGCAGACAGTGTCCCCGTACTGATTACAGCCCCAAGAAACGCCACAGCTGGAAAAAAGCAGCTGCCAAGAAAAATTGGATTTAAATGGAACCAGGTTTTCTGCATCGGAGATGCGCTGTGCCAGAGGCGTTTATTTCTTCTCAAAACACTAGTTCGTCCAGGAGCCCAAATCTTTTTTTATCTTTAAAATTAAAAAGCAAAAAGTTTCAAGAGGGTAAGACTGAGGGAACACAAACTGGCGACGCCCTTTGAAAATGTGTCGTGGTTCTCCTCGCAGTGTGAGGGGGTTCCCCACCACCCATCTGCGGCCATGGTCTTTGATGTTGAGCCTCAGACACATCCTGTAGCATCAGCAGTGTCACCTCGCTATCAGGGCTGCTTCCCCTGCGCTTAATTGTATTTATCTATTAAAACAATCTGTAACGTCTCCTCTGACTAATAGATGTATTAGTTGTGCTGTGGTCATGCCACAGGAGGGATCCGGGCCGCCTCACACTGGGCACTGTACAAATGCAAATTCTGGGCATCACATATTGTGTCGTTTCCGGGTGGGTAAGTGCTAAATGACCACAGTGTAATGAATAGTAACAATGATGAATATGGGGTTACTTCAGCACTTCTGTGTCCGTGTCCTGCTGAGGATTTCACAGCACTTTACCCCCCCACTAATACATTCAGGGCAGCGGTAGAATCAAGAATAGCACCCAGGTCTGCTGGCTGCCCACCATGTGCTTTAGCTACCAGACTAGACGTACACTGAGCCAATGGCACATGCATCGCTGTGGACATGGCCCCGTCTGACTGGTGACGACAACTCAGCCATCCCCAGGTTTTCTCCCATATGCTGTACGTGGATCCCTGGTTTCTCGGGCCTCTGTTAACTCACTTTTAGGAATTGTGCTTGGAGCTGGAGGCTCCTGGCGGACTGTGACGTGGTGGTAGAGTTACCATCAGGACAGTGCATTTTCCTTCACGGACATGGAATCTGGCAGGGCTTTTCCGGAGGCTGTGTTAGGCTGACTGTATGAACACAGGCGCCTCTTCCTCCCTTGAAGGTGCTGAGGAGGTTCTGAGTTCCAGGGTGGTGTTTCTGGGCGATGAATGGTCTCCTACATGGATTTTCTTTTTCTTTTAGAATCTCAAGGCCAGAAATACAAAGGACTCAAAAGATCAGACAACCAAAAACTCCTTGGAAAGTGAGTGTTCTGTACGGAGGAGACTCTGGTCTGTCAGTTCTTGGAGGGGTGGGAGTGGAGCGGGCTATTGTTGCCCTGGGTGGAGGGTAGATACATTGTGGAATAACCATTCCCTAGCCCCACTTTCCATGGTCCTTTTGCTTTTTAAATGCTGGTGGGGTCCATGAGCAGAGTGCTTGCCTAGAAAGCTGCATGTCTGTGCAAGAAGCCTCCATTCATCTTACTGGCTAGTTGTTCCCCTTGGACAACAATGGACCGTTCAGACTAGCCATGATCTTTGAAGAGCATCTATTGCCTAATAGTAGCACAAACAACATAATATGAGGAATTATTATTTGTAATACGGTGGTGGTGGAGGTCACAGCTGAGATCAGGCCCCATTGGCATAGCCTCGTGGATGGCAGGATTTGGGAGCACCCTAGAGATGCCATACTGAGCTTGGGAGGGGCGGTGGTACCTTGATCACCTTTCAGAGCTCTTCCTGGCAAGATTAGTAGAGGCGTTACAGGGGAATGGCTCTAGGGGGTGCGGCTAGGCATGGTACTCAGCTGTAGGGTGAGCCGGGAAGATCCAGAGAGGAGGATGTAAGAGGTTAATCAGAAGAGGGCACTGCTGGGAGTGAGCTCACCATTCCCCCTCCCTCAGCTGGGTGTCGTTTGGGGTGTGCAGTGTGTGTTAAATGTTTGAATTAGCAGTAATGAGCTCTGTGGGTGGAAGGGGGAATGTTTGTAGTGGGGGTGTGGCTGCTGACTGCTTCTCTCCACACACTTGTGTGTGGTGTTGACTCTGTAGCTCATAAAGGGTGGAGAAGAGGCTTGCAGGATGTTTGGTTGCTTGGCTCAGTGTGCTCTGTAGGGCACTCTGGTTTTAGATGGCTGCCTTTCTTATGCCCCTGCTGCTTTCTGTCCACAGCTCTGCTGTACAAGCCAGTGGATCGAGTGACACGCAGCACACTTGTTCTTCATGTAAGTAGCTTGTGCGTTTAAATGGCAATTATAAGAGTAGACACTGTCCAGGCCTGGGGAAACTAAGAGGCTGTTGCTCTGCATGGTGTCTTGGCTTTATATGTGGAAGAGCAACTTGAAGTTTCTGGTGGAGAATAATATAATATATAATATAAATGGAGATATACCAATCTCCTAGAACTTGAAAGACCTTGAAGGTCATCGAGTCCAGTCCCCTGCCTACACTAGCAGGATCCCCCTGCCTACACTAGCAGGATTGAGTACTGTCCCCTGACAGATTTTTTGCCCCAGATCCCTAAATGGCCCCCTCAAGGATTGAACTCACAACCCTGGGTTTAGCAGGCCAACGCTCAAACCACTGAGCTATCCCCCCACCCCAATAGTTCCGTGTATGGAACCAGTGACACATCCCCATCGGGCTTAGCAGGCGAGGTTAGACTCCCCAGCTGCCGTGGAATGGGACAGTGATGTGCAGCCTTGCCCTAAGCTATGAAAGGAGGCCAGAGCCACCTGTCCCGAGGGCTCCAATAACTGGGCCGCCGGAGCCTGCGGCTCACTGTTCTTGTGGGCGCCGTTCCTTATTCTTGTCCCCTCTTTGTGTTCCTGGTGGTAGGATTTACTGAAACACACTCCAGCAAGCCACCCCGACCACCCCCTCCTGCAGGATGCTCTGCGCATCTCTCAGAACTTCTTGTCCAGTATCAATGAGGAGATCACACCCCGCAGACAATCTATGACGGTCAAGAAGGGAGAGGTGAGTCCCCATCCTCTGAGAAGATCTATTTCTGAACCCTAGTTCTTGTCCTCCCAGTCTTGTGTTCACTCCTTTAGGCCACCCCTTCGTTCTGTGAGAGGTTGAGATCCGCCTGTAGATTTTCTTAAACACCGTGCTGCTAGTTCCTGTGCTGCCGAGATGCAGTTTAGGAACAGCCCTTGTGTTCCCCAGGACGTAGTGTGGCTCGCTGCATGTTCTGTTCAGAAGGCTGTTTGAAGCTCCCAAAGGGGACGTGTGACTAGAATCCCAGCTCTTGTTGCTGCAATGTGCATAGCGTGTGCTAGTCCAATTCAGGGAGAGTTCTCGGTAGTATTCTGTGTGCAAACTGAAACCGAAAAGGGCCTATGGTTCAGAAGGAAGGAAGGCAGCTGCTGGAATAATGGAAGATTAGAAGGGCATTTTCCAGCCACTCCTGACCCTTACATCCCCTCTCAGGCACAAACTTGGCAGGATGTTCTCCTAAATCTGCACGTTCAGAATGAAATGCGTTTTCTGCATCGTCTAGAAGCCGACAATCTTGGGCCAGGGGGAAACTTATCCAGGGACGTGCTGTAGCAATTTGCTGTGCAGCACAAGAGAGGGGCAGGCTGGTCACTGAAGGATGCTAGGAGTTGGCATTGTGATTTCTGCCTCTTGAAGTATCCCCCGAATGATGTCAGGACCCAAGCTACAGCAGAGAAATGCAGGTTACAGCCCCAGTGTCCAATACACAGAGACTCTCTGTGTGAGGGCAGAGGTAGAAAACCAGAGTCATTTCTCAAAGAGAATGTAAAGAGAAGTAGGAAGGAATCAAAATGGGATGAGCAAGACCCCTTGAGGTAGGAAGCTTAGGGCTGTTCATCCATCTAGGGGACCATCCAGTGTCCATTAAAGTCAATGAAGAGCCCCCCATTAACCTCTGTGGGAATTGGATTGGGGCCCAGAAGTGCTGGGCTCTGTCCCCACCCACAGACTGGACCATTTATAATGGAGACAGACTTCTGCAGTGGTACGGCTCTGTGTGGCTCCCTGAGCTCCTGGGACAGATCCATCTCTAGGGTAACTCCAGTGTGGTTTTGGGAGGGATGAATTTGGCCCCCCTTGCTCAGTAACAACCAGGACTGGTGGGGGAGTGTTGGAGAAGGTAGTTGGGGGGGGGGGAAGCTTGGATGAAATGGGATGGGGGAGCGTGGATGAAAGAGCGGAATCAAGAGAAGCAGATTTGTGGTAGAGTTGCTGTCATGTCAGCACTGTGCCCTGTAATATCCTGCCGAGCCCAAGATGACAACTGGACCCAGGGATCCCTTGAAGACATTCCAGTGAAA